>OZ021711.1:9425885-10675885 GCA_963978555.1 Galerucella nymphaeae | reverse complement strand
CTTGCACCTATTCGTCAAAAAACCACTAAATCTATTTTCAAGGTTACTGACGGGTTGTAACGTAACGTAGTAATTTGTCGTGATATGTTTCGGTGAAATTAATGCTGGAAGTAGGTATACATGGACCAGCAAATGTTCTATATTATTTTCCGGAATGCAATCGAAGCTCACTATTATGTACATTGACCTTATGAACAACATTCAACTCGACATAGCTAATTACCGACATCAATGGATGTTGAACATTTTTTACACAAATTATGAAAGCAAACCAAATGAGTGAGTCATATTTGTTTGTGGTAACGGAAAACACTTAACTAATGGATTTCTTATTCAACACTCGTTTGCTCATGTAATGAAAAATTTATAATGTAACTGCATATTGGAACGTTTTAAAAATAACAAGATTGAACAATCAACAACCCACGGGATGACTTTTGAAATGATAAGAAAGTAACAAATAAAAATCGCATTATTTTTGAAAAAATACATTGAATAATTTGGTACTACGTAATAATAGTTATTTATGCAACAAGTGCAAAAAGTAAGTGTTTCTTGCACGCGACATTTTTTCAAGTTTTGATCTCGATTCCCCCCAAAAAAAAACAATGCATCAAATTGGCAGATACATATTTTTCGCAAAAAGTTTTCAGTTTTTGATAAATTAATTCTATTAAAAAAGCTGTAAATCAACTGAACATTAAATTTGATAATTTCCCGACAAGATTCAACAGATAGCAAACTAAAAAATTACAAAAAAAGAAGAACGGGTTGAGTTTGATTAGGTAAGGTTAGGTTCTTAACATATTTATATTCTAATTTTCCAGCTTTTGCATGAATTTAGAAAAAATATTGTATGCAACTCTTGCAAAACGTGTTTTTTGTACTCGACGTGTTGTCCAACTCGGCCTAAAGACCTCGTTGGACAATTTCACGTCGCGTGCAAAAACACTCACTTTTTGCACTTGTTGCATAAATAATTATTAAAATACACAAATTACACTTTTATAGATAATAAAATTGAAAATATGACGGACTTTTAATTTTGCTAATATAAAATTTGTTAACAATGGTTAACAACGATTCCAGCTTCATTCAACCATCAGAAAGTTTATTTTTGTTTATTGTCTGACAAAAGTCGCTTTGGTATGGTTGTGTTGTTTTGATTGGCTGAACAGATATTTAAATTCAGTTTCTGTAGCTTAAGTGAAATAATTTAAGAAAAAATTTTATTCCAAAATATTCAAAATATAAAATTACGTGATAACTTTGATATTTGGCCAATTTTTGTTTTGCTCGCAAATCTAATAATTCCACAAAAAAATGCATAAATAACTGTAGCATTAATACAGTAATTATTGTAACGTGTAACAACCACTGTGACTAAAAACACGCTCCTGCAACTAGCGAAACAAGTTCACAGGTATCAAAACTGAACGTATTAGAAATCAGGTGTTTTCGATCCCACCGGTTTCTAAAAATAAATGATCATCATCCCACGCATTGGCGAACCGTTATTTTAGATTCGACAAGGCCATTAAATATTGCATCTGAGAAATGATTGTATTTTTGGGAATTTAGTATAGATACAATTGCACTTTACCATAAGTTCCTTCACATTGAACATTATGATTAACTAATAATAATTTGGTATTTACGAATTCCATAATATTTTTAGAAAATATTTTGAGTTGTCCGAGAAAAATATTAAATGTAAATTTAAGAAATACATTTAATTGTATTGATGGCCTTGACTTGGTTCTATAACATTCTATAACAGCATTTCTAAATTCCGCATCAGAAATTATATATTCCTACAAACTTTATGGTAAAATGCTGACTTCCAAAAATTTAAAACTGTAGTTTTAGGACCCTATAGAATACAATTTAGAAAGCCATGATGTTGGTCACATACAAGGTCAATTCTAAGCTATAGTATAGTATGGGATATTCTGTGCGGGCCCTAAACACACTAGGCGATTTCGTCCCGCTTTGGTACCTCACTTTGGTCTGTCAATTACATACCAATCGATTTCGTTCCGAAAAACGATGACGTCAATCTAACTTTGGTACCTTTTTGGTCTGTCAAATCACATACCGAGATCTGCAGCACGGTTACTGAAATTGGTAGCTTTCTATCCTTCTCTAAAGTAGTTTCTGTCTTTCTTTTTATTTGTAAGTATATTGTTCTATGTCAATTTCATCAATCAGCTGTACCATCTGGGCTATGCTGGGAACCAAACGATTTCGCCTGTTATTGGTAGTTTACGTCATAGCGGTGACGTAGGACCTACCAATTGGTTAACCAAAGTCCCTACCAACCAAAACGGGACGAAATCGGCTACTGTGTGATAGTAACCGGGGCACGAGGGTTATAACGAAAAAACGGATGAAATTGACACAGAAGGCTCATAAGTCATAAATGCTTCTTGCTGCACCGGAAAACTTCTGTGGCGTGGCAGAAACCATAACAAGAATGGAAACAAACAAGTGGGTCGATCTATCTATCTACAAACCATGCTTGCAAGACATAGTTTATTATTGATATTAGTGGTGTGATAACATGGTAATAACTTTGAAAAAAAACATTTAAAACCAATATATTCAGCTTTAAAATCTAATTAACTATTATCTCACTGAGTCACTCATTGTTCGCAACAATTTTTATCACAGTAACCGTTAGTGCGAACAAAGCGCTTAAGGTGGTTACACACTTGAGCGTTTCGGCCTAGCACACTTGTGTTTGTTCGCGCTTGTTCTGCTGTTTATATACAGATTGCGAAAATACTTTCGGAAGTACACGTCTTAGTGACCGCGCACAATTATTCTTCCTCTCTCTTTCAAGCTTTTTTTCGCACTTCTGATGCAAGTAAGAATAAAGACGAAATTCTTCAGTTATTTCCTAAGTTCCAGGCATATTTCTATTTAAGATCTGCGTGTTTGATTGGGTATTTATGAGTATCACGTGATCAAACGCTGTAGATGTCGACACTATCGCTGATAGGTCGCGATAAGTTGGTTGGTTGAAGATTAACTACGTTGCAAGATACAGAAATATACGATCGGCTTTTCAGCAATTTGAATCAATTATTGTTTGAGGTAATACGCATGACGACTGATGTTTGTAAACAAACTTGTATACTTTATCCAAAACAAATTTTATTTTTGTAAAAAATAATGGTTGTAAACGAGACACGATTTGAATTTAGCGCGTTTGTCAATGACATCAAGCTTTCGTAAACACTTCACAGCTTGCAAGTTTATTTCGATACATAATTTGAAAGAAAACTTGAGCAGATTGAAAAAAATTTGAGTTTCTCAAAGACTACATGCAACTTGTTTACGCTACAAGAAGATGCCATTGTGCTGCAAATAAAAAGCAAGGCAAAAACTGCTTTAGACAAGGATAGATCGCTACCAACTTCAGTAACCGAAACGAAATCGAGTAGTATGTATTTGACAGATCAAATTGGGGTACCAAAGCGGGACGAAGTTGCCCAACACTGCGAATCTCTTTTTAGACTTGATCCTTCTGGCTTCATTGTACGTTTGATTTACAGATAGAAGATGTAGTCGGCGTCGTTTGTATTAATATGTCTATTGTTCGCACTACACTATAGAGTCCCTCTTTAACTTTTATTAAATAACTGGAGAAATATGAAATTATGTGTAACACTACCTACACATTTGAGGATGATTGTTGGAGAAATAATGGCACCGATGTATGCTTTTGCAAAATTTTCGCTATGTATGGAAAATAATAAATAATAATACTCACGTTCTGTATTAACTGCCAGGTTATTAAGAGACCCAGCCCTAGCAGGAACCATTTCTTGATGTTCTAGCTGTTCATCAGGATGGTAACTATTCGGTCTGATTCGTAGAGAAGAAACGCTTCCATTAGTTGGTCCTACAGTGATTTGTAACCTACTCTGAAGTCCTTTTTGTGAATCGTAACTACTTGTCGAATACGTTAAACTGGAATTCTGCGAGGTAATGTCAATAGGGTCTTGAGGAGTTGAAGCTGGAGGCCTCAAAGTCAGGTTAACACTGGTAAAGCTTCTCGGCGACGTAGAGGCTTGTAACCACGGTTGGGCCGGAGTTAACTGCAAAGCTGTAGTGCGTCGTTGCTGTGTTGGACTCTGCACGACGTCAACTAAACAGTTTACGTTTAAAGAAAGATTCACGTTTGGACTTCCTATCAATGTGTCTGTGGTTTGCGTTGGTGTCGAACACGTTTCTTTTTTAATTGAAGGTTCAGAGCTGGGACGCTTATTCACATCGGGATATTTGTCCACTTTAGTCGGAGAGTTTTTGCTCGCAAACCTTTTAGCACTTAATGGGGATCGCGGCGGTTTTTCACTTAATTCGGCGTTGAGCAATTTATGAACATCTTTGCACTTTTCAGAGAGTTGGATATTGAACGTTTTTTTATTATCACTTCTTTCATCACTGACACTCGGCTTTATATTGAGGTAATTAGGTCGTTTTGCTATGGATCTTGGAGGCGCTTCCGTTTGCTCACTTGCATTTCGATTGGTATCACTTGCACTTTCGTCCATTTCGGTTCGGGTTCGATCGGTGTTCTGGTTTGCCTTGGCCGAAACGTTTTCAATTTGCGGGTTGGGAGAGAGATCTAAGGGAGGTAGTTCCGATTGTTGAGAAGATCGTCCCATCTGCCCTACGTTGTTGTCAGCTAGCGTCGTTTCTAAATATTCTACGATATTCTTTTCATCAGCACTTGATTGGATGTAGGAGGTTATACAGGAAGTTACTATGTGGTCGGGAATGGTAGGAAATTGTTGTTTTAGCTCATGGAACAGCTGCATAACTTTGACGTTTGACGACCTTCGTTTGTTCCAGGCGAACATGGCCGGCCATTCTGGTTCATCTGTGAAATAAAATGAGATATCCGTCAAAATACAGATTATTCATTAAGATACAACTGAGCTCTTGTGTAGTTAGTTCCAAAATTGTGGGGAAATGTCTAGGGAAACTCAATGAACTAGGCTAGAACAACATCTTAACCTTATTTTGGATTCCAGGACGTACACTGGAATATAGGGAAATGATAAATTTAGTTTGGAAAAAACTAAAAAACACGCTTTTATAATAGGATAAACTAAAAAGTAGATTATTTATGCAACACGTGCAAAAAGTGAGTGTTTTTTGCACGCGACGTGAAATTGTCCAACGAGGTCTTTAGGTTCGGTTGGACAGCACGTCGAGTGCAAAAAACACGTTTTGCAAGAGTTTCATACAATATTTTTTCTACATACATGCAAAAACTGGAAAATTAGAATATAATATGTTGGGAACCTATCCTAACCTAATCAAACTCAAACCGTTCTTCTTTTTTGTATCTTTATGGCCTTCACCTTGTCAGTACTCCATCATAGCTGGTTTTCTCCTTAACTATTTAAATTTCAAATAATTAAAGATTTTTCCAATAATTGTAACTCGTTGAGACTAAGTAGTAAGATATACATATATTATTGTTGTATTAAAGCAGGATCAGACACTTGTTCTGGATTTATATTTTATTTAAATGTTTATGTTTGTCAAGAATCATCACAAAACTGACACAAGAATGACATATGAGTGCAACAAAAATTTTGTTGCACTAGTGCAAAAAAGAAACACTTTTCCATTAAATGCGTTTCACAAAAGTGTTGTTTTTTGCATGAATGTAGAAAAAATAATTTTAATGTATAAAATAATAAACAATAAATATTATTATTGTGGAACAAATGTGGGGTGCTTTTTTAAGAACAGATATATGGAGCACCCCACGCTTTTTCCACAATAATACTATTTATTGTTTATTAATTTATACATTAAAATTATTTTCTAATTTTTAGTTTAACCTATTATAAAAGCGTGTTTTTTAATTTTTTTTTTAAACTATATTTATTTTCCACTTTTTAGATTTCGACAATAAAATTTAAGGTGCCAAATTTTAAAGTGATACTGAAGCAGGTAGTATAGGGACTCCCCAACAGAGGGCGGACAGTAGTAAAAGTTGTTTCGAGCTAAATAGAAAATTAGCAGTGATAAATTCTAATAAAAAACAATCTAGATTTTAATGTTTTCATTTCGAAGTTGAATTCAAAATTCATTTAATTTGAATTTAATATATATATATATATTCCATTAGAATACTTTGTTAATTCAATGATTTTATCTAAATCAATTTCTCTATGTATCATGTATATCCAGCATCTTTATTATAGCTTTTTAATTGTCGGAAATACTTATATAACTAAATTATATAATTCGTGTGAGGAGTCTGACTCCGACAGAATCCGCCCAACGGAGTGGGGTGTAATAAGTCGGAGTCAGACTCCTACCAACGGAGTAGGGTGTAGCGAGTTTCCACAGCAGCTGCCAGATGAGAATTACAAACATACATACAAACAAACATACAAGTGAAGCTAATAACAGCGTGTTAAAATAGGGGATGAAGTAGCAAAAATAGGGGATAAAATACTCTTTTGGGTGCCGGGATACTTTTAAGGTATCAGCTTTAATGCAATATTGGAAGAAATAAGAAATGACGAAAAGAAAAAAATATCTGATCATTAGAAAGATGTATGAAGGAGGGGTAAGACAATCAAATGTATTCCTGGGAAACTGAAAATCGGGTGAGTATAAATGAGTGCCTGAGCCAGAAGAAATGGCACCAAGAGCTTTGAAGGAAACCTGGCAGAACAATGTTGCCTGCATGGAAATTTCAAAAAGCTGAAACTGTAGATTCTATTACTACTTACCACGTGAACATGTTCGATCTGGGAATGGCATATTTTTCAGTATTTTAGTATTCACCATTATTACTTTTTTTTCTGGCATTTTCGCATATAAAATTCAAGCTCAATTTTTCAACATTATCGAAAATAATATATATTGATACTTAATGAAAGGAAATAAAATGAACATTCGTCAAACAACTTGCATGAAACATCTATAAGCAAAAACCGATTCTATTAGCTTCAAATTTGTTAAATTAAGTGATTAAATGTGTTCAATTTCTTGTAAAATATTTAAAACGGCACGTTCTAAACACTTGTCAAACAAAACCTATATTCACTTCTGTAGACTAAAAATCGTTTTCTACTACTTTTTTTCCGAGGCTTTTCCACGACTCGATCGGTGTACGACGACTGGAAATCTTGTAGCTTCAAGTACCGTTTAGATGCGAATGATGTAATTTCTAATTGGAGTAGTTTTTAACAATGCTACTGTTAAAATATTTAAATAAAGAAAGATAAGAAACCTGCATAGTTTTTTACTTGCAACTAAATTGGAATTTGTTCACCTACTTATATATTTTTGATTATTCATCGAGAACTGAGATGGAAGTGTGTCATTTTTGATAAATTCACCTTGAGGTTCCGTAAAAAATAGTAGGAGGGTGAGGGTAACAAAGACAGAGGGGCAAATTTGACAATTTCAAATTTACCAAGTTGACAGTTGTTTTTCTAAACAAATATTGAAAATATGGAAGACAAAGAGAGTTTTAGATTGATGAGAAAATAGGAAAAAAATATACAGAATATTTCTAACAGTATAGTTACCTACTTTGAAATTAAATAAGGTTTGTAACATTTTGAAGCGCTTTCTAATTCGAAAACCAGATCGAATCAAGTTCTATAATCGTAAACGCAGTTTGCAAATTAATCGTAGGAATTTGTCAACATCAGATTTTAATCTTTATTTCAACCATAACATACTTTCATCAACAGGTTATACTTTTGGATGACATTTTTTTTGGCTGAAACTAGTTACTTACTTATAAAATTTTTTTTCCAATGTATAGATGCCTTCACAAAACACAAAATCACAATAAATTTTCTACGGAAATTCATCATTACCTTACTATGGATTCCAGGACACACTGGAATAGAAGGAAATTAAATAGCAGATGAACTAGCAGAGATTGGGACTAAAATACCGAGTAAAATACCTTTCTGGGGGCCTGAACAAAAATACATACATACATCATTCTCTTTTCAAATATAAACCATGTAAAAGTTGAGTTTAATATTTTCCCGACCTTTTAGCACAAAACAATAAAATTATAATATATTCTATTCTCATCACAAACCTGTACTATGGTTCTTGGTCCTCCAATTTTCGGCAGAGATGCCTGCATTGAGGTTATCATAGGGTGTTTGTCTTTATTACAAAATTTACTGACAATGATATTTAAAATATTTAAAAGGGGAATTTTGCTACGCCACTGTTTAGATAAAATAACAAACAAAAATAATTAAAAATCTCAGAACAGTGGCATTGCAGATAATTAAACAATAATTTATATGCAGATTAAATCCTTGAACAAACACACAATTGTGAAAAATAGTTTTAGTTAAGTCTGGAAATATATTTTTATTACAAATCACTGTTTTTGGAATAAAATGGGGAAACCCAACTGAAGATTATAACGAGTGTACGAGTAATAGTAGCAATAATTTATACACTCTTTTTCTAAAGTTATGTTTCTACTTTAATATTTTTTTTCGAATTCTACTTATTTTTTTTTCAAATTTTTAGCGGGGGCGTCAAATTTGACGTCAGACTTGACGTTTGGCATACCAAAAGATTTAGTGGGCGAATTCAGGTACAAATAAAAAAAAATCAATCAAATAAATAGAACCAGTAAACACGACCGATAAGATAAGAGTGTAAATAATATTTAAGGTGATCGAAAACATGTCCTACCAAAATCATATGGGCACTCAAGCTGTTCGTAAATTAACTAAACACTGAAAACTACACTCAACACTAAAATTTTAATCATAGCACTATTACGGACGCACAAGAAACCGAGATTTTCCACGAAAACTTTAAACATTATTTAAAAAATTTACATGGCAACCTTTATATCGTAATGTTGTGGAAAACTGAGATAGGAACACAAATAGAACATAGAGAAACGTCACGTGAAAGTTGCGATTCAGACACGCTGTTGTCAAGTTTAAACATGATTTCCCAAAATATGGTACTAGTTTAGTACGAATTGTGATATAATAATTGAATCCTTTTTTTCATAAAGAAACATTTGAGAATTGTTTCAGCCCTGAGGTAATTACTGGATTTTAAGTACCCTTAAGTAAAGAGAAGAAGTAACTACCTTCCGAAAGTAAAATGTCATTGAAACCTATAAACCATCACTCTTTGTGACAATGTATCTTCGAACATTCAACAGGTTCTTTGTTCGGGAGTGTATATCATTTGAATTTTCAAGTTTCATAGGTGCTAGTTGATGAAAATAGAATATTATTAAAAATATTTTCTTTGCATTAGAAAGCCCACAACTATATGTACCTCTCCTTCATGATGCTATTTTCATTAGAATAAATATGGAAACGAAATTAATGTTGAAATTATTCAGAAATTATTGTTTTATAAAAACACTTGTGTTAAAAAATAACAAAATTATTTGTACATCAAAATATATTTTTTAATGAATCTTTTTGGTGTTCTCTACTATATTTTACCGATTCATCATGAAATTATAAGGAAATTCCTACCTCAATTTTCGATGATAAATCGGGTAAATAAGTCACATACAAATTGTAGATATGGCAGCCGCGCTGTCTACGTCAAACAAGCTTAGCAGCGCATACTTAAGTATGAAGTGCCCGAGCGTTGAAGTGGATATGCAACACTATATGCTCCATGTACCTAAAACCGTTGATTGAGGATCCTCAATCAACGCTAAAACTTTGCAGCATCGAATATTCGGTGCTTTGCAATAACGTCCAAACACTCCTGGATACGTACTTGTTTTTAATCTACCAAAACAAATATTTCAAATAATGTGTTTACTGGCTTAGGAGTATCTATTCATATGAAAGACACTTAATATCCTTGAGAAACATCACTTATATGACGTTTAAAGAAAAAATAGTATGACATTTATTGCAATCTGCTAGGGAAGGAGCGTAGTCTTAAGCTTATTGATTGTCTAGTTGTATATTTTTTTCTGTACTGTCATATAGGGTTCAGAATTTTATAGAAAAACTTAATTATTCTTGATAATGGAAGGTGGAAAGCTACCGAAACGTTGAATTAAGAATATGAAAAATATTGTGGTTTGATTTTCCAAAAAAATTACGAAAAGAATAACCTATTATTGTGGTTCTAGCTTTTTTTTGTCACTTTTCAATATATATTTTCTCGTGATTATTATCTAGATTCAGTTGGTGCTCTTTTTCCTATACACCCTGTACTATTACCTCAAGCAAACTGGAGGCACAAAACAACGAAATCACTCAGACAGATACCAATAGATATACGACTATTTGACCCTGAAGCCTCTGGTTTAGACCTTGACCATTCGTGAAGTTTTTGTATTTTGTTAAAAATATAAAAACTCAAATAACATATGAAATCGAAAACTAATTCAAATGATTTCCACATTTTTCTCTTATAACAAATATCAATAAATACTGAATTTAAAAAAAATAGTTCATTTCATTCAACCAGAAGAAATTATTGAATTATTCTTTTGGATAAAATTATTTTAACAGCATGCTTGAAAATGAACCACAGGTAGGTATTCCACTGCATCCTTTCCATAATCCAAATCTTCAAACTCGACTCTCCCTACCGTTGGCTTCTCTTCGCCATGTACAAAAAATCGCACATTCTTCAGGTAGTAATTGATAACTTATTATCTTTTAACGACTTTGCCATAAGCCTGCTATTATCATTCTGCGCTAAATCCACAAGTATACGAGGTCTTTGTTTTATCATCTATGGCAGTGATGGCGAACCCTTTTTGATTCCATCATCAAATTTCTTTTTTAAATAGGTAACGTGCCCCAATAGTGTCGCAGCCGATTTTTGGATATGTTCAAGGTCAAACGTGTTCAAATTGAGAGTCAACTTTCCTATTTACCTAATTTGCAATAAAAATTTACCGTTTTTAATGGAGCAATATCCGTTTTATTAACAGTAAAAACAAAGAGCTTTTTTTTTGCAACTTTCTCTTTGCAACTAAACAGTTTTGCCAATCACTTATTTTACGAGAAAAACTGGCATCTTTGCTCTGGTGAATTTAATAAGTAGTTGAAATATCAACACAATTTATTTTGGACTTAAGGAAATATTTATTTATAAGGGAAATTCTTAATTACATTTAACTTATTATTTGTTTAAAAATAAATACTTATATCACATATACATATATTCAATAATTATCGTGGTCTATAAAAGAAATATTCATTCTTTGTAACAATATTTCAGCAGATTTTTTGATCTTGTCATCCGGTGCTCCAACCAATGATACGGCACCTTGCTTCAAAATTGTAGCTAACGGAGATAGTTTTTCTGATGATAAACTTGTTAACAGCTCCAAACAAGCTTCCATCGTTTCAATTCTCGTTGTTTTGAAAGTTTCTGAATCCTAAGTAAATAATAAATAATTATTCAAAACAATACTAAAAAGGGTACCGTCTCACAAGGGTATCGTAGGCACAAGCACTCACAACCAGCATTTTGAATCAAAAACAGCATAACATACAGATACATGCAATGAAAAATGGAACATAGGGATTTAAAGCATTGTATCAGAACTGCTTTTGAACTAGTCGACCAATATCAAGCTTCAACAGATTAAAAACACTATTATTACAATCGTTCACTTGGACACCTACAGCATATCGTACAATTACAACCACTCCGTAGTCTCAACTGTGAGCGCTTCTTAATTAGCGTCAGACATTCAGTAATATGGTTGTACAGCTCGTTGGATTCAAAAAAAAAACATCAGACGTACTGGAGCTACGTGCCAAAGCCGGAACACACCAAACTGCTGATAAAAAACTCATCGGTGTCATCGAAACATTCAAGTTTACCAGGGGTACAAGCAAGAACACACGCACGCAATATCTAAAGGTTGAGGTACTGAGGTCTTTATCAAACTACTATTTTATTCTATCACTGGTGCCCGGGAAAAAGGAGATAACTTAATTTTTGATTAAAACGAGATATTTCTTGACAGATAAAAAAAATACGTTATTCATTCATTCGTATGTTTGGGTTGGGCTCAACAGCCCCAGGTACTGGACCTGAATCTTTCCACCATTACCCATGTTATCTACCTACTTCCATTCCAGATGCTCGTGTCTTCTATATATAGGCCACCATTTTATCTGGAGGAATCTTCAGTAGTTGAGATGGTTGTGCTATTTCCATTCCAAAGTGCCTCCGTCTGAGACCTTGTAAGTTCTCACAGAAGTACAGTATGTGATGTTTCATCGTAGAGTTCACATTTTCTGCACATAGGTTCGCTAACTTTGCCCATCCTGTGCAAATGCTTCCTCAGGGTACAGTGTCCAATCACCAGGTCGGTAACTGTCTTCAAATTTCTTTTACCCTGTTTCAATAGCATGGACGAGAGTTCCTTGTCTAACTTATTCAGTAGATAGACTCTTAGTATGGAGTTGACCTTGTTTCAGCCTCCACTTGAATTGGTTCCTCAACCCGCCAATTCCTGACTTCCCTCTTATGTAATCCTTAATGATTCCACAAAACGGTTCCGGACCTGTGAAGGCTTCTTTGTAGCCTTCTTTAGTTAGCTGGTCTGCCATTTCATTCCTTGCAATCCACTCACGTGCCGTCACCCATATTAGAGACATCTTGTTGTCTCTTGCCAGCATGTTAAGGTATTCTTCAAAGTTTAGATCAGATCAAAAAAATACGTGTCAGAGAACTTTTTGAATATCTTCTACAGAATGTTTCATTGGAGACCAGTTAACTTATCTTTGTATTGAAACAAAAACACCCTTTCAAAGTCGTCGAAATGGACCTATCGAAATTTTTTGAATTCGTCTAACTAATAAAAAACGAATTACAAATTAGGAAGGAAGATGAATCTGGAAATATGTTTTATTGGTGCAATGTTCGGGAACTAATAAAAGTAGATAAAAATAATGTTTTCCAAAACAAGCATACATGAAAGAGAAAGAGAGGACCTCTACCCGAATTTGTACTTCAACTTCAGTATCTGGACCAGTTCCGAATTCTGAGAAGAAGAAATACTAACGTTCTGCAGTTACTACCTACCCCAATTCGAATGTATTTTTGGATTTTTACCAAACGCTACCAACCAAAAATGTAAGCAACCTAAGTACACCAAGGCAGTATATTCTGATGACGAAGAAAATCATTAAAAGAACATTCTTTATTTCATAGAATAATAATGTTTTTGTTTCGTACAGTGTCATTTTTAATACTTTTGTCTGAAAATCGTAGTATTACATATGTACCTACATATATTTAATTTTATTTGTAATTTGTAATCAAACTTTGAGTTAATTTCCTGAACATTCCTAATAATGAATTTATCTCCTTTTTCCCCTAACGCATATAATTTATTTACCTTAAATATACTCATCACCCGCTGCTGCTGAATTTCAGTGGGCACAGGCTGCGAAGGTGGCAAATTATTAGAAATAAACGGATTCGACCTCGAACTTAAAGAAGTATGCTTGTTGTCCGATTTCTTCGGATCATCTTTAACCCATAATTGGGACGCTTTTAACTTGGAAGGTTCGTTAGGTTTATCATATATTACGTTAATTTTATCATTTGATATAGTGGATTTTCTCATTTGTAATAGAGTATTCTTATCATATTTTATAGTGTTCAACTCCGTCTTATATGTTTCGTATACTAATTTCGTATTATATTTTGCTGCCATTTCGTTAGTCTCATCGTCAGTGGAATTATTATTTTCTGAATTATTTTTTCTTTGCACTAAACTCTCGTCGGAACTGTAACTTTTTTGTAAAGTTGTAGTTTTGTTCTCGCTGCTATCTACAATGTTATCATCACTTTTTAAATCTGGTAAAATATCTTTTTCCAAATAACTATCAGTATCAGTACTTATACTGACATTATCATTTTCTTCTTGTTTGAAATCCGATAGTTTGAAAGGTTTTGGGTGAACAGGTTCATCTATAGTGTCATCGTCACTTTCATCAGTGACTTCTGGAAGAATTAAAGTTAGGTTGACATAAGAATCACACAATCTATTCCATTTTGCGTATAGTTTTTTCAGAAAATTTTCTACGTAATCCAAATCGGTTAAACAAACTGTTTTTTCTTCACGTGCAAGAATATCTTTGAGATTTCTAGGATCTATGCTATATTTTTCAATGCCATCGAGACACAGTTCTATTAGTACTATTATTTGAACAACTTCGGAAGTGTTTGCTTGCGTATATAAGTTTGCAGATTTGTTCAAATTTCCAACTTTTTGTATTAGAAATTTCAAGCCAGGTCTCACGTCAAATTCTTTGGCTCGGATATTGGATATTTCCAAACATTTCAAAAGCACATCGATGTGTTTAGCGTTTACTTTTGTTAATATTCCACGTAGACTGCAAGAACTTATTTGTAGAATATTTAAAATGGGAGTTACATGATTGAGATTTTGTAATAAAGCACTTGATACAGTTTGAATCAACATCTGATGTGCTAAAATCCCAACAACTAAATTCTTAAACGGAACTCTTATGGTGTAAAGATCAGGATTAAGTATCGTACTGGAATCGAATGGATACAACAAAAATACATAGCTTCTGTCGTCGATTACGACTCCTTTGGTAACTTCGCATTCACAAGACTTTGTTTGACATTTACTACAATATCTTTGAGACTGCATCAAAAACACTTGTTGCGCTAGCTCGTACAGTCTTTCGTTTTCTGATACGCTAGTATCTTTCCTAGCAGCAACTTTAACTGTTGCTAAATCTCCGTAGAAGCTGTCGGAGTGCTCTTTGAAAACCAAACTGAGTTGATAAAGTGGATTCAAGCTAACAGCACAAGCTCTATGTAGAGCTAGCACTAGTATCTCCCATTGGTGGATGGTTAGGATCTTTCCGGCGCTTAAAATTACATGTCTAATGCAGGATGATCCCAAACGAGCTATGTTTTCTGATGGTTGTGATATACAATCTATTAGTATGAGAAGTAATTGTTTTAAAGCTAAAGTTGCTCCGGGGTGGTCATTTTCTGAATCATCTTTTTGTAATTCATACAAATAATCTACTACAAGTTCGCTAGCTAATCCACAGCAATGTTTAAAATTTTGCCAGACTTCTCCAGGTTTTTGCACTTTAACATTTTGTCTTAACCAGTTTTGCACCATTGGTAGGATGATATGATTGATACAGTAGAATCCGAAATTTATTCCTGGATTTTCAATTAAATCTCTTATTAATTTAAATAAAGTTTCTACTATGTAAGGTTGATTTTTTGTAGCAGCTAAAGTGGAAGCAGACGCGAGTCCTTCCAAGAGAATGTAATAGATCTTAAGAATATTGCTTTGCTTGTCCAAGTGAATCAAGGTAATTTTTTGCTTTTCGCAATTTTCAAAATCGGATTGTGTTGATAAGTTTTCGTAGTTGATTTGACTTGTATTTATCTGGTTGAAGTTGTTGACATCCGAGTTTTGTACAACAGGATCTACCAATTGAGGATTCGTGTCAATGTTCATCCTGTGTGTAAGATTAAATGTTGGACATTTAGGCATATTATGAATAGCTGATAGAATCGAAGCACAACTTTGTAAAAGCTTCAAAGATTCTATACATAAATCAACAGGACCAAGAAGTAATTTTGAAGGAAATTCCGCTTCTTTATCCAAAAACAAGGATTTTTTTTCATTGTATTGGTTAACATATTGTACTGGTTCCAATGGAGGGTCTTCCATGTTGGAATTTTTGATATGGGAAAGAAGACATAGTATGTAATCTAAAGCAGCATTGGAAAACACCAGGGTATTATCAGTTGAAAGAAATATTTTAAATACGTCCAAAATTGCAGCAGCATTATTTCTAGCATTTGCTACTCTAAGAGTGCCAAAAAGTGGTCTCCATCCTGAGCAGATTTCTGTTCGGTTTGCTTCAACGAACTCGCAGAGACAAGCGACAATTTGATCCTAGAAAATAAAATATAACATCAAGGATCCTAGTTTTATAACGACGTCGATTCTTACCTGAACATCCGAGTCACACAATTCGAGACAAAGTAAGTTTTCGAAAGGTTTTATAAGAGCTTCGTTGAAATGGAAATGTGGCAATTCAGCTTGTTCGTTCAATAAAGCCGTAACTGCGTCGTGGATACAAGTGACAGCTTTCTTAGAAATCGTTCTGTCTTTATGACATGCCGCTTGCATAAAATGTGGTCCAACTATCGACCACAATTTCATAATGTGTATCAGCGGCCGACCAGATTTAACCGATTTCAGTGTTACCTCCCCTATTCGATGTAGAAGTAATGTAGCTGGTGGTTTTTGTTGGATTTCTAATTCCTTCTTCCACCATTTTTTCTGTTGACGTGGCGATTCTTCGTATTTAGTAAATAACTGGAATAAAATATTAAATAATAAAAAGGCCAAAGGTTTTTTCTGTAATAGATAACCGCTTCTTTTCATTTTATTTATTAATCCAACATTTATCGGCTCAGATAGAAAAACTGGTTAATTAAATGAGCCATAAATAAGTAAGTTTAACAAAAACAGTAGAAATTTTAAGGAAGTAGATAACTACTAGTTTCCCAACAAAACAAGACTGGAATAAGGATACAATATTGAGATAAGATGAAATCTCAGTATTTACAGATGGCTCTATTACGAAAGGCAGAAAGTAGAAAGGGAATCATTAAAAAAAAACCTCCTCAGACAACCTGGGACATGCCACAAGACGGTATGATGAAAAAATAGTTATAACATTTCGAAGAAATTCATTACGGAATTGAACAACATGAAGGAATGGGATCCAAATACCATTACCAGACTTGGGGAGAACGCCATTCAATGGTACACAGACGGCTCAAAAGTAATATGAGTAAGAAGAACTGGGATAGGAGTGTTCGTGCCAGAGACCAAGTACTCTGAAAGTTTGGGAAAAACCCCCGCCATAAGAAAGTTGAATATTGATAAAGGATACAGAGGACAAAGGATTATCAAAATGACAGATAGTTAAGCAGCTACTAAAGCACTGAGCTCTTGGGTAATCAGTTTCAAAATGGTCTGGGAATGCCTAGACAAACTCAATGAACTAGGCGAGAACAACCTTACTATGGATTCCAGGACACACTGGAATAGAATGAAATGAAATAGCAGATGAACTAGCGAAGAGGGGACTGAAATAACTTAATTTCAGGGGGCCTGAACCATTTTGCGGAATTAGCCCCAATATAATATTGAAAGAAATAGGTAAAGCTGAGAGAAAGGGAAGATCTGACCATTGGAAAGATCTAGTAGGGCTTAGACAATCAAAGATTCTTCTGGGTGACTACAAAATGTTGAGATCAAATGAATGCATAAGTCAAAGTAAAACTGCGCTAAGAGTTTTGACAGGGATCCTAACGAAACATAGTGAGGAAGAAGAATGTAGATATTGTGGCATGGAAGAAGAAACATCCATCCACATACTTCCCAACTGCACAGCACTCCAGAATCCTAGAGCATAGTACCTGGGAGATTATTGGATAGAAGAGGAACATTTACCTAAGTTGAAGCCTGTATAAATCCTAAAATTCCTCTGGAAAATAGGACTAAAGGAGCTACTAGTTTCAGAGACTCTCCTCAGAAACTAAATAGAAGTGAGGGGGCACAAAATCACGAAAAATGGCATAGGAGCGAGAATCTACTACAGAAGGTTTAAAATCCAGAAATTATACAGACTTCTTTCTTAGTTCAAGTGCGCTTTGATGAAGATAGGCTACATGGACAATGTCTAAAGCTCTGATCAGGTATTCTACACCACCAACTGTTGAACGCAGAAGACTTCTGTATCTCTTTTCCGTGCGCTTCAGTTGTTAAGGCGTGCTTAGACGTAAATCTGACACAAAACGCCAGGATGATCTCTAATAGGTCACGAGCTCGAGTCAAAGGAAATTCACGGTTGTTCTCGAGAAGCAAGTTACTTTTAATAGTATTTCCTGTATTCAAAATTGTATTGCTTCACTATAAACACATTTATTTTTTTATTACCTGTGTATGTGAAGCTTTGCATAGCTCGGTAAGGAAGCTACACAATCCTGGTAAAGATAATCTCAAAGCTGCTGCGTGAAAGAGCTCATCGGATTTTTGTGACAAAACACAACATACTTTGGCTGCAAAAACGCCACTTAAAATTCTTTGTCCTTGCGTGTTATTGGCGCCGCTCTTTTCGACGATTTCTGCAATGCTGGTGTCGTTAATGTCACTTGCCAAATGACTGGAGTTGTGAAGAAAACTGTAGATGTCAATTCTGAAAAAAAATAATTTTTTGTTCTGGTACAAGCTGAACCAAAATATTTCGCAGATAAAAATATATTTGAGTATTAATTATTTACAGCTCTGTTTATCGCCAACCGAAAATATTTAAATTGATTGCTCTTATGGCGTTTTTGTATTCCATCACTAAATAGTTGGGAGCTTGCTTACTTTGGTTTGTTAATTGTTTCTAATTTTACATTGCTTGGTACTTTATTTGTCGGGTCAACAGTCCAAAACAAGCTGTTGTAGCTGTAAATATATAAAAATTTTGTATTATATTCATTTATTTAATTTATTTAATGAAGCCCTTTTGTTAGTCCGCAAGCAGTGTTATATTTTATAGTCCAGAAAGCAAAAAGCAATTTCTCCCTCGATCCATGGACATTGTACCTGGCTTTAGGTACCGTGTACTCTAGCTCCTGTTTCTATATCAATTTTTGATTCATCTGTGTATCTCACCAACGATCTTTCTTGGCTTCAACCAATCCTAGTTACGGTTACAGCCGATTATTATTGGTAGCTTCCAATTGGATGAAGTTTCATGCTTCAGTTCCATATTTTAGTGCGAATTTGAAATTACTCTGGTAAATCAGAGCGATTTACACTTTGACACATTCATTTATAGAACTAAGGGTGTGTTGTAACTCAGTAGGTTAACCCACTGGTCACTGGACCAATGGCTAAACCACGTTTAACCACTTCTCAGTAGTTAAGCCGTTTTGCGTTGTAACACAATATCGAATCCAAGCAATAGAAATGGAATATTTGCGGATAGTGAAGGGTATAACACGAAGAGATCGTATAAGAAACGAGGATGTGAGAAAGGAACTGGAAGTAGAGCCAATACTCGTATTATTATATTAAAAAAGCTTAAGTGGTTAGGACACTCAACAAAAATGAGCGGCAGACCAGTCAGGAATGTGTGGGAAGCCGGAATAATGACAAAATGAAGAGAGGAAGAACTAAGAAAACTTGGAACCAAGAAGTTGCACAAATATTGGAAATAAGAAATCTGAAATGGGAAGTAGCAAAATCGATGGCAAAAAAAGAAATGGACTAATTTCATCTGCGAACAAAATATTTAGATGTAGATACCTATCCTTACACCTTCGAGTATAAAAAGGGTTTTTGATTATATGACAGTAAAATAATTTGACTTTTCATAATAAATGAAGTTATTTCAGTTCAGTTTATTAGTTTTAATCTCCTCTATATAATGAGTAAGTTTCTAGAGGCTCTTGGAATCATTTCTAGTTCGAGCAGCTCTCCAAAGTCCTCATCATCTGTAAGTTCTTGTAAATTAGCTCTCGCAATTCTGCATTCTGTTCAAAATAATTTGCACTATATGTTCAACAGGATAAATATATCTCTATATACATTTTTTCACTTATCAATGGAAATCCAAAAAAAAACTGTAAAACGTCAATTGCAAACCTAAATTGTTCTGTGTTTGATCATAGGTTAACTATGGGTTAACTCTCCAAGATCTGATGGTAATCTTTTCGAAGGTTAACCAGTTGGTGAACGTCTGAAATCTCGTGTTACAACCTTTTGAAGTTAACCAGTGGTTAACTATAACAATGGCTTAACCTACCGAGTTACAGCACATCCTTAATTTTAGTTAAATCTTGTAATGCAATTCCAGCTAATATATCTATACCTAGTTCAATAGATAGAAAATTCACTTACGTTTCTTCGTCGCCAGTAACGTTAAATGCCATATGAAGTTTTTCATTGGAATCGGAACGAGTCGTTGAAGTAACAATATTATTTTGAGGATTTTGAGCCACCATTAATAACTGTGTTGAGCCGGTTTTGCTAAATAAAGAATGCTCTAACGCTGCTACAGCTACGCACGCGCTAAAAACGTGTGGCCAGCAGGCTGAACTGTGGCAACCTAATTCGAGACCTAAAAGTTTAATTTTCAATTAATATACTAGGTGGCCAGACAAAAACGAAATAGAGGGTCATTATCAGGAGCTGCGTCAATGTTTTAGTCCAGTGCCATGGAAAATATTTGTTAAAATGTATTAACTTACCTTTGGATAGCAGAACGTCAAGGGAAAGTGCATGTGACGCAAGCAGCTTTGTTCCTTGGTTCTTACAAGAAGACGCAGACAACAATGATAATATACTGCTGCTTCTAGTCTGCAATTTTAGCGTATTACTTAAACTTGCAGCCTGTAATGTAATTAAATTAATTTCAAATTCGATTTTTATATTTTTAAGTGCAACTTACTTTATGTAAACCTTCCAAACAAGAAGTAATGACATCGTCCCTCATTTTCTGTCTATGCTTTTGTCGCGCCCTTCGCGCTACCAACCTACTTAAAGCAGACGTACCGTTAGGGCATGTTTTTTCGCATAAAGGTAAACCTAATACGGATACAACAGATGCCCAACAACAAGTAAGAACTCGTCTGGATAGTTTTATACCAGCTTCGATTTCCGGACTGGTATCCGCTGGTATATGTACCCTCTGGAGTTTTTGCCAATCAGATAGGAGCTGTGACGCTGATAGCCCACCAATATCTACAATATTGTTGAAAGTGTTATACTCTAAAATAATAGCGTATAATTTTCAGTCACAAAATATAGTTTATTATCGATTAAGAATTTAAAATAGAAACTGCAAATACGCATAGGCCATGAAGACCTAAGGCTTGGTTTTGGTTAGCTTCTTTTCTATTTTTTGCCACCTCTTTCCATCTGCGTATGTTCAATAGCTCTAAGTCCTTTTCTACTGCTTTTAACCACTTCTTTTTTGGTCTTCCTCTGTTTCTTTTACATCCAGTTCCTCTTCCAAGTACTTCTTTTTGCTGCTCTGTTATTTGCAAGTCTCTCTATGAGCTCTAAGCATCTTACTAACGTCGATATCGAAAGGCATTAATATAATTTAACTCTACGACTATACATGAAAATTTCAAGCAGATTATTGCTACAGAATATTTGACGGACAGTTCACAAAAAAATCATAAAAATGCAATGAGTTGTTCAAGAGTTATGGCTGACTATAGTTATATGTTTTACGTACCCGTCAATAAGCTTATCAAAGATGGTTGTTGTGAGCTCTTCGGATCATATCCAGCGGATATCAATAAAGATTTTGAAAGGACGTTCTGGTATACTTCACACAACCAAGTGGCCGATACATAAACGAGGACTCCACTTCCGTGTATCTCTTCGACAAATTGAGCTTCAGTTATTGGCACAGGAATCTAAATAGATTTTAAAAGATTAAAACGTTCAACGAAATCTGTGTTTCGATAAATTAGTGAAGGAACATTAAAAAAATTATCTCTTATTTTAAAACCTTACACTTTTATCTTCATATTGGCCCGATTGAACAAGTTTTAAGTCCAATAGTAAAGCGGAATACGTGGCTAAGTATATTCCATCCGCATTCATGATTGTGGATATCTCGTAATTTTGTGCAGAATTATGTTGGCAACATTTGGAAGCAAATTCTTGGAGTACTTCGTCTACCTGAAATATGGAAATAATTCATACATCTATAACTATATAGAATATTCTGAAAATATTTTTCAAACCTTACTCATCAACATTGAAATAAATTAAAGTCATAGAAAGTTGACAATCCTTTGGCCTATTTACAGTATTTACTTACTTGAATGGACGATCTCAACGACAGTAGATTGGGTAACAATGACAGTTGCAGCGTCTTAACAAAATGTCGGGCATTATGTCTTTCCATATCTGTATTACACTCATCTACACCAGTTCGACCCTGCAATAAAAAATTGTGAATGAGTTTCCAGGTACACTTGATAAATACTTTGGTTAATTCCATATTTAGACACATTTTTTACCTTTTTTATTTTATTTCCATGTAAATAGATCATAATTTTATTGTTAATATCCGTATAATTTAATATTGAGGCACTGTATAAATTGTCTCATTATACCTCCATTCGTTTGATAAAGTTACTGTGTTAGCGAAACGCGAAAGATATAATTTAGATTTTAACAAATTAAAATTGTTTTATTTTATAGTTTGTCATAGTAACTTACCAAATTAAGAGATTTCGGCAATTTGTACAATTTCTGTAGCTGTTGATTAGTCAAGAAACTCTCGTCGTCCATAATACTGTCATCTGAAAGAATAGCGTCTTCTGGTCCCTCTGTTGCTCCAGAACAGTCGGATTCTGTACCAACTTCATTTTCTGGAATATTTCCCTCAATACCACTGCTATCAGAATCACTCTGATATTTCAAATTTGCAACCACATCTCTAAAAACAACAAGAAGGTATTGAAGAGCTGCTTATTTTATTTTACATTGGATCTGTTTAAATCACCAGAGAGGCTTTGAAGGAACAGATTTCATACAAATCAGAGAAAAACACAAAAAAATGGTATTTAATATCACCTGTATGGTTTCGGTAGCCTAGCTAATGACTCATAAGTCAATGGTCCAGAGTAATCCGATTGTTCTAAAGTTACATATCTAGTATTAGTAATGTCAGCTGCCTCTTGGTTCAATCCCTCTCCTTTACATAAGGCTTCCAGTGATCCTAAAAGGGCTCCTACACACTCTACACTTGCTAGTAAGACACTAGTATCACTGCACGTGGAAGACTCCTCTATTGAGTCCATTATCCTAAATTAATTAAACAATTAATTATGTTAACGGAAACGTGAAAAGAGACAACAAAAATTAATTCTACAGGCGATTCAACTTACAGTCTTATAATTGCCATGTCATCACCGGCATGTCGGTGTATTGGTCCACTGAGCAACAACAAATCAGCTAATCTTCCTGGCGATCGAAGTAATTCCTTAGCAGCTTTTAATGGTTCTAATCTTTTTGGTGGGCTCGGAAGCAGGAGCATTCTGTGAAATAATGCTTCCAAAACAGGTCTAAGTGCTCGTTCTCTCCCAACAAGTCTAACTACCTGAATTCCAATGCTGAAATAGAAATTTTGCATGTAGAAGTCTAAGTCTGAGTCTGAGTCTGAGTCTGAGTCTGAGTCTGAGTCTGAGTCTGAGTCTGAGTCTGAGTCTGAGTCTGAGTCTGAGTCTGAGTCTGAGTCTGAGTCTGAGTCTGAGTCTGAGTCTGAGTCTGAGTCTGAGTCTGAGTCTGAGTCTGAGTCTGAGTCTGAGTCTGAGTCTGAGTCTGAGTCTGAGTCTGAGTCTGAGTCTGAGTCTGAGTCTGAGTCTGAGTCTGAGTCTGAGTCTGAGTCTGAGTCTGAGTCTAAGTCTAAGTATTTAAATTTTGAATGGATTATACCTATACACTATTTTAGTTTGACTAGTTGTAAGAGGATGTCCTGTAGGATGTCCGGGAGCTCCCAGAAATGCTAGTAGCGCTGGACAAAACCGCTGCCAAAGAAATGTGGTAAAATGGATATTGGAATGCACGGTGTGAGGTAAAGTACTAACAAACGTCAGTAGACATTCCAGAAGAAATACGGTCTGATCATCGGATTTGGTCAACCTGGAACAAAATAAACTTCAATGTCAAGCTCTTTAAATTAAATTTAAGATAACAGTTTTTGTCTCCTTGATGTAACCAGCTTTATATTCCAGCACCAGTTTGTTGGTCTCCAGAATACAGTTTTAGACCTCATTTTACACTTACAATATCGAACTTAATAAATTCGAACTTTTATAGATAACAATGAACGAAAATATTCACTCACTGTTTCGATTCTTCTAATTTGCTGCATATATATTGCATTACGGGAATAGCTTCGTTGAAACAAGCAACTGCGGAAGTTTTAGTGTACACCATTTCGGCGCTGCTACCCGAATTTTTATGTTTCTGTTGTTGTTGAAGGATTTCCTGACACTCTTCATCTGAAAACAGGATACAAAATATAATCACTTGTAGTACATGTAAATACGAATATAATTTGGCGCCCAACGTGGGGCCGGTGTATAAAAATTGCTTCGAAAGTTGATTCCAACATGTAAAAATGAAATATTTGTACTCACCTAAAAAAGTGCAGAATGCTGTTAATGTTTGACTGGCCGCAGCTTGCGCACCTGCTCTAATCGGTTGTGTACCAGCCTCATAAGCGTCCCCACATCTTCCCAATATAAGCATAACAAGTCTCCCATTTAAAGCCCAGCTTGATGAACATGCTAAGTTCAAAACAACTCTTAATATATGTACTTGTGTGTCTTCACATTGAGAAAGGAGAGAAGATGTTGCTAATAGTAACTGGGCTGGTAACCATAAAGAATCGTCTTCTGGTTCTGTTCCGCATTGGAATCTCTCATCTCGTATGATTTTCTAGTTAAAAATAATATTATAATAAATCGAATGACTTTTAATACGCCAACAACGTCCAACTACCCATAGTTATTTTACAATTGTTTGCAAGACACCATGTTCAGCCTTTAATTCAAAGTTAATTTCGAGATAACAATTAAGATGGCTGAATTCTCAATTTCAATAAGTACCTTTCAAGTGATGTGCTGACTTAAAATTATTATACTTACGTTAAATCCAGAAAGTGATAATGCCACCAGTTTACTTTTCTTGCTTTCCAAGGATAACTTCAATGGTAGGAAACATACTGATCTTAGTTCATGCGAAGGACTTCGCATTAAATTATTTTGTGCTGCTAGTAAATCTAAAATATAAAAGTTATTACCCACTGATGTTTATTAGTGTAATTATGGCTTGCGGCGTCAGATAGTATCATCTCAGTACTAACAATGCGATAAGGTATATTGCTTCCAGGAAACTTTCAACTATTTGACTGTGCTGTATAAAGTTGAAAAAAGGGGGGTAAAGTACGAAGGACTTTATTCTTTTTTTTCTTATACTTTGGGAATCAAACCACAATAATGATTTTTTATGTTTTTTTATTATTGTGGCTTGATTCCCAAAAAATTAAAGAAAAAAGAATAAATATAAGTCACAAGGAACATACAGAAGATAAGAAGAAATTATTAATCATTTATGGTAATGGTTTTTGAATAGCTTTCTCTATTTGTAACATTAATTTCCTAGCATGAAAAAAAATTGGACATGAAATTGCCACAATTGAAATATTTTAAAATACACACGAGTGATCATTTAAAATCTATAAGGAAGAAACTAAATCAAATTCTAAAAACAGTGAAATACGTCCAAGATAATGTATGAGTCATTCACGACAACGTAAAAATATTACTATTCAGTTGTCTTCTTAATAAAACTATAGTTGTCGACAGTTTAGTTCATCAGAAAAATAATAATTGAGCGGTTACTTACCGTGTGCTTCTTGTGCTCGTTGTTTCAAGTTGGTCAACTTCGAGTTTCCTGCTTCTTTCACAATACTCAGTAACAAATCTTCCATTTTAAAAGATCAAAAGTAAGGCCTACTTTGTTTTAGACCATATTGCGAACTGCCGGATTGGGCTTTTACTATTGCGCATTTTCATTTTCATGAAAAATCAATATAATGTGAATATTTGTGTTGTATTCAACAAGTTGCAGATAAACGAGCGTCATAACACACTGGAAAGTCGATATTAACTGAATGTTTTGGTTTTATCTGTAGATAAAATACGTTGAAAACCGCTCAATATCTGGATGATTTCCTTGATCCAAAATTAAACTTTCGTATAATCATATACATTTTACTAATTGTAATTATATGTAGATTACCAGGGACCATTAAAAAGTTAAATTATATACTGTTATGGTATTTAAGGACTTCTTTTAGGATGTTTTTTTTTATTTCAAAATCACTTTTACCTATAATTTGAGATGAAATAAGCAAATCTATAGTCGGAAACTTATTTTAGAATGACCATTGGAAAGATCTAGTAGAGCTTAGACAATCAAAGATTCTTCTGGGTGACTACAGCCTGTTGAGATCAAATAAATGCATAAGTCAAAGTCAAACTGCGCTGAGTTTTAACAGGGATCCTAACGGGACCTTATCGCCTGAATAGTCACCTGAAAAAGCTCAAAATAGTAGAAGAAGAAACCTCCATCCACATATTTCCCAACTGCACAGCATTCCAGAATCCTAGAGCACAGTACCTGGGAGATTACTGGATAGAAGAGGAATATTTGCCTAAGTTGAAGCATGCAGATATCCTGAAATTCACCCGGGAAATAGGACTAAAAGGAGCTACTAGTTTCAGAGACTCTCCTCAGAAACTAAGTAGAAGTAAGGGGGCACAATAGATCTTCCACGTCTCCGTGGATGTTACCGAGATCGTAATTTTGAACTGGAGATAACGCTGAATATACATTTACCCAAGTGAAAGAAATGCGATAACAATGCGCATGATTTCAGCGTTATCTCTAATCCAAAATTATGCTCCTATAGTATTGTCTGTCGGGGTATATAGCCCGAGGAGTAGATGTTGTTTCTTAGTGAACGGCCTAGCTTTTGAAAAGTAATTTTCAAATTTGTAAGGTGTGAACTTTAAGGCTCCGTGCCGGGACCAATATTATTTAATAAGTAGGTACAAAAACGGACTTTTCTATTAAGTCACAAAGGGAGTATAATTGGATTTGCAGATGATACAGCCATCTTCTATAAAGGCAAGAGAACTGATCTACAGGTAATGTTAAGTTAGGTTGTCAAAAAAACTGTATCTATTAATTTAATTATTTATTTCTTTTAAACTTTTTTAATATAATTTAATATATAACTAGGTATGTATTAAATAAGCAGCTAGATAGGTATTCACAAAAGTTCAATCTTCAATTTAAAAAATCTATTAGCCATAAGGAACTCATCTCTATTATGAAGACTCAGTCAAGCTAAACAGTTTCAAATTCAGATATTTTTCATTGATTTTATTGAAATAAAATCGATAAAAACTTGACAATGCAATATACCTACATAAATATATATTTACACAAAAATTATTAAGATGATGATATGATGTTATGATATTTTAAAGGAATATTATGAATTGTCGTTTTCATTTTATACTTGTTTGTATTAGCACATTACATATTTCACTTAATATTAAAATTATATTATCAAAAGTTCAAGTAAAATTAACATTACAATATTAGTATGAGCGTTAATAAAATATATCAACAATTTATAATCAACAATTCATAGCACAACGAAATTTTCTACATACATTATATAACATTTCCACTCATACAATGTTATTATTGTTCAACTCACGTGAGAACAAGATGTAATTTTTTTATTGATTTAAGTGCTAAATGCTTGTTTTTTAAATAAACTTTTTTTTTGGTGCTTGCAATATTTGTACTATATTAATATATCCATTGGATGAGTTGTTTGAAGATACAATATATTATTTCATCTATAAAGGGTGTCCCACGACGAGTGAAAACAAAATTTAGACCACACCTGCATCTCTAAAAATTTACAGAAAACATTTAATATCTGGATAACGGTAAGGTTTAGGTATAGGAAAGTATACATGAACTTGCCTTATTTTTTTCCCCTGAATGCATTAAAATAGAAAAAACAGGGTGGTTCTATTTAAAAAAATGAAGAAATTTCATATTTATGAAGTTAAACTTTGAACACTGTTTATTCAAACCCTGTATAAAATGGAAAAATTTTCAACATAGATTCGATTACGTTTGACCTTGCTTAAGGCAACCGAACAGAAACCATTTTCATATCTTCAAGGGTCTCCTCGTAAAAAAATAATTTATAAGGGTCTTCAACGGTCAAATATTCTACAAAAAAATCAGTAACTCAAAAAGTGTGCGTTTTTCGAAAAAAGTTTTTGAACAAAAGTAAACTAAAATATTACGTAGATTTCAAAAATGTATTAATATACAGGGTGTTCCATTTAAAATAACAAAGTTACAGTCGACTTCCGGTAGAACCGGAAGTCGGCCATTTTTGAAAATATTTTAGTTGAAAAGATCGTATCCGAAAACCCAAACGTAGGAATTTTCATGATTTTACTATAAGTATTTTGCCATATACAGATAGTTTTCACTCGTCGTGGGACACCCTGTATAATGAGCTTAACATTTAATACATTTCCATTCGCAACGTTTTTCAAAAATCAGTATTAAAATTTTTACGTGCAAATTTTTAATACATTAATAGTTATCAGGTGGTAAGATTTTTTGTTCGTCAAGTCATATTAGTCAAAGTAATCACGGTTAATGATTTATTAATTTTGTCCTTGAAAATGAGTAAATCTGAGTCTGGACGTCATAATCTGACAAGCCGTAGTCGTCGTGATTTTAGAATGAACCAAAAACTAACACGAAATATTCCATTTCGCATTTGTTGCTTAGCAACTTGCCTAGCAGCCGATGCAAAAATGAAATTCTGTACAAAATGTGCTTGTTTATGATTGTAGTTACGGTTATAAGATTCTTCAAACATCTCATTCTACATAATACATTTTTCGCCTACCTTACCAATCATATTAACACCAAAAATAGGGCGATTTTTCAAGATTTTCACCATCTGTCACTTGATTACTTTGAACTGTTTAATTAAACGTCAGTGTATGTCAACATTTTTTATTAAACTATCCTATTCTTTGGTTTATCCGGTAGGCGGTGATGCTTTAGCATCCTGCAGTTTTGAGCTGCTAAAGCTCATTTTCTGCCTTTATGACACTCTATCAACAGTATATTGTCCAAATACAAAATATTATGTTTCCCGAGAATGAACCAATGAAAATAATTGATCCACTCATCAGTTTATACACATTCCAGGCTGCTCATGTCCCACGCAGAATATACGGGGACTGTGCGAACTATCCCAAATTCCTGGGCCGCATCTTGTGCAAAGACCTGCAAGAGTACATGGTATTTCCCTCATTTGACGGAATTGATGCAGCAATCCTCTTGCTTTCCTTGATATAACCTGACCGTCCATATACATTGCTACAAAGTAATAAGTAATTATTTATTTAAACTGCAGTTGATTGTCAACAAATATCCCCCTACGCCGAATAATTATTACTTATAATATAGACTTACCTAGCGAACTAAAATGTAATAGCATTTCATCTGATCGGAGATCTTGAGCAATAACATCATCTGCATACACAGATATGATAGCTAGGCATAGAAAGAGGTGGAAATAGTCTGTCAAATAATTCGCCCAACAAGCTTCCCACATTCTCATTGCTACTCCTTCCGTAAATTCTCTTTTAAAACATCTATAAAGTAGATAAAGTTGAAGGTACAAACAAAAACATTCAAATTTTAACAAAAATACACAATGATTATTTTTTAACGTTTCTTAACTCTAATAAAATGCTTCTTTTTTTGTCACAAGCGTGAGGAGTTTCAACCAATTATGTCATTATTATAGTGGGAATAAAACAATGAAACCAATGAAATGCTTCTTTATTTGTCACAAGAGTGAGTTTCAACCAATTATGTCATTATTATGTGGGAATAAATCAATGAAACCAATGAAATGCTTCTTTATTTTAATGAAATGCTTCTTTATTTGTCACAAGAGTGAGTTTCAACCAATTATGTCATTATTATAGTGGGAATAAAGCAATGAAACCAATAAAATGTTTCTTTATTTTAATGAAATGCTTCTTTATTTGTCACAAGAGTGAGTTTCAACCAATTATGTCATTATTATAGTGGGAATAAAGCAATGAAACCAATAAAATGTTTCTTTATTTTAATGAAATGCTTCTTTATTTGTCACAAGAGTGAGTTTCAACCAATTATGTCATTATTATGTGGGAATAAATCAATGAAACCAATGAAATGCTTCTTTATTTTAATGAAATGCTTCTTTATTTGTCACAAGAGTAAGTTTCAACCAATTATGTCATTATTATAGTGGGAATAAAGCAATGAAACCAATAAAATGCTTCTTTATTTGTCACAAGGGTAGGTTTCAACCAATTATGTTATTATTATAGTATAGCTTTTATTTGCCTAGCAAGTGTCAGATAGTTGTCAAAATAATTACCTAATTGTGTCAACGCGATATATAAAATGGGGGAAAATAATGAGCTCAGTACCTTTTCTGATGCAGAAATAACAAAAAAGATTTTAGATAGAAAAGTTCTTATATAATTATTAATTATGTTCATTTAAATACTAGCTCTGCATTTTGAGGTGGAAGATAGGCTGCATATAGGATGGACTTAGCATCTATAGTAACTCCACTATAGAAGAAACAACATCCTGACCAAAATCAAAGACAACCAAGCAAACAAGAGGATGGTAGTTTGCAGTCAGGGTATTTCGCTGACGTATCCAAAAGATGAAGAGGTGCAACGCAAACGCTTCCTTATACTCTCTGATCCTAAGTCCTAAGCATGCTCCCAGATGAAATCTAGACTGACCTGGGACTGTCTATACAAACACCAATATGGTAACGCTTAAGTTTGTTCTGGAGGACAAAAATATACAGTGGTCTGGAACGAGTATTCGGTATCTTTATCGATAACTGTATAGTACAGGGTGAATTAACACAAAACATCAGACGTATTGGTGCCATGTTTCTAAGCAAGAGAACAGCAAACTCCTGGTTTAAAAAATAGGAGTCTAAATCCTGAAAGCTGGGGTAACGAGGAATCGAAACCTCTACTGAATGTAGTGAAATAATAAACCAATCCAAAAGAAATTATACTTGAATACATTTTGAAACGAAAAATAAATAGATTCAAACCAAACATCGTGAGAATACAATAAAGTGCGAGTGATTTTATTATTATTTATTTATGTTTTTTTTGTCTAATTTTGCTCATTTGCATAACATGTATACTCACAATAAAATCCATCGATGGCAGAAAAGTAGTTCCAAAGCATCTCTATGTTTTTCCAGATGATTGTAAAATCTGGGAACCATTAATCTAATTAATTCTCTAAGGTATCTTAAATTTCTATCCATATCTCTATCAGTTGGTGTTGCAACAAAAACAGCTCTTTGCATTAATCCCACGAAGCACCAAAAAGCAGCGACTTCATCTTGTAATTCGTATAAAACTGGAGCTAACAAGTCACTCATTCCTTGTGTATATCTAAAAGAATGTTTATGATTATCACAGGGAAAAATATTGTTGACTTGATAATTTCCTACCCCAATCCTGAGTTATAAATGGCGTAATTTAATAGAATATTTTTCATTATCTCTAAATTGGGATTATTATCTCCAGCAAAGAATGGATTTCCTCTGTCAGTTCGCACCACATCTTCCTCTACAACACTTTGAATTTTCCTTCTAAAATGATGGAGTTTATTTTCATTTAATTCCAGTCTTCGCCTATTTATTTCCTCATATTCCTAAAAGTAGTTGAACAATATTTACCATTAATTTCATTAATTTTTATATACTCACATGTCTTCTAATATCAGCAATTTGAATCCGTTCCTCAAACGTGCTCAAATAAGGAAATACGTGTAATAAAAACGGCCAAACTTCTTTTCTGATACTTCGATCCATTCCAGAAAAAAATACGTATTTTCTTAACGTCAGATCATCTTCTAATTGTCCTGTTTTATTAAATAAACGTCTAAAAGCGTCCTCTGTAAGCTTAGGTACTTGCCCTTCTTCGGGATGCAATTCTAATACTGATACTTCTGGCCTACATACCATAAAGTGGCGGTAGGGAAGGTTATCATCAACACCTACAATAAGAAGTTGATGTTTATATATTTAAAAACAGATATTATTATAATTTACCTTTAGCTGATTTGATATTGTGGAGGAGAGAATGCCACTGATGTAATACTTGTGCCAAATGATCCAATCCACCATGATGAAAATGAAGAATTTTGTATTGTGATTCTCTTGATGCTACAACTAACTGACCACATGTGCAGCTATTATCACTGAAAAATAATCTAAGAGACCTAAAAAAATAAATATGGGCACATTTAATAATAGTTTCCCAAAAGAAACTGGCAATGAAATAGAAAATACTTTTTTTTAAGAATAACCAGAAAATATACACTTCCTGGGCCATTTTTCGTCCAGAAAATAACGTTTTGTTGATCAAGGGATCGGCAAAAGCTTTTTTCTACGACTGCTATGGCTCGCCCTGGAATCTGCTTGTCTCGACCTGAAAAACACTACTTTCCGGTCTAGTATATCCATTATTATTTCCGATATTTTGTATTTCTACATGTTGAACTGTACGATCAGTTAAATTTTGTTTGATTTTTCTGTCTATCGCTATGTGACCATAAAGTTTACCTCGTATTTGAGCTTGTACGTAATTTTAAGGTCACGTCCACCTAAATTAATGATCTCGGAATTGGAAAGAGTAGAATATTTTATGCTGGAACATTACTTCAGGTACCTTTCTGATTTAGCAGTCTAAGACAAAATCGAGCGATGAAGATAATGGATACAAAAAGTTGTAGGCAAGTGTCTTGGATACCGCCACGTGATCTCGACCTTAAGCTTGAATTCCAAGCTTGTCATTGACCGCAAGGTAGGAAGATGATGACATACACGAAAGTAAAATAGTCCTGCTTCTTCAGATGATTTTCACAATCAATGTCAAGAGCATTTCTCTTTATCAAAACTTCATTTTCAAGTAATTCCGCTTGTAGTGGATCTCAGTCTCAAAAAAATGTTTGCTCATTTGAATTTCGGGGTCAAAAATTAAATCACAAGCAAATTTGGCACAAGGTCATGTGAAATATAAGGACACAAAATGGTGGACAAGAAAACCTACTATTTTTTTAACACACTCTATAAACAAACATTTCAAATGAATATCTATAGAAAATATACTTATTTTCAATATGAATTTTATTAGAATCAATTTCATTACATCTTAAATTTTACTCACCTCATTTGGCTCAAATCTACACTGAATCTTCTACACTTATGAATATTTTGCTTAGGCTGTAGTATTGGCGAACTGTTCAAGCTATCAGGGAAGTATAAGTTAGGTTGTTGCATCAAATACTCTGGTGTAGATAGCCAGTTCGAATGGCTATCCGAGGATGTGACCGATTCCGATCTGAAAGATTTAAGATATTTCACTTGAATTTCTTAACAATCTGTAGTTATATTTTTAAACTTTCTAATTAGTTAACTCACCTTGAAAATTCAAAAAATTCTCCAGGATCTTTAACACTATCAGGAGTCTGAATAATTTCGATTTCTGGGTTGGAAATATCCACGTGAATGCTGATCCCTTGTTTATCGCTCCCTTCGGAGCTTAGATCTGACATATCCAACCGATCTCTGTCGTCGAAGTTTAAAAACGGATTCGTGCTCTTGAACTCTATACTGGGCTGCCTTTCTCCATAATCATTGTTAGAATCAATAGACGTTAAACTTTCCAGACTATATCTTTTATTTAACTGCTTTTCAGGTGTACCTAAAAATATATTTTACAATACCAATGCTTGTACGTACGTATTTTTATCTTAGTCTAAACTAAATCATTATTTTCAGTTTTCCCTGTAATCCAGACAATGTTGTAAGCATTTGTATCTGATTATGGATCTACAAGTGATGCAGAAATTTCTATCAAGAATAATTTTTTTCCCATTTGCATACAACTTTTTGTGACACCCTGTATGTAAAACATCAATTTACCAATTAAGTGCGTGTTTTTTGAAATCGACGAATTCGGAATCCAAGTTAAAAACAATGTAGGTCTTCTGGTATTGTTATATTGATCTATAAAAACTTTTGTGGTAATAGTAAGATATCCAGGATTGTGCAATAAGTCACTGTCGAGTCTCATCGTAGCTGGAGGGTGAACGCAAACATTATTCTTGCAAAAAAGTATCTCGTTATCCTCATAATCTGTATTTCTTTCAGCCTCTCCATCGGGACCAAGGATGTAGGATGAAGCTCGGCGAATGATATCTGTTAGAGGCATTTTTTAAATTTTTTCCTGAAATGAAAAATTAAAAAAATAAGTATCTTAAGTGTATATTTTAAGGTGAAGCTATTTTTAAAATAAGATCCTTTACAAAATATTTAAGATCCATTACAAATTGTTTAATAAACTATGAAACGTTTGCTGCCTGTTTCCAGATCGTTTTAACGCTGTCGTCATCATGACGCTGATCTCCGAGGTGCTTCTTCAAATTCTAAAACAGGTGTTAGTCATTAAGCGCTAGATCTGGAGTGTATGGAGGATGATCTAGCACCCTTCTTGTTTAAAAGCACAGTACAAAAGATTTATATGGTTTGGGTTTCTTTGTCAACATTTTTCGTACTCATCTGAAGCACAGTTTATTTCGTGTGCAGCTAAGTTTATCCACTGACATCTAGGCTCTGCTTAAAGCTATCAGTAATCCAGTAGCTAGAACTAGACTGGTAAAAACTGTAAGGAATCCCTTAACAGGCTGATAAGAGATAATGAAGTGCCTCTAATATGGGTATTGAAGGTAATGAAATAGCAAAAGAATGTTCTAAAAGAGACTCCATAGGTCCGGAATCGTTTTGTGAAGTCAAACTCAAAGAGAGGTCGACACCATGTCGACACAAGGGTACCTCCATACTGAGTTTACAAAAAGGTAGTCAAGGAACTCTCAGCCAAGCTATTGAAAGTGGGTAAGAGACACTTGAAGACAGACTGGGTCTTGGACTAACGGATTTGATCAACTATTTCAGGATTTCTATATAAGAAATGAAATTTTGATGTCCCAGAATTTTTTTCAGTTTCCTAGAAATCAGAACCATTTGTTTCTAAAAAACTATACAGCCCTATTCGAAAATCTCATTGATATGTGATAATGAGGGCAAAAATTAAAAAAGTGTTATACAGGGTGTAACAAAAAAGCAGGTCATAAATCATACCACATATTCTAGGGCTAAAAATAACTCGATCCAACTCAAGTTACCCTAGTACAAAATGATTTTTTCAAATATTTCGACAGTTGTTTGACATATTATAATGAAAGTTGACAAGTGGCTTTCTTATGATAAGAGCATCTTAAAAAAATAAGGAATTATTGCACCCCGTTATTTATTATTTATGGGACGAGATCCCACAAGCCCCCCCAAAATTTTTGTGTACTTTACAATTTAATGCTTATTGTGGCACCATTATTCAAACACATTATTTTTAAAACTTTTTTGCCCCTTAGTAATTTTCACAATTATCAGTTTTTATTGAGATACGGCCTATTTTTCATCATGTTTCAAAAATTTCGAGTAACAAAAATTGAAGTCAATGAATTTTTAAGCTTTTCGAAGATCCCAAATTTTTGATTGAATATTATTTATTTACAAATGTGTAGTTTTTATTAGATGTTCGAAATGGCCCCAATTTTTTTGAATACACATTCGGCACCATTTTACTAACGAAAACCAATGGAAAAGCAATAGCTTCTGACGATATCTAATTGCAGCCAATTTGTAACTTTTTTCGCATGCACATTCGTACTAGGGTAACTTGACTCGATCGAGTTATTAGCCTCAGAATATGTGGTATGATTTATGACCTTCCTTTTTGTTACACCCTGTACAAGATTAAAATTTCAAGAGGTCCGTTTCTTTCGCACCTGACTGTGAAGTGTTGTCTGAATTTGAAATAAAAATACAAATTTGGGTTTTAAAATATAAAATACACTTTTTAAAAGCATGGTGAGTAATTTTTAGCTCAAGTTAAATATACTTCTTTAATCATTCAAACTAGTCTTTATTTGTTCATTCAAGACTTTGAAGATATAACATTTGCAAAAGGAATCTAACAAACTTTTATGAACCCATAACATACAATATTTTAGTTGTATTAACTAATTTTTAAAGGAAGAAAACCCCTCCATACCAATTCATAATTTTATATTTAAAATTGAGTATATAATATTATGGCAATTGGAAATTTCGTATTTCATATATTTAAAATGACCACCTGATTTTTTTTTCATTTTTCAATTATATCCCTTACTTGTGACATTCCAATGAGTATTTCTATTATTGAAAATATGTTAACTAATATAAGAAAAATATAAGAAAGGAGAACATACCAATAAAACCTAAATATATGGAGATTTATACTTCCACTTCACGAAACATGTTAAAAACTACGCGTTTCATCTTTAATCACACTTTCCTAAAAGAAGAAAATTGAGAAAAAAACATGAAAAGCTCGTCCACTTTCAGCATAATATCTAATCTAAATGACTTTAACGCCCCCTTCAGCTTACTACAGTATTGATCGTGCGCTATCCTTTTCTTTACGTGTAGGCAGCAAACGTGCCAGAAATATATCCACACAAATTTCATTTTAATTGAAAAACAACGAAAGAATGCGAAATAAATAGAAGAATACAAAAGAAAAATAAGTTAATGGAATACTTCAACCGTTGAAAACTTCCCCCGACAGTCAACATTATTTGATTTTTAATAGCAATTTTTTTTTGACAAATAGCTTCTTCAGATGCTGAAAGACACTGACTAAACAATTTAATTTATAAATTTAATTCATATGATTCGACTATTTTTCCTCCTGGAAGCTGTTCGCATGCCAGGGCCTTCTGCAGTCCCTTTATTGTACCCACATTTCGAAAAGTGCGTTATCTTAGCCAACCTGATGCATTTCAGTTTAATAAAGTGTTGGCAACGGTCTTTGTAGCTGAAATATAATTTTTCTTTGTTGCTTTCTTTTTTTTGAAGGTACGTTTGTTCATGCCTTAAAATACCATCCATAATCCTCTGTTTATATAATAATTGTCAACAATACATAGAAACAGAAATACCCGCATACTACATTTGCGAAAAAAAATAGATAAACTCAACCGTTGCGCTGGAGTAAATGCAGCGAAACATCCTGTTAAAATCACGGCTTCTTTTAGACCGTCAAGGAGGAGAAGTGTGCAGCACGGATGTTTGAAAGAGCTCGCAGATCACGGTCGTACGGCCCAGCTTTATAAAATATCAACGAACGAAATAGGCTCGTTATTTCACTTGTGGAGTTAATTTGATGCGAATGCTTTACAAAATATAGGTATCATACATTTTATTTATTTGAAAAAAGGATATATTTTGTTAATTATAAGGTTTTTTGAGATCTTTGCAGCACTGAAATGCTTTTGTACTAGCCACCACTGCAATCAGATATTCAAAACAAGTAAATTTCATTATTTTTACAAAAAAAACGTCATTCTCGTGAGACCACTCTTGTTTTTGTTTTATACTAATTCTGCGATATAAGATTACACAAATGACTAATTATTTATGTTTTCGAGAAAAAAACTTGTGTCAATTAATTAAGAACTTTTCATTTCATTTCCCACTAATTTATTATTAGTAAATTATTAATAAATCGGTACAGTCTTCATTTATAAAAACAAACTTTTACTTTGTTTAACCACGAAAAACTTTATTTAAGACGAACATTACTTTAATAAGTCTGAAGATTGAGGAAATGTGTGGATGTAATGGGATTCCTCATTGAGCTTTTGTTGTAATTTTTTTTAACCGTTTTGACTTTTTTAAAGTCGTTAATCACTTGGTTACTCGTTTTTTTCAATTTGTTAATGTAATGTAGTTCATTCTTCGGGGTTTTGTTGCTATTTTTACTTTTATTAAAGTAATGAAGTTTTTTATGGTTAAACAAAGTAAAAGTTTATAAATGTAGACTGCACTATTTTATTAATAATTTACTAATAATACAGGATGCTTATATGTAATTTATATGAAATACCACCATTATTTTTAGTCTTTCTATCACCTCCCTAGTTTTTGGTGCGAACTCCTGGTACATCCTGTATAAATACATTCGTAAGGCGGATAAATCAATTTTTACTCATCACTCACTCCATACAACATATTTATTATTATGATTTCTCTTTAAAATAATAAAATAGTTACCATAATTTAATTGTAAAACTTACCATTAATTTACGTTTTAATTTTTAACACACAGATGCTTTTACGAGTTAGAAATACTGTTGGTACTTTAATCTTCCTTCATTCAACTGGTTAAAATTAATATACGTACCAATTGGACGTAAAAATTAGTTTGACTTTGATCTTCTAAATATCCAAAGATAAACAATGTTATCAATGTAAAACGCACAGGTCATTACAGGATAATATTTTTTTTAATAAATCTTAGTTTTCTTACTTCTAGTATGAATCCAAACAAAATATACTACGCCAACAAAATGTAACTTTAAACTTTGATAGGCAATAGTTTCGAAAAAAAATAATGCAAAACAGAATTTAATTTTAATCCAGAGGTGGCACAGTGGTTTTTTTTTTTAATATAATATTTAGTTCAATTTTATTTAGAAACACATATGGTGAAATTTGCATATGAAACCTTAAAATTGATTCTACTGGTATCCATAAAAGTCAGCTTCGATTCATGATTATTGAATTCAAACAAACGTTACTTGATAAGATGTTTTTATAACCTAAACATATGTCGTTAAAGGAAAGAGTAAAATAGTATATTGTGTGACAGTTGCGGCACATGTTGTACACTGTATTTTCCCTACGACCACTAAGCTTTCGAACTAGAAATGTGTATATCTTGTTTGATATATTTATAGTTGACGTCAGCATTGAATAAATTGACTTTATGGTGAAGGCCTTTCTATGAAGTATAATAGGACAAAAGAAATGAGAATATTGTTAGGTACTTGCTGCAATTTGTTGCACTAGATGTATCTATACAACATCGATCTGATCGATCGATCCTTTACATCTACAAGTAGGGGATATCGTAACATTTTCATATTCAACTTCATATCAAAATACTCGCTTTATCAATTTAGTTTAATATGGGTAGATAGATATTGCTCTAATTTGATTGAGATAGTTCCTGAGAAGTTTCATAAAAAAACGATCAGTTTTGTCTATTGGTTAATGAACTAAAAGTAAAATTTAAGAACTACCTATACGTGAATTTGTTTTTCGTCAATTTCTTTAAATTAAGCAAGGACAAAGAAGTAGGTGAATACCTACGCTAATGCTTTATCTATAGAATTGTGCTGATAGTACTTGTATTTTAAATTATTGCGATGTCCTATTTAAATAATAATTAAGCAACAATAAAATGTTACCTACATATATAAATTGCGCAACAATAACATTTTTTTGCAGGCAAAATGAGTTTGGGACAAAATAATCTCTCAATAATGTAAAAAAAAAATTATATTTGTAATAGTATATTATATACCGCGGGACTGAAGGATTAAATGTACTTCAGTCGCAAGGTATATACGATACTTTTCGTACTTCCGGTATGAATTTATTAATTATTTCAATAATTTCAATCAGTTTTTTCTCTCTTCAACTCATTTAATAAACTGTCTTTAAAATAAGTTACCATAGTAACATTGCGTTGTGACAGTTATAATTTAGAAACATTGTCATTACTAGTGTCATTGTAAAGAAACATTGTTATTGATAATTATTGGTATCATGAGTGAAGAAGGTGTATCTGATATTGATAAAAGTGTCACAATATTAATTTGAATATTAACGTTAATTACCATTCTAATTAATTATATTTTTCAATAAAATATCCCTTAAATTCGTTTGTTTGTGATTTAATCGTTCCGGGAGTTTCGTCAATATTTAATCCCGGAGGGATTAAATGTGACACTTTAGTACCTGTCACAAGGGAGTGAAGTTGTCACTTTAGGCCAGGAAGTACGAAAAATTATATACAGTACTTTTTAAAGCTCGAAACATTTGAATATATCGATTTGTATTTTGATCTTATTTTTAAACGTGTTTAAATGTATTTAACATACCGTTTTTATAATTCCTGATTGTTTTTTCATGTATGTACATTTTTATTCCTACACTTTGCCAGTGAGGACAAGACAAGCTTCTGGCAGGGTGCAGATGGTACAAAACATCCTGTAATCCGGTGGGGAATATTTTCCGTCGGTTCTAGACTTTTTGACCGATTGATTATATTTTGTTCTGGCTGGGGTCATCTTCCAGCCATGGAGGACAAGCATCTACTTCCATCAACGAGGGGTAACTTCCAGCATTAAACTGCTTAACTTTTCAAAAGACATAGATAAGCTATGTCGCTCTTCATATTTCTGAACATTGCTAGCAAAGACAAACTTCTGGCAGGGTGCAGCCGGTAGAAAACACCTTGTAAGCCGGTGGAGAATATTTTCTGTCGGTTGTAGACTTTCTGACCGATTGATTATATTTGCTACTGGCTGGGGTCGTCTTCCAGCTATGGGGGATAATCTTCCATCTTCAAGGGGTGAGGTTCCTTAATTACTTGACCTTTTAAAAGACATTGGTTCCTAATTTCTCCAAGTGCTCCTCTCTTTTTTATTTCCCCTGTTAAGTATTCTAACATGTACTAGCTTGCTTGCTATTAACAACCTTCACAGAAGCACCTATTACCACACTGTGGCAAAGTACTTGCTCCTAGGTTGTCGGTAAGCCTCGCTTACAAAACGAGCAGTCATCCCGATGGGGCGAGTGCGCCTAAGTGTTTTCCGTTTGTTGAAGGGTATGGGTTCAAAGACATAGGTAGACTATGTCCTTCCACATCATTCTAAATATTATCCTCCCCTTCTTTTATTAGCTGGCTATTTTTTCAAAAGACATAGGTGACCTATGTCGTTCCCGATTTATTCAAACATTGTCCTGCCTTTCTTCCACAAGTTTATTCTTTCTTCAACAAAAATTGGTAATCTTTTCTATTTTATCTGTCAAGCACGCTAACATGTAGGTACCAGCTTGCTTACAGATTTCATCGAATTTTTAATGAATGTCATAAATTTGTTCGATTTTTTGCTCAAGGAATAGCTTAATTATTAAGAATATATTCAAAATTGCTGGCCGGGCTTATCTCCAAATCATAGACCTGCCTACAGGTGGGGTAGGGAGGTCAACGGCCCACCCTAACGGTCCTTCCCAATTGCAATATTAATATATTGAAAACATTCTATAATTTTCATAATTTAACGTTCTTTCAATGATACGAGGAAGCAGTTTTTTATTCTTAAAATGAATTGCGAGAAATTGAAGGGCGGCAATATGCAAAACAATGTGCGAAGGGCACGGCTCTGTTTTTTCAAAAGATTCATATTTGATATTTGGCTCCCCTAATAAAAAAGTCTGCGCACGCATATGTCCAAGAGGAGCAACTTCCAGCAACAATTATTTATATTTGTTCATATAATGCTTTATGTACTCCATTTACATTAAATTTACGATAGTAAACATAATTTATTGGTCTAGATTTGCCTTTTCTAATCGATCAGGTCTTGGGAGAGTTCTTATGCTGCCTGTTTGGCAAATAACTCCATATTGTAGTGTGAAAGAAGCTCAATAAGATTTCTTCATATAAGAATTTGTTAATTTTCAATCCAAACGGTAATACAAATAATGATAATCCATGTAGGAAATAGCAGAATGAAAAAACAACAAAAGCAGATCTGTTATAAATTACACTTCAACATAGGTATATCGCTTCTAGGTATATATATATAATCAGATTCCCTTCAACCTTTCGGTGTAGGGAGATTACTCAAAATTTCAAGATTCAACAAAAATTTTCCATTCTTTCCTATCTTTTGCTTCTATAATTGTCTTTCCTCTTTCCTTCAATATTTGGTTATCTTGTTATCCCAGGATTCTTTTGGTTTACCTCTGTCATTTTTAACAATCACTTCTGCTCCTTATACATTTTTAACTAGTCTAGTATCCTCCATTCGCTGTAGATGTTTCCACCAGTGCAGTTGTCTTTCTTTTATATTAATCAAGCATGGACTTTATTTGTAGCTCCTCTCTTATGTCTATATTCTTTATTTTATCTCTTTTTGTTATTCCGTACACAGACCTCAGGTATTTCATTTTTATAGCTTGTATTCTACTCTTCATTTTTTGGTCCAATACCCACGTTTCGCAGCCATAAGTAAGTATCGGTCAAAAAACTGTTTGGTAAGCTGTCATTTTGGTTCTTTTTGAGATTTCCTTCTTATTAATAAATCCAGGTTTCAGCATGGTAAGTTTTTATCGCTTTTCCTGTTCTTTCCATAATATCCCCATCTTGTTTACCAGTACTGTCAATTGTTGTTCCTAAGTATTCAAAGTAGGAAACTATTTTTGAGCATTACAACATTAAGGAGAATACCAGAACAGCTGGTTTATTGAATGAAAGGTTGATTGGTAAAAAAATACAAAATACAAAGTAAAAAGTTTATTGTTAAATATATCAGCATAATAATTAACATAATAAATGCATTTTTTATTATAAACAAAAGTTGGAGTAGAATAACTCAACTACTCAAATCCAGCAAATCTTATTCTAACGCCTATTGCATTTCTAAACAGTACACATAATTATTTACAAATAAAATAACATTGGAAAAATTACATTGATCGTTATCCTGAAGAATCTTTCACTATCTTCTCTAAAGCAATCTTCTTCAATTGACCGCTATAGAACGAATTAAAATCTAGCCTGAAAATTAAAATACATAATTATAATATAGGGAAATAAACAAAAACAAACCTCACCACTCATCGGCAGTCGATTATGTTATTCTTGGGGTTTTAGGAACATAAGGACGACCATCTATTGACGGACAAAGGGCAAGGATTCTAATAACAAATGTTAGAGATAAATATAGCATTAGCAAAGGATGTTAACCCCAATGTCGTTCTATTTCTTTCTGATTAGTTTTCAACAGTTCAAAAAGAAAGATGTAATATAAAATAATTATAATACCTATTTCAACTTGTGACATAACCAAAATTTAAGAAGTGAGAATAATGGTTACAAAGAAAATCTTAGATATTTTATCAGGAGAAACATCCAGTAAATGATGAGGAGCAGGGAAGCAATTTTTGTTATAGTCCTCCAAAAAATGTTTCGGTATTCCTGTCTAAATATTTACATACTGGAAAGCACCTTAGGTAATATTCACCCTGAAGAGCAGACATCGAGTAATTATATTCAATATACGTAGAAAGTTGTTTTAGCTGATTTGCATTTTCCTTTGAGGGAAAGTCTGGTAATAAGCTTTGGAAAGTTTCAAGGTTGATTGACTGTTTCAAAACAATCTTATAGAATCATTATAAGTTGATAGACATATTGCAGGATAATGCTTTTAATCTTCGACAGAATTGTAATTTTGAAAATAAGTATTCAAAATTCACAAATTTCGGGGGGGCCCTTGCATTATATTATGCTAAAGAGAAAGTGAAAAGGGGAATAAGAGAAGGTAAGGAGAGGAAGATGTTATTATTTATGTTTGTTTAAGAAATATTACCTGTAAAGCAAATTAAACAGTCGCTCGTGTTCGCTTGTATCTCTATTTAGTTCATTGATTTGGTCCAATAATTTTATCAAAGCCCCAGAAAATGCGACGTCGAATAATGCAATTTTGTCCTTGAAACTTAGAGTAGGTTCAGTGGGTTCGCAATTTCCTTGAAATACTAGTTCGTTCTGGAAATGAAATAGGAAATAATATTATTTTCAATTTGATTTTTAATTTTTTAAAGGATAATTACGTTAAATGAAATTTAATATTTTCTCAAGCATTACAGCCATTCTTTTCAATATTTTCAATGGACATATTGAACCAAGTAAACTTTGGCATACATGTTAACTAAAGCCGAAAAATATTAGTAACTAGTATCATTAAAATGGCATGACCATTGGTAACATTTCTTTGAAAATAGTGAATAGTAAGAAGAGATTTAAAATGTTCTTTCTGTGGCAGACAAATTTCTGAAATCCATCAAGAGGAAAATATTGCGGAGACAGTGGCAACTTTTGCATAGCATTTATGGTTGTATGTATTTATATTTTAGACAAAATATCCGAAAATGATTTGTTTCAGCTATAAAACCTCAACGGTAACATTAATATACAAAATGTAAGGTATTAGAGGTATTACCAATATTCTTCTGATAATACCAATACCAACTATTGATCTGTTTGACGTATAATGGCTCTTGTAATGTATTCAAGCTGTATACTGGAATATGCATAGTATATGCATTATATTATTCAACTAGTTTCAACAATTTGACCAGCGATGAACAATAAGAAAGTGCTTAGTTCTTTTTGCTGTTCAATATTTTTATATACACTATTCGTTTACACTTTTACAAACACATGTGGCTGAAAAATTGTCGTACATATGAATGTCAAGTGTTCACTCTAATTGTGAATTTAGGATCAGAGGCAGTTCATTCAAGCAAGAGAGGGAGAATTCTATGCAACATGGATAAATAAATAAAGATTTAATATTTTTCAGCTATATCTGTGTATCTTGGTAACTGTAATTTGTTGTTTAATTTATATATTAAATTTAGTTGTTAATATAGTGTGAAAAAAAGCCTAATGATTAGGTATTTAATAATGAAATGACTATGGGTAACATGAAAAACATCAAGGTGGTGATTTTCGCTTCTCAAAATATATTTAGTACCAACCAACTACGGAGACCTATCGTCTAATGTATCGTTATTATGTTCATTTCAATCAAGGTATTTTAAGTACCATAATTTATAGATATATGAATATTCTAAATCCCAAATAAATTTCACACTGATTGAGGTAGATCTGTGGCAGTTGGTGGCCGTCGCCAATAATTACCATAAGTAATTTATGAAAGTACAACTACTTGGAAATATTTTCCCAAATACTCAGGTAATTTGGAATAAATATCATTAGGGTATTGGGCTGCGCACACCTCCTCCCCTTTCGAAGTGATAGAGCAGCTGACAGATAGATTCAAATTTCCATTTCTCATATTAAAATACTTATAAATTTATTTTTACTAGGTCAGGTTGTTCTTATTTTGCAAGCTATGAAGTTACGTTCTATTTCATCGAATAAAAATCTATAATTCTAGCATGCCAAAACATTTAAAAATAGAAAATTAAGAGCCAATTTACTCATAATCATTACAAATTTATGAAAATAATAAAGTAAAATAAATAAATACCTAGGCTAACAATAGTTCAAACAATTTTTTTAATAATAAACACATGAAATTACTCAGAAACTTCAAAGAAACAAGCATTGTTTGCCGTTTTGACATTAGGAAAATCATTATATTTTAATTTTTTTCACTTGTCAAAATCTGACATTTTGGAGGTTTTAACCAATAGCAATACATTATTTTAGCCAATAATTCGGTGTTATACTCATAATTTTTTACAAAATATAGTAACCAATCAAATTACTTAATTTTAAGTCATGTGTCAAATTTCATCCAATCACCTCTGGATTACAGCGATAATACCCTACATGTCGTGTTTTCAGTTTGGTTAAACGTCAAACTGATTAAAACTAATAAATTGTGTATTTAAAATTATTAAACGTCAGATTGACAATCAATTTTTTGATATCTACAAAGTAAAAAATTATCTTATCGAATACTCCTCGGGCCTTGATAAATACTCAAAATTTTGTCATAGAGAATCCTTCAAGCGAGTTGCTCAAGGATAATAGCCCTCGGCCTGCGGCCTTGGGCTATTATCAAGCAACACGCTTTCAGCATTCTCTATGACAAAATTATCTCGGTATTATCAAGACTCTAGGGGTATTACTATTGATAATTCTGCTTCCTCATCGATAATACCTTGTTTACGTTGAAATGTCAAAATTTTACTTTGAATTTGTCAACAACAACAACTAAAAGTGCTTGGAAGTTTATTGAAAAATGAACACAAACCGATTTAGTGCCATTACCCAAGAGAAAATTGGAAAAATAATGCAGATACCCTTGAAATTGTTAAAAAAAATAATCTTCCCAAATACATCTCGCTCTTTAAAGACCCAACCTAACCTTTGATAATTTTCATTTCAAAATTTATTCAATTATTTGGAAAAACCTTTTAAAATTCATTAAACAAATTACTACAGAGCTGGTACATGTAATATGTTGTAAACAAATGATGTAAACAAGTGCTGTGCAAAATAATACAGTCACAAAACAAATCAAAGCGAGCTAAATGAACTGAAAATTAAAAAACTAGGCAATGCCAAGCTTGCATGATGAAAATACCTGTGTAAAAGATTCGTACAAAGAATTGGGCAATGTACCCAATTCTGCCTCCACGAAATATCGCTGCATCTGCTGTTAATGGTGCAAAAAATAAAGAAAAAAATATTAGTTTTGAATTATAATCTAGTTTTGCAGTACACTAAATAAATAAAAAGCATTTTTATGACAAACTGGGTATTGGTTGCAGATCTAGTAGGTATCTCTCGGGATTAAAGGGTCATAATTAAAGCCATAAACAACATCAAATTCAAGATCATTATTATTCAAAAAATGTAGATATTTTTCTGTCGACCGTATATTAACATATGATATCAACGTTCTCAAAACTACACAAATTAATGCATGATTAACCTATATTAATCAACGATTTTCTGCAGGCAACCCAACACACATCTTATATATTGACATTTTCTAGGCAACCAAACATACAATCATCCATCCAAAAATAAATCCCAGTAAAGAATACTTCTAGTTTTTGACTTACCTATCGTTTAATTTTATTATTCTACAAAATTTGAATAATTATTAGTGTTAAGTCACCCAAAAAAGAATTTAAGAAAAACGAAAACAGTGACATTTGAACCAGCGACATTTCAATGTGATTATTTATTTTTGACAGTACTTACCTATGAACCAAATAGATATTTTTAGTATTGAGAAAAACGAATACAGCTGATACAGTCGACGGAAAAGCTTTGTCATAAACACGAGTATTAAAAGGGCAATTAACAATCTCAAACATTATCTCGATGGTTAATGGCCCTCATTAATACACTTGTTGGTAAAATAACTATTAATTTGAAGTAAGCGAAAAACTTTGGATAGAAGATAATACTGCCTATTTTTCTTTTCTACACCAGTTTGTCATTTTTATATCTAGATTACAGAAATTTTATACTCGCAATTCCCCAATTTTCTTCCCATATTAACCTTCTAGCCACAGAAATAAATTGAAGCAATTTTCAAAAAGCTATAACCTTATTTTAAACTAACACAATAAATAATTACCTGTACAAATTTACAAAATTCTTCGCATATACTCAATAACTTTATAATGGTACTTAGAATCGGTGGTATAGTTAGCATGCAATCTTTAAGGCAACTATTCAAAAAGTCCCAATGGCACGATAATATTTCATCCACATTCTGAACCTAAAATAAGATAAGAGGATAAGAATGTTAATCTGCAAATACTTAGGCATGTAAGTCGGTCTTTTTGAAGACATTCTCCAAGCCTGTATCAATGAAAGCAATAAGTCGAAGATCTCAGACTCAAACAAAATACTAACCTTTCCAATTTTATTCAAAAATGTACACCAGTGAGGTTCAATAACTTCCACCATCATATGATACTCTAAATTTTGTATGCAATGTAACATTCTCTGTCTCAATGCAAAAGTTGCTCTGTAATGCTGGGCATCGTCGAACTGAAACTTCTTTGCAACTTTGTTGGATTTCCAAACTTGACAGATCATTCTTTCGATGTACTTGCAATAAAACAAATGCCGGAAAATCATTTGATAACAAGCTAAAGATTTTCTATTGAGAATTAGCGACAAAGGCCAATGAACTTCATAGCTAAACGAGAACGACTGGATCATCAACAACTTCTCTTGTTCGGCGGCTGACCAATAAACTACAAAAAAATTATGAAAATATAGTTATTTAAGGCTAGTCTATATTAGGGCGCGTTTTTTATTTTCGTCCCACGCCAAAATCTTGTTGGAAATGCCCAAAAAAGGACCCCATGAAAATGTTAGATATTAATATCAACTTGGTAAGGCATTTCTCATTTAAAATACACGTAAACTTGATTTTTTTTTAAATATACAGATTGCGAAAATCCTTATGGAACCCTCGCCTCGGTTACACAAGTACGACAAGGATATATGAAAGAGAGAGAAAGAATAAGTTATTTCCCGAGGCTGGCGGAATTTTCAGACAATGTTGCCAGATGAATGTGTTTTGTTTTACCTATTGTGCATTACAGCCTGTTGAGATCAAATGAATGCATAAGTCAAAGTAAAACTGCGCTAAGAGTTTTAACAGGGATCCTAACGGGACATTGTCGCCTGAATGGGCACCTGAAAAACCTCAAAATAGTGGAGGAAGAATGTAGATTTTGTGGCATAGAAGGAGAAATTTCCATCCACATACTTTCCAACTGCACAGCACTCCAGAATCCTAGAGCACGGTACCTGGGAGACATTTACCCAAGTTGAAGCCTGCAGATATCCTGAAATTCCTCTGGGAAATAGGACTAAAGGAGCTACTAGTTTCAGAGACTCTCCTCAGAAACTAAGTAGAAGTAAGGGGGCACAATAGATCTTTTAGGTCTCAGTGAATGTTACCCCAAATACATACATACATACCTATTGTGCATGACTTCGAAAAAAAGTCAACGAAAACGAGAGAAAAATATCATTTGTACAAATTAATCTGCGCATCTGGCAACAGCGGTTAAAATAGGGGGGCAATGAGCATTCGGCCAGTCTCGGGAAATAAGTATACACCAATAAGGAGAAACAAAGTACACGCCTTAATGACCGCGCAAAATTATTCTTTCTCTCTCTTTCAGCTGTTTTTCTGTCACACTTGTATAACCCGGCATACTTCCGTAAGGATTTTCGCAATCTGTATATCTCATACTGTTATTGAGTTTTATAGCGTTTTCCATTGACAAAACTAGGGTGCACTGAAACTGAACTGAGTGCAAAATTTGTGTACCATTGGCTATACTGCACCAGTGTTTCATATTCCATTGGAAAACTAGTGCAAGCGAATGTGCACTGAGTGCAATTCTTTCGGCACCTGCTTAGGAGGTAGTTTCGAGTATAGTGCAAGAGTGCAAAATGGCGGCGAATGATGAACGGTACGAATTCGGAAGAAAAGCAGCATCATCATCGTCATCTTCGGATGATATACCGACTTAGAAGAACTAATTATTAAAAAACGAACATCTGCTCCAAAAATTCAATACTACATTAATGATGTTGTGAACTGACAACTTTTCTGTGTTCCATTGACCCTGCACTCAGTGCAAAATATCGGTACACTGGTGTAGAGTACGCTCGAGCTTGGTGTCAACTTAGTGCATGCCAATGGAAAACGCTATTACTATGAATCAATAGCATAAAAGTGCTTAGTGTAGCATAACTGTAATCTTCACCTATCGATAATTCAATCAGATTTTGCTGAAATATTCTCATTTTTTCAAGTTATTTAAGAAAATACTCGATTTATAGAAAAAATGTGAATGACCAACTTGTTGGATATTTAGTTTCCTTTAAAAAATATCGCTTATACCACCCTAGGCTTGTACCTTGTTCAGAATTAGTTTGGATACTAAGAATCTTGAACATTTGAAATTGTAGATCGTATGGCAACAATTCAGTTCGCAAATCGTCCTTATAGGGATCATCAATGGCGCTCGATAACCTTAACGCGAGGTCCATTAGAGATTCGATACAAGTTTGATTAACATCAACTGAATATTTTCCCAGCTCCTTTTCACACAAACTGAGAAAAGTGACAATAAAATCGCCTTGGTCGAGTAGAAAATAATGTTTAACTGATTTTAATCTCCCCAGAAGATCTTTCTCTTTAATCACTAGATCTAGAAGAGTTTGACTGGCAAACATATAAGCTTTTTCTATAGCTTCTATGTAATGTTTTTCTTCTATTTTGTACTGTATTGGTAGGACTTTGTTCTTAACCTGCTTTCCTAAAAATATTTTATGATAAATATATTCAAATTCAAATTAAATACACTTGTCTGCATACCACATTGTCTTATCACATTTAAATATTTTCCAGCTTTGAGGATGATATCCGCAACTGGTTCCAAAAATTTAGGTATTCTTTCTCTACGAACCGCATATTTCTTTTCCCAGTAATCGGCTGAGTAATCGACAGGCATGTCTTCTCGCTGCACAACCTCATTATCTTCTACTAAAAACTGAAATATGGTGAACTATATAAAAATGTTTATAGAACAGTCCGTTTTTGTCGTAAAAATTTACCTATTGTTTGGCCAATGTAGCAATAATTTATGAACTCACCTCGCTTATTGGATCTGATATTATTCCTTTGTATATCCACATTCCCAACATCTTCATATATGGATAACAAGCAGCTTCCATTAATTTTAAACATAATAATTGAGCTCTTTCGTCACCAATTGAACCAATAACATGATCGTGAAGTAAACTTAGCACTTTACCACCTTTCGCGTCAGACTGCAAGCAAATTTATAATAGAGATTGATCTTGATAACGGTAGCTGGAACTCTACCAAATCGTTCAATTAAAAAAGATTATGGTTTAATAATAGTTTAAAAAATTTTTTCAGGCAAGTCGTGTTTTTTTTTATAAAAGAAGGATTAAGTATTGATACAACATGAAAATTAGCTTATTTATTTTATACCTTGCTAATTGATGTTGCTATATTAGCCGCAATTCCTAAGCCCTGCATATTTCTCTGAACAAAAAACCAAAGTTTTTGTATACTTAAATTTTTTGATCGAAATTCACTTTCTAGTTGAATTGTAAAAAGCTGAAAAATCAAACAGTATTAACACATTAGCATATTATATCTTCACTCTAATTTCAATCAATAAGCAAAAAGGATTTGGAATTAAGAGGTGTTACAATTGGGGTAATGATATATACAAATTAACAATGTTACCATATGTTCTTTGATAATATTCTGCATAGCTTCAGCCAAGGCATTGTTTACTTGTCCAAATTCAAACCTCATTTTTTCTTCTGTAAATCTTTGTATTATAGAATAATGACTAGCTAAAGGTAAAATCTGTTTAATAAGTTCTCTTAATGATAAAGGAACATTATCATTTATTCTAAATGTTCTGGGACCATATAGATCCTTCAACTCTTCTGGTTCAATGTAACATCCTGGTAAACCTGTAATATAATAGTGCACAATTTTCATACATAAGGCATGTTAGTTGTGTTTCAAGTGAATTTAAATAAATATAGCCAATTTCGAACTGTAATTTTACAAATTTTTGCACACTTTTACCTATTAAAACATTCAATATATCCTCTATAAGTACATTTTCTTGTGATACTGCAGGTACAGTTGGCACAGATTGATGAGAAATTGTGGGAGAAAAATCCCAAGTCATGTTTGGACGTCTTTGGACCCACGACACTACTGTAGGAGTGTTTGCTAGAGGAACAGTTGGTGTTGTGTTTAATATAGACTTTAATGAGTCATCTTTTGCTGATTTTTTTGTTACAGCTTTTTTTAAGCGATTTTTTATCTATAAATAAGTTACTTGTTTAAAAAAATTGATCACCTCTAACACTTATAGTTTTTTTTATAAATCAGGAAGCATACCTGGGGTAAATTATCTTTAGTTAATTCTGTTGTTGTTGATAATGATGGTCTATTGCTTTTTACTAAAAACTCCTTTAAACTGGAATCTTGTGATATGTGATCAAGTAGTTGAACAAAAGCATCTAAGGAGTCCACACTAAAAGAAAATTGGTTCTATATCTACTTGTGTATTAAATCAAAGTATCTGTTAAATTGATTGTTGCTATGGGATACCAAGGAAAGGAGAGTGAAAATGATATTTACTACCTACTACAACCAATAAGTAAATAAGATTTTATATAATTATAACTAACATAGATAAGCTACTACATAACAGCAATCATTCTGTTGCTGCATAAAAAGGAAAATGTACTCGGAATTCATATTTATCAAAAGTTTTTTTGAACAGCAATCTGAAGTTTACTTAATGTTTGAAAAGTTGGAAACTTTAAAAAGGTATAACATTTTACTTACTTCTTATCTTTCAGGTCGTTATACTTAGCTAGAAATGCGTTTGAATCTGGAATATCTTGAGAAAGTCTTGATAAATGATTCTGGGCGACTACTATACAACCACCTGAATTCACTGTTTGGCCTTCTTGCAAATATTCAACTAATCTGTTAGGATTTACTTTGCCCCTAAATAAAAGAATTAAACTACTTTAGTTCCATGTAATTATAGTTACAGTTAAAACTGACCCTAGCGTATTCAGTAATTCAGAAACAATGTGTTGTAATTTGAATTCACTCATTTTAAATTTTAATAAGCTCGTTTGAATGTAAACAATTTTTTAAACATCAATGTCAAATTTGTGGATCACAGACCTACACATTTCTTGATCGAATCGCAGTGCGAAAATAAAGATAGTCGTGCACATGCCCAATAATGTTGTGTCAGACCCGGACTTATTTGCTTTAGATATAAATAAACAATATTTCACTAAAATACTCAGAAAAAAAAAAAGTTAAAAAAAGTACATCAGACATGGCTGGACCTTGGCCATATAAGTGTCTACCCCTTAATTGTACCTTACCTACATAATTTTATCACAGATTTTATCCATTCTTCCCTCTGAGCATGCCTCTGAGGAAAAGGACCACGCATTAGAGGGACTTCCATTGATTGCAAACATTTTTTACGAGCACGGGACATAAATGAGGTTCACAAAGAGAAGTAACTTAAAAGAGTAGATATATCTACTCGTATACCTCATATTGGATAGGAATATTTTGAAAAAATACACAGTATAAAAATTGTAAATTTTAATAAAGATATTTCAAAATAATCACATGTGTTCATTAGGAAAGGCACTTGGTAACAATATTAAACATTTATTTAACAGTTTGTTTATAAAAACAAAAAAAGATGCAAAATCAAAATAACATATAGGAGTGTTAGAGGTATATTAATTTATATTATAATTTATTTACAATGGAATGTTAATCATTTGTCCTACCATGATATATATTATTATTTATATAATTAAATAAACAAACTTCAATTATCAACATTTTTACAAGAAAGTAAACTTGTACAAATAAAAGATGAGTAAATAGACTTCACAAGTAACAAATATACCTATAGTTAGGAGAGATTTCAAGTAGGTAGGTAATATGTGTTAATTTAATTATGTAGAATTTTAATTCGTTGCAACGCAGTACCAAAACCTGGTTTTGGGTTAGTGTAGAACTAGCCCTGGAACATCCATTTTCTGTTGTTTCAAATTCTAATAATAAGTGTAACCTCTTGATCCCAGCTTGTTTAACTTGTCAAGCAATTATTTGTATAGATAATAGGCATGATGACTGATTTTGAAAAACTGCTCCACGATGTTTTCACGTATATACTTTATCTACAATAAATGTTATTTCTGTAAAAAAAGATGTTTTCAAAGGAAAAATTCAACTTTTAAAAACACATTTTAAATTATGCGCCAAAACGCTAGAATAGTAATGGCGTCCTTCTATGACGTCACCAATTCTTAACAGTGTCAACTGTCGATAGGTTATCTATGATCTGTGTCATGTAGTAAAATCGTCAAAGTCAAACTTGACAGCTTTCAGGTTAAAAGTTTCTTTTGATACATAAACATAATTTCAAAAACGGTTTTTTGTGGTAATAAAAACAGAGATACTTAATAGTTTATAACGAGAAAATATCACATGAACCAAGAAAAGCCAACAACAACAAAGGAAATACAAAACCATAGATAATAATAAAGACGACAAAACAGATGTTCGGATTTGGTTCGGGTCGGATCATGGGTATTTGCAAAAATATGACGTCACTCTCTTCTGATTGGCGTTTGAGATAAGATGGCGGATGGTTAAATTTTGTGCTTATATTTTCACTAAAATAAATGTAATCACACATGAAAATGAAAAATAAGTGATTTCTGTAGAACCTATGTATCTTAAATAATTATATCAAATCAATATTTTGGTGATTCTTAGTGACTGTCATCATGCCTATTCAATAAAATATATGTAGATTTAAATTAACATAAAAATTTAAAAGTAGATACTATTAAAATGTACAATAATTAATCTCATTTTATTCCCATAACCGTTACATACGTTTATATAAGTTGCCATTTGCACAGACTATTTCAAATCACAATTTATCTAAAATTAAATGTCCTGTATTTAAAAAACTAGTCATAGTAGGTACTGTGATGCGTTAAACATCACTTGATGAAAGACAAAAAGTGTAAAGTTGGTCAATGAAGTCGGAGCAAATGGCAATTACTAATCAATTGTTATAAGAAAATTAATTTTTACATATTGGATCCATTAATTTAAATATAAATAATGGTCAATTGTTGTTTAGAACATCGCCGTTTAATTTATCACAGCGAAAAAATGGTTGGACTGAAGCTTGGACTCTGCTCCAAATGTCATGAAACTGAAATAAACATTATTAAATTTAATGCAACAAAAACTTATTTATTTATTTTCATGTTTTTGTTTTGTTTTATAGTTATTGTTGTTCATTTCAGGTTTATAATAATGGATTAATTTGTTATTAGGAAACAGTTGATTGGAAGTAAACTAAAGAAGTAAATCAAGTTTTCTTTTTGAATTTCAAAAGAATTTCACTTTCTCACACAGAATAATCTATTCACTGAGACGCTATATTCTTTTCATATTTCTAAAAGGTCATTTTGATTTGACATTAACAGCAGTACCTATCGTTTCACATAAGAAGAAGCCACTTGAAAGTTAATTTGTCAACTGACTTGCGCAGAAACGAAAATCGGTCTTATTTATCTATGTCTCATCGTAACGACCGTACGACTGCAACTTCACGTGGATTCTTATTATGTGAAACGGAGAGTCTACTCTGAAAATTTGTAATTATATACAATGAACGAGGCTATGAATATTTTATGTATTCTATATAGGAATTTGTCGTGATGGAATAATAGCTATATACTTTCAGTTACTTACATCTAAGTGAGATTTAATTTGGAGATTCATTAAATTTTTCATAATATCCGATAATGTTTCTAAATAAGCATATACTAATTGAGTTTCCATATGTACACAATATAAACTAAAATCTGCCCGCAATTCCATATTTGTAATCACATTTTCTTGTGTAAGCATTTTAGATTCTAAATGCTCAACACTTTCAGCCTAAAACAATAAAAAAATTTGTTAATTAAAAACAGAGCAAGGCTATGTTTATTGTTTCAATAAATTTTTAGTTATTTAATAGTTTGCATAACCTTTTTGAAGATAAATTTACCGACAAATTTGATCTCTCACCATTTTACTTATATATTTTATTAATATTCAGTATTTCTAAATAAATAAAGTTTATTTTGCCACTGCATTTTTGCAATGTGACATTTTTGTGCAAATGCTTATTCGATAGTATAATAAGTTATTATCTGTATTGAACCTCTTGGTTTATGTCTTAAAAACATTTCCATCTTGCGTTGTTGAACTCCAAAATCCTTGCAGTCTGACTTAGAGCGGGTTTATCAAGTAATCTCTCAGTAATTAACTGTGTATGTGGTTAATATCAATTTGATAGTGACAGCTAGATTTAATGCCAGCTAACGCATTTTTTAATAAATATTTCCAAACTAGCTTTCTAAGAACATCACGAGCTAAACAGTTTACTGAAGTAATGGGAAACATATGTATAGTGAGCACAACAACTTCAGAAAATATATCTGACAACATTGCTTAATTTTATGGTCATCAAACTGACTTTGGATAAACTTTACCTTCACCATGATTCCTAATCTATAGCTTACTCTTACAAACAATATTCGTAATTGAAAAAAAAATAGCATGGAAATAGAAACAAATAATACTTACATCTGTTCCTCTAATAACACCCTGTATTTTTCTTTTTTTCATAGAGAGCAGCTTTGAAAGCGCTGCCGCATGATCGTGATGTAGACCCTTTTCTAATCTTTCGCATAAATCTTTATGCGCCACCAAGATATCCAACAGTAATCCCAGTCTTTCACATACGTCATTTTGTTCTAAGTACGCCTGTTGATTTGATTTATGAGTTAAAGCAGGCATCTCTCTATAAAAAGAATAAAAAATAAAAATTTTACAAAAAAAATTACCCAAATAAATAACCAAATAATTTGTGAAATAACGGATTAAGGCCGGAACACACTTAGCGGCACCGTGTCCGATCCGGGTGTTGATCATAACTCGGAAAAAGAATAAAAAAATGAGATAGAATGAATAACTTTAATTCAATCAAGCACTTTAGCTCTATGTAGTCGTCTTGTTGATTATCTTTTTACTTATGTCACATATTAGAGTATTCTGATGGCATGGGTTAAATATACTTGATCCAGGGCCTCCAGGGGATAAGTGATGCTAGCACTATATACTTTACCTTGACATAATGTCAAATCCTCTTTGCCTCCCACTCCGACAGAGGCCAGTTTATATTGAATATTTCCATACCTAACCCTTAAAAATTTTCGGAAAAAAATTTTTTCGACATAAAAAATGCTCAAAATTTGTCTAGAGGGTTGTTTTGAATTGAGAAATCGACTGACACAGTCTGTTTTTGTATAAAATCACATAATGGTGTGCTCTGTCGGCGTGGGTCACATCTATTTGATCCAGGGGCTAAAATATACTTTACCTTGACATAATGTCAAATCCTCTTTGCATCCCACTCCAATTTTCTATACTATTTTGAGCTCGTTCAATGTTGAGTGTGCTTAGCGTTTTAACTTGGTTCATAAACTCGTCGAAATCTCTTCCTGACGAATTAAACCTCTCAACATTTTCTTCTGTTAAATGTTTCATTTTACCAATAACATTCACGAGAGTTCTTATATTCTGAGAATTAACAGCCATCTGACTATATTCCGGAGGGAGCAGTTCCTAAATGGAAAAACGATTGTTATAAATAAAATTCAGGTAAATAGGTATATCCTACCTACAACTGGAATTTGAGTTGAACCAGTTCAAGAAAATGGAGGAGGATGAAAATGCAAAGTTGTTATAAACCTTCATGAAGAATATTTGGGAGAATAATAGCTATTTGGATTACACGTGAACATTTGTTTTTGTCCACAATTTAAAAGGTGTATACAGTTTGTAAGAAGTCAGTTGTATATACTTATAAAGTACCACTTTTCGGTGGCCGACAAACAGCACTTCTAAACTTTGGCAAGTTTATCTGAAACCGTGAAAGGAATGCAGTCGAAAACATTCGATATTGCCACGTTTAACTATGGAAAAGCTAAGGTCCTAAGTATGTAGTAGTAATAGTTAAAAAATGTACTTTTTATTATTAACAATATGATCAAACGTTAATTCTTTAATGTGCTTGTTTTCTTGGATTTTTTCTATTAACATAATTTTTCCAATAAATATTAAAAGTTTTTCTTTTCCAAATTTAAGTTATGAACTTTTTCAAGCTCTGGCAGCGTTGTATGAAAACCATAATTACCACACCCTCCGAATTACATAATTGGTGGTCATTTGACTAATATTGATTCGTCCAGTGGCGTTGGTATTGTAAGTGACCTTTGTTTTTTCAGTTTTACTTTATAAAATAGGTTCACTACGCCATTGGTATGTATATGACTAATATGCGCCATGTTTCCTCACCAGATAAACTTGCCAAACTATAAATTTTTGGGGGTCGTTCCCTATGTTCCACATGCCTTCGTACAAACTTATTTTTCATACCTTTGCCGTAGCAGCAATATCTGAAGTCGTGAACTCATCTGGCACTCTTCCAAACATATCCTTAACCCTATGCTGGAAATCGGGTCCATGATCAATAAGAAAAAATACCATGATAGGGTCCTGGGATATGACGGGATGTCTGCTGACTAATGTCAACCATCTTTGTAAAGCTCTTCTTCTGGATTCTAAGAAATGCGCATCAGAAACAATTTTTTTCGGGGGCAAGGATGGGACTAGTCTGTAACATAACAAAATGTAGGCGAAAAAAATGGCTACTATTTAAATAATTCCATGAATAGGTAGCGATTTTTCTGAACTTAAGAATTTTATTTTGATTTCATACAAAAAGATACTTCAATATTAAATAGAAGATTGTCTCAAAGTGTATCGTCTTCGCTTTTGACGGCAATAATCTAAATACGACCGTTTACAACCTTCTTAAAAAATTTTTACCTGAAATGAAATCCAACAGCCGATTGATAAGGCAAGGGCGGACCTGTCATAGTTTATTTAACTTGATACTATTTAATAAACTCTCATTTAGGAGGAAAAAGAAAAAATGGTCTATCAAAAAAATAGATATTTGTGAATTTGATCCTTTTTTTTAATAATTGCAAACAGTCCGCCACTGGCGATCTCTTCTACAGCAGTTATTGGCCCATTAACTTTGACTCTTTTATTTTATTATTGCCGTAAAATACTTTGAGACAACTATATCAAGAAAGTAAAAAATTTACCTGTAAGGGAATCTATTAAGTAACAGTTCTTTTAAAACAACGAAATCATTGTATCTTCTGGTAACTTTAGTTTTATATCTTTCCGAAGTAACGATATATTCTGAGTATTTTAAAATTAATCCTTTTTTTTCAGGTACCAAATGAACATTTATTGAATCTCTTTCGACTATTGAACAATAACTGAATGGACTTAAGCTCTGTTTCTTGTAGAGTTGAATTTTCATAACTTTCATTTGAGCTACATCATTGATTTCTGGAGTTGGATATTCTAAAAGTACAAAACTTAGAAACTGAAATAATGAATAATTTTTGGTAATCAAACCACAATAATGCTTTTGTATGTTTTTTATTTCGACGTTTCGGTAGCGTTCCAGCCGAATGTAGTTAAATTTGGTTACCAATGATAAAAAAAGGAAAATTTTAAGCTATAGTCTGTTTTCCTCGTAGAGAAAAACACAATCCTGTACACTCTGTGCTGCTAAGTCTTGGCCACGTGACTGGCCAACTAGTACAGAGCAACAAAGCAATGTTTTTATGCAACAGGATAATTTTTCTAGCGAAACAATAAACACTGTCAAAAATGCCAATAAAACAAATTTAGATGAAGAGCATTCCGCAGCTGTAACAGAAATATCAGAAAAGAACTATGAAAAATTTAATGAAACTTTACACAAAATTATGACCCTCATTGATTTATTTAATTTTATTCATGTATCAAAAAATTTTTCACTAAAAAAGAGCATTTCTCAACATCAGCGAGCCTAAGAAAAATTAGACGTGGTTAATCATGCGGCGCAAAATGTATTCAAGCTGGTAGGCCATCCAAGAAAGAAATGTGCAGCAATATTAAACTCAATAGACCAAATGCAAAATCACATATGGAAATGCACTCTATTAGGATTATACTTTAGTGGATTTGCCCAGAGACAACCAATTTTGCATTCAATGTAGTGGTTGTTGTTTAATAAACTATTTTTGCGATGGAATACCTATTATTGTTGTTTTTATGAACGGGAACTGCAAAATTGCAAAAGAAAGCAAATTTCAACGTTGTTGGAACTTCAACGCGGTAAACAATGGTTCGAGAATGGCAGCGTATCATAATACAATAGTACTACGTTTGAACATCTACCTGTGCTGCGAGTCGTGCGTGGTAAGTAGAGTAATTCTTTACCGCGTTGCAACAGTATGTATGCGTTAAAGCATAGTAAACAATGCCAATACGCATCCCGGCGAACAATATACTATTTTCCTACGACCACTATTCAAAACACTATTTGAAATGATAATTTTTTCGATTAAAATTTATTATCGAGCAAAGGTTGAAAGTTCAGGGATTATTATATTTCAGAGGATTATCTACAAAATTATTCAACCGATTGTAATGCATTCTCAAAATATTGTACAAGTTACTGAAACAATAATTATCAAGCTTATACAGGAAGTTTCAGGAAAAACGTTGGCACTGTATCACACCCTATAATTGTAGGGTAATCTGTGACTGTACTAAAAAAAAAAATGAGTGGACATTGCTTGAAAAAAGGTCCACTTTTAATAACAATTCCTACGAATTCGACTGATTGGAAAGTTCTAGACTTCACCAATCGATTCAGGAGAAAATTTTACATGTTTGAGTGGATTTAGAGTCGATTATTCCGAACAATAAGGAGTTTTTGACATTAAAAATGATCAAAATTCGTCTGGAGGGGTTTTTTGGGTCGAGAAATCGAATGACTTGGTCTGTTTTTGTATATAATCATTTTTTCTCCTCCAAGCTGAGCCATTTTCGAAAATCCTCTTTTTGAAACTAAAGATGCTCATAACTCGACTAATATGATAGATAGAGCGTTCTAGTCTTCGGCAATTGATACAGGGGAAAATTTTACACATACCAGTACCTATATTTTGAGTCGATAACTCCAAACAATGAGGAAGTTCGCGGAAACCAGTTTATATTAATCATTTTTCTATACCTATTATATTTTCTAGTTTACAATTTACAAAAAATAAAGAAAACTTACCTTTTTCTGTGCAATTTTCAAACAGCTTATCAGACAATTGTTTTCCTTGTTGACTCCAAGCAATCAAGGCTAAAGTCTTATAAAAATTGGTTCTGTTAACTCCTTCCTTAGAAGAATCAACTAGGTTACATATTTTTTCAATTTGAGAAGTAGACAATTTGGATTTAGTAAGTAAACTTTGATAAACTTCATGAAGTACTGGTTGGCCATCATTTGAACAAGCATCAAATAATTGTCTATAAATTTGTGGTACAGAAGCTGGAAAAATAATATTATTAAATTGATGCGTAAAATATTGTTATATTAAAATATTACATACCAGAACTAAAATCTGTTGACATTATTGTGTAATTTCCACAACATATTAGCTAGTTCCAAATCCAAGTAACTGTCAATCTCTAAATCGTCTTGTTTTGGAATTTCCACACATTTACAACTAAAAATAAATGTATGATAAAACTCTATATGGTGGGCGGTATTATGCACATAACCGGATACTTTGAATTATCTAATGAAATATGGAAAATCTTCTACATAACCTACATTTTACGTTACATATGTTACAACAATAGTATGTTGACATTTTACATTATCCTCCTCTTACGACAACACTCCCTCCTTTACGGTCGATAAGTTATAAGTTAATCATGCGCCATAGACCACAGTGCACTTTGTACTTAAAGCATAGACGTATCAATAGCAGGTTATATGGGGACAAAATCTTCCACTCCAACTATAAATTTATAATTTTTTGAAACGTATCCAGCTCAGCATTCATGATTTAATAAGAAATATAATTTCAGAGTGAACCGAATTGTTTCAAACATATATATTTAGGGATTAGATAGAGAATCAAAAATAAGTACATGCAAAGCAGGAGCAGCATTTTTTTTACTACTGTGTACTGAAGATGGAAAATAAGACAGCGCTTTTCCAAAGAGAGATTGCGACTAGGTACTGACGTGACGACTATACTGTGTTGTTGATAAGATAGGCTTATAAGCTTATATTAAATCAAGAACAATTCGCTCTCGTGTAAACAATTTTACGTTAAATATTAGTTCAAATTTGAGCCAATACGACTCTGTTGAAAATAAAAATAATAAATACCTTAAGAATAGTAAAATACCGATTATTCTATATCAATAAACTGTTGACATTTTTAATTTAAGTACAGTAGGAAAAAATGAGTGTATTGTGTGGCTTTTTAATTAAATCAGCTGCTATAAAACAAATTAATTTTGACTCGAAAAGATGTGTCAGTGCGAAGGCATTTATTTTCCAAAAACAATTCCAAGGTTTTCCAAAAGAAAGTGATTTCAAACTAGTCAATGAAGAACTACCGGCATTGAAAGATGGAGGTGAATATTTAATTAATAGATATATACCTGGTATATATGGTAGAGATAATAACTATTTTTATTTGCGATGAAGAGTATAAATATTACGTTATATCCACTGCAATATCAAATGTGTTGAATGAAAAAAGCAATTTTGAGGTTAGGTACCTATATCGAACACGTACACAAATATAAAAGTTTACAAAACGTTCACACATTCAAATGCAATTTTTCTCTGACTGACGATGTTGAAATCCTTGATTTTATAGGCATTTGAAATAAAAGCATTTAAAATATTTCCTGAGTGAACAGGAGCGGTATTATTCAATATTCTATCAGAAATCAGTAGCGGCACAGACAGAGTCTCTATAATGTAGGACAGGGTCCAATTTTCTAACTCAAAATAGCAAATACATGATTTTAGACATCGTGAAGAATAAATTTTTTGCAATTAGAGTTAAATTATGAAAATATCAATTGATCTTGCTTCTATATTGTTCTAAACATATTCCAGAATAATAATTTTAGTCAGCTATTCAAAGTATTTTTTTGGCAGTTAAAAAATTAGGTATATTGAATAACATTTTGTGAATTTTTGTACAGAATTCCTGGCAGCTGCTCAATATTTAAGTGTTGATCCATATATGAGGGCGTATGCTCCAAGAGTCAAAACTGGGAAGACATTTATGGGCTCACAGGTAGCCAAGTAAGTATTTTACGTCCCATTTCGCAGAAAGAATGGCGTACATATACAAAACAACAAATGTTTTGTAAAGCAACCCATTATAAATGTACAAGCTTGGACTCAAAACGTTAAAGCTCTATCCACAATATCCATCTCAAGAGAGGCGTTAATTACTTTGGGGAATTCTTTTGATAGCGTCTGTTTATGTTTAGATATGATGGATAAGAATTTCAGAATTTACAGCTATTTTCCGATATTTTTTATACCATTCTTACCTGTCAGCAGTTCTAAAAGGACCATTTAAGGTCACATGACTTTGACAGGTCGGCCATCTTATCCGGGATCAAACAAAGTGGTTTAAAGCTTTTAGTTTGTACATCTAAGTCAATTTTATTTTAAAATGAGTAGACCTACTGATTTTTGATGTGTATACATTTGTACCTCATATTTGGAATCCATAGTCAGGATTATCCCTAATCCAATAATAAGACAAGTTCTCTTGGTGATTGAGTTAATATACTATAATAGTTAAAGTTTTAATAATCACAATCACAATAAAATGTGCGGAGCTACTTGCGTTCTTCAAGAAAATGTCTGACTCTCCACGTTTTAATTCTCTAATCCTTTAGAGTTTAGGCTCTTCGCTTTTATTGACATTGCATCTAATAATTCACTCATTTCTCTTCTATTTGGACATCTAACGGCAGCATTAGGTATTCTTAATTTATCTACACAATCTTGATATAATAACAACATAAACAAAGCGACATTCAGGTTTGTTTGCTTCCAGGTAATATGGCGGACTTTAGTGACATGGACCCTCTTTAATGGTCAATATTATTATCTCCTAAGTTCAATGCCTGTCCACCATCAGTCACGTTTAGCGATAAATATTGACCTTACTTATGTTTTAGGATTTTAGAAAGTAAAAATCCGAAATTTCCAGAAGGAAAGTATATAGTTGGAGAGTATGGATGGCGAACACACACAGTATCGAATGGAAAGAGTTTGGCAAACGGTGTGCCATCAGCTTGGTTGATACCAGATTTAGGGAATCTCCCAAAATCATTGGCTCTAGGTGTATTAGGAATGCCAGGGTAAGGAAGTATATTAAGACTTTTCAAAATAAGTATAGTAAGCTTTAGTTGTTAGGTATATTCTTTGAATAATGAGCCGTAAACAGATAATAGTCCTTTAGTTCTATTGATACATTTTTATTTTACAGTAATACTGCATATTTCGGTTTCTTAGAACTTTGCAAACCAAAAGCAGGAGAAACGGTTATCATAACAGGAGCTGCTGGAGCTGTAGGAAGTCACGTGGGGCAAATCGCGAAAATTAAGGGATGTAAAACAATCGGCGTAGCGGGTTCCGACGAGAAAGGAAAGTGGTTGGTGGATGAACTTGGATTCGATCACTTTATTAATTACAAAACAGATAATATTAGAGCAAAATTAAAGGAGTACGCACCCAATAAAATTGACTGTTATTTTGATAACGTAAGTATTGGTTAGTTTATTAGAGAGATACCGCATAGGATGCGGTATTTACGTAGCGCTATTCTGATAACGGTCTACCTAAAATTTATTTGGCAATAAGAGCTATTGCCATCATTATAATTTAATAACGTAGCGCTGCATTATGTAGGAAGTGACATAATTTGTATAAACAGTATAGGCCACAAGAAATCACGCAAGATACAAACGCAAAGCACAACACAAACTAAACACCATAAAGTAATAAATAAAAGAGAGATGTTGAACATGTAGCGTTTTCTGTCTCAAATTTACCACTAGCGCCTACCTTGGCTACTGGTATGTGTTATGAAATATAATCTAATGCACATTCTTTCTCTAGTAGGATATTCTATGATTTCTTGACATTGATATATGATGTTTGTCACTTGTCAGATATAAGTTTTGAAAAAAACCATGCTGTAAGATAATTTTATAGAAATGATCGATGTTTATTTATGCATAAGAATTGTGAATCATGTAAATAATAGTTATGTAAATATATATTAAATAAAGTGTAAATAGGGTGCCTGAATATTTTTATTTAATAACAAAAGGTTATGGGCCCAGGCACCTAAAACGAAAGATCTTGAATACCACGTGAACTTGTGGGTGTATATGTATGAATCGTAAAAGAACTAAGATGGCATCAAAAAATACATATAATGTGGAATTGCTAAACTTCAATAATTACCACACATGGAAATTTCGAATGTTAACATTGCTGACAGAGCATGATGTAAAAGAATGCATCGATGAACCATTCAATGCAGAAGATCATAAAGAGGACAAGCCTCTGAAAATTGCGAGGAAACAGGAAAACAAATGTAAGTCCATTATTGTACAATGCCTAGATGATAGTCAAATTGAAATAATAAGAGACCAAGATACTGCTTACCATATGTGGAAAACACTAGAAAGCCGATATGAGAAAAAAGGTATACCCGGACAATTAATGCTACGTAGGCAGCTAATGTCGATGAAATTGAAAGAAAACGAAGATTTAGAAAATTTTCTCCAAAAATTTGATGAAACAATTAGACAACTGAAGGCAACAAAAGCTGAGCTAAAGGAACAAGATTTAGTCTGCAATCTATTACTGTCCATGCCAAAGTCCTTTGAGACACTGATTACAGTACTAGAAAGTATGCCTGAAGAAGAATTAACTTTGGAAGTTGCAAAGACTAGGCTGAGATCGGAAGTAGAAAGACGAGGTGCCTCAAGTTCAACTCGAAATAGTATGCATACTCCTATTCCATCAGCTTTTGAATCTACCCGATATGGAACATGTCATTTCTGTAAACAAAGAGGACATTTTAAGAGAGAATGCAGAAAATATTTGCAGCAGAAAGACCAGGCAACAGGATATAACAACAACTATAATAGACCTAGAAGGAACTTTAACCAAAGTAACAGAAGAAGTCAATCATATAGAGGTCGAGTAAACTATAGGTCAAATCACTCATTCCCTGAGAGACAAGACAGAGTTGGCAACAGAGATGGAAACTATGTAGAACAGGAGGCAACCAATCAAGAAGAGGCCAATGAAAATGAGGTTTGCTTTATGGTAGATACAAATGTAGTAAATCATAGTAATAAGATAGGTAATGATGAGCTATTATTTTATATTGATTCGGGATGCACTGACCACTTAGTAAATGATAAAAAATATTTTTCTAGATTGTTAATGTTACAGAATCCAATTAAAATAGCAGTTGCAAAAAGCAACAACTATATGGAAGCTATAGGGGTTGGTGAAATAAAAGCTATAAGTTTTGTTGATGGAAAAGAGGTTAAATGTATAATTAAAAATGTTTTATTTGTCCCAAATTTACGAAAAAATTTATTGTCAGTAAAACGGCTTGAAATGTCAGATGTAACAGTTGTATTTGAAAATGGTCAGGTTCTGTTATTTGATAATAATAAATTATTAGGTATAGGCTGTAGAAATAATTTGTATGAAATATCTTTCAAAGTATGCAATCAGGAATGTATGAATATAGAAACAGAAAATGAAACTGTCAAATTATGGCATAGAAGGTATGGTCACATAGGTTACTCAAATTTAGAAAAATTAATTAAGAAAAATATGGTTCAGGGAATTGAAGATGTTGAAGGGGTAGGTAAATTTGAATTTTGTGAAGCTTGTGTTCATGGAAAAATGAGTAGATTAAAATTTGGTACGAGAACAAAAGCAAGAAGGTTACTTGAAATTATTCATTCTGATGTAGTAGGGCCAATAAATCCTTTGGCACATGATGGAAGCAAATATTTTGTTCAGTTTATTGATGATTATTCAAAATTCACTTGTGTTTATTTGATGAAGCAAAAAAATGAGGTTGTAGATTATTTCAAAGAATTTGTACGGATGGTAGAAACCAAATTTAATTCAAAAATTTCTGTATTACGCTGTGATAATGGTAAAGAATACATGCCTTATGATTTACAGGAATTCTGCAAAACAAATGGTATCACTATAGATTATACATGTCCTTATACACCTGAGCAAAATGGTAAAGCTGAAAGACATAATAGAACTATTGTTGAGAAGGCACGAGCGATGATGGCTGATGCTAATATGCCCAAACCATTTTGGAGTGAAGCTGTTAGGGTGGCTGCTTATATTATGAACCGAAGTCCAACTGCATGTCATGAAAGTACTCCAGCAGAAGTATGGTATGGCAAAAAACCTAACGTTAGTAATCTAAAAATATTTGGATCAGTAGCATATTCACATATCCCCAAGCAGTTTAGGAAGAAGTTTGATGAGAAATCCGAAAAATGTATTATGATGGGTTACACATTAACAGGGTATAGACTTTGGAGTATTGAAAAGCAGAAGATAACTATATCAAGAAATGTAACTTTTAATGAGAATGACATTTATTTCAAAAATACTCAAGTACAGATAAATATAGAAGATAATAAAGCTGAGGATATAGAAGATAATAAAGCTGAGGATATAGAAGATAATAAAGCTGAGGATGATATAGTAGAAGCAGATGACAGCTATGAAAATGAAGACATAAATGTACAAAATATTGGAGGAGAAATTAAGGGAAAAAGAACTATTAAGAAACCTAGTCGCTTTGATGATTATGAATTATACATGGCTTTTGATGCATTGGCATTTGTAGAGAAAACACCAAAATGTGTTAAAGATATCCAGAGTAGAGAAGATGAAGATTTATGGAAGCAGGCAATGGATAAAGAAATAAAGTCTATAGAGAAAAATCAAACCTGGGAAGAAGTAAATAAACCTGAAGATGAAGAAGTATTGACAACAAAGTGGGTATTTAGTACAAAACCATTTGAGTCTAAAACGGAGGATCAGTACAAAGCAAGACTTGTGGTAAGGGGATTTGAGCAATGTGACACATTTGACTATGATGGAATTTACAGTCCAGTAGCAAAAATGACTACAATCAGAATGTTATTGTCAGTCGGAAATCATTATAAGTTTTATTTCAGACAATTAGATATCAAAACTGCTTTTTTAAATGGGGATCTCAAGGAAAGTATATACATTTATCCACCAGAAGGTGTTAGCTGCAAACCAGGATATGTTTTAAAATTAAAAAAATCTATTTATGGGTTGAAACAAGCAGCTAAATGTTGGAACATCAAGATTAATGATTTTTTCATCAAGTTGGGTTTCAAAAGATCAGAGAGTGACTATTGTTTATATGTACATATTCAAAGGAATGTATATATTGTATTATATGTGGATGATATTATAGTTGCAGGACCTAGCTTGAGTATTATTGAAGAATACAAAACAGAGATACTGAAATGTTTTGATACAAAAGATAAAGGAGAACTCAAATATTTCTTAGGCTTAGAAATAAATTATAATAGAGAGCAAGGTATTTTAGGAATTAGTCAACAAAGGTATCTAAAGAATATATTGACACGTTTCAACTTTGAAAATTCAAAATCTGTTGCCACACCCTTAGATCCAAAATTCCAGTTAAGTATTGATGATAACAAGGGAGAGCAAGATGAAGACAAACCAGTTAAGGAACTAATTGGATGTTTGATGTATTTAATGTTGGGGTCACGACCAGACATAAGTTTTGCAATCAACTATTTATCAAGATATCAGGATAAAAATCATTTAGCAGTGTGGAGCCATTTGAAAAGGCTTCTACGATATTTAAAAGGAACGGTTAACTATAATTTATTATATTTTAGGAATGGTGATACTTTACCATTAACTTGCTATGTAGATTCTGATTGGGCAGGAGATTGTAATGACAGAAAATCTGTAACTGGGTATGTCATTCAAATTTTTGGAAATACTGTATCTTGGGTTACCAGAAAACAAAACTGTGTTGCTTTGTCAACTACAGAAGCAGAATTAATAGCGTTATGCAGTGCTGTACAAGATTGTTCATGGTACAAACTATTATTGAAGGATTTAAAAATTCAAATCGATTATTTTAAAATTTTTGAGGATAATCAAGGATGTATATCAATCGTAAAAAATCCTGAGAATAATAAACGGATAAAACATATAGATTTGAAATTTCACTTTATTTGCGACAAATTGAAAGATAGGTCTTTAGAATTACAATATTTGAGTTCAAAATTACAAATTGCGGATTTATTAACCAAAGCTTTACCTAGAATACAGTTTAATGAAAATTGTCAGAGATTAGGTTTAAGAAACGGAGATGTTGAAATGTAAATATTTAATGTAAATAGTTAATTGTATATATGTAATAGATCATAGGAAAATAATTGAAATGTTCGAATGTTCGAAGCCAGAGAGGGTTTATTTATTTTTTTTAACAAATATAAATTGAAGGAAGTGCATTAAGAGAGGGTGTTATGAAATATAATCTAATGCACATTCTTTCTCTAGTAGGATATTCTATGATTTCTTGACATTGATATATGATGTTTGTCACTTGTCAGATATAAGTTTTGAAAAAAACCATGCTGTAAGATAATTTTATAGAAATGATCGATGTTTATTTATGCATAAGAATTGTGAATCATGTAAATAATAGTTATGTAAATATATATTAAATAAAGTGTAAATAGGGTGCCTGAATATTTTTATTTAATAACAAAAGTATGTACTAGCATTTAAGACGCACACTTTTTGAATTTGGAAGTTTTCAGCATACGCGTAGGTAATATTGTATATTGTAGGAGTAGGAGAAAAAAACTCTGCTAGTGAGAAATTACTACTAAAACAACATTTTTCATACAATAAAATATCGAAAATAACACAAAAACAGTCATTAAAAATAACTTTGTGCCAGTTTCTTCCATATGTTTTAAGACCTCTTTTATTTATTACTCTGTGCTAAACACCATCTAAACAATAAACACAATGATAAACAAAAAACTTAACCTCAGAAATCCGATGCGATTTGTTCTATTTTTTTAACTGCGCAGGACAATTTTGTGCCGTATTTACAATAACACTCAACGGTAAAAAAGTGAATAGCGCATTTAATAAACGTCAAAATACCGCAAACATAATTACCGCAGACCATTTGCAATATTTCTCTATTATGAGCCATTATGGAAATACCTAGCGTAACTAGAAAAAGTATTGAGTAAAAATGCAAAAATTTCTTCTGCGGTAAGGAGAAAAAAATTTATATACTTCACTGGATGTAAGTCTCGATCTTTATTGCCAGACACTCGACTGTTTTCCTATGATCCTTTCTAATACATCTATTGTATAATGTGGAAGCTTATATTTAAATTTTCCTCACAGGTAGGGGGTGGCATAAGTTCGTTGATAATGTTGTATATGAATTTGTTTGGAAGAATATCCGTCTGTGGAGCTATTTCTGGATATAATGAGACCGAGTTACCAAAAGGTGAGCAACATTTTGTTTGTTAAAAGTAAAGAACGTTTCACAATATTTCGTTGGTATTTTAAGAAACAACTTAAAGTACCTACCAATTATAGGTAAAAATTGTTGAATATTTTTCAGCATCTATTGTTCAGTATCCAATGACGTTCAATCAGTTGAAAATGGAAGGATTCATTGTTCACAGATGGTTGGATAGATGGTTAGAAGGAATTGAAGAAAATAAAAAATGGATTGAAGAGGGAAAACTGAAATACCGAGAGACGGTTACAAACGGTTTTGAAAATATGTTCGAAGCTTTTACTGACATGCTACGAGGTGGAAATTTTGGAAAAGCTATTGTAAAAGTGTAATTTCAAAACTTCAAATATTTTTTTATATATTACAATGTATTATTTAAAATAAAATATTATTTGAACAAGTTATTTGTGGAGTTATAATAAGCTGTTTGACTTTTTAATATTTTGAGTAAGCTTTTATACCATTTTTAAATTTGTTATTAAAACTTTAAAAAAGGCACTACAGAGATCTTTTTCAATCTCTTTTTACATTTTCCTCTGCTCTTCGCCTTGTTTTGCCAGTCCCTTACTCCAACTGTTCTCAAATTTCTCCTAAACTCATTCAACCATATTGTTTCTTTGGTCTTCCTCTTCTTTTTTCATCACCTTCTCTAGCTTTTAGCACTCGTGTTTCCCATCTATCTACCTATATATCCAAACCATCTCGCTCTCTTCTCTAATAAAATGGCTCGGACATGTATGGAGAGAAGGTGAGCGTGCAATTGCTTGTTCAATGCTACAATGGGAACCAGGTGGTAAGAGAAGGCAAGGAAGTCCCAGATCTAAGTCGCAGAAGGATAGACGTATATTACGAAAAAATACAGGTACATTAGATTAGATCTAGGTATTGTCCACATCCTGTATTTTGACGACTTACATAGAGGTTTTACTTGAAAGTTTTATTTCAGAAATAAAGTATTACTGTGGTATTACTTTCAAGTGATTAAAAAAAACATCACTAAATATTAAAACACTTACTCGAGAGACTGCAGTAGGTTATTTTTGATCAAATTTCTAGTTGCAAAATAAAACATTCCATTTTCAATCAAAACCCCTTGCCAATCTTGTCGTCTCGGTCTTTTAAGTGGATTGAAATTAAGAGGAACTACTTTGTCATCTATTTCTTTCCAGATTAATTTGTGGGATCTATAAAGATTTTTATATCATTATAACTGATTCCAAATATATTTCAAGTCGAATTGTTCCCGGTATTTTTATGGTTCCAACGAGAATATAGAGGTGGGATCACCGCTCTGTGTAATATTAAAAAAAATAACAACTAATTAATTAAAATAAATAATATCTGTACCTGGTTACTGAAAAAGCACATTCTAATCCGTTTCTCATATAATCAACAGCTAACTGAAGATAATTCCCTTTAATAAACGGAGAAGTACATTGAACCAAACCCAAAATCTCTACTTCCGGGTGATGTTCTAAAAATTCTTTTATTCCATCTTGTGATGTAGCTGTATCTGTTGCTGTATATGCAGATCTCCAGTGAATATTCACGTGCTCTTAAAACAAACACTCTAATTACAAGACTTCAGCGCACTCCAAATGCAATGAATATTTTTATTTAGACTAGATAATTTGATATTTCAAGATTTGTATAAAAAAAACCCTGACATTGGGGAGCAAATATGTTTTTCTACATTCATGCAAAAAACAACACTTTTGTGCACCACATTTAATGGAAAAAGTGGTACTTTATTGCACTAGTGCAATAATAGCTATTTATGCCATCAGTTACGAAATGCCTAATTTTGTGTAACGCGTGAGTTACACAAAATTTCATTTCGTAATGTATTGCATACAAGATTTTTTCTAATTTCGAGGAAAGTAATGAAAAAATAAAATTTAATATAATTGATAAAAGTTTGGAAAACATAAATTTAGTTTGTTGCTGTTACTTCATGTTAGTTGTCAGTTTGACATTTTATAAAAAAGTCTAGACGGAAGGTTTTTATCGAGATTGATAGGTATAATTTTAGTTTTATTTTTAAAAAATGAGTGATTCAAGTTCTGAAGATATTGAAGAAGCAGCAGGTAATGCTCTATTATCAGTGATTCCCAAAAAGTCAAAGGCAGTTCATGATTTGGCATACGAAAAATAGAATAATTCTTTTTGTCACTAATTTTGAAATACATTTTTCGTCACCAATTGCATAAAGTTTTACTTTATGCAACTAGTTACAAAAAGTAAGACGTTTTATAATGTCAATCAGTTTTAAAAAGTGTCACTTTATATGTCAAAATTAGAAAAAATATTTTTTCTACTCCTGTTTTATAATATACTTATTAGAAGACTAAAATCTGTATCATAATGAAATTCATTATGATACAGATTTTCATTATGATACAGATTTTTAAGCCAATCGGAATGCGACATTCGCACAATATTTAGTATATAGCCATGGATACCTGGTTGACATTTCTGAAATAAATCATATTAGGTCTGTTCCCTGCAATAAAAGTGTAGCACTGAGCTATACGATTTCATTTATTTTAATTATGCTTCAATGCTTCTTGCAGTTTACAAATGCAATATACATAGATATTCCCAAATTTAGTAATTTTATAAGTATTTTTTCACAGATAGACCTGAATTCTTCAAAATTATATAGCTCAGTGCTACACTTTTATTGCAGGCGAACAGACATATTAAGTGACACTTAATTTGATAGCTGCCAAATAATTTTGATTTTCAAAAGTAACTATATTTAAAATTGATTTAACTAATAATTATTGATTAAATAATTTTTATTAACCAGAGTAGAAAAAATATTGTATGCCACTTTCATGTAATGGCCATTAATACACTCGCATATTATATACGAAACTCGCCTGCGGCTCGTTTCGTATCCTACAATATGCTCGTGTCTTAATGGCTATCATTACATGTTCGTTGCATAAAATACTATTATTGCACTCATCTGTCATTCTTGTGTCAGTTTTGTGATGATTAATGACAAACATAAACATTTAAATTAAATAAAAATCCATAGCGAGTATCTGATCCTGCTTTAATACAACAATAATATATGTATATCTTACTACTTAGTCTCAACGAGTTACAATTATTTCAAAAATCTTTAATTATTTAAAATTTAAATGGTCAAGGCGAAAACCAGCTATGATTGAGTACTGACAAGGTGGAGGCCATAAAAATACAAAAAAGAAGAACGGGTTGAGTTTTATTAGGTTAGATTAGGTTTTTGACATATTTATATTGTAATTTTCCAGTTTTTGCATGAATTTAGAAAAAATATTGTATGCAACTCTTGCAAAACGTGTTTTTTGCACTTGTTGCATAAATAACTATTTTGTTAGGTACTTTTGTATGAAATCATGTGTCAGCCGTGTTATTAGACATAAGCTGGGGCCATATTGTCCAAACTCGAGTCAAAGTGGATATCTGCAAAAAACGAATTTTAAGGGCCATTTTTCTCCATAACACCGGGCCTGGATAATGGGAGAAATTTATTTATTTAAATAATCCAGTTGAGACCTACAATTTCGCCCTTCAGGTGTTCATCTGCCTTCATTTACTGGACCAATAAGCGAGCTATGATTGAAAGCATATAAATTATTTCAAATTTTTCCGTTTACCTTTTTCTGCTTCTTGCAATATTTTCATGTGATCAGTCGATACCCAAACAGAATCAACCAATTCCACTTTTTTAATATTCTCCAGGGAAATTCTTATTAACGGTTTTCCATTAACATCGGCAATATTTTTTAAATGTATGCCTTTCGAACCACCTCGTGCTAAAATAAGTATTGCCAGATGTGATGAAGTTTTGGTTAAGAATGGATTCCTGAAAAAAGAAAAAGGAATAAAATAATTTAATCGAGAGCAATCTCGATAAGTATAAATTTTAGATATACTTAGGGTTTATTATACACTGTGTTATTTATAAGATGCGACATTTTAAAACAAATAACTTTGCTTAATTTTAAATTTTAAGCAAAAATTGTGAGAAAAAAAACTAAAAAGAAGAATATTTAATCTTAGCGGAGAGCCGATCTACCATACCAGGTTTAACTTTTAAATATTCCCGTGCTCTACCAAGTCAGCCATCACGTAATAGATTAAGGTCATCCAATAGTGGTATGAAAATGGAGTTCGACTTTTTGAAACATAAATATCCATTTTTCTATTGAACCAGAACCATAGGCGTGCGCAGACTTTTTTATTAGGGTGCGCCATTGATTCATTTGAGTATACCTATTGAAAATGATAATTGAGCAATAACACTGCCTTTTCTATAACGCAAAAATCCATTGCAGGCTCATCGGCGAAATAAAAAAACGTCATTGTCTTATTTCTAATTAAAAGATTTAGTAACCACTAACTACGCAATTATAAGTAATATAACAAAATATATTGAACCAAAAAGTAAACTATAAAAACAAAACGTAACATTCGTAACATAACAATACATGGAGTCCAGAGGAAAATGATAATATGGATAATAATAATATCCTATCAACTGATCTATAAACGCATTCGACGTGTTGCTTCGGATAACACTTTAAACTCGTTTATCACATTGTCATATTTGTCATTATTGACATTCGCCGTTTTCTCTTGTTCCATGAATAAAAAGAGACGTGAATCGAGTCTCTGTTGTGACATGGTACTTCTTAGTTTTGATTTAACTCGAACCATTTTCGAGAACGTTCACAAAAGCAACTATAGTAACTGGTATGACAGCAAACATTTTTAAAAGCGTGAAAAAGCTGGTGTAGGTATATTTTGTAGTTGTCTGAGGAAAGGATCTAAGCCATCCAATCATCAAGATTAACACCTTTAGGAATAGAATTATCAAATTTTATTAAACTCAGTTCGGCAAGTAATTCTTCTTTTTTTATTTTAAATTTATTTTCCATTGGAGTAAAATCGCCCTCACAAACAATGATAATACTTCGTTCACACTTTTAAGAATGTCTGTCGTTTCTTGACTAAAACGTTGATCTATTCCGGAAACAAGTGAATCTAAAAATGGTTATAATATTGAAAAACAAAGAGCCGTGGCCGCCGAAACATTGCTTAAATTGCTTTTGCATATTACCGCACTAACCGCTCTTCAATTTCTCGCAATTCATTTTGAGAATAAAAAACTGCTTCACTTGCAATGAAATCCCGCTCTGTGTCGACTCTGCTCATTTTGCCATGATTTCGAAAAGCCGACAAAGCGGTATCTTAAGCGGCATTGATGTGGACAAATGTGGCCTGCCGCGTCGTAAAAAATATCAACAGTAGGTTTGTATATTAACAGTAGGTTTTTATATTGGTTGTGATTTTGAAAGAATGTTAAAATTTTAAAATTGTAAAATGTTTTCAATATATTTTGAGGAATTAAACCAATTAGGGTGGGCCACGACCCACCCTGCCCCCCCCCCGTAGGCACGCCTATGACCAGAACGAATTTAAGAGAATTAAAAGTGCATTTGAACTCATTTTCCAGCGACCTTTCCAAATATCTTATTATTTTTCATGAACGCCATTTGGTAAAAAAGTGAGCTTCGCGTTTGACAGTTTTGTACAGGAATCCCTAAGTCGCTTCTTATAAATAACACAGTGTATACACAAAGTAACATTAAACAAATTGAAAGTAAATTCCAAAAAAATAATACACAGCGACTGTATTTAAAATAAAAAAGCTGTCAAAATATTTCCCATAAGCACGCCGAAACTTGATTTATGCCAATTTTTATAGAAATTGTGTGAATATACTCTCCAATATATAGATAGTGCAAAGAGAGTCTATAAAGAGCCCTCACAACCGGCCCAACCCCAAAAGTACCTAAATAAGGAATCAAAAATTTAAAAAATTACAATTAATTAAGGCAAAACAAAACACAACAAAAATTCAAACCGTTCATCATATTTGAATCTATATTTACTATAACTTAATGTTTTGACAAAAGTTGGAAGTGGTCCAGAATTTCTTTCTTTGCAGGCCGCCAGCAGGGGTAACCAAAAGTTTTTTGTTACCAGCGGTGCACCTTCAGCGGGGCACCTACGCTTCTAGCTGGGTCTTCAACCCCCCAAAAAGTATCTTATGATAGTTGCGAATATGAGTGTAAGCTGTTACCCCAAAATACATATACATACATACAAGCTCATCGTGAAAAATTATATAATTCTCTAGCTCTAAACTATAAAATGCAGTAATACACACACGTATGCTTATTAGCAACAGTACCTAACTCACAAATTTATAAGTTATAGCCGGGGCTGCTATTTTCTAACTCATGCGAATGACTTCCGTATACGGAATCATGCTGTTTTCGTATGAAATTAAACAAACCGTATTTTCGAGCAATCGAAAAATATCCGTACGCGAGTTGTCTGTGCGGAAATACATCGCATGGTAAAAGGGATGCGAATTAATGAATTCGTATATACTAATGCTTTGAATCTGTAATGTTCATCCACAGCATCTGTAAACTCTTGAAAGTATGTTTTTGTAAATTTTCCAGATCGGAGTTGTGGATTTTTTTCCATAAAATTTATTAATTCCGTCTTTTTCCTGGATGATATTATACAGGGTGTCCCAAATAACAGTGGCTGATTTTAAACATAAGTCCCCAGCTGATTAATTGCTTCAAAGAGATGGGTTTTCACTAGTTTCACTAGTTTATCAAAGAGATTTTCTTAGGCTTGGCTGGCATTTCATCTCATCAACACAGGGTGTTTTAGTAATGTTGGTCAAATTCAAAGGGAAAAATATGTATTATTTTGAATGGATCACCCTATTATTTTTGATCTCATTCGAAAAAGCAATCATTCTCCTTACCAAAAATGTATAGTTCTCTATATTTTGTTTCACTAACAACAAAGATATTCGAGGTTTCATGTAGTAGTACATTTTTAATAAGTAGTTTTATGTGAACGTATTTTGATGCCTGAAATCAATTCATATGCATTTTTAATAACGTAAATAATTGACAACAAATTTGACAAACAGTTTATTTAGCTAGAAAACATAACATTATTCAATACATATAGAGAATGAATAACAAAAAGTTACAATAAATGCTGCATAACTGCAAGCGAAATTTTAAATTTTTTAACATTTCCTGTGGAATGTTTTCAATAATGCTCCTGACATTATTTTTTAGTTCTGCTAAGTTGTTAGGATAAGGAGTTGATTTTAGGCTTCAAAATACGTTCATATAAGACTACTAATTGAAAATGTACTACTACATGAAACCTCGAATATCTTTGTTGTTAATGAAACAAAAGATAGAAAACTATACATTTTTTGAAAGGATATAATGATTGCTATTTCGAATGAGATCAAAAATTATAGGGTGATCCATTTAAAATATTACATATTTTTCCCTTTGAATTTGATCAACATTACTAAAACACCCTGTATTGATGAAATGAAATGCCAGCCAAGCCTAAAAAAATCTCTTCGATAAACTAGTGAAAACTAGTCACTCTTATTTGGGACAACCTGTATTTCCCGTTCTTTTTTTTCATTCACAGTTATTAAAATATTTTTGCAAAGTGACAGCAAATACTTTATGCCTATACAACAAATCTTTGAGAAAAAAAAAACAAACTTGGAAAAAAAAAACTTGTAGATTATATTATTATTAGAAGTATTATTAACCTGACAAAAAGATAATTTGATATAAATAATCTTAGCTAACCTAGTAGCTTTCTTGTTGGTGTCTTGTTGGAGTTGTGGTAGATATGCATTTATACAGCGTTGCCGGCTCAAGTCATGCGAAGACAGCTGTGCGAGACGAATTGCTTTTCGCATAGATTCCAAAATACCAAAAGCTCTTGCCATACGAAAAAAATCCGTATACGAGCATTCGTATACGAAAATTTTCGCAGAAGTTAGAAAATAGCAGCCCAGGGCACTCACCAGTTGAATTTTTCACAACAGCAACCAAGATGACTCACTGTAAATAAAACTGTTATACAAAACAAAAAGAACTTAAAATGCATGTTTCACTTGCAGTGATTGAAAATTGAGATTAAAATGTTTTAATAGAACATCCTCATTTTGACTCCTAATTTTTATCATGGGCCTATTCTACTCTATTAGAAACAATAAATTCGAAGAGTTATGAGTATTGTCCATCTCAGCAATTGAATGTAGAAATAATATTTCAAGGTTTTGTTATACAGAGTGACCTGATAGATTGATAATAAGTTATACCATATTTTTTCTTCTGATTTTTGAATAATTGTAAATGGCACAAAATTTCTTGGTATAAGTATTACACTACAAAACAATGGCACTTAAATTTGAGAAACTTACTTCTCATTATTTATATTTTCACTTTGAATTGCCACAAAACTGACATATTTAAATATAAACTTAGCTGGTAACAGAATTTGTAGAATCGCTGAGAAATATAAATACATATATCCTTTTTGTTTCCCGTCAAAGTTGCATAAGTCTTTCTTATTCATCTTACGAATTTTATTTGGAAGTCCTAATTAAATGCAAAAAAAGAAGAAGAAAAACTATGAGTAAGACGACAATGGTAAGACTTTGTTAAATCGTATGACCCGCAGACTGACTGCATTTGACTATATTACCATAATTGAAGGCATCCGTTGTTTATCAGTAAATAATAAAAACTAAATAGATGACATGAGGACCCAAAACAATATGGCCGATCTGTCAGTGACGTCATTCTATGATGATTCTATGATTGGTTACCATGGGAATAATTGTTTTCCCGGCCCTTTTATAAGTATCTATGGTAACTATTACCATGGATTTTAAATGTTGACGTTTACACGCAAGTGTTAATTTTTTATTTCAGGGAGCTGCTACTAAAAATGGAATGGCCAAGTAAGAATGTTCCTAGAGGTGGCTTCCTACAGCCTGCAAAATGCAAATATACTCCTGAAACGCATGAGTTCATTAAACGTAAGTCAAAAATGCTTATTTTTCATACGACCATTACTTTATTGACGTTTTTTGGAACACGATACACAATAATTATCAAATGTAACGTCCCTGCTGATAAAATGAGTGATTAGTCGTCAAGAGCACATAAACCTATCTCTGAAAATGCATTGACAACTCAACGAGTCCATCTCATTTTGACATAAATACTTGCTGCAGCATTTAAGGTTATGTGGCATTCCAGAACACTTGACTTTGACAGGTCGGCCATATTAGGCTGGGTCCCTCGATCAGCCGGAGTTGAATTTGGTGTGTTTTTTGGCGTCTGCTTTCATATTCACTATAGTCACCGAAAATCGGAAATCGAAGAAACGATACCCACAGCAATATGGCCGACTTGTATCAGTACTTTTAATCATCGAGAAATTACTTTTACAGTGTTAACACAAGAAAGCAAAATGACTCTTACCCAAAACAAGAAAAACAATTACTTTTTACGAACTGGCGAGCCATTTCCCACAAAATCCAGAAGCTATCAACAACTACCAGAAGTCACAATAAGACCTGGAACTTCAAAAAAACGATCTAAAGATACCATAGTGAGCTCCGGGGTTTATGAAAGGGAACAGTATTTACCACGGCCTTGTTTATTCGACAGAGAAAAAGAGAAGGAAAAATTACAAAACAAAATGGCGTTTAATAGGGACATAGTGGTTCAAAAATCAAAGATAATAGAAAAAAAAGTTAGTAAAGATACAAAAGAAGAATTTAATAGATTTGATCAGTGTAAGTAGAATTAAACAGACTAGGAAAAATCGAATATAGATAAATATTTTTTGAGATTTCTTTATTGATTTCGTTTTAGTGGTACAAGAAATTAAAGAACGCGAAGAGTGGCTCGAAGAAATGGATCGATTGGGCCAAGGTGAGAAATATCGGCAAATTATAGAATTACAGATTCAAGAAAAAGTTCGAGAGATGAATAGAATGAAATGTGCGAGCTAATAAATATGTTCCTACTACTAGGAAGCTATAGCTACTTCTAGAAAAGTTTTTTCAAATATCAATGGATAAGGGTTTATACAAGAATAAATATTAAACTGCCGAGTCTATCAATTTTAACCTAACACATCAGAATCATTGGAACTTTTAAAAATTTTTTGTATAAATCGAAGTAAATCTTTGTATAATGAAGCCAAATTTTATTTATATGGTATCTGAACAAATTATTGACAGAAAGAATAATAAAATATATGAAATCCATAATTTCGATATTTGAATGATGGGATATGGGATTCCCAAAATGTGTAGCATAGATAAACCAGTGACCATAGAAATCATTTATTAGACTGATGGCTGGATTACCAATACGATTGAAGGAAAGTGACACCTCGAACGCAGCTGTGGTCTACGATCTATTAGGTTAGCAGCTCGCAATACCGATAGTATGACGAAGTATTTTATGAGTATGACATACGAATAAAAAGAACGAACCTCTCTCTTTCACTTTTGGTTAAAGGTGTCGTCATCTGCTTGATTCAGATTTTAATATAAATTAACATTTACAATGGCTTTTGGAGACTTAAAAACCGAAAAAGGAGTTAAAGAACTTAACAGTTTCTTAGAAGATAAGAGCTACGTTAGTGGGTTAGTTCATATTTTTATTTCCGAGTCATTTGTGGTAACCCTATTTTAACACGTGCATTTGGGTGATTCTAAGTATAATTTACATTTTTTCAGATATCAATTGAGTCAAGCTGATATTGACACTTATAGTAACCTGGCAAAAGCTCCCGGTGCTAATTTACCACATGTATTGAGATGGTACAATCACGTAAAATCATACTCTGCCGAGGAACTCAAATCCCTTGGAATTTCTGGCGCTAGTCCCTTAAAATCAGCTCCAACTACTACAGCCCCTGCTAAAGATGATGACGATGATGTAGATCTGTTTGCTTCCGATGATGAAGAAGATGCAGAAGCTGCAAAGGTATTTACCTCCTCATTGGACTAATTTTATAAATCAAGAATTTCGTGTTTTATAATTATTCAAAGTTTTTTCAATTCAGTGTTTATATGATTTGTTGTAATGCTATAATTGATTGACATAAGATCTACTAAACAGGTCCTCTAAACCTGTTGATTGTATATTTTGCTTAAATTTCATTTATTTTAGGTCCGGGAAGAAAGACTGCAAGCATATGCTGCTAAAAAATCCAAGAAACCAGAACTTATTGCTAAATCTAGTATTGTACTTGATGTAAAACCTTGGGATGATGAAACTGACATGAAAGAATTAGAGAAAGTAACAAGATCTATCAATATGGATGGTCTGGTTTGGGGTGCCTCAAAACTGATGCCTGTTGGATATGGTATTCATAAACTCCAAATTATTTGTGTTGTGGAAGATGCTAAAGTATCTGTTGATGAATTGGTTGAGAAAATTGAAGAATTTGAAGATTTCGTTCAATCTGTTGATATTGCTTCCTTCAACAAAATTTAAAACAAGACTTCTGTAATATTATTATGAACTAAAATAATTCTCTTTTCAATGCAGTACTGTTTTTTTTTCTTCCATGAATATCCCACCTTCTAATTTGTTATTTAAACACATTGTTGTGTACAGTGTAGTGTTTATAGAAACCTTCTGCCGAGGGCAATGATGTTGTCTTCTGAAGTTGAGTGTTCCATGAAAGCATTTGATTAAATATGTATCCCTAAGTATTTTGAAAACTAAGTGAAAACTACTTATTAAATAAAATACGGTGTAGTTTTTCAACTTTCCAGAATTATTGGACCATTAATTCTAAATAAAACACAAAATGCATTCAGTTAATGTAGGAAATTTAATTTTCTTTGGTGTAAGTTCAGCTTCAGTTCTTCAAATACAATTTCAAAAAAAATTGCCTGAAATATTTGGAAATTAAGTGTTTAGACAATATATGCTACCAGATGTCGCATAGACTTCAAATAAAAGGAAGTGAAGTGAACATTATTTTTTCTCTTTGGAAGAAATAATGTGAAGTAAGTACAAGATAATTTGGTCCTAAGCCGTATAAATAAATAAGTGAGATGACAAATATAAAGGGTGATTCATTAGTGCGATTTAAGTCCTATATCTTGTGGATGGTTGAAGATAGTTGAATGAAATTTTAACCGATTGTAGCCAGCTTAGAGGCTTGAAAATTTAACTTTTGGCCCATTTAAAAAATCTGCCGATGTGACGTACACTATTCCAAAGGAAGTTAGCTACATAAGGAATGTCGTCTTCTTTTTTTAAATCGTGATTTCTAGTGTAAAAAGGAGCGAAAACAGAAGTATAGATTACCTATGTTATAATGAATAATTGGAGGTCAACTCATAAAATACTAAACTAATATAATATCTATTTTTACGGCTAAACGTACGTATAAATTCCAGTCAGTCACTTTAATTTTGGGTAGGTACCCGTTTCATTATATGCGGAGTACTAAAAAAATTCGAAGAAGATGAGGCGAGCCAGTGCCATCTTCTGTGTAAAATCAGAGCTAGGGTGTATCTAGAACCTCTATCTTTTCCTCATTTTTCGGCTTATTTTCTTTGCATAAAATGACATACGTGGCAGCGACAAGACAAGAACATTTTTTTGTCGTTGGAGATCTCAATTCAAACTACACTACAAGGGGGGACGTTTCTGTTACCAGAAGAACGTTACGTAGCATGATTAAATTTTGAAATATAATCAATTAAATCCGTTTATCTCTTTATTTTATTTTGCAACGTTTATTCTATGGAATATTTTCAATAAAAATTCATCAATTCCAATTTTTTTTTATAAATTAATAATGTACCTCTCTCATCACAAGCACCGATATGATCATTATTTTTGTACATGCGCGCATTCAACAGTTCCTGATTTTCCAGCTCACTCGGCATTTTCCATCGCGTCTCAAGTGAAAATTGCACGAAAGTTTTTACTCGCAAATTTATTTATAAATGTCGTTGTTTTGCTTGTATAAATGATGTGCTTTACAGTGAACCGCTTTCTATGAACGCTAATTAGTTACTTGCTATAAATATCTTTCACTTCTATTCTTTTCTCAATTTTCATTCAAAAAGTTTCTAATCTGCTCAACAGGTAAGTCGCAATCGATTTTATTTTTCGCAACACAGAAATCAGCCGTTTTTAGCACTATTCACGAGGTGTATCCAACTAAAGTAATTTTTTGTTTTATTTATTTAAAAGAAAAATTCAATTTGCTGGAACAGTGGTCATTATAATAATTAGGTATTGTGCATGCAAAATTGCAATATGATTTGACCATCTTTTAGTAAATAATGTGTTCAACTGAACAGCAGATCGAAATTTTAGATTTTGACGTCACTAGTATAAGTTGAAGTTAGTCACATATTTTGCCATGGAACAAAATAATGATAAGAGAGGGTAGTTACCCAAATTGAAGCAAAATAAGAAGGGGTTAGAGTGACAGTTAGCTCACAGTATACCAAAACTTGGTATACTGAGGTTAGCTGTTTGCATTTGTATGCGGTTTCATCTTGGTTTGAATTTTTGATTAGTTTGAGTCTAAATTTTATGCCTTTTATTTATAAAACGCTTAAAATTAAACAATAAACAAGGCCAACGTACAAAACGGTGCGATAGAGATGTCAACATTTTTGTCCTGAACAAGCTGAAACATCCCAATGATGAAGAAGAAGATGGAAATGGAACAGAAGGAAGACTATCGACAACTTCACATTTAAACCAGTTACGTATCTGCATTATGAGTTGCATAATTTCAGTAAGCTTTGGTTTCAATTTTTTTTCTGTGAATATAAAGACTAAATTTAAAATAATTCTGATATGATCACCTTTTGTACACAAAATCTATTTTAGTCTATTTCAAAATAACTTTCTAAGAATTTACAGGGTATTTAATTTATAAAAATGTCCCTTTGGAAGTAGGTACCTACAAAATATGATTTAATAACTCAATAATTTACCTATGTCTTAGACGTCATTCTTTTTACAATAACATTTGTATTTGTAACCACATTTATTTCGTTATTGATCTTATCATTATAAATAACTGATACATTATGCATTTGTCAATGTTAATAAAAACACGTTTCCTATTTATTTAATATTTTATCTAAATATCAACATGAAAAATAATTAGTGAATAATTGAAAGAATATCGGAAACACCGAAATGAATTTTCAATGAAGTCATCCCGCAAAATGTTGGTATGACAAATTATGCGGTTTTCTTTCCTAACATCATAATGAATTATTATATTGTATGCGATCGGTGATTATAGTTTTGTTGGATGACATATTGCGTCAATTGATCTTTTCAATTTACCTACTGCTAATTAATTAGGAATGGTTGTGTTGCTTCAATTTCTATGTGAATGATTAAAGTGACTTTTATAAGCTGAGTTTACAAGCTGAATTGTACTAGTGGGTAAGATATATTTTAATAATACTTCAATTTAAGGATGTGCAGTTTTTTGTTGTAATTCTAATCGATAAGAATCCCAGCAAATATCAAAAGTTATATTTTATACGCGCCAATGTTCTGACTCCATAACTTCACCATCTGTTACTAATAAGTTTTCTGTTACTTTTAAAGTACTACAGAGCCTTATGCTATTGACATCCCTTATATAATTTAAATAACTATTGAGTAACAAGCTCAGAGAATGATCTTTGGTAGCCCGAGACAATTATTTGCATGAGCTGGCGTAGATGCTAAGGCTTCAATGCAAACATTTATCATTAAATCGTGAACTCTCTGAAGCATGTTCTCATCCTCATCTATAAATGTTACTTACATCAGCAACTACATCTTTCGAACTCTCCTCAATCTCTTCATTCAAGAAGACCCAGAAGAAAGTTCATGGAATTTAGATCTGAAGAAATCAAGTGAAAAGCGCATTGTAGTATTACATGAGAGAAAAAGTCGTTCGATTATTGGTAGTGGTTTGTTGATAGAAAAATGATCATTTTTATTGATTTGAGAGTAGCTGTAATAGGAAATAATCACAATGTCTCCGTCCCTAGAAACCCTCCTCTAATTTATGCTAGTGCTTCTAACCCAATGAGGTTTACACGTTAAAAAGATAATATTAAAATATAAATATTCTTTTTATTATTATGATATTTTTATTTTTAGATGCCGGACAACCTTCTTATACCTATTAACTACATAGTAATGGCGGAAGCCGAGCCTGACCTTAGTACCTTCGAAAATAAAACCGGCCTAGCCGAAGACATGAAATTCCTCGCCTCAATGCCAGAACTTTGTGATGTCACTTTCCTTGTTGGAGATACTCGAGAACCTGTATGTGCTGTCAAAGCTGTTCTTGCAGCTAGATCCCGTGTTTTCCATAAAATGTTATACCAAGTAAGTTTTAAAATAATAACGTAGTGTTAATTCCCTATGTAATTTTTTTGTTTCAACATCACATGCATGTGTGTTTATTTAATTTTTATTAACTAAATATCATTGCACCTTTTAAAATTCGTCCACTGCAATAGAATCAATATCTTGGAATGTATGATTATTTATAAATAAAAGATAACAACTATAAGAGTGGTGTAGAAATAAAATTCATTGTGGGATACATCTGGAAGGGCTTTTTTGAAGTTTTGTCACACTAATCGGATGATCTTGAATGGATATAACGTTCCACCGGTAGACTAAAATTTGGGCCTGACAATCGCTTGATGCTAACCCGGTCTAGATCAGTCTGAAAGATTTCTAAGTTATATGTACATCTCCCAGTCTTAGACGAACACTTGGCTAATCTCTCTTAGCAACTGTAGGTCTTTCAAAATGGCTACTACTGGTACGTGTGGCCACGCAAAGTCTGAAAAAATTTGCGTGGGATGTTTTACAAGTTTTATTTTGATATTGGACAATCTTTTTATAATTAAATTTCCCAATGATCACTGGCAGTAATTTAAAAAATGGATCGTGTTTTATCCCATCTTTGACATGGACACTCTCACTGTTGCGGAACTTTTGTCAGTGTAATCTCTTGGAAATTATTCAATGAATATATTCCAAGAATAGTTTGAAACTTTGGGTCGACCGTTTCGTCATTTCCTGTTAAATATTAATAATAAATTCGATTATACACAATTCCAGTGTTCATATTTTATTTAAAGTATTATCTGTACCAATCAGATTGAAAGCTTCTATTAGGAATAACAAACTATAGATATAACAAACAAAAGTACTTACAATAAAAAGGCGTCCGTGTTTGTGTGTTTTTCATTTGAGTAAATTACAAAGGTTTTTGAAAATAAACAACAATTTCTATACAGATTTTGACAGTCAGATAAACATATATTACAAATTCTTTTTACATACGCATCATTCTGTATTTATTATTATTAAGGCCTTTGCACACCGGTCGGTGTACTGAACGTCCTGGGTAGCTATTCATGAAAATCGTACTATCCGGTGCTTCTCACGTACGATGGGGTCTATTCCGTGCAATCTTTCGAATCCCACGTTCGAAATCGACTAATTCTTGAACCTATATGCAGTGCCGTTCCTCGGGTGGCGAACGCCTGCGTGCAAGAATAATTTTGCGCGCCCCTATACAGGGTGCGGCAGATAAACGGTCAATTAGAGATATCTCGAGAACTGAAGGTATCTGAGTTATGAAAATTGGCATGGAGGGGTATTCAATAATGTGCTATTTAATGAAAATATTGCCATCACCATTCTACTTCCGGTTTTACCGGAAGTGGCACATAACTTTGTTACTTTGAATGGAAGACCCTATATATTTTAAATTTTAGAAATATTTACGTTATTCTAAACATTTTTTGATGATATTTCCCTTTGCTCATTTTGAACCCTTATTGAGTTGTAATGTTTTTAAATTACATTTTTTTACCATGTAAATTCAATGGGTGTCTCATTTGAAAAAAAAAATACGCGAAGATTAAGGATTCCATTTTTATTCCAGTTTTCACAGAACCCTGTATAATAAAAATGCTGACTTCACAGAAACGATGAAGCGATATGTGGTAAATAGTTTGTAGGAAATTCAAACTATTATTCAAATTATATTAGAGAGGGTATTGAATTTTATGTAAGTACCTACATGGTAAAAAAGTGTAATTCTCATATTAAAAACTTTACAACTCGATAACAGTTCAAAATGGGCAAAGGGAAATATCAACAAAAAAATGTTCAGAATAACGTAAATATTCCTAAAATTGGAAAATATACAGGGTCTTCCATTGAAAATTACAAAGTTATGTGCAACTTCTGGTATTACCGGAAGTAGAATGGTGACGGCAATACTTTCATTAAATAGCTCATTATTCAAAACCCCTTGATGCTAATTTTCCTAACTCAGATACCTTCATTTCTTGAGATATTTCTAATTGACCGTTTAACTGCCGCACCCTGTATACTATGCTTAAATTTTGATGATAAGGCCAATTTTTATAATCATTTTTAGTTTGAGGTTTGAAGTTGTAGAAGCAAAGTGTAGAAGTTACTTCTTTTATTAGTTTATATACTGTTTCTTCCTGTAATCAAAGTTTACAGCTTTGCTATAATTTTATTTTTAATACCGTTAATGCCGATTTTTCTTCCAATTAGAAGTGCGTTTTTGCAAGAGTAGCGAATAGTTGAATTTGGCGCCCCTTAAATTGGGCGCCTGCGTGCGGGGCATTCGCTGCATACCCGCCAGGAACGGCACTGCCTATATGTGAACGTTCAAAATTATTGCGTTATTGCCAGCATTATTTGATACAAAAGATGTACTCTTCAGTTATTTTCTGCTTAAATGCTGGTATTATTATAGAAAGTCTGTCTAATTATCGAATGGTATATACTATATATAGAAAATAAAAATAATTTTTCAATCTACATCATATTTTTCTTAATCTTATTGTAACTATTGTTATATTTTTTATGTTTTGAAGGCACCCAGTCCTCAACGTAAAAAGGATCCACCGCCAAGAGAGAACAAACTTCGTTTATTTTTAAAAAGATCTTCAGAACCACTGCTCAATTTACAAAATGCATCACAATCGGTAAGTTTGATTCCACAATTTATTTATTAACTTTTTGCAACCAATAACTAATATTTATTTATTATAGAATCTCTCCCCCATTGTAATTTATGTAAAGTATTAATTGAAATGTAAAATTAATCAATTTTTAATAAAAGTACCACTTTTTTCTTGTCATGTACTAGAAATTTCAGCGCAGATACAGAAGATGGGGTGTTTTAAGGGTGACCTTTTTTCTCGTCTAATTGCTTATTTAGAATTTAAGCAATACACCCGGTATCAATACAAACATTGGGTGAAATTTGGAGGGCTGTAGTTATTTAAATTCACATAATATTATTTTAATCTTTTTCCAAACAAAGTTAGTTTTATTCCATAAAATACTATAAATATGTTTGAGAAACTCTTAAGACAAGACCAAATCAAAATTATTATACAACTTGAAATAATTTTACGTATTGGTTGCAAAAAATTAGTGTAAAATACCAAAGCTTATAGAAAAAGGACTTAGTATATTATAACGTGTATGTTATATAACTAGAGAGGCTTTACCCAGCAGCTGGCACCTATCCAAGAGGTAAACACCAAAAACATAATCCTATCCATACTTTTCCAGTACTCTTTGCCTGATGTAGAGCTCATTTTATTTTAATTTTTAACCATTTTATGCATTGTAAGGAAATAATGATTAGATTATCATTGAGATGAAATATTTTGATAAAGTTCCTGGTCGTGCTATTGACAAAAGAGTTATTAATTTATGATACGAGAAGAGAATATAAGAACCAATGAAAATATTTCACATTATCTGACCCAGGATGTCGTTTTATAAAAACTTCTTAATTAAATGTCAGTTCAATTATCAAATTTTCTACTATAAAAGCTTTTAATAGAAAGGTGTCATCAAAAACCACATAAATAAATAAAAAACGATTTTCTATATAATATGTAAACTCTGATGATGCAAGAAATAATCATTTGCCAAATCTAATCAACTGATAAAGTATTATTACAGTTTCCTGTAATATTGTCGTATTTAATAAAGCGCGCTACCAGTAGATATCGCAGAATCATAATTATTCTAGCGCTTTATAAGTTTTGAAACATATTTTCCAAGAACAGTGACCGTTCAACTAAGGAGCATCAACTACTTCCCGGGCTATAGGCACCAACGGCTATTGAATTACACTTCAAAGTCAAACTTTGTATATCTACAAGATGTTTAATCATTCTGGTTTGCAATTAGAAGGGACAACATAATTCGTAGACCGGTTTCGACGTATTTGCGCCTCATCAGTACAAGGTATATGTTCTCCGTCCAAGAGCTTTAAGAGCTTAATCCCGGACTGAGCAAAACACCAAAATCACAATCAAAACATGTCCTCCAGTAACGGAGGTGTAAAAGCTATGACAATAGCGACATGCCACGTAGGCTTGAACTAAAATTACTGTCAGAGTTGACCATGAGTATGTTATATCTGGTGTTGACCAACATCAGATGCACAGTGACAATGCTACAAAATTTTATCAAAATATTTACTAAACAAGATTAGCACTAAATATAATCAAACACCTTTCGCCTTTTTAATTTTAGTATTTTAATTTTTCTTCGAAATTCCGCACCGCATTACTGTAAATATTTAGATTTACAAATAGACAGTTTGATTCATGTTTAATAATAAATTAACTTAGATTAGATTGCATTCCAATAATCAAGTTCTAATAAAAAAATAATTATTGCTTCATGAAATTGCACTGTCGCATGGTATCGCCTATTCATATATTTTTATATTAAATAGTTTTTTCTTCTTTACAATTCGTTTTGTAACAACTTAGTGCCTGTCCAAGCAAACGACTCTGTGGCGCCACTCGGTGGGAAATATTGGTGGAGCCGTATTTAATTCGAATTAAAATCGTGTACGAATGGTGCATACCACCATAATACAACACATACCCACTCGAATCACCACATGCGAAACAAATCGTGCACGAAAATGCGGATAAATGGTTATTTTCGTGCTAAATTCATTCAATTTCGTCCACGAATATACCTAGCCCCTGGCCACTGAGTGTTACCATAGAATGTTAACTCAAATCACATAAACGTAAAGTATATTCCGTAGTTTATTGCATGGTGATTTTTATGGAAACTAATATTTTTGAGAGTTTATGCTTTAAAAGAAAGGAAGGTATAAGAGGTATGAATTATGTGTTCTTCATAAAAACATTTTGTGACTAGTTCTTCTTAGTAACATTCAATTATATTTTCTACGCCATGCTTTATAAAAATGATCATACTTCTTTTTTGATTTTACAAGCAGATACTTTTTAGTATTGCAATTGAATTAATAAATGGCATTGGAGTTATCCACAAGCTAGTGCTATGGCGAGTACTAGAATTCCATCAAGATTTAGCGAACGCCTCGGCAGATGACAATATTATCCTGAGGTGGGTTAAAGGTGCTGATACTGAAGTTTTATTTTATAGGATCAATTATTGCTTGGCCTAGAAAATATAGAATTTCTATATGCAATTTTGATAAGCTAACTGGAGATGTACCGGATCGTTGAAAACATTTATACTCGTATACAGATCCTGACCACTACTTTCTTTTACTAAACACATTAAGTTAATATTGTTTATTCACTAAAACAAATAACGGATAAAGATATCTATTCTCCATCGGATATTCGCGGATACATATAAGTAAATATGGCATATCATTACCAGTGAAGAAAAATATTTTCTCTCCAAATCCCTCACCTTTCAATTTAAAGCACGAACTTCGGAGATACTCTGTATCTATTTGTATTTTTTTACTTCAGCCAAGTTCCCAGCAACATCAGACACTCATAATTGAAGAGTTTGAACCTGACGTTTTCCGACAACTTATAGAGTATATTCATACAGGATGTGTTACCCTCCAACCCAGGACTTTATTAGGTAATATTTTATGCTTTATAAATTACTAGTTTTATTTATTCAACTTATTATAAATTTCTTTTAATATAAATCTAATTGTATATTCTTGAAGAAAGAGATTTTCAATGCTATTGATGACTGTTATACCAAAAAAAACCCAGTCCTGGCTCCACTGGCGGGAATAACTAATGTAAATCATTTCACCGACACAGCCAAAGCTCATTACTCTAATTGGGCAACTATAGTTCTAATTTTGTTCATGATCGCATTACTTAGGAATTGTACCTAATACTTCCTATTGATGTTATCCCAAATTGGTCATAAATATTACTAAAAGTCCGAGGATCCTATAAGCAAGTGAATTAAATCGAATTTATATAAGTTTGCTTTGCTTTGTTGGACTAAAAAATAAGTTTACTTTCATGTGTATTTACAGGTGTGATGAATGCAGCGGATTACTACGGTTTGGACGAACTAAGAAGGGCTTGTGCTGGTTTCGTTCAATGTTGTATCAATGTCGATACAGTTTGTGCACTTTTAGCTTCAGCAGAACGATACATACAGTACAAATGCACAAAATCGTTAGTACAAAAGGTTAGCATATAAATAAAGTATTTAGAAATAAACAATGTGTTGGTTTGCAGTGTTTAATTCAATATTTGCCGCTAGCACCTTTCTTGGAGTGCGTCATCGATTGTTAATGTTCTTTTAACACATTACGTTGGAAGAATTGGAAAAAAAGTTGCTCTGTGATTAAACCTAACCAAAGTATCACAATAACAAACCGTTTAAATGTATTACAAACGTTAAGCGCGACCTATCAACCGGGAGAAACTACACCATTCAAAATAGGATGCAGACTTACCTTTCGTAGTGGCAATGTGTCCTACGTCTTTTTTTACTGCCCCACTGACAGTTCTGTACTTAGTTGTTTACCGGTCAATTATTATTTATGAAAAGTGAATATTAATATTAAATAATACAAGTATTTTCACCTAGAAACAGAAGCTGGTGATTATTAATTTCATATCCTCTTCGAAATTGGCTGAATACGAACCTGATCATTTTATTTATCAAATTTAAGGTTAGCTATATAAGTCAAAATAGCAAATATAATATACGAAATACCGAAAACCCGGATATACGTCACAAACGATGACGCACATCAAAAAAGCTATTGAATGTACTATACCCTTTCCATCTAGATATTAATATCTAACGAAATTATTAATTTAAGGTGTTAGAGTTTGTGGATGAGCATGGAAATGAAGTATTAAATTTGGGTTCCTTCACTCTTTTACCCCAACATGTTGTGAGGCTTATTTTAGCTAGGGAAGAACTACAGGCCGATGAATTTACTAAATTTCAGGCTGCGCTTATGTGGGGTAAGTAACAGTGGGCACGTAAGAAACATCAAATATTTAATATGATAAACAACAATTATTTTTCTCCAAATGACGTTGAAAGTGACTTTTTAATGACACTTTACTAGCGTAAAAGGTGTATTTTTACTACCTAGTCAGAAAAAGTTCTTTCCAAGTAATAATTTTAGAAAAATTGGTACCCAAAATTGACACTGAGTTTAATTATTTGAATATTGTATCAATTTAATTATTTGTAATTCACGAGAAATTGATAACAATTTGGAGAAAATATTCAATATCTTGGCTGGTTGTCTATGAAACACCAGCCTTAGCTTTTTGGCTAAATAAAACAAATAACTAATATTACTCATGGCGTTTGCACCAATAGAAGCATAAGCTTAGAATAGCTATGGCAAGTTTAAAATTTAAGGGTCGCTTAGTTAAAGTTCAGTTGCACCAATGTTTTTGCTTCTTAGCTTAGCTAGTGTTTAATACATTAGTCAACCTCGCTATTTGAGTTGAGTTTTATTTATTTCTCTATGGTTTCTGGTGACTTTTCGTTTTTGTGGTTTGAAGTAACGTATTAAAAGCTGTAAACAGTCATTTTTTTGGAAATCAAAGGATTTTACTCTTGTTTTTTAAATAAAAAACTGTTTATCAAATTATACAGTTCAGGAAAAAGAACTGCTAATATTTTCATCTTCTTGGGAAACCATTTACAAGAATATCCAATACCTTCAAATTATCAAAGGTAATACCACGAGTGCTTCAAATTTTATCGATAATTTTTTCTTTTCCACGAAAACTTGTTTATTTGGCAAAAATATGAAAACAAACCGATTTGATAAAATCACGACTCCGTTAGGAGGAGTGATTTTATCTAAATTCGGTTTGTTTGAATGTTTTTGCCTCAAATAAACAAGTTTGAGTGATGAAAATAAAAAATTATGTGATAAAATTTGAAGAGCGAGTTGTATTTGGGAAGATTATTTTTTTCAACAATTTAAAAGGATTTTTGAAAGCGCTTTTAGTTGTCAATAATGACAAATTCAAAGTAAAATTTTGACGTTTCGATGTAAACAAGTTTTTATCGATGAGGAAGCATAATTATCAGTATAATACCGAATGATTGGCTAGAATAATGTATTGCTATTGGTTAAAACCACCAAAATGTCAGATTTTGACAAGTGAAAAAAATAATCATCCATAAACATCCTTCTTCAAAAGTTAAAAGAAACACACCTGAAACTGGAAGACAGAAAACGAAAACCCAAAAAGAGGGAAAACATTGACATTATATCAATCAAAACACAAGAATGTGAAGTTTGAAATCTCCACTTTCAGGATAAGTGGAGAGTAAGCGAGCGATTTTCTAAGCTTAGCTAGGTGCAGCTTAAAATGACAAAACTTTCTTGAAGGATCACTTAACTTCAATTCAACTTAAATATCAATTGGTGCAAACGGCCAATAATATGACTAAAGCAGCCGTCACAAGTTCATACTAATCCGCTGGTTTTGTTAACCGCGAGTTCATCGAATTTTCCAAATTGACTAATGCATTCACTTCCAGAGGCTCACTAAGAAAATATAATTTAAGCAAATAAGATTGCCTTTTTATCATTTTATTTTCAAGAATGTTCTGCACTAACAATTATTAAATTCATTTTTTGTATTTTTATTCAGGGGCAATCTAACTTTAGAACCCTTTAACTAGGAAACGAAAAAAATTGCTAACGTCATTTTCGCTTAACTTATTAGTCACGAGACACGCTGTATATTATTAATAATAAGAAAAAATGTAATGGCATTGGTCAATTTTGAAAATGATTCCAAATAAAGTAATAAAAATATTTATTCGGATTGGTTTGATAGGAAAGAAGTATTGCGATAATAATCCAAGTACCAGTATAAAGGAAGTGGTCGGGAACTTTTTGGAATACATCCAGTTTCACAAAATTCCCACTAATGTTCTAATGCGAGAAATATACCCCTTAGGATTACTTCCGCAGAGCCTATTCGTGAATGCTTTGGCATATCAGGTGCAGTAAATGTTGCTAGATTAATTTTATAGTTATCGGATTTATCTATGGTGTTCATTTTGTTTAAGTAGAATATATTCTTTCACATTAAATTTAAATTATAACACATTTTTTAAGACGAACAGTTAAGGTTTACCATTCAAAACCTAATATTTTGCATGTTTTTTATCATTCTGAACATACAATAATGATGAATACACCCCCGAAGCGTATATCTTGAAATTTGAAATAGCTTTTTAGCTGAATACTCAACATATCAGTGGCCAATAATTCTAGGAGCTCTTGGCATGTGTCCATTTCCTTTCTGTTATTCAGTCACCAGCTCTGTGAAATGTCAGTGAAAAAAATAATTAGAATGATAGAGATACAGTCTAAGGCCAGTGTGGCCAACAAAAAGTGTTTTTTTTCTCACAAGAATGACAGTTAAGGTCTACTATTCAAAACACAAGATTTTGCATGTTTTTTATCATTGCAAACATCTATTTTGCTTTATCCAAATGATGAATACACCCCCGAAGCGTATATCTTGAAATTTAAAATGACTTTTTAGCTGAATGCTCAACATATAAGTGGCCAATAATTCTGGGAACTCTTGGCATGTCACTATTTCATTTCTGTTATTGCTTTTCCCCAACATCAAGACCAATTTTGCTCTGGCGCGCTGATACTGGAAGTGTTGATATAGACTCTGAAAAAAAGCCAAAGCACATCATTAACTCTTGCTCTCGCCTATAGGTACCACCCGATACATCGTGTTCATATACGACGTGTCATTTTATCAGATATATGCTACTTAAACTGTGTACACCACATTCTAAAAACTGGCAACAGGATACTAGTACGGTTATAACCCCATCTTCATTCAAAATTGTTTTGAAAAAGTTTATTGATATGGTCTTTATAATTTATTATATTATCGAATCATGGTATGCCAAGCTCTATAAACCAAAAAGTTTCCTTACAAATTCTATAACGACCATCGATATCCTGTAACCTAAAATTTCAAGTCATGAGGAAATATTTCTATTGCTACTGACGACTAAAAACAGTAATGATAGTACACTGCGCGTCATATAAAACTGGTACAACTATTATAATCAAAAGTAGTGTTTTTGTAGTTGTGTAAAATGATCTTTCAAAAATGGTCAATGCTAAACCAGCTGTTTTATGGTATAATTGTAAATTGATATTTCTTTAAATAAAATTTGGTTTGTTTATTAGATAATTGACTAAAAAAAGGTAAGACAAGAATCAAACTGTTGTACCAAGGAAAAATAGGAAATGGAAGACTAGCTTTAACTAGAATGGAGCTAGACAAAGCTTTAACTGATTATTTATAGGAAAATCCCTTTCATACGGCAAGACATGCAATAGATGCAGTAACAACAGAATTAAGAAAAATTAAATGAACTAACAAATAGATTATAGACGATGGTAGCTTAGAAGCCATGAAAGTTTACATTCAATAAATTATAACGTGTCATACCTATATTATTATTGATAAGTTTCTATAGTTATAAATGGTCTTTTATAGTTTATTTCTTAATGTCTGACAGCACAGTAGCCTAATTAAATATTCAAATAGAAATTTATCTTTTACAGAGTGATCCTAAGAATTTTACAAGTAAATACTAAAATTCTAATGCAAAACAAGTAGGTGTCTGTATTGGTTATGTATACATCCCTGATTCAGCTCAAAATACAATATGGTAATAAAACTGAACAATGCCAGATAAACGATAAATAATGCGGCAGTGGCGGAGATTACGATATTAGTTCTGTTCTGCTTATTTAATTAGATTCGGTCGACATTACAGTTGAAAAAAAATTCATTCGTTCAGGCCTATTAACAAGTTACAAGTTTCACCGTATATATCTGCAAAATTTCTAAGTAGTCATTAGGACAATCCCTAGTAGGACCCTATTGTAATGTTTCTAGGAAATTATCAAGTTGTTTTAACTAACCGAATTAAGATTCATATTACCTTTATATATCAGATCAGGTATAAAATTAAATAGTAAATAAATTCCTTAGATGAACGGTGACGCTTATGGTTTACTACCTGACTAGCATCTGTGACCTTTTCGCGTGCTGTCAAACAATAAGAAACTGAGTATAGTTTCTCTTTTTAAGTTAACAGTTTGATCGTTATCTTACCTGTTTTTAATGTTTTGAATCATGGTTTTGCTCCAAGAGTTCAGGACAAGTCGTCTTTATTATGGAAATTATTCGCATTTTATCAAATTCACTTAAATGGGCTGGCATCGTGGATAATGCACTTTGATAAATTTGACTGTTTGTTATTTTGGATAGTTAAGTTTGGTTTACATAGGGAAAAAATGGTGTACCAGTTTTATATGACGCAGAGTGTACATCAGTGAACATCTGAAAAAATGTTTATATAAAATCAATTAATAACTAATTCCACAACAAAAAAACAAACAGTGAACACAAATTACACATATTCACCAGCACTAAAGTGGGCTAGTTGCCTGCTGCTATGGGTCATCGACTGGAAGTGTCACTTGCTAGCAGCAGCTAGTGTGATTCAGTCGCGTTACCCTTAGTCGCTGCTTACTGAGTTGAACATGTCAACTACTATAGAGAAATATTTTATCGGTTGATGGTGCCAGCGGTTTGTCACCACTAAAAGTTGATCGTTGGGTAGGTAGGTAACAACTTTCTTCAAACGCTGCTTGAAACCAGATTAGTGTGACGAGACACACTCGGCTAAAAATACATTAAAAACCAAGTATTCCTTATCTGTGTCTCGTGTGAATGCGTCTAATTATGAATGTATTTTTAGCCACGCGATTCTTTTTAGACACTAGTGAGCCACAAAGTGTCTCGTCTGAAAGCGCTCTAAGTTTTACGACTAGGAGTGAATTGGGTGACTTAGAGCTTGAATTTATTTATCTGTTTCACTCCAACACTTAACATTTAAGTTTATGGGATACCGTTGGTCGTTACATTCCTAGAACTGTAGTTTCATCAAAAAATTTATTGTAAATAGAGAGTCATTGGTAAAAAATTAATATCAAGAAAAAACTACATTGGTTGAAATATTTGTAGTATTTTAATTCAAAACCCTTTATAATTATTAAAATGCGAAAACCATTATACCTACACCGATTTTTGCATAGCTCTAGTTGTATAAAACATAGCAGATGAACAAATGTAGTTTTTCCTTGATAAAGGTTTCTAACAAGAGACCACAGACGCTTTAAAATTATTTCTGTAATTCGTTTTTTACCGTTGCAATGATTTTAAATAGGTAAGAAGTTCTGCGACAATAATACCCATACCAACATAAAGGAGATAATAAGGAACTTAATGGAACATATTCAGTTTCACAAAATACCTACGAATATTCTAATGAGAGAGATCTATCCTCTAGGCGTATTACCAGATGATATTTTTGTAAAAGCTCTAGCGTATCAGGTGCAGTAGTATATTTTGATCCAGATCATTTTTGCCGCACACAACTGTATCTTTCAAAGAAAAACGTGAAATGGCACGCGAATATTAAATTTCCAACATATTATATTGCTTATATCCTGTACAGGGTGTCCCAAACTGGTGTGTTTTGCATAACTAATTTTATGGAATGTAAAAATTACGTTATGCTACAAGACTAACATAGAGAGTAGGGAAGATTTATGACAAAATATTCATGACGCATTAAAAATAAATATAGTTTACAAAAAAACTAAAAATCACGCTTTTATAATAGGATAAACTAAAAAGTAGAAAATAATTTTAATGTATGAATTAATAAACAATAAATAGTATTATTGTGGAACAAAATGTGGGGTGCTTTTTTAAGAACAGATATATGGAGCACTCCACGCTTTTTCCACAATATTACTATTTATTGTTTATAAATTTATACATTGAAATTATTTTCTACTTTCCAGTTTATCCTATTATAAAAGCGTGTTTTTTAGTTTTTTTTTTAAACTATATTTATTTTCCACTTTTTAGATTTCGACAATAAAATTTAAGGAGCCAAATTTTAAAGTGATACTGAAGCAGGTAGTATAGGGACTCCCCTACAGAGGGCGAACAGTAGTAAAAGTTGTTTCGAACTAAAGAGAAAATTAGCAGTGATAAATTCTAAAAACAATCTAGACTTTAAGAGGCAATGCGCTGTGTGCGCTCTCGCCAAAAAAGCTAAAATGTACTAAAAGACCCTGTAGAATGTGTTTTTTTTGTTTGTTGATTGAAACTTGATAGGTATTTACTCAATACATAAACTTGTATGAACAGAAATAGAAATTATTTTAAGATTTGCTTTAAATTTGAAAAATAAGTGATTTTTCCTTCAAACACATTTTTCTCCCTTATTAGTTAGGATAATACGTTCAAAATTTCAGGGTTTATATGAACCATTACAGTGAATAGACGATGCATATTATTTTTTGGAAAAAAAATTTCTGTGCTGTGAAATTTGAAATAAATTTTGTTAATATTTTATCAGTGCAGTAATAAATGTGCATCGTCTCCGAAGCTACACACTAGTAATATACTGTCAAAATTTGAAATCATTATGTTTATTAATTAATGAGAAAAATGTGATTGAAGGTGCGTAAGAATTTGAATTTTAATGCTACGGTCTGAAGCGACATCTTACGGAGTACATACATATTTTGCACAGAATGTACTGACTGACTCTCGCCTTGTTTAAAGCTTGGATTTTAATCAGAGTCTGTCCTCCTCCAAATTTCGAAGCTTTCCAATCTTACGCGGGTAAATCAGAGCGCATTGGCTCTTAACGTTTTTATTTCGAAGTTGAATTTAAAATTCATTTAAGTTGAATTTAATATTAATTAAATTAGAATACTTTGTTAATTCAATGATTTTATCCAAATCAATTTCTCTATTTATCATGTAGGTATATCCAGCATCTTTATTATAGCTTTTTAATTGTCGGAAATACTTAGATAACTAAATACTTCGTCAGCACAAAATTACACTATTGCAAAGCCGGATTAGCTACTTTTAAGATCAACCCCCTTATCCATAAAGATCAGCTAACTTAAAACAGCTGCTACAGAGTGTTATTTTCCATTCTGACAGGTCAATAAAAGAAGACAGAGTCAGAATTAGCAATGTCTTAAGTTATCAGACTATCATGTTTAAGGAGGCCTATCTTCAGTTTTTTCCAATTGATACAAAATACCTTGGTACTAACGGTACCAATTGGAAAACTTTGCACTTGGTTATGAAGAGCTCGGCATTTTGTAAATTCTTTTTCAATCACTTTTAATTCACTTAATTTAGCTATAGGTACTTTATAATCTCTTGAAATAAATGAGTACTATGAGTTATTATAGTTCAAGCTCCAACGAATTTCAAAACGCAAATTAACTTTGAATCCAAGTGTAAGTTCGTTAAATAGTCGATATCGACCACTTTGGGATTCCCTGGTGACCCTGGTTTAATATTTCCTGATCTTTACCACCGTAGAAGCCACACAAATGTCATTTTTGTCTTGCGCATCGCATTTTTCTTCAACCCAAAAGATCTGATGGTACTGGTACACACAGTTTCCTTTTTTTCCTTTGTAGTACAAGTGTTTTTCTGGTTAATTATCTTAGCCCGACGCTAGTCATGTAACCGATCAGCATAGAAACTGAACCTTTTATTGAGATTCTTGCCTACTACAAGAAACAGCACACTCGTAAAGCAATTGCACTAACATATGGTGTCTTACACAGATGACAGAATCGTACATTGTACATGGGTTGATCTGTTTGCTATATGAGCCCATAGATAAAAAAATATCCTATCAATAATGAAAAAATTTAATTTGAGTGCAAAATGTTTAGACATATATTTTTTTAAATACTGTAATGCCAAATTTGTTTTCACTGAAAGATATAGTTTTATGTGAATCACATTTGCACCAAAAACACAAATCATTTTACTAACACTGCGAGATTAGGATGGCTGACAAGGGACTTGTTTTTTACGAAGTTTTAATGCTGTCACTTGAAAAACAACGGGTTTTCCAGTTTTTCCAGTTTTCATCAATGTCTTTTGCATGATGGCACTGTCCGTCCGTCCGTCTAATAGGATTTTTGTGTTTTAATTCCATATTAAACTTATATCGAAGAATGATTTTTTCGGTGTCAGCCGTCTTAATATTTAACTAATTCGCTTAACATTTATCAATCCAGCAGATCTCTACGTTGAATACATTTATCCACTAATAACTGAATATTCAAGAGTATAATATGCTCCTTGACTCCATAAATATTTTTTCAATATGCTAGAATGTACTCTAATTTTATTAGATATTCTAAAGGAATGGACTATGACCAGCAGAGAACACTATTGAATTAAATATGTCCAAGAGAGAACAGCATACTCCCCCTCCACGAAACGCCTACATCTCTAGAGATTATCTCTCTGTCATTCTATAGCCTCCTCTCTTACACTCACAGAATGGATATACGGAATGTAACTATTTGCCGAACCTGTATAGATAATAGCATATTAAAAGATTATTTTGATGATAGGTACAACAATACTATTTTCCATAAAAATTAATTGTTTATTAGACAAAACTAATTGAAGTAATATACTAGGTGTCCCCTAAAAATAAGTACCGTAAATCATGCCTCTAATTTACGGTTCTTATTCACGGGACACCTTATATATAATTTGAAATATATCTTTTTCATACCGACTCTGTATATTATTCTAAATTTGATTTAAGCTCTACTTCCAATATAAAGTTTGACTAAATGTGGTCAAAGTCTAAGTCAGTGACAATTTGATTTTCCCGACCAATAACTTGAATTGAACTCTTCTTCATAAAATTCAATGGTGAAAAAGTGGTTTAGATGCATCATAGGGTCCGATAGGTCTGACGTTAGACTACTGTCGACACAAAGACACGAAGAAGAGAGCTAATGAAACAAGAAGAAAATGGTCCTAGCCTAAAATAAATCTAGCAAACGATTCCAATTAACGCTTATATGATTATTGGTTCTCGCTGCCTTCACATTTCATCAATAGAGGAGTTCGGTCTTAGAACATACGTTCAAAGAGTTCAGTCTAAGGTCAATATGGCCAACAAAAAGTGGTTGTTTCTGACAAGAATGACAGTTAAGGTCTACCGTTCAAAACATAAGCTTTTGCATGTTTTTTTATCAAAGGTAATACCACGAGTGCTTCAAATTTTATCGATGAAAATAAAAAATTATGTGATAAAATTTGAAGAGCGAGTTGTATTTGGGAAGATTATTTTTTTCAACAATTTAAAAGGATTTTTGAAAGCGCTTTTAGTTGTCAATAATGACAAATTCAAAGTAAAATTTTGACGTTTCGATGTAAACAAGGTTTTATCGATGAGGAAGCATAATTATCAGTATAATACCGAATGATTGGCTAGAATAATGTATTGCTATTGGTTAAAACCACCAAAATGTCAGATTTTGACAAGTGAAAAAAATAATCATTGCGAACATCTATATTTCTTTATTAAAATAATGAATACACCCCGAAGCGTATATCTTGAAATTTAAAATGACTTTTTAGCTGAATACTCAACATATCAGTGGCCAATAATTCTAAGAACTCTTGGCATGTCACCATTTTATTTCTGTTATTCAGTCACTAGCTCTGTCAAATGTCAGTGAAAAAATAGAGATACAGCTAAGTAATTGAAAATGCTACAAAAATCTAATAGAAAAATGGACATTCACAATTAAACGAATATCAACAAAAATAATTATAACTAACATTCGACTTAACTAGTGACTGAATAATAGAAATGAAATGGTGATTTGTCAGAAGTTCTTAGAATTATTGGCTACTGATATGTTAGGAATTCAGCTAAAAGGTCATTATAAATTTCAAGATATACGCTTCGGGTGTGTATTCATTATCTTAATAAAGCAATATAGATGTTCGCAATGATAAAAAACACGCAATATATTTTGAACGGTATATAGACCTTAACTGACATTCTTGTCAGAAAAAAAAACATTTTATTGGCTTAGACTGAACTCCTCTATCCATTCACTGTTATACAGCTTTGTTTATTTTTATTTTACTCATGTCATCTGTTGTTTCTAGGGCGGGTATATTGATGAAATGTGCAAGAATCAGCAGCCCCCAAAGCATAAGACAAAATCAGAAAGTGCATTATAGTCTTCAAGGGGTTACTCAGATTACTGTAATATGGAAACATACACAAGTTAGTCAGGTACTGATTGAGACTAGCTGACTATCAATGTATATAATTTGCGGTGACAAAATTCATTAATCTGTAATTTAAGTTATTAATTATCATATACAGAGTTCGGCAAAAGTAAGGGACCGGCAAAGTATTGAAGGCGATATAAAATTTTTGAGAAATCTTTTTATACCACAAATTTCACTCCAACTTTCTAAAATTAATACTAGATATCTTTATTTAATGTTTAAAAGATACTTTCTGTTATTTCATAAAATGTCTTAGGTGGATAGTAATTTTTCTGTGAAAGTGGCTATATCTTTTCAACCACTCGGTATAAGATAGCAAAACCCTATATTTTCTGAAGGCTTATGACATGATCTTCTTAAATCTGCCATTAGATAGCCAAGGATCCATTTGAAGTAAAAACATTAGATCGGGATGCAAAACCCTATATATTTTAAAATATTTTCAAATCATAGTTTAAGAAATTTCTGATAAAAGATTTTCAAATATTGTATATTTTCTTTATAATTTGTCCGGTCTCGGACTTTTGCTCTGTATATAAAATCAAACTAAACTAAAGCTAACCAAAGATGCTTGTAACTATTCATCTTAATTTTTGGGTCATGTTGTTTTTTATCTCTTCATAGGTAGAGGCCGACGATTTGAGGATTTGATGATTTTAACAACTGCACTCTTCAAACTCAAAAATTCGGTTGACAGCTTTTGGAAATTGGAAATTTAAAGTCTTAAGGAATTAAATTATTCAGTAGAATAACTTTATGGATAACAGATTTCACAATATAATTAAAATTGGATGAGGGCAGATTATTGTTATTTTAGCTTGTCGGTTGACAGCTTTTGGAAGTTGGAAATTTAAAGTCTTAAGGAATTAAATTATTCAGTAGAATAACTTTATGGATAACAGATTTCACAATATAATTAAAATTGGATGAGGCTAGATTATTGTTATTTTAGCTTGCCTAATCCATTATACTCCTTCTGAAAAGAGTTTTAAACACACAGCCTTATTCATAGTCATATTTAGTGGCTACTAACACACCACTAACATCCCACTAAAGAAATTCGTATTCATAGACGTATTTAGTGGCTACTAAGATCTTACTATTTTTAGTGGGCAATACATTTCTCAGTGGCGTTAAAACGGGTATTTAAGTTACTTTTATACCTAACCTAAAAAGTCAACAAACGTCAAGCACGTGAAATCGAGCGTTCACTTCGTGTTTGTTACTGTATACCTATCTTCTAAATTTGTAAAATATGGAAATAATTCCTCATGTAAGTATATATTTTGATTGGCAGTATCTGCAGAATATTTAATCAGTTAATATAAATTTCTTCTAGAGAAAAAGACCCCGGTAACAAAATTGGGACAATTATCAAAAGGATTTATTGAATTTTTGAAAGGCGAGATCCCCATTATCTAGAACAAAACCTCTATTTTGCAGTCTATCATTTTTTATAATGTTATGTATAATTACAACTGCAACTATAGCTGCTTTTGTTGTATCCAAATTTATGTTTATCCCTTTAAAAAAACATCTAAATTTATTTTTCATCACACCAAACACTCTTTCAATAATGTTTCGGGTAGATATGTGTGCCCTATTATATCTTTCTTCTGCCTCATTTCTTGGATTCAATAATGGCGTTTTTGTAAAAAACCGATTATTCCTATAAACAACCAAAGGATTTTGCTTTTCCAAGTAAACTTTCGGATTTCGGATCAATACCTAATCTAACAACCACTTCTTCAGATTCTTGGCCTCTTGCTTTGCGGCATCCGGCCATCCAACAACCAACATCTCAAATACAAAATAAAATTTCCATTGTTGCCGCATTCATTTTTCTGCTAATATTATTTGAACTAGTGGGAAAAAAATATGCGACTATGAATAGGAAACGTTAGTGGCTTGTCAGTATGATGTTGGTGGCCACTAACTAGTGGTGTTTTAACATTATTTTAAGTAAACGACTATGAATAAGGCTGCAAATATTTATAAATTTTAAAGCACTATTTTCACACATCAGTTCCGTATTAGTGTCGTGTCAGTTCAGAATCAGTATCAGTGAAAAGTAAAAAATAGTTACCATAGTTTCAAATAAACTTGTTCAGACAAGTCCGGCGCAGTGTAGTTTTTCACCATCAGTGCTGTTTCAGTGTCAGTTCCGTCATTTGTATGAAAGTCTAGAACGATATTTTGTCAGTAAAAAGGTCATTTCTGAATTCTGATATTTCACTAAAAGCAAGGTACGGACCTATGGTACGGACTATAAACAGATGTGTCTGAGTTGTCACCACTAAAAAAGCAGGGTTAGTACTTACTTTTACTGAACAAACACGGCACTAATACGGAACTGATGTGTGTAAACAGTCCTTAATGGTAGATAGGTGACAGATCTCTGTTTTTTTTTCTACCTTAAACTTACTAGCCACACCAAGGAATATTATTATCAACAGTAAAAACACAAGATCTTTTTATTCTCTTTTGGCCGGTTGCACCGTATTCGCTAACTCACTGTTTAAAATAACACACTGTTAAAATTTAAACAATCGATTAAATTACAATCACTTGCACCGTAATTTAAGGGTTGTTGGTTAAAATAAACTAATCAATCTGGGGAAGTTTTGCTAAATTACAATCGGTACTAACACCTAACTTCAGTCTGAGACTGTCTCAAACAGATAATGATATTTTGAGGTTAGGAAAATTATTTATTTTCTGGCAGTCGTCGGTATTTCATATTTTGGTGAAATTTTTGCTTCAGGTTAGCGAAATAAAGTGTTCCTAATTTCTGGAGAACAAGGGTAGGCGTAAGTAATAATGGATTCAACCTCCACGCAGTGCGAAACGGGTGCGAACATCAAATATCTCACCAAATAAAAAATCCCATCTCATTGATATCATATCAAAATACAAAAGCATTATTGAAAACAAAGAAACAGAACGGTTGGTTTCAAGAGACAAAATGTCTTGAAAAATATTAGATTATCCATGTTGTGGAAGTTGTTGGTTCTATCATATACCCTTAGTGGAAAACCTATATCAATTATATCCAATATATCCATATCATCCTCAAAGAATATGTCGGGTTCCCAAAAATCCATTTTTTAGAAACTAAAAACTAACTCGAGCGCACAGTGTACTTTTTTGAAGTTAGACACATCAGTTTTGTGTGTTTTTAGGTTAGAATTCATACTACTGTGGTTTATTATCGATTTAAGCCTCCAAAATCAGTGGCTTAGTTTAACAGTGGTTTAGAAGAGTTTAACCGTGGCTTAAATCGCGATGCAAGCCAAAATTCAAAGTTAACTAATAGTTAAATTTTAAACCACTGTTATAATGACGGTGCAAGTGGCCATTTGCAACAAAACAGTTTTGCCATCACTAATTTTATCTAATATCAGTTTTTCGAGCAATTTAAGTGATTAGCAGCATATTATGAGTCAAAGAGAAATTTATCTGATAAAAGAAAAGATCGAGTGTTTTTTGTTAAGATAAATTAACGACCAAATTATAATATGGATGAACAACAACAATCGTTATCTTCATTAATACGATAAACTACAGAATATATGACTCATTGTCATTGTGTAAAAGTAACGTCCGCTTACTAGATATTGAGGAAGAGAAGTTTTTATCGATGTCAAAGTGGTAATATAATTCATATGTCACGTGACATGTTTTCCACCAATCAATATTGACAATCTCCCTAGATACATATCTATCACAGCGATGATAAAAAACAAAGAAACTATCAAAGGTAATACCACGAGTGCTTCAAATTTTATCGATAATTTTTTCTTTTCCACGAAAACTTGTTTATTTGGCAAAAATATGAAAACAAACCGATTTGATAAAATCACGACTCCGTTAGGAGGAGTGATTTTATCTAAATTCGGTTTGTTTGAATGTTTTTGCCTCAAATAAACAAGTTTGAGTGATGAAAATAAAAAATTATGTGATAAAATTTGAAGAGCGAGTTGTATTTGGGAAGATTATTTTTTTCAACAATTTAAAAGGATTTTTGAAAGCGCTTTTAGTTGTCAATAATGACAAATTCAAAGTAAAATTTTGACGTTTCGATGTAAACAAGGTTTTATAATACCGAATGATTGGCTAGAATAATGTATTGCTATTGGTTAAAACCACCAAAATGTCAGATTTTGACAAGTGAAAATAATCACCTTATTTTGGTTCGTTGCTAAGGGTAATTTTTCATTTTGACAATTCATTTTGAGAGTATATAAATGTGTTCTAATCGTTGGGCTAATTGTAATAATAAATTCATTATATTCTCTCATTACATATAAGCTCGTGATATGATTAATAATCGAAGATATATCTCGTAAAACCGAAGCAGCAGATTTAACTCGTCCTTCGGATTCGTTAAATCTGTAGCTCGGTTTCACTCGAAAATATCATCGATGATAATCATATCACTTGTTATATTACGTATGACAATAACATTTCCAGGTATATGACATTTTAACATTGGAATTAATTTACCACTTATAATTGCACGAGAGGTTTGTATTTTATCGGGTAAATTTTGATTGTTTAATGAGAAACTGTTGCCTAGCAATTAGACGAGAAAAACTGTCAACTATTAAAAACACTACACCTAAGGTTGACAGTTTTTCGAGTCGAATTGCTAAAGGAAACAGTTTAGAAGTTGAACAACACAAATTTACCCGATATCAATTCAAACATCGAGTGTAATTCGGCAGGACAATTTAATGAATCGGCTCATTGTAAGTATTTAGAAATTCAGTAAGTTGTTGACAAACATGTGAAACTATTTATTATGGTAACCAGCGCTGCGATAATTGATAAACAAATGCATAAGTGAAAAAACCACAAGTGCATTTATCAACAGTAAAAACACAAGAGCTTTTTTTTTATCGGATAAATTTCTCTTTGCATCGAAACAGAAAACGAGAAAAACTGACATGATAAAATCGCGACACCGAAGGTGGAGCGATTTTATCTAATGTCAGTTTTTCGAGCAAATTTAGTGATTGACAAAATTTTTAGTTGAAGAGAAATTTATCTAATAAAAGAAAAGCTCGAGTGTTTTTTGGCAAGATAAATTAACGACAGAATATATCGATGAACAACAACAAAAATAATCTCATTGTCATTGTGGTGTAAAAGTGACGTCCGCTTACTAGAATTGAGGAAGAGAGGTTTTTATCGCGATAAAAAAGGATGCACCTTTTTTATCGATGTCAAAGTGACAATAACATTTCCAGGTATATGACATTTTAACATTGAAGTTAATTTATCAACAGTAAAAACACAAGAGCTTTTTTTTTATCGGATAAATTTCTCTTTGCAACGAAACAGTTTTGCCAATCATTAATTTTACGAGAAAAACTGACATGATAAAATCGCGACACCGAAGGTGGAGCGATTTTATCTAATGTCAGTTTTTCGAGCAAATTTAATGATTGACAAAATTTTGAGTTGAAGAGAAATTTATCTAATAAAAGAAAAGCTCGAGTGTTTTTTGGCAAGATAAATTAACGACAGAATAATTATGTCGATGAACAACTACAATAATTATCTCATTGTCATTGTGTAAAAGTGACGTCCGCTTACTAGAATTGAGGAAGAGAGGTTTTTATCGCGATAAAAAAGGATGCACCTTTTTTATCGATGTCAAAGTGACAATAACATTTCCAGGTATATGACATTTTAACATTGAAGTTAATTTATCGCTGTAAAAGTTTCAGCTAACTTTTGGCGCTGTCAAAGTGACAATTGCACTGTAGCATATGCGATTTTTTATACATGAGTTAAATTGTCATTAAAAAAATATTATAAATTAGTAATAATCATTAAACTATTTTAACAGCCCTAGTATAGTTTGTCCAATCTTACCTGGACTCTTGGACAACCAAAAATTCGGCTTTTGTGTGAAACATGAGCGACAGTCGGCTATCTGTAATTTTTTTTTGGTTACTATGCCATTTCTACATACTTTTTCGGGATGCGTTCTTTATCACATCTTTCAGCACAACTTTCTTCCTTAGATAAATAAAAAGCATTTAGTTTAGTAGTATGATTTAGTGATATAAGTCTAAAAATGATGAATAAATAGATAATTTATTTTTGTTTTAGTTATTATGTTTAATTTCCATTCCTAAAAATCGCAATTATGACTAGGAAAATATGAGAAAAACTAGTTGAAAGAGAGAGATGAATAATTGTGCGCAGTCAGCGTTGGGCGTGTGTTTAGTTCCAGCTCCCAAACTGATATGAATGCAGCGTTGCCAGCTTATACTCGATTTGAAATTGGTTGATCCTTTATTACATGCTCTATACATCTTTGCCACTTCCCCGCGTTGACTTCTTGAAGCGCTTCTTCAAAGAGTTTCTGAACATCACTCATTTTATAAGTGGTATTTTTTCTAGCCACATAACCTTTCACATGAGCCCATACCAGTTCGATCGGATTTAATTCGCAATGGTAGGGGGGGAGCCGAAGCACTATTATATTTTGACTCACAGTTTTATACCAATAAGTAGAGGTACCTAATTTTTCGTAACAACCTGAAGTAACATTGTGTATTAATTGTTCCCGGAATTTTTACCTGTTATGACAATAATGATTACTAAAATATTCGGATAAGTAAATAGGGTTTAAACCGGCACGTCAGGTAGGTGCGCCTATGGAATCGGCTGCTAAAAATAATTTATTACTATCAACCAAGTTCAAATGGAGTATAGAATGTTTGGTACACCCTGTAAAAAATAAAATCTATACACTGCTTCCGATTTAACAATTATTATTGATATTTAACATTGTTGCCTACAAAAAGTGGGAATAACTTTTACATTTGGCAACAGCGGTTAAAATAAGTAGTCTCTGAAAACACACACTCATCGCTGTCTGCGCACAATTATACTTCTCTCTCTTCCAAATAGTTTATCTCATATTTTCCTTGTCGTACATGTGTAAATCGTATGTCTCGAATATACTTTTCGCAATATTTATATACCTACTATCAAAACCTCTTATTAGAACGTTTTATTTTTATTCACCGCTGCTCAATGTTTCAAATAGGTAAGGCTTACTGCGACTATAATCCCAGTACCAGCATTCAAGAAGTTATGGGGTCTTTCGTGGAATATATCGCATTTTACAAAATTCCTGCAGCTCTACTGATGCGAGAGATAAACCCTTTGGGTTTGGTACCCGAAGATATAATTGTGAACGCTCTGGCCTACCAGGTGCAGTACTCGATGTTCATTAGAATTGATATTTAGAAAAAAAGATTCAAAAATATAAAATAAGAGTTCTTAAATCTTTCTAACCACCAAATGAACCAAGAATATATATTTTAATTATAAAGAGAAGCTGGAGCTGCTTTTGTTTATCATAGAAATGCAAATGTAATGCTATAATCCCAATTTTAAAATGGGTTATTAAAGATAACGGCGTTAAATAACTTTTATTAGAGAGATATTATCAATTGCAATACCGCATACCTACCTAAAATTTATTCGGAAATAAGAGCTATTACCATCTCTATAATTCAATAACGTAGCACTGTGTGACATAATTGGCCACAAGAAATCACGCAGGATTCAAACGCAAACCTCAACACAAACTAAACACCATCTAAACAAGAAACACAATGATAAACAAAAACCTTAACCTCAGAAATCCGATGCAATTTGCTCTATTTTTCAACTGCGCAGGACAATTACTAACCTCATTAGCGTTACCCCTGATTTATATATTCCGTAACGTAGTATAAGCATAAGCAAGGATTTCCGTGAGACGATAAGAAATAAATCATAAGGTAATTTTGCAGCAATTTCCAAAAAATAACCTAAAAAAAATGAAATTAAGTTCTTCTTCTTCTTTCTTCCTTTTTTTGGGCAAGTAGACTAAGTTGGAACTAAGAAATCTGTAAACACAAGTTATATTCTTCTCCTTAAACGGTAATGCTTGCAGAACGTAAACTGTTACCTTACGTTACGTTACGGAATCTACAATGTCTGCCATAAAGTTGGAACCATATGGGATTTTTTTTATTATTGTAGTTAAATAACAACTTTGGATAGCAATCAATTCTGCTTCTGAAATAACTTAAAATGCGCCAAGTCAAAGTTGACAGGTAACATCTGTCAATTGTCAAGTTCGTAATTTTGGAAAAAATGTCCTAAAAACGGGACAATTTGCTGAAATTTCGAAGAATGCTACTTGGAAATTATGATTCTAATCACATTTTATGCTTATGTGCCGATTTTGAGAGAGAAATTTTGATGTTCAATAAATTTCATATTTTCGTACTCTTTGATTCACCCCCGTATCAGACTACTTTAAAATCATTTGAAACTCTTTAAAGTAGTCTAAAGGCTACCATTCCATTGCATATTGTGATCATAATATTCGTACGTAAGCTGGTTTTGAAGATTATTATTGATATTTTCAACTAAAAAAGAGGTAGTCTCTGGATTATTTTCCAAATTTCGAAAAAATCAGAAATTGTTTTTCAACTTTCTCTTTATTAAACTTTAGTTGGGTAGTACAAAAATGGTTTAAATTATAATCTGAATATCTTAACGCATAACGACTACTTCAAAATTACAAACAATAAATAGATCATGGACCAAGGATGTACCTACTGATTTTTTCTACAAGTTCCTTTAAAGTGACCTATTTATTGTTTGTAATTTTGAAGTAGTCGTTATGCGTTAAGATATTCAGATTATAATTAAAACCATTTTTGTACTATCCAACTAAAGTTTAATAAAGAAAAAGTTGAAAAACAATTTCTGATTTTTTCGAAATTTGGAAAATAATCCAGAGACTACCTCTTTTTTAGTTGAAAATATCAATAATCTTCAAAACCAGCTTACGTACGAATATTATGATCACAATATGCAATGGAATGGTAGCCTTTATACTACTTTGAAGAGTTTTAAATGATTTCAAAGTAGCCAGATACGGGGGTGAATTAAAAAGTACGAAAATATGAAATTTATTGAAAATCAAAATTTCTATCTCAAAATCGGCACATAAGCATAAAATGTGATTAGAATCATAATTTCCAAGTAACATTTTTCGAAATTTTAACAAATTGACCCGTTTTTAGGACATTTTTTCCAAAATTACGAACTTGACAATTGACAGATGTTACCTGTCAACTTTGACTTGGCGCATTTTAAGTTATTTCAGAAGCAGAAGTGATTGCTATCCAAAGTTATTATTTAACTACAATAATAAAAAAAATTCCCATATGGTTCCAACTTTATGGCGGACATTGTATAAATCAGGGATTAGAGACGTAAAGCAGTGAATCGCGCATTTAGTAAACGTCAAAATAAGGCGAACATAATTACCGCAGACCATTTTTTAGCAGGCAGTATCTCTCTATTATAACTGTTATCAGCCAATTAGTAGAAAACCTTTTTTCGACTGTTGCAATAAGTCCTGTCATCAATCATTCTAAAATAGGCTATAGAACTTTTGTTCCCTCGACAATTCCACTCTCACTTTGTAGTAACTATTGGGACTAATTGAGAGATAAGAATCGGTTCAGTTCAGCCTGAATCTGTCTGTTTCTATAGTCGATACTTCATCCCAATTAACGATCTGATTCTTAGGGTTCCTTTAAGAAATATCGACTACTGGAAATCATAATTATAGCTTTCTTTGGTTTTTGAACTCTTATTTCAACGTTTATAACAATCTTTTTTCAAACATCATAATATAGAATAGAGTGTTGAATGTACCAGTAGCTGGGTGTCGGCTTAAATTTTAATGCAGTTTTAAGTAGGTACAGTGTTCGTCAAGCTGCTTGAATAAACAAACAAAAGTACCTGATTCTGTTGAAAAGTACACAATTTTGGTACCTATGCTTATTTATTTTAAAGTTACATATCACATAACATGTAAATAATTATGTTTTCTTTGTCCCCGAAAATGTAGAAAGCAACTAATTCCCGATCTTCCATCGTGTGGTTGTTCAGCATGACATTAAGGAAGGGAATTTTTTACATGAGCAGCTCTAAACAGTACCCAATTAAAAATATTTGCACTATATATCCCCCACAACTTCACATTGTAATATGATGAAAGGTTATATGCTGCTGCATCTTTGGCCTTAATGTTACGACGTGCACTGTACATGCGATTAAAAAAAATATAAATGTTGACAAAATATTACATATTATTGACTAACGTCTTTTCAGAAATTGGTGTTTTAAGGGATTTATTTTACACATCCCGGTATTTATTAGTAAATTGATGTAGTAACTTCGGTGTTTGATGTTTTGTAGAATTTGTATGTACTCGTAAATAGGCATGAAATTTATGCAGAGCCTCGTAAAACCTAAAAGTTTTCTTAAAAGATTACAGAATCCAAATCTTGAAAAAGTGTTGATCATAATTATTTATAAATGTAAGTAAATGGTTCTTTTTTCTTCCACAAAATCTACATTTCTCTGCGCTTTTTAGAGTAGTGAATCAGGCGGTATTGTTCTATTAGGACATCTGTTAAAACCCTTCTCTGACTTATGCCAGGTTATTTGTTTAATGGCAAAAGTATATCTTCATATCCCCATGACCCGTGAAAACCAAAAAGTCGAAACAATTTAAAACCACTCAATTGGATTTGATAATTTTTTTTCTGGACTGCAGGTTCCTCGCTGGCTTTGCTAAAAATATTAAATATAAAAATTTATGGAGTGGGCGAATGTGAAATTTTAAAAATCTTGTAGGTTGCAGCAACCAGAATAAGAAGTATCGACTGGTGCAAAAATGTAGCACCATACTTTCCATACTTTATGAACATTTTGGTTTTGAAATCACGGTAATATCTTTGTTATTAAAGAAGCTACAAGCTTCCTTCCAACGTAGTGTTCTCATAAAGAACCTACCTCTGTTGAAAACGATTGAAGATATCCTCTGGGTTGCTTATTCACATTTTATTGGAACCGATTTCTTAACTCATATGAATCGTTTTGTAGCTTTTTGACATTTGTTAGTCGTGCATGGACATTCTGTTGTAGCGATGGAGAAAGCAAGAACCAAGCATAATGCCAAAATTATCTTGGTAACGGTCTCGGCATTGCTTGTACTGTCTTGGTCTTGGGAAAATATTTGTAGTGCTATGGTCTCGCGTACTCAGTCTTGGTCTATGATTTTGGGTGTGGTCTTGGTCCTGTAAAATCACAATATCAAGACCAAGATAGATCTGCTCATCACTATTATCAATAGGAGTTCTCAATAAAGTATTGCTGGATCCCTGGATCCCTGGCCATTCTGGCATGGAAAGAAACGTGAAGGCAGATTCTCTTGCAAGGGAAGGTGCCGCGCGTGTTTCTATCGGACCAGAACCTACTATTGGCATCGCAATAAGTTTTGCCAAACAAGCACTTAATTCCTGGATAGAAAAAAGAGCTATAGACCTCTGGAATGATTTACCAGGATTGGTTCATTTAAAGGCTTTTATACAACTTTCGAAAATGACTCCAACAAATGTTAAACTATAGAAGGCATGACCTACGTTGTCTAACAGTCCTTTTAACAGGCCACTGTCATCTGATTCATCATATGCTAAAACTTAGACTATCGGAAGATCCGATTTGCCGTCTTTGTCTGGAAGATGATGAAACAGCAGAGCATATAATTGCCTGCCCCGCCGCTTCTCGAATCAGGTATCTCATGTTTGACAGGGTCTCTCTCTCGACCTCGGACCTGAACTTTAATATCATTCACCAAATAAACTAAACTTTGTTTGGTTAAATCTGAATACGAGTGAGTCAAAATAAACTCTTGCGAGTCACAGTGGAGGGCCTTATGGACCCACTCACCCAATACCTAACCTAATCACTATTCTATCGATCTTAAATATTCTTAAATTCGTAGTAGTTTTCTTGAAGTTGATGTATATTGGCAACGGTCTTTTCGACTGACATCTGAAGATGTTCTTGGCTGTTTTCCTCTCAGATAACTTTTCCATTCTTCTTGCAAGAGGACAATGAATTATACATATGTTTAGACTTGCAGAAAATATCCTTATTTCAAGCAAAAAATACAATTGTGATGAGGAGAATTAACAAAAGAAAACAAGATCCAGTTATGTTGAATTGATCAAATTAAGATCACATACAAATGGAATTGTTATATCAATTACCATTATTACTAGAAATACATCTATCTGCAATGGTAAAAAACGAATTTCAATTACGTTGGGTTGGAATAAATCACTCCCCTTATGTGAAAATAGATTTTAATTATTGAATAGATGAGGCTTTTACTTGATGTAGATCCATACTAAATTATGAAATAAAACAATTTTAATTTGTTCAATCTACATTATATTAAACTTAAAGTTGTGAAACGTTTCGCCTAACACAGTAGCTTTGTCAAAGGAATGGAGGTATAATGGGAAATTTTCAATTTATACAGTGCCCTAATACTGAATTTTGAGGATATTAACAATTAAATTAAGATCTATTCACATGGAAATGAAATAAAAATGAAAAAAAGTGTGTCTAAATAATATGGGATTAACTAAAGAATTTAACAAGTTTACCTGAAAACTCATTCACAACAATCCTACAGTAACCTTTCTAGGTAAAAAGGTTTAATGAGGAAGAGTAATTGGTCGTTAAGAAGATTATCTGAATATTTGTTCTAAGGGCTTCTAAAAGATTTAATTTGAAGGATTTAAGTGCTATATGCAAAATTTCAAAATTTGAATCGAAAGAGTGTTGGTTTGCTAATAAATGATTTGAGTAGTTGGAATCTGATTTTTGGTTGTATGAAGCTACGTTTGTGTTCTGAAATTCTAGTTTTAAAATTCCTAAAAGTTCTATCCTGATTTATTTAGTTTTAAAGATTTGGATTTGTTGTTTTTAATGAATTTGGATAAATTGTTATCGGTTTTGAATCAAATATTCAAGTCTAAAGTTTCTAAAAATGATTTAATTTTTAAGATGGTATTCCAAAGTATGTTAAGCTTCTAAATTGGTTATTTTTGTTTTTATCAAAAGGAAATACTTGTTCTAGAGTATGTTTCCGTATCTTTTTATTTATGATATTGTCAATTGAATTTGGATTGTAATTATTATTAACAGCTATACCTCCATTCGTTTGACAAAGCGAAACGCGTCACAACTTTAAGTTTAATATAGGTAATGTAGATTTTAACCAACTAACAAATTAAAATTGTTTTATTTCATAATTCTAATTATTATCTAATTGGAAATTATTTTCAAGGATTGCTGTTTCTGAAAAAGCACGGGGTTGATAACTAATAATAAGTAGTAGCATGGGATAGAAATATAGAAATTATACACTTTTTCATTTTATATAAATGAATATATTAATATAGAACAAAAGTATCCTGTTTCCATTGTTTAAACATCCTAATTAACAACGATTGAAATAGCAAATGGATTGTTTCAATTTCATCTAATAACATTAAAGTATACCAAAAAGAATGTAACAGTTCGGTTATTGAAATTATTTTTAAATCAAATCAAATCTCATAAAGTAAAATTTCCTAGACCCAAAATTGTGTACACCTTATTTTATTTTGTAAATTTTTATTTCATTGTTTACTAATCACGCTTCATTCCCTCTTAAAGTTTATATTTAGCTAACCCCTCGGCAGATAACAATATTATCCTGAGGCTGTTTACGGAGTGAAGGTAATCGCATTGCTGGTGACAGTGACAACTACAGCCTACGAACTTCGACAATTGCGGAACTAGCCAAAGGTTACACCCATACTCAAACCCTTGAGATATGGGATGGAATCAAAGGATGACCAGGAAAAATCTACGTTCAACAGTAGCATTTCTGACTGGCCACTGTCAACTAAGGAAACACCTCCATAGTATGGGGCTAATGGACACACCTCTATGCAGGATGTGTTTTGGCCTACACCTGCTGATATAAATGAGATGTCTCCTAGTAGCCTGTTCATCTTCCTGAGAAGGACAGGATGGACGATGACCTAGGAAGACAATTCCTCGGCAGGAAGTAGTCCTATACGCCAGTCGTTAGGGGTTATTTTAGACCAAAAGTACAAGTAATTAGCAATACGACTGAATTTTATCATAAATACCTTAAAGAATATAGATGAAGTATGAAATATAACAATAATGTTTATTCACACAGAAGCTGTTATATCAAAGATCCAATTGTTCACTCGATATTGAGCAAAATGGAATATTTTACTTACATCGTAAGTTAATCGTTCTCGCTTGTTGGCTTTCAATCATTCCAATAGACCATTCCAGAACACCTGACTTTGACAGGTCGGCCGTATAGCAGGCCCTTGGCTGGTCCCTCTGATCAGTTGGAGTTGAAGTCATATTGCAGTTTGTGTTTTGACATGTGCTGTGAATCACACTGTTTTCGATTATTCACTTTTGGCTGATAGTAGCAGCTCGTAGTGACTGAATTTCGTTCGTTTATTACCGGGCGTGACGCCTAGTCTTACCTTCCCCTTGCCCCTTGAGCTCAAACAAAAAATTATGAGCTTCAAGCCATAGATCTTCAAGCCATGGACATTAAATTTTTGACGTTTGTCTGGCTTGACGTTTATTTGAAGGCTAAGATTGTGCCGATTAAGGTTGAAATGTTACAGAAAATATTTAAATATGCAAAATTATATTATCAATAACATCATAATCGAAAACTGTTTTTCTAAATACACAGGAAATTCATTGATATCAGATGATAGTTCAGATGATGACATGACATAACAAGTAGTTTTGAGGATCCTAAAAATCGTGTTCGTTGCTTAAAAGTCGTGACGACTGAGGCGTCACGCAGAAATGCTTGAAGCCCAAATAAAAGAAAGCAACAACTGTGAATCATTGTAGCTGCCAAGATAAGAAATATTTTATTCAAATAAAAAAAACTTTGCAAATAACACTTGGCGCAGTTAGTAAAATGTCTCTGAATTGATTTAAAAAGCAATTAAAATGTCATGCCTCAGCAAAGGAATGATTCGGGTACACAGATAATGTTGTTCGTTGCGTATTTTTCATTTTTTGATTTGTTTATTTATTTTATTTTCATCATTTTAAGAAAGTAGCATGATCGATGTAACGTTCTCTGGATATATTGTGAAACTATACCCTTTATAAACTAACTAATAATTTGAACTTATAGACTCAATAACCAAACTGGTACATGATACACGCAAAATCAAAGAAATAAGTAACATTTATATTTATTTTTTTATTGTTTCCTACGGATTTGACAGTAAGTAATTCTTGATGTTTCAATAATGCTTATGTAGGTACTCATCATCATTTAGTAAAAGTAGTGATCAATGTTTTATGGTCGGTAAAACAGGTGCATTTTTAAAATTAGAACCAATCCATTTGTAAGTAGCTCAGTGTCTCATAATATAATATTAAATTCTTATACTAACTGCAACAGAAAAATAGAATAAGGTCCTACAATTAGAAGAATTTTATTTTCAAGTATGTAAAATAAATGTAGAAGTCGATAAACTACACTATAGGTTATACATTTGTGAAAAATAGTCAGGGTATCCTTATAGTTTCGCTTTTTCAACATTGTACATAAAATAATAATGGCCTCAAATAGGGCTTACCTTATGCAGTATAAAATTCATCAAATTAATCTGTAAGATTTGTCAGAACACCTTTTATCGTTTGATTTTGGACATATTTCGGTTTATTATTGTTCAAAATGTTTTTAAAAGTGTTTTTTAAATAAAAGTATCTATGGATTTATCCTCATCTCATATCTCATTACTTTATCCGATACCATAATAGCTATTTTCGCGGAACAAATCCTGAACACATCCAGAGCACAAACCGAGTACATACTGGATTTCTTTAATGCGCAAGCGTGTCTACAGACTCATTCCGAATTTTAAAGGTAGCGCGAACGCGAATTTGAAGTGACATGAAGTTGAGTTAACACAAAATGTGCAAAAAAAAATAACCTTTTATTGGAGGCTAATTATGAATAAAAACCTTACCTTTTAGCAAATTTGTTTATAAAAAAAAACTTAAAAACGAAGTCTATAATAAAGTAAAAATAAAAAAAAACAAACAACTCAACAAACACTGTTTATCATTAAAATAAAATAATCCAAAAGTTTTTTAAACTTTCAAACGCAAATTAAAAAGTAATCAAACCACTATAAAGTCATACAACAACATACAACCAAAATTTTGAGGTTATAATCTGTTCGGAACAAAAAATCCCAGCTATCATCCTAGGATTCATCGAGCACGTTCCGAGCATGCTCGAAATTGAATCTAAGTCTTCCTAGAACACGGGATTTTTTATCCTGAACACATTCTGGAGTGCGTTCGGTTTTAGATAACGTGGATAGAATAGTAATCTGACAGGATACTCTCCGGTTGAGGAATTTCCGGACACTTTAGATACAAGTATTCTTTGGTAGTTTACGCTGTTACCATATTTTTTTCAATATTTACTTCAAGTTATAAAATTTTACTTATTTTAATTCTCTTTGGTTGTGGTTTAATGTATTTCAATAAATTTCTTAAGACAAGATATATCTAATCGCCCATTTTTCAAAATGTAGAGTATTAATTATTGTTTACTAATAATTCATCTGGCAACGTTACATTTGATCAGATGTTTTCGGTTTTAGTTGCAAAGCACCTAACCCATTAGATACTAATAAAATAATATAGATATATTATTATAAGTAGTTGTAGCCCCAACGAATTAGCTTTCAAGCTTTTAAAATGGAAAAAACGCGTCGTGATGTTTCTAATAACGAGGAGGACATGAGTGCGCATGTCGACTAACTTTTTCTCGATCAAATTTGATAGATAGCTTCGAGAGTCTCCTAAAGAATAAACTGATTTTCCGAACGGGATAAGATAGTAATCTAAACTGATTTTCGAACGCTATCGGAGAATCGAATAGTCTCCGGAGAATATAACCGAACGCACTCCTGAAACACTCAAATTTTAATTGCGCATGCGTAGTCCCTCCGAATACGTTCAGGATGTGCTCCGCGAAAACAGCTTATATGCCTTAGTTTAATGAGGTTTTAAACCTTAACAATATGATGTTTTCTCAATGCTGGTAATTTTTGCTGTACAAAATAATAGGAATCAATTATTTTTTATATTTTTGTCTACGAATATTTCATAATTTCAACATTTTACGTGCTTCTTCAAGTATAATGTCGTACATCAATCACCAGTGAATAATAGGTGTGAATAATGACACATAATTGAAGATTATTAATATATACTATAACAATCTATTAAATAAAAATTTACCGCGACGGAGATCGATCCTATGTATCACTTCACCTAGTCAAAGCAGTATACCAACTCGCCTGCGGCTCGCGACATAAGCGCACCATCGTGAATAATAGCCATCATTATAATATATGCTTGTTAATTAAGACGGTGAGCGCTTCGTGGATGGGGAGTATAATCCTATCTTGTCTTGGATATATCTAATTTAATTTAGACAGGCAGGCAGACCGATCCGTTTTATTATTTTGTATTCCAGTTCGTTAGGTAGTGCGTCCATATACAGGGTTTTCAAAACATCCTGATGTGGCGAATAAAAGCCTGCGAAAATTCTCCAGGATAAAGCCACGGGAACTCAAACCTGACCTTAACTTTGAACTCAAAGACCCATAATTTTGATTCTGGAATTTGGAAACGTTTTGATATGAACTTGAGAGCTTCCCTGTTGTGGTGAACGAGCGAAAAAGACTCCCGAAACAGCGGAATAGATTGAAATGTGTAAGGATGAAAAATAAAAGAGGCAAAAGTTGTAGGGAACCTTCTTTGCCATAACCACAGAACTACATGATCAGGCGAGTGCTTAGGGTCATATCTAAATGTAAAATATTTTACTCTTTCCAATTCTGATGTCAAGATTCTGGATTTCAGTTTGGAAAAATGGAGATGGGCTAAAAATTACCTCTAAGCTGAATGTCAAGGTCAAATTTAAGATGATATGAATTTAGGGAAGACAATTTATACAGCTATTAACGCCCTGTATATCCTTGTATAACCTATAATTGTGTTTTACGACACTTTTATTACAACTATAGTTATTAGCAAGGTAAGGTATTACAGTAAAACATGAGGATAAACCAAAATTATTAATTTTCATTCAAATAATTTTTTTGATGGTCAATAAACAATTTTTTGATTCGTTTTATCAATAACTATACTGCGATAATAAATGTACCTATTAGTAGAGATCTGTTTTGAACAATTTCCATGTGTGTGCGTCCAAAATATTTAATTACTTTTTTTGCAGTTAGTTTTGTAAGTTTGTTCTAGATTGATTCAATATCTGTTGTATAAATTAAGTTCAACTTTTTCTAGTTGAAATTGAATTATGCTAACAAGTATTCTTACTAAACGAATTGAATTTGGAAAACACAATAGTTACCAGATTTACTGTAGATAAAAACAGAAATCGTTTTTACTGGTTTTTATTTTGAAACTATTGAATCCCAATTTTCCAAATCTGGATAATCATTGAGCATAAAAACACCTTCAAAATGAGGTATTACTCGACCCTTATTTCCATATAAAAAAATATTCCTAACGACTTCCCTGCTGTCACTTTTACATTCAGAGCTGTCATTGATATGGTAAAATAGGCAAAATGGGGTCATATATTATAGTTCCATATTTCATGACTATATTTCCAACGATTCAGAAGTTACAACGGATTTTATGTCCTCACTTATCTGCAGCATATTCTGCTCCATTTTTCTGAAGCTTTTTCATTTTTCCTGAAGTGAGTATATAAGCTCTTGATCAATTATTTTTTATTGAAATTTCAACTTATGGTGGGAAAAATAGAAAGTATTTTGTAAGTGGTTGTTGTATTTGATATAAAATACAACATTCATTTAAAATAAGCTCTAGAAAGGAGAGAGATGTCCTTTGGATCAACTATACATATAAAATGCTGGATTTTCCGAAATTCTTCCTATAAAGGGTATATTAAATACAGTTCCACTTGGAAAACCATAAATAATTTTTAAATGAGGAGTTTAACTTTCTCTAAACCTTTTTCCGTTTTTCTGAAGGCAACGGAGGTATTCAAACCGGCTTATAAAGCTTTAGACTCCAAATAGAAGTACCTAACCCACCTCCAATAGGTAAAAACGTCAAACGAATAAATTGGGTGAAGAAGTAAACAAATGTTTCTTTAACATAACTCAATAAAAATGACTGTAAACTCAATTTCGTTTAGTACAATACTTATAATATAATAGAAAAGTGTGATAATATTTATTTTTATTTAACATAATTCCAAGATAGTCAAGCACTTCATGTTGCAGGCAGACCCAACAAGTGTCGACCCTGGAAAACTCTCACCAAATCGGGTAAGGCGTCAGGCTCAAGGTCGTTCAATGTCAGTTCAGAGTTCCGATCCATATGGCTCTAATACAACATTGAGCAGCAGCCAATCCAGCGAACTAGCTTCTTCAGATGGCAAGCATTCTTCCAACTAACATAAGGCCACTGTTGCGCCCGCTCCCCCGCCTACTGTATCTGTAACACCTTCTCCGAAACATTTTCCTATTCAGCCGCCAATAGTGACCATCAGTTCGTCCTCACCCTCTCCGCAATCGTCTCCTGCTCATTCTTTTACTTTTACTATTGTCTTGAAGAAAGTTACACCGAAAGAAACTTCAACTTGAGCTATTAAAGTATAATTTGCACTCTCTAAATCCACAAGTCCAGGCAAAAACTATGCTCTGAAGCATCAGAATCCTCTTGTGAAGGAAGATTTATATGATGGATTCTTTTTATCGTTTTCTTAGGATCACTCTGTAAGAGATAATATTCTATTCGAATATTTAAAGAGGCTACTAAACATCAAGAAATAAACTATAGTAAGTTTATATATATATTTTTGAAGAACAATTTGAAATCAATAAAGTAATACCTACGAAATAATCACTTTTTATTTAATGATTATTATTTTTATTTATCTTATATCGAAAATTATATAAATAATTACACTTTAACCTTTACAAAGTGATGGATAATTTGAAATTTAAAATCATTTTAATGTTTAAATAGTAATCAATATTTTAATCATTTTAATATTGATGTTGGAAATGTATATCTATCTATCTACAAAGCTTCCTTTATCAAGTTCGTTTCACAGAAATAGAGGAGCTCAGTCTAAGGTCAGTGTGGCCAACAAAAAATGATTTTATCTGACAAAAATGACAGTTAAGGTCTACTATTCAAAGCATAAGATTTTGCGTGTTTTTTATCATTGCGAACATATATTTATTGCTTTATTAACATAATGAATACACCCCCGAAGCGAATGACTTTTTAGCTGAATACTCAACATATAAGTGGCCAATAATTCTAAGAACTCTTGGCATGTTCTGTAATTCAGTCACTGGCTCTGTCAAACGTCAGTGAAAAAGTAATTAGAATAATAGAGATACAGCTAATTAGAAATGGATCTAATCGAAAATTGACGTACACAACTAAACGAATATCAACAAAAATAAATATAACTGTCATTTGACATAACTAGTGACTGAATAACAGAAAAGAAATGGTGACATGCCACTTGTTTCTAGAATTATTGGCCACTTATATGTTGAGTATTCAGCTAAAAAGTAATTTTAAATTTCAAGATATACGCTTCGGGGGTGTATTCATTATTTTAATAAAGCAATGTAGATGTTCGCAATGATAAAAAACATGCAAAATCTTATGTTTTGAACAGTATACCTGAACTGTCATTCTTGTCAGAAAAAACCACTTTTTGTTGGCTATACTGACCTGACTGAATTCCTCTATTGCAATAGTTTATTGATTCGTGAAGCTGGAGTTGTAATCAGTGATCTTCTACACAGGGATTCACAAAGTAGTCGATATCTATCTAATACTTTTAATTTTAAATTAATATACTCTGTGTTATTTATAAGATGCGACATAAAAACTCCTGTACAAAACTGTCAAAAGCGAGCTAACTTTTTTAGCAAAGAGCGTTCATAAAAAATAATAACAGATTTGGATAGGTCGTTGAAAAAAAGTTCAAATGCACTATTAATTTTTTTAAATTCGCATCTTATAAATAACACAGTGTATTACTTATATTATATTGAACGTTTTATATTCTAGATCATGGAGACTAGATATATTCTAGATGTTTAATATTCTAATCATAATATTTATATTTCATAATCCAGTGTGTTTTCCACGCATGACAAACGTCTAAATCCTAACCTAACCTAAACTTATTTCCATATCAGTTATTGGTAAATTGCATAACAATTTGTATGAATCTAAAGCCCATTTAATAACCAGGTAAGTTGAAAAGCCTTACTCGCACTACTAAAAGTTACCAAATTAGTTCCTAAAAGAGTGAGTTCCGAAAAAGCAATCAACTGTCTTATCCCAAATCTATTAAATATGCCTTGATTTACAAAGAAATCAGCGACCCATAGTCGATTTTTCGTCTGTTTAGTATATTATTTAGATGGTTATTGTAGATATAAGATAAATGTATTTGATTTTTGACGGTCCTAAATGACCTTACATTGTTTTACCAGACTAAGCGAAGAGCTGGTAATCGAAGTAGAAGGATCCATAATTGCAGATATTCAATACAATTGCTTATTGAAGTTTTTAAAGGAACAGTTTCAACGAAACTGAGTGAACATAATAAAATAATAAGAGTGGATGCGATGACAAAATTAATTATATTTATCTGTCAGAACTTTCAAAAATGGAAATTATCAGCTGATGTAAATACTAGAAAGTATTGTGTGAATCTGGACGGAATCTCACCAATCAGAGGTCTACAGAATTGCCAACTTAAATTCAAATTACTCTTCCTGGTTTTTAAATGAGGTATAACAGCTGAAAATTATGTTCATTGTTCCTTTATCCACTATTTCTGTTGCTTACAATGTTATTTCCGATGGTGTACATTCAACATCGGAAATGACATTTAATAGCTATTTATGCCATCAGTTACGAAATGCCTAATTTGTGAGTTTTTGCGAAACTCACTTCGTTCGTTCCGCAAAAATCTCACGCGTTACACAAAATTTCATTTCGTAACGTATTGCATACAAGATTTTTTCTAATTTTGAGGAAAGTAATAAAAAAATAAAATTTAATATAATTGATAAATAAACTTCAATGTTAAAATGTCTTATACCTGGAAATGTTATTGTCACTTTGACATCGATAAAAAAGGTGCATCCTTTTGTATCGCGATAAAAACCTCTCTTCCTCAATATCTAGTAAGTGGACGTTACTTTTACACAATGACAATGAGATAATTATTATTTATTGTTGTTCATAGATATATTCTGTCGTTAATTTATCTTGCCACAAAACACTCGAGCTTTTCTTCTATCAGATAAATTTCTCTTCAACTCAAAATTTTGTCAATCACTAAATTTGCTCAAATACTGATATTAGATAAAATCGCTCCACCTTCGGTGTCGCGATTTTATCATGTCAGTTTTTCTCGTAAAATTAGTGATTGGCAAAACTGTTTCGCTGCAAAGAGAAATTTATCCGATAAAAAAAAAGCTATTGTTTTCACTGATGATAAAAGTTTGGAAAACATAAATTTAGTTTGTTGCTGTTACTTCATGTTAGTTGTCAGTTTGACATTTTATAAAAAAGTCTAGACGGAAGGTTTTTATCGGTCGCGTTCATCCCAACAAAGTTGATTTTTATAGTGATCCATCAGTTTGTAATTCTGCTGAACGTGCTAATAAAACCATATATATATCAATGTCAATGAACAGTCAATGAATACAACAACAACAACTCAATTTTATTTGATATATACGTCAATAGTTATGGAATAAGTATTCTAAACATTAAAAAATGAGAGTTAGTCGCAATAAATTGAGCTCTTGGGCTCACGCCACTTTGGAACATACTATGAAGAGTGAAACTAGGGGTAAACCACTGGAGAAAAATCTGTACACTATTTTCTGTATATTCCTATTCCAGGTATTGTTCAAGTATTTTCATTGAGAAAATCTTTATTTCTATTACTATATGATTAAGAAATGTTTTAACAGAAATTTTCTGTATTTTCCACTGCATTTTCCTTGTATTTTCTAATGATACTAGTATTTTAAAGATTATTTTCTGTATTTTCAATGTATTTTCTCTAATTTGTACACTATTTTCTTCAGTGGTTTACCCCTCGGAGTGGAACTTCCTGACACACTATACAATCTATTATTAAAATCATATAAGTCACCACCATCTGTTCATTCATTTTCACTGAAATACAAACCACATACAAACTAAAATATCTCCAAACAAAAATATTTTTATTATGTTTTTAACGTATATGTCGTAAATGACAGTTAATGCATCATCAATCGGTAGCATGTAGCGCATTTTAATTCTGATTAAAAAAATGGCGACTGATACCACAGCGCTCAATCTGATCAGTCAACAAAACACGCGTTCAGCAGAAAATTAATGATCGCTACGGTAGCGCTATGTTGTGATGAACGCGACCATCGAGATTGATATAATTTTAGTTTTATTTTTTTAAAAAGGAGTGATTCAAGTTCTGAAGATATTGAAGAGGCAGCAGGTAATGCTCTATTATCAGTAATTCCCAAAAAGTCAAAGGCAGTTCATGATTTGGCATACAAAAAATAGAATAATTCTTTTTGTCACTAATTTTGAAATACATTTTTCGTCACCAATTGTATTTTTTCGCAGATAGACCTGAATTCTTCAAAATTATATAGCTCAGTGCTACACTTTTATTGCAGGCGAACAGACATATTAAGTGACACTTAATTTGATAGCTGTCAAATAATTTTGATTTTCAAAAGTAACTATATTTAAAATTGATTTAACTAATAATTATTGATAAAATAATTTTTATTAACCGGAGTAGAAAATAGTATATTGTATAATTAGTGGGAAAAATATCATATTCCCAAACGACTGTGATGATTACCAGACGAGGAGCGTAGCGACGAGTCTGGTAACACAGGAGTTTGGGAATATGCTTTTCCCCCGAATTATACATACTATTTTTTCTTCGATCGTTAATTGACATTTGAAAAATTAATTGAAAAATATTCCGATCAAAATCTAATCAAGTAAGTTTATAGATAGATTTCTCGATGTTCATATTGAAATATAGAAGTGGTGGTAACGAGATAAACCAAACAATCAGCCATGCAGCTTCAACTTATATAAATTCTCGTTGCCCTCCAGTACAATTTACAAATTGTACAATAAATGTAAATATTAACAACAATAAATGAATCAAGGATATCGTTATAAATTAGATGTTTCTTTTATTTCTTCCATAACAACTTTTTCAATATAAAAATTAACGCCATACTTTGTTATATTTCATTGTTATAATCTATTTGTAACATTACCGCACGCTACAGCAGTGTGGTAAGAATATTACCGCACTGTTATTTTCTAATTGCTTAGCAACTGCCCACTATTCGGGAATGTTGAGCTTTGCGCATGGAAAACAGGTCAAAATAGTGTAACTTTTCCCACGATCGGTATGTATGCCACTTAGTCACTTAGTCCCATAATGAGCTTCCTTATGTCATCAAAATTGAGTGACATAACGTTGTCATTATGACATGCCATCAGATAAAATTCATCAAACTAATAAATTAATTAAATGATTCTTATTAATCGGAGTAGAAAAAATATTGTATGCAACTTTCATGTAATGGCCATATACAATATGCGAGTGTATTAATAGCCATTACACGAAAGTGGCATACAATATTTTTTCTACTCCGGTTAATAAAAACTATTTAATCAATAATTATTAGTTAAATCAATTTTAAATATAGTTACTTATGAAAATCAAAATTATTTGACAGCTATCAAATTGAGTGTCACTTTATAGGTCTGTTCGCCCGCAATAAAAGTGTAGCACTGAGCTATATAATTTTGAAGAATTCAGGTCTATCTGTGAAAAAATACGTATGAAATTACTAAATTTGGGAATATCTATGTATATTGCATTTGTATACTACAAGAAGCATTAAAATAAATAAAATCGTATAGCTCAGTGCTACACTTTCATTGCAGGGAACAGACCTAATATAATTAATTTCAGAAATGTCAACCAGGTATCCATGGCTATATACTAAATATTGTGCGAATGTCGCATTCCTATTGGTTTAAAAATCTGTATCATAATGAATTTCATTATGATACAGATTTTAGTATTTTAATAAGTTCATTATAAAACAGGAGTAGAAAAAATACTATTACAAAACGATGTCGAATTTTCAAAATATATAGTAGATTTCTTAGAAACTAGAAAAAGGAAAAAGATGTTAGACGTTTGTTTAAATTATTTCGCATATACAATCATTATAGGCAATAATTGGTTATAATTATAAAAAATGTGAAAAGTTTACTAAAATTGTTGACAAACTTAATTAGCAATAATTTAAGCTCAAAATAACAACGATGTAATTGTTGACATATCTTCTAAAACGACTTCGATCTTCGGTAGTCTAGTAATTCTGTTAATAACAGAATATTGCTAAAAGATGCATATAATAATTGTGAAAGAATGGGCATAATTCTTGAATACTACTAGAATATTCTAGAAAAACTCGTTTCATTCATTACCTATCTATTTACATTTTTGGATGAGAATGAAGAATTTAATTTGAATGAACGATTGTCTTCGGTTTTTCACCATCGTGGTGTATATATATACCTTTTTTTCCACTACTAGCCAAATTTGAGACGAAAATTAAAAATAATTGACATTATACACTATTTCAATGCTAAAATATTACAGTGTTATAGCGTTCACAACACAACACCTTTAGTGTAAGAGCTATACTTATACACCACAGTACTCACAAACGCAACACGAAAAATGCTTACCAAGTCGTCTGACTGATAAGTACACTGTAAGTTTTCGCTCCATAGATTATGAACGTACTCCTTATGTCATCAGTCATTTTTAGCGCGAATTTTAAACTTTTAACATTTACCTTAACAGGTAATTTCAAAGAGCAAATATGTTAAAGTCAATCTCCTAGGTTATCTAATATTACAAAAAAATATTAACCACTAATAGAGAAATTCAACTTCTCAGTTTTCTAAAAGAAGCCATAATTGTCTAGTAGTGAAAAAATGATTTTATGAAATATCGATCTTGTCGAAAGCTGAAAAAAATTAAAGTTTGAACTTATAAATTATGCTTTTAAACGAATACCTGAAAAACCTTACCCATTTTAAATATAAAATATCAACAAATTCAAATTGTAGGAAGATACAGGGCAGCACTAGGAAAGGGGGGGGCGAAGGGAGCAGTAGCCTCAGAATATAAAACTCCTTTATTTATCTAATTATTATTAATTTTTATCTTTAAATTTAACAATACTGTGATAAGAAGTATTTTCTGCGCTCTCTTTTGTGCTGTAGTCCACAGTATAATATATACGTCCATGGTATAATCTACAATACTTGAATGCTTTCTTCTTAACTAAGAACCATTACGATAGATTACAAATTTTTTTTATCAGCTTAGGACGACGGAAAAATTTATACAAAATTATAGTCGATTGATATTCGTGCATAGAATTTATTTTTGTTACTGAAGTTTTTTTTTGGTTTCATGTTTAAAATTTTAAAATGTTTTTTAACGAGAACGAAAAATACTACCAATTGAAGAGAACTTGGAATAGGTATGTACTTGAAAACTGGGGTGGGGTTGCCAAACATTTTTCGCCCGTGGCGCTGGCATTTCTTAGTGCTGCTCTATGTTTAGTGTAGTTTATTGAATATAAAAACACACAAATCTCTTCACCAGGTAATTCAATGTTAACACTCAATTTTAATAAGCACGTAAAATCTTCAAAGAAGACAATATAATGATGTTGATGGTCGAATGACTAAATCTCAATATACTTATGAACTGTAGGTAACTGATAAATGATATTATTTTTTTGTCAATAACTCAAACGGTTGAAATAATAGAAAATAAAAAATATAAATAAAGAAAGTGAATTGGTTAAATAATCACTTTCAAACTGCCAAAAAAAAATGTGTTACCCTATGCCCAACATTATTTCCTTAGCACTCCTCATTTCTGTTAGGTGTTAGGCGCAACAGTGGTGAAAGTAGTAACTATAGTTGTGTTGTAGTCTTTATACATATTATAACTTTAAGGTCCGTTTCAGAAAGACCGAGGATCAGGATTCATGTTAGATCCTATTCTAGTCGCATCAAAGTAGGTTTTCACTTCGAACTTTGGTCGGAAAGGTCCGATTGTTTTTGAAAAATGTTAAATGTTCATTGAGACACCAGATTTAAAGTTAGCCAAAATCTCGATGCTGTTCGGTCCCCCCTTCCCCTAAATTCACCCCAAATTGCGGGCTTCATATCTTCTGGTCATGCGAGTACACAGTATTGGTACATTCTAGTGCTATAATGGCCCATTGTCCCGTTTTATACGTTCCTGATGGATTGAGAAGGATTGATTCCTGACAAAAATGACATCCCTGCACTTCGAAACCCCCTAAAAACACAATTTAGCAGCAGCCCAAACACATTTTTGTGGACATCCTATATTTTGGACCCTCAAACACTCTTTAACACACCCCTGGGAAGGTCGCAAAGGCGACCTGACTTTGTAAAATGGATTAGGGGCACTTCAAACATTGGAACATTTGGTTCACCTTGTTGGAAATGTCGAGAATTCCTCGCAATTGGTATTAATTAGGGGAGAAAGGACCGAGCAGCATTCAGATTTTGGCAAACTCACGTTTCAATGAACATTTTGTAGAAAATATTACTGCGATCGAACTTTTTGCGACTAAATTTCGTTTTGGGATTTTTGGGCTTACTTTGAAGCGACTATTTATTGTTTTGTATTTATATGTACATGTGTAACATCGGTCGATAGCATGCAATGAATAGGTCGGATCATTAGTCTTCGATCATCGGCCCTTCTTGGAAAGGGCTTACGTGTCGTTTAACTTGAAGCGTACCGTCAACACATCATCAGTACAGGCTGGAAAATTAATTTTGGCAGTTGAAAGTTTGGCAAAGCGTAGCAAAGACGTTTGCAATTGCAAGAGCTTACTCGCTGGCAGAATTCGTAAGCTTCGTTGCGATCAAAACTTTGCATGCGGAAGGTACTCCCTGCGTTAACAAGTTGTATGGCTTTCTCGCGCATCGATAACTTCCAAAATTAATTTGCCAGCAGCCTGTACGGTAAACGGCATGAGAATGGAAGTGACAAAAATGTTTCAAAGTTTTTTACCAATAATGTAATATACGCTTTCGAATGACATTAAAAATTTAGAGTCTACCAGCTCATCATCGCTGACGGTACGTTCCATTTAAAACGGAAGTAATAATCCAGTCATTATATTGTACATTTGGAAATGCAAATGAACCAAGAAAGCAAAATTTTGGATATAACGTAGGAGAGGGGTAGAAAAGAACCATCTTGAAAAAGGGTTAAATTCAGTTTTATCATCATAGCTCGGTTCTCCGTTGAGAAACAAAAATTTTTATAGAATGCTTTTTTGGTGCTCTTTGTACGATCCACAATTCCATACATATTTCACGTATCGATCATCGTTATCGAGATATCGATAAAAAAATCCATAAATTTGAGGAGAAAAAATTGTTTTCCGCTTTTTCCCTTTTTCTCGTGAAAAATATCTATAAATGTCCAATATGAAACTTGTAGAGCGTGTTTTGACCTACGAATTGGCTTTTTTATTTTTCATTTTAGAGAAAAATTACCTCTAGTAAAATCGCCGCAAAATCAGATTTAGCTGGTCGCACGGTTGTATCCATACGTCAAAATAGATGACTGGCTGTTCAGCGAATGATTACATTGCAAAATTTGGCTTTTTCGGTTCATTTGCTTTCCTAACCCGATTTTTTCGACGCAGTGACTGGATTATAAGTGGTTTCGGAGAGTTGATTTTTGTAAATTAACACTCAAATATTACTTTTGAAAGAAAGTTCTGTCATTAAACTATAAACAACAAATGATATACATTTTAGAGTACATGATATAGACAAATTGAATAAAAACTGCCTCATAGCCAAATAGAGAGAATTCTATATTAACAGACTCGCCATTAACTTGGTTTAAAAAGCGTTAAGATGTTAAAAATTTTATGAATTCCCTGAAACTACTTATCGATGTGATTATAATACAAATCAGCTTATACAAATGCTGGAAATGTAAAAACTGATTTTCAATACAAACCAAAATTTAATGTTTTTGAAAGTCACTTTACTTTTACTAACATATTTGTATTTATGTGCAAAGTATTTGTAAAATGTAGACTGTATATTTTAAATGATTTTTATCTAGATCTGCATATTTTGAAAATTATTGTGTTTCTTCATAAAAATTCTAAGCAAAGTTTTCTGGATTTTTGATTAGTTACGCTGATAATAATGTCCTGATATTCTCTGAAAAATCATGAGATTTAATGAAAAAGAGTGAAAACCATAAGGGATTCTAACATTTTCAATGTTATCTCCCACTACGGCGGCTCTTGCTCTGTTCAGAGGCGTCATTAGTTGTAACATCTTCAGTATCAATTGTACCATTAAAAAAATAATCCTTTAGCCTACGGAGGTACTAGAATCAATACCAAATTCAATAGAAGGTAACAACTGTAAATATTTAACTTAATACCTATCTTATTTTTAAAATAAATATTTTGAAGATGCTCTCAAACGGGAGGCGAAACATCAATAGTATATTGTGTAACAAATAAGCAAAAGAGCTAATTTACAGCTCGTGAGTAATTATAATAGCAAATGCGCACGTACTGCACACTGTATTTTCCATACAACCACCATCCTCCACCACCACTAGATGAAGATGTGGTATTTAAATTTTCATTTTCTTTCATTTTCACAAAACTATCATAAGCAAAAAGCTCTAGGTATCGAGTATGTCATTGTTATGACTTTCTGCTTTGCACTAATAAATAGGTAAGTTGTTTTTGTGGATTTTATGATTAGGAATAAGATGAAAGCAACCACAAACTAGACATTTTTTTATCTGTCAACTCAAAAACTGCAAAATTTCAGTATATCAATCAAGTAGAATGTACAGTCTGTATATTATTTATATATGATTGGTGTTATTTTATAAACTGACTTCTAAACTAGGCTTCTTAAAAAACTCTTATCTCATCACAGACTGATAGAAAATTTACTTTTTCATTATACTCTTCTATTTTTCAAATTGTACTTTCATGTACCTAATAGTAAATATAACTATTGCAGTAAAAACATTTGCACATATAGAAAATACGGTTGATTAACTGGAACTTGATGTAGGTATGCGTGAAAAGATTAGAAAAATATTTTGTCTACGATCACCTAATAATAAGTCAATATTTTACCTTCTAACAAAAGGTATATGGTACCTATATACCGGGTGGGGCAATTTTCTGACATCAGAGGATTACATCGTACGAGATAAAACTTTAAGGTTTTGTGTGAGCTGATACATTTACTGAAGGCACAATTTGAAAATACTTTCGTTTCTACAGGGTGTTCCAAAACCACGTAGCAGCACAAACTTACGTTTTTTTAAGTGGAACGTACTATATTTTGTTCAAGAATCGAAAGGATCTCACCGATAGCGTTACAAAAATATAGCATTCTAATATATTATATGGGTGTTTTAAAAAGATATGGCCAATTATTGGTAAAAAAGACCTCCTTTTAACACTCTGTTAAACAGTAAATCAAAATAAATCAACAGGTCTTTGTATTCAATTGTCATTCACACATCATTGGCTGTGCTCAGTATTAATTACTTTATTTATCTGTGGCTTCTTCAATACGGTGTGAAACAAAACGCAAATCAAGCAATATCTCAAAAATTTTAAATGAATCACCCTATAAATATTTTCACAATTTGTTAGTACAATTAATAATCTTTCAAAGGATATAGCACATTTAGGGTATAAGTTAATGGAAAACCGTAAATATTTTATGATAATGATCAAAAACAAGTATTTTACGTACACAAATTAAATGGTTTCAAATTTTTACATGCAACGTCTAGGGCATAAATTTTAATCGTAATTTTGGATGCATCTACAATATTTAATCACTGGGCTACTGTCAAAATAGTATCTACTAATAAATGTCAAAGAAATATTTCTGTATTCTTCGTTTGTGTTCTTAGGTTTAAATGATAAATAATTATGATGAATTTTCCGCAGGAAGACATGATCAATATGATTTACGTGTTAGGGGAATGTTCAAAAATTTGTCATTACTGAAAAGTTGTTGTCTCCATTGAAAACACGTTTTGGAAGAGCATGAGGTTGATAGGAAACATTACCTGATGTGTCGATTCTTTCCTTAAGCCTTAAGAAAGCGCTTTCATTTGGATGTCTTCGATTGGGATATCTTTCACGATATACTCTTGGAGAAAGTAAACAATTTTTTGAACATTCTCCTAACACATAAATCATATTGATCATGTCTTCCTGCGAAAACTTCATTATAGTTATTTATTATTTAAACCTAAGAACACGAACGAAGAATACAGCAATATTTCTTTGACATTTATTATTAGATACTATTTTGACAGTAGCCCAGTGATTAAATATTGTAGATGCATCCAAAATTACGATTAAAATTTATGCCTTAGACGTTGCATGTAAAAATTTGAAACCATTTAATTTGTGTACGTAAAATACTTGTTTTTGATCATTATCATAAAATATTTACTGTTTTCCATTAACTTATACCCTAAATGTGCTATATCGTTTGAAAGATTATTAATTGTACTAACAAATTGTGAAAATATTTATAGGGTGATTCATTTAAAATTTTTGAGATATTGCTTGATTTGCGTTTTGTTTCACCCTGTATTAAAGAAGCCATAGACAAAAATACTGATATGTGAATGACAATTGAATACAAAGACCTGTTGATTTATTTTGATTTACTGTTTAACAGAGTATTAAATAGGAGGTCTTTTTAAAACACCCATATAATATATTAGAATGCTATATTTTTGTAACGCTCTCGGTGAGATCTTTTCGATTCTTGAACAAAATATAGTACGTTCCATTAAAAAAAATGTAAGTTTGTGCTGCTACGTGGATTTGGAACACCCTGTAGAAACGAAAGTATTTTCAAAATGTGCCCTCAGTAACTGTATCAGCTCACACAAAACCTTAAAGTTTTATCTCGTACCACAACGATGTAATCCTCCGATGTCAGAAGGTTGCCCCACCCTGTATATCTACTAGAGTGAATTATGGTTTATAATACACTGGAGTGTATTATGGTTCATAATTCACGACAAGAGATGGGGGTACAATGTGAAATAAACTATTAAATCTGTCTATTTTGTTCAGGAAATTTGTTTCTGAAATATATCGTATCGATAAAATATTGTAATTTTTAGTATTGATACTTTTCATAACAATATTTTCTAATATTAAGTATTGTAGAACAATATATTTATAACGGTACGTTGTATTGATATTTGACTTTTATTTAATAAAAAAATAAAGGGTCGTGGACAAAGTATAGTATTCTACTCGCAATTTATGGCCAATATTCAGTCGGGTGACGGGTGACGTCACCCATCGTGAATAATGGCTATCATAATTGCTCGTTTAATAATATACTAATTTTGCATGATCGGTCTACCATGTGATCAGACATCAATATACCAATTTAGTTCAATTAATGTCGCTATTTAATCACAGTTTAAGGTAGCAGCCTTTATATTCAACCTTCTTTTGGAGGATTTGTGCAGCGATTTTTTACCGGATACTAGAGAATCTTAAATACTATGGAAATTTTTTTATATTTTCTACTATTGGGCAAACGGTAAACTTTATTAGATGTTATGACCACTATATATCTTGAAAAATGTAGACCAAGATCTTATATGAATAAATATATTTATGTTATTTATTTATAATGATTTTCTTTGATATTCCTACAAGTACATCCACATTAGTATCTCCAGATCCTTTGTTACTGTCCCCTTGTTTCATCCAAAAAATCTTGGACAAATATTGTGTGATGTTTCGCTAATATTTCTTCATGTCTCCACAATGTCACCGTACATAGACATTGAATAGAAGGTTCACTCGTCGTCGGCGCTTTTATGTAACGCTGCCGAAAGCGATTGTTATTGCTTATTTTATTTAATTTTCTTAATACACGATAACTTTATTTAAAACGAAAGTAGTCCTTTCATAAATCACAATTTAACATTGTTTTGTTATGGCTTTCAACAATTTAATATACACTTATTTTTAAATGTTACTTACAGAATTAAATACTTATAGGTAAAAATAATATATTTATTATTCACGAAGAAATTTTTTCTACGACGTCTTGCATTCCTGCGTTTTTCATCATTTCCGCAAACATGCTATTTTTATTTTTAAGTAGAGTTTTCGGGTTATCAAATTCCATTATCTGACCTTTATCCAATACCATTACTTTGTTACATTCCAAAACAGAATCTAATCTATGCGCTATTATAAATAAAGTACAATGTGAGAAGTTTTCGTCTATGATCTTTTGAGCGACATGCTCAGTTTCTGGATCCATATTGGCAGTAGCTTCATCCAGAACGAGAATCTTGTTCTTTCTGATAATTGCGCGCGCCAAGCAAATCAACTGTCTTTGGCCTGTACTGAAATTAACGTCTCCAACTTCAGCTTGAAGATCTGGAACAGCGCTGTCAAGTTGTACTTTGTGCAATGTTTTCCAAATTTCTTCATCTGTGTACTCTTCCAAAGGATCTACGTTACTTCTTATTGTACCTGAGAACATTATTGGATCTTGTGGGATAATGGATATGTGCTGTCTTAAAAATTGAAGAGATAAAGTTTTTAGTTCCACTCCATCTATTATAATTTCACCATCATAGTTGTACAATCTGAAACATTAAGAAAATGTCTATAATTAGCTTTGGAAAAAATTCCTAATAACTCAGCTGTATATTGAGAACCAATTATAATCTTTGTAGACTTTGTTGGATAATGTCAATATATATTTTATTTAAATAACAGGAACTTCAAATGTCTGACGACAAAAAAGCTATCAAGAAAATAGCAGCAACAAATTTAGATGCACAGATGCCTCGCGTGGTTGAAACAGTCTTCCAGAACAATTTAATATGGCGTTATTCTGGAATAGTACATAATATTATTCCAGATTCGTTGGATACAGTCATTTCGTTATACAGTTTCTTTCCATTACTATAATTTATCGCAAAAAAAACAGAATGTAACCTAACCCAATACTTGGACAGCATCTAAGATTACAAAATAAATATCCTGTCATCATTGTCACTGTCAGCACTGGATCTCAAGTGCAACATGAGTGCAACTGCTAAGTAAGCAGCTCAACCGTTAAGAATGTCTCAATAATGCAACATTACAGTCAAACACATCCTCACTGAACACCAATATCTATTAGAAAGACATCAACTTCAACTCAATCGTTAGGTACTTATGCCCGATTGCATCTCCTTGGCTTAACAAGTAAGTCAGGCTTAAAAAATTAAGCTCGCTGCACCGTCATCAAAGCCAAGCTTATATGCACAAAATTTAAAGCCCAGCTTTGTCCATAGCTTATTTTTTAAGCGGTAGATATGCGATTGCTCGTTCATTGTATTCTGACATTTTGTGACATTTCCAATTTGCTTGGACATTTCTAATAGTATAACCTAATTTTTTAGTTGGTTTGGTGTTTACAAACAACAATGATTTAGAAGAAAATCTTGATGAACAACTAGAAATTTTAGATTTCCTTGAAAATAGTATTCCAATGCATATTTATGTTCGAAATGACCCGTTTCGCAATTTAATTCCTTGAATTCCTTTTCAATTTTTTTCCATGCTTCTTCCTTTTCCCTCCATGTTACCTCGTCTGTCTTTTTGCATTCTATAATTCCTTTATATTTTTTAACTAAGTTTAGGCAAAGCATTTTCTTTTCTGGACTGAAATTTGCCGAAAGAATTCTTTTTTCACCTTCCGTGACAGAAATTATTTGGATTAATCAAATTTTAACAAAATTAGGAAGTTGTCAGACAAAACACTGGTATTGCCAACCAAAATTCTGACAATCTAGTCAAAAAAAAAATGAACTTCCCTATGCCCTTCAAGTAAAGACATGCGATATTGTACGTAAGCGTGGCTTTACTAAGCGTAACAATGCAATGAGAGATTGGAATTATCATTAAGCCTTACATTTAAGCTGAACTGGTGTAATCAGGCATTAGTACAGTACTTAGTAGGCTGAATATTTTATTTTATTTGAAAAACAATCAAAAATTATGTACCTAAATAATGTTGATATAATCGAAGATTTTCCAGCTCCAGTTCTTCCCACAATGCCAATTTTGTTAGTTGATTCGATAGTAAACGAAATATTTTTTAAAACCTTTTCTTCAGAATTCGTATATTTCAACGAGACGTTATTGTACCTAACTTCTCCTTTGGTTGGCCAATTCTCAATTACCGAACCAGTTTTACTTTCCGATTCGACTGTGGTATATTCCATTGCTCTTTCGACAGACGTCATGGTATTTTCCAGTTCGGACCAGCTTGAAAGAGCCATATGAACTATGTGACTTAACATCCCAGCTTGCGTAATCGTCAAACCAACGTCTCCAGCTTCAGTACCTGGAATTAAATGTGAATTAAAACATTGCCCAATACACTACAGAACTCATAAAGCTGAAAAAACTATACGGTATAATGAAAATTTAATAGGTTAACATGTACATAAGAAAAGAACCAGTGAAAATAAAGAAGAATTATTTGTCTTTGCCTTTGTCTTTGTCTTTGTCTTTGTCTTTGTCTTTGTCTTTGTCTTTGTCTTTGTCTTTGTCTTTGTCTTTGTCTTTGTCTTTGTCTTTGTCTTTGTCTTTGTCTTTGTCTTTGTCTTTGTCTTTGTCTTTGTCTTTGTCTTTGTCTTTGTCTTTGTCTTTGTCTTTGTCTTTGTCTTTGTCTTTGTCTTTGTCTTTGTCTTTATCTTTGTCTTTGTCTTTGTCTTTGTCTTTGTCTTTGTCTTTGTCTTTGTCTTTGTCTTTGTCTTTGTCTTTGTCTTTGTCTTTGTCTTTGTCTTTGTCTTTGTCTTTGTCTTTGTCTTTGTCTTTGTCTTTGTCTTTGTCTTTGTCTTTGTCTTTGTCTTTGTCTTTGTCTTTGTCTTTGTCTTTGTCTTTGTCTTTGTCTTTGTCTTTGTCTTTGTCTTTGTCTTTGTCTTTGTCTTTGTCTTTGTCTTTGTCTTTGTCTTTGTCTTTGTCTTTGTCTTTGTCTTTGTCTTTGTCTTTGTCTTTGTCTTTGTCTTTGTCTTTGTCTTTGTCTTTGTATTTGTCTTTGTCTTTCTTTGTCTTTCTTTGTCTTTGTCGTTGTCGTTGTCGTTGTCGTTGTCGTTGTCGTTGTCTTTGTCTTTGTCTCTTATTATTTATTTTTCTATGAAACTGTCAAAAGTTATTAAACTTACCGCTGTCAAAGAACAGAAACCGAAGAATAACTGTAGCCGTAAATAAAGTAGAAGATATTTCCATAACAAATGAAAAAGCTGATCTAACACATATACTAGCAAACATTGAACTAACATTAAGATCTTGATGTTTATCGAACTCAGTTTTTAATATTTCCTGTGCTTTGTAAGCTCTAATTGTAGTAAGGCCTTCCATTGTAGAATTTAGATGACCCACAATTGGACTGCGAGCTAAAAAATATCAATAGCAATGATTAATTATTATTATTAATAGGAAGTGACGTCCCAAATTTGTTCAGTTGTAGAAAAAATATAGTTTGCAACATTTAGGGGAAAGCACTTTTCTAACTTTAAGTATTTTTCTCACTGATGTGATTGCGGCACTTGCCCTTCGGGCTCCTGCTACAAACTTTCCCACTTGTTGCAGAATATACTATTATAGTACACTTACTAGCAGCTTCAAGACGTTTTAAGCTTCTTGCTGTACGTATGTATACACTTCGGAATATAACGGAAAATACAGCCAGTGCTCCCGCAGGCACAAGGAACCTCCAGTTGACTGTTGCAATTAATCCAATTGCTCCTACCAAATGAAATACGGACTAAAAATAAAAATTGTGATTTTTCACACTGGTAATATGCTAAAATTGATTCAAGAACATTCAGAAGCGTATTATTGGAAAAATATTACAATACATACTTACTGAAACAATACGAGACATAGTCATTGCAATGTGTTCATCGACTACACTCAAATCTTGAGAAAATCGATTAAGTATATTGCCTACGAAGAAGTTATCGAAAAAAGCCATAGTAGCGTGTAAAACCTTATTGATCATCTTCTTATGAATTTGGACGGCAGCATTAAAACCAAGCTTCAAAATACAATAGTTCTTCGTCAGCTCTACAGCTGCGAAGGCAAGTATTAGGAACGTATAAATATGTAATGTTTTTGCAGCCTGCATTTCTTGCCGTTCGTCGTCGTAGAGACTTTTTAAATATAATGTACTATTAGTTAAGTTCATAGGACTAATATAGTGATGAGTTTTATTATAAAGATCCACTTCTCTTGTATAGTTATCTTTTGCAATTGTTATGTTTGCTTTTAAGTTAATCCTGTAAGAAAAGTATTATCAATTATCCAAAAAGCAGGTATGCTTCGGCTCTCAAGTCAATATACAGTGAATATTTGAGATGAAGAAATTCCTATATTTTTGCTGTTTTAAGAATTAATCCCTTAAACCAAAATTACGTAATTCACATTTCCAATTTATTCATTTCAGTCATGTAGAAGATGCACAACTGTAAGGAAATATCATTTCCTTAAGTAAGGAAACGAATAGAAAATCTTGACTTTATCTTTAAGAAATTTTGTCAGTAATTTCAAAATTTCCTATAGCGATTTCTGGAAAAAACTGCCACTGCCACTACATAGAAAACAGAGCTAGAACTCAAGGAGCAAAAAAAATCTGAAGTTGAAAAAAGTTTCTTTATCTGTAGAGTAAGGAGGGTGAGAGTAGGCTCACAGCACTTAGGCCACATGTAACCCATTGTACATCCTCCCGAGGAGTTGTCCTCCTAGGTCATCATCCATCCTGTCATTCCCATGAAGGTGGATAGGTCACTAGAAGACATCTCCTTTATATCAGCACTCACCGAACACACACTCTCTTATTGACGATAACTCCGGACACTCGCATGAAACAACGACAGTTTAATCTTCCTGTTCACACATCCTGCATAGAGGTGTGTCCACTAACCCCATAGTATGGAAATGTTTCCTTAGTTGACAGTGGCCAGACAGAAATTCTACTATTAAACGTAGGTTTTTCCTGGTAATCGCCAAATATTTCTTCGGCGCCAGCTTCCCAGGGTCGCCCGGGGTGATCCTAGCAAGACTGCATCCTATGATTTCATCACATTTCTTGAAGGATTGATCATGTGTGTAACGTTTGGCTAGTTCCGCAAATGACGAAGTTGTTAGGCCGTAGGTGTCACTGGGTCCTAGCTCAGGATAATATTGTTATCTGTCGAGGCGTTAGCTAAATCTTGATGGCACTCCAGTACTAGCCCCGATATAACTTGTTGTCTGTTCAAGGCTAATAGGTCTTGTCTACTATCTGTGCAGATTGTTATGTTTTTGCCAGAAATTCCTTTTCTGGTTAGTTGTTTTGTGGCAATTGAGATACCAACCAGTTCTGTTTGAACCACGCTGGTATTGTTTCCCATTCCCCACTTAATCCTCAGGCTCAGTGCTTAGTGTTTCTGTTTGAACCACGCTGGTATTGTTTCCCATTCCCCACTTAATCCTTAGGCTTAGTGCTCTGGAGTGAACTCCACATCCTGAGCCTCCTTTCATTTTTGAGCCATCTCTATGTATATACGAAAAGGTTTCATTACCAGTAATAAAAGTGAAAAGATAAGTTTTCGATAACATCTGTTCTAGTGAATGTTCTTTTAATGATAAAGACCTCAGTAATGAAGATCCTTTAAGAGAAGATGACAATGAAGTCTGCTTGATTTGTGGCGAGTTTGGTCAGAAACATGGTACCGATTCGGAAAATTCCGCAAATAAGGATATTGCTTTCAGTTTGACTGCTATAAAAATTATATAAACTAAGTACTGCCTACTTATTATTTGTCAGACACTTACCAATTAGTCAAAATCTTTTGTGATGCACTATCAACAAAAGTGGAAGCAGCAAAACCCAATACCAAAAATGTTCCAATAATTATACCTCCTCCCATTTTTATGTATTGAACATACAGTCCAAAGTCAACCTTACCAGATTTTTTTTTCTCATGATAAACTTGCCGTCTTCGTAATTGTGGTTTATCACTTGATAATAATTTGGATTTTTCATTAGTGTCTTCTTCTGTTTTAATTTCCAGAACTTCAGGACTTTTTGAATCTACACTCTCAAACGCTTCTAAGAGCTCCTCGGAAATCTGTATCTGATTCGTTTGGGATACAACTTGTCCATTTTTCAATATTATCAGATTATCTGCTAGCTTGATATGATTACTATTATGCGTTACCAAAACAACGCATTTACCTTGAAGTAAACCCTTTATACAATTAGTGAATATATGTTCTTGTACACGACTATCCAAAGCAGTTAAAGCGTCGTCTATGAGATAAATATCACTGTCTTGATAAACAGCTCTTGCTAGATTAACTCTAGCTTGCTGTCCTTTACTCAAGTTCATTCCTCTATCAGCTACGATTGTTTCATCCCCTTTTTCCAAAATTTCGAAGTCGAATTCTAGCGCACATGCAGAAACAACCTGTAATATAGACCAATTTAGCTTTCCTTGAATTACGAATATAGATAGTTGGTTATTTTTTATTAGTCATTAAGAATCTGCCTGCACTAACTAGGCAAGCCGTACGAACAAGACCATGCTGAAGAAGAAAATAAAATAACCTGTGAGCTAGTCAGAAAGGCAACGACTACTATCTTTGTACCACTAATGGATAGAGCTAAAAAGGATGGAACGAATACAGAGAGCACCTCTGGAAGCTCCAAGACTGAACCAGTCCAAAAAATCTCTATCAGTGCTGTTAAGCCTGAGCAAAGGCAGACTACGAATTCAATAGTTTTCTTATCTGAAGAAACTTCTCCTCCTGGGTAAACCACTAGTAGAATAGGAAGGAATATCTTCCTTTAAACCCCAACAAATAAGGCACTTTATAGAAGGGATATAATGTATAAGGGTCAGTTTCATAATCAACTTAAAGTGCTTTTAAATATCAAAGTTGGCTAAAAGTTGAAGAAATTGAAAAGCTAAATGCTACTTTTATTAAAAGAAGGTGCTACTTTCATTATGAAACGCAATTATTTTAAAGTCGTCTTAAAGGATACTTTTACTAAAGGCACTTCAACTATCGAATTATGAAACCGGCCCTAAGGGAGTTTAAAATAAAATTTATAATTAAAAACACAAAAGATCAACTTACTTGCTTATATCTCTCATAATCATATTTCTCACCAAACAGGATATTTTGTTTAATCGAAGATGGAAACAGCCAAGGATCTTGTGAAGCGTAACTCATCCTTCCTCGTACTCTCACTTCGCCACCCTCTTCAACAGGATAATCTCTTAAAGCTGCTTTTATTACTGAACTTTTACCGCAACCTAATTGACCTGTAATTATGTTCAAGCCTTTTCCTATTTTTAAATTTATTTCCTTCAAAATTTGTTTGTTGTGTAAATTTACCGAAACTGATCTGAAATCTATTTGTGGATCATCGTCTCGTTTGTCTATAAAATCAGGTAGTTCTTCAAGCTGCAGTACGTTATTGAGCCGTTGCATAGAAGCTCTTAGTTCTCCGAATTTCGTGAATCCAAATGAAAAAGCAAATGCTACTGTAAATTTTAAAGTCCCAAATATTCTCATAACGTAAAACATGTCTGATGCAGTCATATTTTGATATAAATATATATAGATCATTATCATTGCGTAAAAGGCAATTTTACTGACTAGGACACTTGAAATCATCAATCCTATTTTCAAGTAAGATGCTTTCAATAAGGTCCTTAACTCCTTGCTACAACAAAATTACAATATGTACACGTACAGTGTACAGTATATTATATGTTTATGTTATATGTTATATGTTATATGTTATATGTTATATGTTATATGTTATATGTTATATGTTATATGTTATATGTTATATGTTATATGTTATATGTTATATGTTATATGTTATATGTTATATGTTATATGTTATATGTTATATGTTATATGTTATATGTTATATGTTATATGTTATATGTTATATGTTATATGTTATATGTTATATGTTATATGTTATATGTTATATGTTATATGTTATATGTTATATGTTATATGTTATATGTTATATGTTATATGTTATATGTTATATGTTATATGTTATATGTTATATGTTATATGTTATATGTTATATGTTATATGTTATATGTTATATGTTATATGTTATATGTTATATGTTATATGTTATATGTTATATGTTATATGTTATATGTTATATGTTATATGTTATATGTTATATGTTATATGTTATATGTTATATGTTATATGTTATATGTTATATGTTATATGTTATATGTTATATGTTATATGTTATATGTTATATGTTATATGTTATATGTTATATGTTATATGTTATATGTTATATGTTATATGTTATATGTTATATGTTATACATATGTTATGTATTCTTGCGAATAATTATTTAGATAAATACTTACAATCTCACTTCTCCAATTTTGTCTGAAAATACGTCTTCCCAAGTATACATCTTAATAGTTTTAATAGTTGATAAACTTTCTTGTGTCTTCTGCAACCTATCATCAGTTCGATTTAACATCTTTATTCTAAGTTGTCTGATAAGTTTGGATACATAAGCTGCAAATCAAATTTTACAATAAATACTTATAATTATTTACCCCAAAAAGATACGTACACTATTAGTGGTAATGCTAATACTAACCTTGAAATGGTATAACCAGTAACAGCATCGCAATTCCAACAAGAGAGGATATCCCTATCCTCACATAAATGAGATAGCACATTAGAATTGTTTGCAGAATGGCTATCCAAATTTCATTTAACATCATTATTGCTGTGTCAATTTGATGTACGTCCTTGGTAATTATGGTGATAATATTACCTACAATAATATATTAGAATGCTTAGCACATTTTGACAGATAACTTCCCCTAAGCAGCAATATAAGATCTCATAAAGCTGTATGAAAATCGAGGAGTGAAATCACAAAAATTAGGACATTAGAAGCCAAGTATTGTTTGCAGCTTCTCCAAGTTAACTTTTACTTGTGGTAAGTTATAAATTTCCACAAAACAAATATTCAATCCTGACGAAGCTGTGTTCCCAGCATGAGATATATAAAGTTAGCGGGCCAACTACTGCAAAAATAACTTTTGACAAGCTGAAAAATTGCCGTTTTTATGCCGTTTTCTTGCCGTGAAATTTTTAGAATTTGCCGTTAATTATTTAAAAAAAAAATGGTATGGCCCGCTAACTGGCGTATCAAGCTAGCGGACCACCCCCTGGAATATTGCTTTCCTTTGCGTAGTAATTTAAATTCAAGAAATAGATAATTGCCGCTCTAATTGCCGTTCAAGAAAATATCATCTACGACATTGGGGCACGATGGCATGGAGGGCAAAACGGGAAAAACTAATTTCTGCGTATCAACTTGGCGGACCACCCCCTGAAACATGGCTTCCATCTTCACGGCATTCAATTATAAATGTACAGATAATTGCCGCTCTAATTGCCGTTCAAGAAAATATCATCTACGACATTGGGGCACGATGGCATGGAGGGCAAAACGGGAAAAACTAATTTCTGCGTATCAACTTGGCGGACCACCCCCTGAAACATGGCTTCCATCTTCACGGCATTCAATTATAAATGTACAGATAATTGCCGCTCTAATTGCCGTTCAAGAAAATATCATCTACGACATTGGGGCACGATGGCATGGAGGGCAAAACGGGAAAAACTAATTTCTGCGTATCAACTTGGCGGACCACCCCCTGAAACATGGCTTCCATCTTCACGGCATTCAATTATAAATGTACAGATAATTGCCGCTCTAATTGCCGTTCAAGAAAATATCATCTACGGCACGATGGCATGGGGGGCAAAACGGGGAAAACATTTTTCTGCGTATCAACTTAGCGACCTGTACTCTGTGAGCCCTGTACACTGCGAGCCCTATTCCGATCAGTCCGTACTTGATTTCAGTGAAATGGGCCCATCGGAATTATTTTTCCATTTTTTATTAGTATAGGTGAAAGCATAAACATTTGAGGAATTCTAAAACAATTTAAATAATTGATGTCACGCTTGGTTTTTCTTGTTAATATTATGTCAAAATAAAAATTATTATTTCAAATGAATATACAGATTTTATTTGAATCGTAATTCATATTATTTTATTCAGTATTGAATTTTGATGGCATATCGTATAACTTATGCCCGGTTTTATAAGCTCGGGTTACCCCTGCCCTGAGAGTTATCCCTATGAGGGCGAGTTGTACCAAACACCTAAACTCGGTTTAATGATAACTGATGTTTAGACTGTGTCTGATTGATGTATTTATTATCAATAATTACATAAGTCTAATCATCAGTTAACATTAAACCGAGTTTAGGCGTTTGGTACAACTCGCCCTGACGGGCAATGAGTTAACTCTCGGGGCAGAGGTAACCCGAGCTTATAAAACCGGGCCTTAATATTTTTTTAGGTTTTGTTTACGCATATTAGGCAAACATGTCAAATAATTATGTACCATAGTTTACTATTGTAAACTTCAGTTATTGTCAAAATATTTAAAACTTCATCACTTTTTACCATTTTAAAAATTCCCACTTATTGGTAAAAATGATCAGCATTAATTCTAATACTATTTGACGGAAGACAATTAGAAAAATATTTCGATACTTATTCTCGAATTTTATTTATGAGATGAATTAGCCAATGTATACAAAATGCATTCTTGAGCAGCCTGCCGCGACACGTGAGCCGTCCTACGGCGGCGGCGAGGTTATTGTTATTGTTTATGTTTTGAAATTTGAAAAAGGGGTAGTTGAGTCGCGGTCAGTGTGGCACGCGCAGATCGTGATTTGTTCTGTTCCATGATGGAAGCAATTAAACCAGGTAAAAAGCCGATAATTGATCATGACTTTTTTAAAGAGGAGTTTTTAAAGAACAAAGATAAATAAGTAATAGATGGTAAGATTTTAACATTAAGTAATACTTCCAATACGGAAGTTGTGAATGCAGGACGAAACAAAAAACGTTTTGCCCTCCATTCCATCGTGCCCCAATGTCGTAGATGATATTTTCTTGAACGGCAATTAGAGCGGCAATTATCTGTACATTTATAATTGAATGCCGTGAAAATGGAAGCCATGTTTTAGGGAGTGGCCCGCCAATTTGATACGTAGAAATAAATTTTTCGTGCAGCCGGTCGCAAAATATCATTTTGCGGCCGCAACAGAGGCCGCAAAATGATATTTTGTGGCCGTTACCCAGAGTGTAATTTTCTCTATTCGCGTTGAAACGCTGTCTTTTCTAAAGAGACATAATGTTTATTGAAATTATGTAATTTTCACGGCTGCACAAAAAATATTGTGTATACTATGGCCGCGAAATGTTTTCGCGACCTCGAGATCATCTTGCCTCGGCCGGAGCGGCCTCGGCGATAATCTCTCTCTCGGAACGCGAAAAAGCATTTTGCGGCCTTAGTATACAAATAACTATTTCCCGTTTTGCAATCCATTCCATCGTGCCCCAATGTCGTAGATGATATTTTCTTGAACGGCAATTAGAGCAGAAATTATCTGTACATTTATAATTGAATGCCGTGAAAATGGAAGCCATGTTTCAGGGGGTTGTCCGCCAAGCTGATACGCAGAAATAAGTTTTTCCCGTTTTGCCCTCCATGCCATCGTGCCCCAATGTCGTAGATGATATTTTCTTGAACGGCAATTAGAGCGGCAATTATCTGTACATTTATAATTGAATGCCGTGAAAATGGAAGCCATGTTTTAGGGGGTGGCCCGCCAAGTTGATACGTTGAAATAAGTTTTTCCCGTTTTGCCCTCCATGCCATCGTGCCCCAATGTCGTAGATGATATTTTCTTGAACGGCAATTAGAGCGGCAATTATCTGTACATTTATAATTGAATGCCGTGAAGATGGAAGCCATGTTTCAGGGGGTGGTCCGCCAAGTTGATACGCAGAAATTAGTTTTTCCCGTTTTGTCCTCCATGCCATCGTGCCCCAATGTCGTAGATGATATTTTCTTGAACGGCAATTAGAGCGGCAATTATCTATTTCTTGAATTTAAATTACTACGCAAAGGAAAGCAATATTCCAGGGGGTGGTCCGCTAGCTTGATACGCCAGTTAGCGGGCCATACCATTTTTTTTTTAAATAATTAACGGCAAATTCTAAAAATTTCACGGCAAGAAAACGGCATAAAAACGGCAATTTTTCAGCTTGTCAAAAGTTATTTTTGCAGTAGTTGGCCCGCTAACTTTATATATCTTCCAGCATGTACCTTGTTAGTCATCAATGCGTTCAACCAAACCTACTAGAAAATTAGGAAAAGCATCTTCGAAGCGAAAATGTAATTCATAGAAAAATTGGTCCAATTAATGAAAGATAAAGAAGATAGTGGATTATTATCGTGTCTGAAAGTCTAGAAGCTGGTGTGGAAATGCCTAGGCAAACTAGATAAGCTAGGCGAGAATAGCAACTGCCATCTTATTATGGATTCTAGGACACTCTGGTATGGAAGGAAATGGAATAGTGGATGAACTAGCAAGAAGGGGGACTGAAACCTAAGGATCTAGTAGAGCTAAGACAATCAAAGAAACTACAATTAGGTTATTCTGCAAAGCAGCATGAAGAAACCTCTTTGGAGTTTCCTCAAAACTTTTTTCCAGCTCACATCAAACGAGATTATCAAGGAATACTATACTTGCCGTCACCCTTAATGAAATTTATTTATTTAACTTACCTAAACATGCTTTTTCCATCGCTTTAGGACTCAATTTTAATGTTTTTCTATATATAAGAGATGTTATTGAGATTTTCATCCTAAGCATCAATTCTATCAAATAAACTTGATAATTGGATGCATATATACTATGGAAAGCTTTCACACCAATCATTACTCCAGCATAATAGATGGCATCATGAAATGTCATAGTAATTTGTCCTGGTGTGAAATATTGTATTAAATTTGCTACAGCATTAGGTTCTACAACACTAAAATAAAAATTATTCCAATTACCCACAGTTGTCTAATAAAGCAAACCATATAAAACTTAAATTAGAAATCAGAGAGACACACTAAGCCCGCCTCTCCTAGGATGCACCCCCTCCCATCTAATGGAGTCTTATCGACATAGTCAGAATTTTTTGTGTACAGCTCGCCTCTAGCCGAAATGGCAGTTAGCAGTTGGTGATTTCTTCAACGGTATTCTCACTTGTTTCTTGTCTTCTGCCTCTATAAGTGGCATATTCTTAGCCAACGAACTGCAGCTTAGGTTGAATTTATAAAGTGGATCCCTTTATAAAGTGGATCCACTAGGTTTTCCTGGCTAAGTTGAAATCCCAACTCATCATTATATGGATGCGCCGGTCTTTCTTGTTGGTGGGTCTTCTTGAGATTATCTGTAGGTGACTTTAAGTCATAAGCTGAGCTAAGGTCACCTTGCTTCGTTTCTTCTGAAGTAGTTGCCTAATGGTCCTGTTATTTGGTGCATATGGGAATTCCTTATAGTTTGCAGGGTGTTCTCCCCGGCAGTTCGCGTAGGTAGCTTGCTTTTGCCTTGGTTTTGTACACTCGGTGGAATGATCCTCCTCACTTGACACACTTGGTGTTTACTCTGCATGTCGTCTATCCAATGTGATATCCTTGGCTTTACTTGTTGAATTATATGCTGGATTTTTCTTATTTTTTCCTTTTCTTCCACGTCTAGCTCTACCATATAGATAGGCAGATTTTCCCGATTCTCAACTTGTTCTTTTCCAATTAATTCTCGTCTTCACTACTTCTCAGTCCTTTGATGAAAATATTTCTGTTTTTTCTATACGTGTTGTGTGAGGATACCATTCTACCTCCTTTCTCTCTTTATTCATGTACCTTGTCAGGTAATCAGCAGGTCCTTCGCAGAAGATTTTCCGGTCATTGTATACAATAGGTCCTGGTGGATTTTCCAAAAAAAAATTGTACTGGCGTATTCAGTACACCCTCTGGATCACTAAACACAACTCCGTTTTTGGCGCACGCTTCTAGTTACTTTGCTATTGGCGTTTAAAGTATGCAAATTTTCAAATTACGCGGCAATTGTTTCCATATACACTTATGTGGTCTGTGATACACTTCTCCCGACGCACCACAAACTTCTCAAAACGGGACTGGCGGTGTTGCCAAGTTAGTTGGAATACTACTCAATGGGTATTTTCATATACCTTATTATAACCATTGTCTAATATAAAGAATATATTAGACAATGTTATTACTCTTCTCGAAACGGGACTGACTTCGTCGGCTTTCTTTCGGAGGGCAAGCGGAAATCAAAAACTCATTCCCATGCGATTTGCAATCTTATTTCCGACAATTTCTTAACAATTCCCACAACAAAGTATCTTGTCGTGTCTAGCCAGTTGCTCAAAGGTTTTTTTCCAATTTAAGAGTGTTTTAGACTAATAAGTTGTGGATTTTAGAGCTTCAGAGCCTCTAAAGCAGCCTGGCTCAACTAATCTAAAATAACTAAACGACACTACAAATCATGTTGTCAAATGCACTTACCTTATAAATGAGTTGACACTCAACTGGATCAGTCCAAGCACTACATATTGAATTCCAAACAAATTCCACAATAATTTAAAAAACGAGATTGGCTGTCCAGATGTTTTATTTTTACAGTGGCTAATATATGATTGTTCCAACTTATTTCCGCATTTTTTAGAACGACATTTTCTAACAACTTCGTATAAATCGTCATCTTCCAAATCTTTTTTAAATCCTTTTGTAAATAATTTACCCAGATACCTACATAAAAAATTAGGTAATTAGTACAAAAAAACTACCAACTAAGCAGACAGTGTAGGTATTCTTTGGTAATATCATTCACAAATCCTGTAATTATTATTTGAAACTGACTAAAGTAAAGATTCTTTTCATTTATATATATATGTAAACAGAAGCGGGACTCTGTGCACTATAGAATTCTATAATAGAAATCTATTTTAAAAGTCGACAGTAGCTTTTTTGCGTACTCCGTGTCACTGTCGACATCACTTCGGTAAATCTCGGGGAGGCTTTTCTAACTACTAGCTATTCTAAAAACATTCAGATAAAGTTGGGGGATATTTTAGGGACTTTTGATTTCTACCTAAGGAAAATTGGCTAACAAAATAATTGTCATCGTTATTGTTTATTTTTATTTGTGTTTTGGATATGCTAAAAAATTAATTATAAATTACAATGCTTCCGATAAATAATTCAAATAATTTAATTGTTGAAGAGGATGAAAGACTAGAAGTAATTCGACTAGAAAACATTGGAAGAATAATAATGCGTGACAATAGTGATTGTTTTCAAATAGAAGATGTAAGGTTCAAGGAATTATTTCGCCTTACTAAAGATATGGCATATTATTTGCTAAATATGTAATAGCAGCTGCCAATGCTCCGTTCGCTCACGCATATTTAAGATAATATATAATATATTATTGAAATTTGAATAAATAATTACCAAAACAGTAATAAAAATGTATTTAGGTCACGAAATTCTCTTATTTTCAAAAATGACAATTATCATTCTTGTCAAAATCAATAGAATTCGATACGTCCCGAGATGTAGAGAAGAAGCGATCAAATAAATCGTCTCTTGTCGATATACAGCGAACACAGGGTGCGACTCATGTAGAATCTTGTCGATAAGTAGAATACTACATGGCACGGAGTCCCGCCACAGTCTCCCTGAGGATGATAAACATTCACTCTTGTAAGCCAATCACATTCTATTATTATCAGAATTCACGCTTAAATTAAAAGGTATAAATTAAATCGTCTCTTTTGAAACGTCAAATACCAAATAATGCAAATCGATTCTGACAGCGCGTCGTTTGAAACGTCAAAATAATGATAGAATCATAATTTTACGTATTATCTAGAGAAAAAATGGACAACAGTAGTTATATTTAGTTATAACTCCCAATTATCATTTATAAATGTAAGGGTTTCGATTAAAACTGTATGTTACGTATCCCTTTTTGAAAATAAACATGCTCTATAGCCTAGTGTTAGAAATAGTTGACTCTGACGCGGACGATTGGGGTTCGATCCTCACTGGAAGCTTTCTTTTTTTATTCGTGGAGAAACTATAGTCTTTTACTTGTGTAGAATGGCTAATATTCACTTGGATGATTCAAAAACTCAATCGCTGCGCTCGCTCGTTTTGGAAACTTCATCCGCCTGAATAATAGCCATCATTCTGCACTCGTTAAAGAATATACTATTATGTATTTATGGAAAACCATCCGGTAAACTTTCTAACTATTCTACGTACATAAAAGCATAAATGGATCCATAAACCTAAAATATCGGTGGAGTGAATTATTTGTTAAAGCGAAATTTCATTCAAAATTTGACATTTTCCGAGTGAATTTAAAAATACGAGATCTGAGTTCAACATTATCTATTATATTGTTAAAATGGGATTTGAAGATAGTATTGTTTCTGAAACAGTATTTCATTCATATCAAAATTTTTTTGCAAATATTTATTTATAAAAATTCAATGCGCATTTGTTAACATTCCTTTAAGGAAACATTGTTATATGCAAAAAAGTTAATTCAAAGTAAGTAGATAAAACATTTCTTATATTTTATAACATAAGATACGCATGAAAAATAATATTTATCTAGGCATTTCAATACAATATATTATCTGACTATGACGACATTTTGAAGATTTAACTTTGTTTACTTTCCTTAATGCACAAAGTTAAATATTTTTCAATATTATAAGGTATATGTGTTTTCATAAATTGTACAAATAATTAAGATCCATTGGATTGTATTTTTATGGCGGTAAATCAAGGGGAAACTAATAAAATAGAAGAACCAATACAGCTGACATCGTACACTGTGTTATTTATGCGACATAGTAACTCCTGTACAGAACTGTCAAACGCGAGCTAACTTTTTACCAAATATCGTTCATTGAAAATAATGACAGATTTGGAAAGGTCGTTGAAAAAAAGTTCAAATGCACTTTTAATCTTCTTAAATTCGCTCTGGTTTAATAAAAAATGTATAGTTATGTTTAAAAAGTGTATACGAAAAATATTTTACAAATGGAAACTCTACTTTTATCTGAGCTTGGCCGGTTTTGTTTTATGATAAAGAGTGTGAGGAATTGGTTATTTTTTACATTATGGTAAGGATTGAAGCAATAAAGAGAAAACTGAGTATTTTATATAAAGATTACAGTTATCAAATGGTCTTGGATATGCATTAAAGAAAAATACGGATTTAGTGACAAAGATTTCACATTTTTTATGTATTTTTTCACCTTAACCCCTTAGGGGATTTGACAAAAAAATGGAATTAAGAATAAAAAATCGAATTTAATGATGGCATTTTTTCTTGACAAACTGTTTTGAAACTATTTCAAACGGAAAATGTCTGTTTGTACCCAACAAAAAATGGTTTTTTCTGACAAGAATGACGGTTAAGGTCTACTGTTTAAAACATAAGATTTTGAATGTTTTTTATTATTGCGAACATCTATATTGCTTTAATAAAATAATGAATACACCCCCAAAGAATGAAATGAATCTTGAAATTATTTAAATTGACTTTTTAGCTGAATACTGAATATTTAAGTCGACTTAAAGTTAAGTGGCGCTTTAAGAAAGTTTTGTTTTGCACCATGAACAACTTGTCATTTTAAGCTGCACCTAGGTAGCTAAGCTTAGAAAATCGCTCGCTTATTCTCCACTCATCCTTAAAGTTCTTGTGTTTTGATTGATATATGTCAATGTTTTTCCTCTTTTCGGGTTTTCGTTTTCTGTCTTCCAATTTCAGGTGTGTTTCTTTTAATTTTTGAAGAAGGATGTTTATGGAGGATGATTTGGAAGTATTGGATATCCTTGAAAATGGAATTTCAAGAAAACAGTACAATCGTAAAAACTATTATGAGGAATTGGATGAAAATATATAGCAATTCTTTTTCGTGAACTGTATAATTTGCCGATATGATTTTCTTATTTTTTACTGTGTTTTCCATAATAAACAATTTTCTTATTTAAAAAACAAGAAAAAAATAATTTAGTTTTCAAAGAATTGACTTTCAACAGCTTTTACACGTTATTTCTAACCACAAAAACGAAAAGTCACCAGAAACCATAGAGAAATAAATAAAACTCAACTTAAATAGCGAGGTTGACAAATGTATTAAACACTTGTCTAAGAAACAGAGCAAAAACATTGGTGCAACTGAACTTTAACTAAGCGACCCTTAAAATTTAAACTCGCCATAGCTATTCTAAGCTTATCCTTCTATTGGTGCAACGGCCGTTAATACGTTATTTCTAACCACAAAAACGAAAAGTCACCAGAAACCATAGAGAAATAAATAAAACTCAACTTAAATAGCGAGGTTGACAAATGTATTAAACACTTATCTAAGAAACAGAGCAAAAACATTGGTGCAACTGAACTTTAACTAAGCGACCCTTAAATTTTAAACGCCATAGCTATTCTAAGCTTATGCTTCTATTGGTGCAAACGGCCATAGTTCTGCCAAATGTCAGTGAAAAAAGTAATAAAAAGAATAGAGAACTTGGTGAATATAGGATTCAAGATGGCACACCTGAATTGAATAGGTTAAGTTTGTAAGAAACAGTTGGATAGATACTCTCATCAATCTATGGAAACACCTCAAGAAAATTTCACAGGAGATTCCCTTGGTCTTTTTCTTGGAATGTTTTTTGGGCTGTTTGTTTTTTAGACCTATGGAAGCATATAGTGTTACAACTGACAATCTATCCACTTCTTTTTATCATAATGACCATATCTTTAGGTTTTGGTCAAAAAGAAAATACATTTTTTCTCCGATTGGCAGCAAATATTAATTTTGCTGACTGATATCAATCAGCAAAGTATTACTTTTCCTGCCTAGGCAGCAAAGTGATTACTTTGCTGCCTGTGATTATATATTTCCATAGCAACCAACCAAAATGAAGAGATTTTGGGAATTGTAATAATTTGCAAATACAATATCCTCATGAACAATCGGAGAAAAAATTATATGTTCAACTTGGCAGCAAAGTAGATTGACTGCCTTGGCTGTATTTCTAGCCTCGCTACGCCCGGCTATGAATTCAGCCTTGGCAGTCAATCTACTACTTTGCTGCCTAGTTAAACAAATAACTATTGGTACTGAAACTAATTTACCTAAGCTGAAGCCTGCAGATGTCCTAAAATTCCTCCGGGAAATAGTACTAAAGGAGTTACTAGTTTCAGAGACTTTCCTCAGAAACTAAGTAGAAGTAAGGGGACACAATAGATCTTTCAGGTCTTAGTGAATGTTACCCCAAAAATACATACATACATATCTTGTAAGGAAGTTCGAATTTATATCTCTGATAATAATTAACTTTATGTTTAACTGGACTTTACCGGAACAAATTAATTTTTAAATACCTCAATTTAAAATGAAGTAAAAATTAAATACTGGAAAATTCTAGAAATTTTAAATACTTACGCAAAAGTTAACAGTGAGAATATATTCGCCGATTCTCTTGGATTGGGCTGTCGATAAACCTTTTCACTGTGATCCATGATGGAAGACTTAACTTTAAATTAATAAATTATTTCATTAAAATCATAAAAAATGTTACATTACTATTTATCTGTTTTATATTAAAAAGCTCTTGTTGTATCGCTACTCGTCGACACAATGAACACAAATAAAACCTATCTGTATTAAGTAAATATTTGATATAATATGTAAATATATATTTTTCTCTAGGATTTAAATTAAATAATTAAAACAAAGACATATTTTTTAGATTGCATAATCCAGTTACTATTCCAAAATTTTGTTGAAGGTTAGCCGATTTTTTGGAAAATCTACAAATCAAACCCAGTTTTCGACGGTAAAGGTAGCAAAAATAAAGCATCAGGAATTTTTGAGGCTTCTAAGGACAAATTTACCAAATTTAAGAGTGGTTCCGAGAGGTTTAAAAAATTTAATTTTAACATCATCTGTGCTTCTTTTATTTTTCATAGCAAAAACAAAATCTCTTGAAGAATCACCTTACATAGTTAAAATATATGAAGAACATGACCTTTGTATTTATCTGATATTGAATAATCTGGTATTATATGATAAACAGGGGCCTATTATGTAACTGTTCCTCTAAAATTTAGGAGCAGTTAAAAATTTAACCGGTGCTAATATCAAATCGGTATTTGAGATTTCTTTAAAATGGCCTGTTAAAGCTATTATTTTTTAAGGAATGTTAAGGTATGATAACGGTAACAAAAATGGCATATCTGAATGCTGCTGGGATGGTGAACCCTTGATTCAGGAATTAATTGTAAGCCACGAAAAGTCAGAAAAATTGTTAGTTTATATTTGAAATAGTTTAATTAACAATCTATATATTAATTTAGGGCAGAATTTTTTGTTTACACCAAAGAAATATTAAAGGATTTGAGTTAGCCCTTTGAAATACCAACTAATTTATTAATGTCCTTTTTTCCAAGGAATTGTCAAGAATAAACTTTTTGTTTTTTAGTCGTTCTCGGCGCCCGTGACATTGTTTATAACTATATACAGGGTGTAACAAAAAGGTAGGTCATAAATCATACCACATATTCTAGGGCTAAAAATAACTCGACACAATTCAAGTTACCCTAGTATGCAAATATGCATGTGAAAAAAGTTACAGCCCTTCAAAGTTACCAGATAAAAATTGATTTTTTCAAATGTTTCGACAGCTGTTCGACATATTATAATAAAAGTTGACAAGTGGCTTTCTTATGATAAGAGCACATCTTAAAAAATAATTAAGGAATTATTGCACACCGTTAAAAATTTAGAGTTGAGATCCCCTAAACCCCCCCTCAAAATTTTTTTGTACGTTACAATTTACTGCCTATTTTTGCACCATTATTCAAACACATTATTTTTGAAACTTTTTTGCCCCCTAGTACTTTTTACAAATATCAGTTTTTAAGGAAATACGGCCTATTTTCCATTATGCTTCAAAAATTTCGAATCTTATTCATTTATAAATGTGTAGTTTTTATTAGATGTTCCAAATTGGCCCCCATACACAGTCGGCACCGTTTTACTAACGAAAACCGAATATTCTGGAAAAGCAATGGCTTCTGACGATATCTAATTGCAGCCAGGCTGTGACTTTTTTCGCATGCACATTTGTACTAGGGTAACTTGGGTTAGATCGAGTTATTTTTAGCCCCAGAATATGTGGTATGATTTATGACCTGCCTTTTTGTTGCACCCTGTATTACTTATAATAATTGCATGCAAGAAACCAAAAACAGTTTATGTAGAGAAATTTACTTATTAGTTTATCATCAAATACAAATATTCTTCATTTTTATTAAAGCTGTTCTCTAGCTTAGCTTTGGATGATAAAGGCGCTAATGCCAAATATTCTACTTGAAATTTTAAAGAAACCCTTTAAGATAAATAGTTTTCAAAAGTCCTCTATAATTTATACTTGCAGAATAGCATTTCAACAACAAAATTTTAAAGACCCGTTAAAAACTTATTTTTAAGAGGCTTCTAAATTTCAAAGGATTAGTTACAGAATAGACCGCTTAGCAATCGATTACACACTCTATATGTAATATTTATTCAGAGCATTCGGTATGACAAAAATCACATTATCTTCTAGTTTAAATTCAAATAAATCGCAAACATTCAAGAGATTTCCACATTTCCTTTAAATTTCCCTTACGTTCGTATATATATCTTGCTTTATGTATTCACTTTTTTCAATTCTAATTATATTAAATAGATCTATTTCTATGTAATATGTATTCGTTCCGGTTTTGTTTCGTTTTTTCTTGTGTAAATTTTTAATCAAGATCTCTTCACCTAGTGGCCACTTTCACATTTTCATTCCACCATTTTTTATATTTATAAGAAAATATTTTTATTTGTTTCTTTGGAGCTATATAGTCTAATACGTTTAAAATATTTTGCAATAATATTATAAATACAGGATGTCCCACTATAAAGTAAAATATTTCTGGACTGTTGTTTAAGTTATTTGTTTTGAATTGGATTTGGTAATGGGTCCTCATTAGACCCTTAATCCTTTTCTGAAACTAAGAAGATTTGAGTAATGGGTTCTCATTAGACTCAAAATCAATTCCTTTTATCAGTTTAGTTAGATTATTTGTTGATTGTTTGGAGAAATTACCTAATTACAGGATTAAGTATTTTGAAAAATTGTCCATTAATTACACATTTTGATATTTACAAACTCAAATTATAATTTAATATATTTGGCTTAGATTCTCTTAGGAATCTGATAAGTTTTCTGTTTGAATAAGATTTAGACCCATAATATTTTTCTGTTCTGAATGAGATTGGAATAAAAGTTGGGCGTGGTCCAGAATTTCTTTCTTTGCAGGTCAGATCAGCCGCCTGCAGTGGTAGCCAAAAGTTTTTTGCTACCGAGGCTGAACCTTCAGCTGGGCACCTGTGATGACCTCTCTTCTAGTTGAAGCTTCAGCACCCCAAAAATCCTAAGCTAGTTGCCAACACCAAACATCGAATGGAATTGGGAGATAAAAAAAATTAAAACAAAACGATTATGAATATTTTTATTAATTATTTTTTATATCCTTGACATCATTTATTCTAGCGTTCCTAAGCATCTCAGCAAACAAACTCTTTTCATTTTCCAGCAAACTCTTAGGTTCGGCAAACTCAATAATATTCCCTCTTTCTAATACCATTACTTTGTCGCAGTCTAAGATGGCGTCTAATCTATGAGCAATAATCAATAATGTACACGAAGAAAAATGTTTGTCTATAATTTGTTGAGCTATACGTTCAGTTCCAGGATCCATGTTCGCAGTAGCTTCATCTAAAACAATAATTTTGTTCTGTCTAATAATCGCTCTAGCTAGACAGACCAACTGTCTTTGTCCTGTACTAAAATTAATATCGGCTACGTTCGCTTGAAGATCGGAAATAAAGCAATCCAGTTTCACTTCTTGTAACGTTCTCCAAATCTCTTCATCTGAATAATTATCTAAAGGATCCAAGTTGCTTCTTAATGTTCCTGAGAACATTATTGGATCTTGAGGGATGATAGATATGTGCTGTCTCAGAAATTCAAGAGACATAGTTTTAAGATCCAATCCATCGATGAATATATGTCCTTCATAATTGTATAATCTAAAATTAATTAAAAAATAATAAAACGCAACCACAAACACACACGGGCCAAAACAGCGATAACTCTCCAAAAAGTGTAACGAAAGCCGGAAAAAATGTGTATGGAAAGCAACCAAGAGGAGCAACCGCCTGAGAGACACCAGCAGCAGTCGCACTACTTAGTGCATCATATACACTTCAGGTACTTCTCAGCATCTGAAGTAATCACATTTAGGAAAAACAATACAAGCAAATCCTACTGTTAAACGTAAGGTTTTCCTGGCCATCGCCAAATATTCCCTCGGCGCCACCTTCCCAGGTTCGCCTTGGATGATCTAAGCAAGACTGCATTCTTTGATTCCATCCCATTTCTTAAGGGATTGAGCATGGGTGTGACGTTTATTCCGCTATTGACAAAGCTGTTAGCCTAGGTGTCACTGGGTCCTAACTCAGGATAATATTGTTATCTGTCGAAACATTAGCTAAATCTTAATGGCACTTTAGTACTAGCCCCGATACAACACGTTGTCTGTTCAAGGCTAATAGGGCTTGTCTACTATCAGTGCAGATTATTATGTTTTTGTCATAAATTACCTTTCTGGTTAGTTCTTTTGTGGCAATTGAGATACCAGCCAGTTCTGTTTGAACCACGCTGGTATTGTTTCCCATTCCCCACTTAATCCTTAGGCTTAGTGCTCTGAAGTAAACTCCACATACTGAGCCTCCTTTCAGAAAGTGGTAATACAAATTAGTCTCACGAGAGAAAGACAAACTTTCTAAAGCTTCTGCTTCTCATATTATAAATATTTTTTAAAGATGATTCATTTTAGAATTATACCTGTACAATGTTGAAATAATGGAAGATTTTCCGGCTCCTGTTCTACCAACAATTCCAATTTTCTTTCCTGCTTCAACTGTGAAAGTTATATTTTTCAAAATCGTTTCATGAGATTTCGTATACTTCAACAATACATTCTTGTAAATAATTTCTCCTTTACTAGGCCAGTGTTTTACCTCTAGCCCATGTTTATTTTCTGATTCCACAGTGGTATATTCCATCGCTCTTTCAACAGAAGTCATACTATTTTCGAGATCGGACCATGTCATTAAACCTCTTGTGATTATCGAAGTCAAATTGCCAGCTTGTGTTAGTGTCATGCCAACGTCTCCAGCTAAAGAATCTTCAAAAAAATTTGTTCATGAGTGATAATTTTTAGAATTACATATAATTTTTGAAGATATGCAAATCATTGTAAAATAAAAATAGAATAATAATTGTGATAATTTCAATACGAATTGGTTGTTTGTCTCAAGAAACAAATTAAAGTATAACTGAGAAAACATAAAAGAGAAAATATTCTCAAAGTTTTCATGTGAATGGTGCTGACGCCGAGACGAGAGACTCTCGCCTATCGTCTCGTCTCGCCCTCTCTCGACGAGACGCTAGGTAAAATTATTTGTAGTCAAATAACTCGTAGCAAGCATACATTTTTGAAATTATAACAATAAAAATGTTTGGGTATTCGCTAACCGCGTTGTAAATTTGTTTTCACTTCCTTTCAACTTCAACGCGTTAAAAATTAGCTTAGTTTTTATTATATTTGGTTAGGAAAGGAGGAGAAGCGAGACGAGACGAGAGACATTTTATGTCGTCTCGTCTCGCAGCAACCCTACATGATAATAAATTATTTTTACCTACGACCCCCCCTGTAATCAGTCAATAACACACAGTCGGCGCTAATGTAATGACGTCTATTACGCACGGTAAAAAAAACGCACAGCTGTAAAGTAAATCGCACGGCTTCCCTAGCAACATCTTAGCAACTGTCAATAGACGTCGCCATTTTATTCAAAAATCTGACATAAGCCGTCAAAACATCATTTTAGGTATGGGCTGCAATTGCGATTTGCGTAATAACTGTCAAGAAACTTTTAAAACACTTTTTTATTATCCTTATAACTTATAGCTGGTTTGTGTATTTTGTGGAAAGTTTTATTCAATTAAAAAGTGTCGAGTGAAAGTGAGATGGATTTAATATTATCATGGAAATCGCAGAATTAGCCAAATATTGTTGATGTTTTTCAAATATTATCAATAATAAGAGTATAAATACATGTAGAAGTAGGTCGTAGGTAAAGTATAGTACGTAACTAGTGTTGTAGAGCATTTTACGCACTCACGGAATTACGCACTCGCCGCTACGCGGCATCGTGCGTAACTTTTCCATTCGTGCGTAAAATGCTTCTTACCACACACGTTACGTAATATACTATTACCTACGACCCCCCCTGTAATCAGTCAAAAACACACAGTCGGCGCTAATGTAATGACGTCTATTACGCACGGTAAAAAAAACGCACAGCTGTAAAGTAAATCGCACGGCTTCCCTATCAACATCTTAGCAACTGTCCATAGACGTCGCCATTTTATTCAAAAATCTGACATAAGCCGTCAAAACATCAAACTTAGGTATAGGCTGCAATAGCGATTTGCGTAAGAACTGTCAAGAAACTTTTAAAAACACATTTTTTTGTTATCCTTATAACTTATAATGGTTTGTGTATTTTGTGGAAAGCTTTATTCAATTAAAAAATGTCGAGTGAAAGTGAGATGGATTTAATATTATCATGGAAATCGCAGAAATAGCCAAATATTGTTGATGTTGTTCAAGTATTATCAATAATAAGAGTATAAATAAATGTAGAAGTAGGTCGTAAGTAAAGTATAGTACGTAACTGGTGTTGTAGAGCATTTTACGCACTCACGGAATTACTTTTCCATTCGTGCGTAAAATGCTTCTTACCACACACGTTACGTAATATACTATTACTTGCCTGTATCGGCAAATAAAAACCTGGCAACAACAGACGTTACAAAAAAAAGAGAAAATATATCCATAATATAAGAAAATGCTCCTTTCACGCATATTGATGTATAGAATGCACTTGTATAGAGATCTTGATGCTTGTCAAATTCATTTTTTAATATTTCTTGAGCTTTACATGCCCTAATTGTAGTTAGTCCTTCCAATGTTGAATTCAAATGGCCTACGATTGGACTTCGAGCTGAAATTTTATTAAAATTATTTTAGAAAATGATGCAAAGCCATGATGAAAAAAGTGACAACGGAAATATATACCTAAGTCAGATTTCTTTAAATAATCTAATATTATACTTGGAGCTTTACTATCATTATTTATTTGAATAATCTACATCGTAAATAGCACTTATCTTGGTATTCACTAGTGTTACTCAATTTGATTTTAATTGATTGATTTTTTTTTCACTTACTAGCAGCTTCGAGCCGTTTCAAGCTTCTTGCTGTACGAATATATATTACTCTAATCAGTATTGAAGTTACGGTTATTACAACCGCTGGAAATATAAACTTCCAATTGACTGAAGTTATTAAGCCTGCTATTCCAAACAATTGGAGCAAAGTCTGAAAAACAATAGTTAGTACAGGAAATGAAGCATTTTGGCTGGCAATTCTTTTGTCCAAGCATTGATTCGCTCGAAATTTTTACAGAAGGTAGGTAAAACTTTTAGAATCATTTTTAAAGTGTATATAACTGTACTTTCGATAAAATAGTATCTAGCATGAAAATTGAGCGACTTTGTACAAAATAAGGTCGGTTCCTATTTTTTCTACAAAAAAATCAGTGACAGCAACACGTTTACTAGCCCCCTGATAACTATTGATCTTCGCCCTTCCATAGTTCTCTTTATACAGATTGCGAGAATCCTTTCGGAATCCTCGTAGTACACAAAAGTGAAAAAACGCTTGAAAGAGAGAGAAAGAATAATTGTGCGCGGTCATCAAGGCGTGTATTTAATTCCAGAAACCAGTGGCCGAATGTTGATTGACCCCCTTTTTTAACCGCCGTTGCCAGAAGCGCATATTAATTTGTACAAATGATATTTTTGTCTCGTTATAGATGACATAAAAGGTACAACTAAACACTTTCATCCGGCAACAGTGTACTTTACAGAGAGAATGATGACTTCGAAAAGAAGTTAACAATAATGAGTCAAAAATATCATTTGTACAAATTAATAGACCCTTCTGGCGCGGTTAAAATAGGGGGCATCTGGAATTAAGTACACGCCTTGATGACCGCGCACAATTATTCTTTATCTCTCTTTCAAGCTTTTTTCTTATATTTTCCTTTTCGAGCTTGTGTACGACAAGGATTCCAAAAGGATTTTCGCAATCTGTATATGTTACAGACCAAACCGTTTTTTAGGACGAACTAGTTTGTCCTAGGACAATTTAGCTTGTCGCAAGTGCGTTCGGATAAAATAGGTTCTCCTGGGTCAAGCTTGTTTATCCTAACGCACTCAGAATAAACTAGTTTTGCCGGATTTTAATATTTAATATTTCAGGTCAAACTAGTGTATCCTAGGAGAAACTCATTTCATAGTGCTTGATGCAATTAAGGCTTTCATGTCAGTACCTTGCTCTTGTCTGACAGTTATTTCTTACAGACTTGGACATGTTAATTGATAGTTAAGTTAAGTTTACTCTTCGTGAGCCTTGTGTACGCATCCACTAATATTTCTTCTCGTTTTAATTATCATTTATGTCTAGTTTGATGGTGTTTCTAATATTATTTTCTCTGAGAATTTTAGAATGTGTTTAATGTTTTATTAGGGTTTTATTCATTTAATTTTTATATTAATTATAATTATCAACCGTATCAAGTGAGATATTAACATTAAGAAGGGGACTTTTAAGGGTGTTTGAAATTTGTAAAATTCATGAAAAAAGAAGAGGCCAATGCAGAAAAATCTTCCAGAAATATTCACTTGGATCAATGTACTTTATTTTTCAAAACATCAAACTCATTGGTGTACTTTAAGGGGGTTTTTAAGAAAGTTAAAAATTTAAAAAGGTCGTAAAAAATAAACGAATAAACAGATTTCAATAACTCAGCCTGGCTCATCAGCCACTAGGGACACTCCTATAAGTTTTGAATTCGGGTTGGTAATACTTGACAAAATTTGCAATTATGTTTGGCTTGTAACATATACAATGTGTTATTCATAAGATGCGACATAGGGATTCCTGTACAAGACTGTCAAACGCAAACGCAAACGCGAGATAACTTTTTTACCAAATAGCGTTCATGAAAAATAATAACAGATTTGGACATGTCGTTGAAAAATAAGTTTAAATGCACCTTTAATTTTCTTAAATTTAGTCTGATTTAATGGAAAAATGGATAGTTATGTTTAAAAAAGACTGACTTCATTTTGATACTACTTTTGAATACTTTTAGCCCTGTGGGAAATAGCTACACTGTTAGGTGCACAGAAAATTTAAAATTCATACCTGAAGTAGGGTGGTTCGACTATCCGCTGTGGTGATTTTTTTCCTTTTGGCTTTTAGTTCTCTTATAGGCAGCAGACATTGTTTTTAGAAATGATTAACTAGGATGCAAACAAATACTTACTCCGACAAATGCAGCCATTGTACGTGGTAAATGTTCATCAACAACACTTAAATCTTGCGAAAATCTATTAAGTACGTTTCCAATAAAAAAGGTATCAAAAAACGCCATCGTAGCCTTAACTACTTTATCCACCATAAGGTTATGAATATTAATTGACGCCTTCATGCCCATTTTCAAAATAAAGTACTGTTTCACTAACTCCATGGCGGCTATAATCACCATGGAGGCTGTATATAAATTTAATGTGTATGAAGCCGAACTTTCCAAAGTATTAATTTCCAAAATTATTGGATTCAAAGACTCTGATGAAATGTTTGTTATATATGGCTTAGATAAATCCATTACGATATCCGAAACGTTTTTTATATTTTGTTGGGTCAAACTCATTGCCATACTTTTTTTAATTTGAGTCAATTTTGATTTTTGATTCAGCCTAAAATAGATACAGATCATTTCTATAAAAACTATCCACCCCACATTAATCTAAAGGCGTCACTTTTATGAAAAAATGAAAAAACACGTCAAAAATCATATAAAAAGGGACATCTTTTTGCTCATTTGTAGATGTCTTAACTTTTTTGCATTGTTGGATTTCAAAAAATTATAATTCATATCAGCTAAGAGTAATAAATAATTCCAATTTACTTATAGTAATATTTTAATTCGTATAAAATCAACAAAACAATACCACGTTTAAGGCTAAAAAGGCTCAGTGTAATTTCCGTAGTTGACATAAGCCCAAAAAAATATTTGCAGTCTTATCACAAAATATTTCATCCTCTTTGTCGGGTATAGATCTATGTATGTATGTATATATTTTTTGGGGTGACATTCACTGAGACCTAAAAGATCTATTGTGCCCCCTCACTTCTACTAAGTAGCTCCTTTAGTCCTATTTCCCGGAGGAATTTTAGGATATCTGCAGGCTTCAGCTAGGGTAAATGTTCCTCTTCTATCCAGTGATTTCCCAGGTACTGTGCTCTAGGATTCTGGGTTGATGCTCAGCTGGAAAGTATGTGGATGGAGGTTTCTTCTTCCATGCCACAATATCTACATTCGTCTTCCTCCACTATTTTGAGCTTTTTCAGGTGACAATTCAGGCAGTGACAATTCAGTCCCTTTAGTATCCCCTTTAAGTCCCCTTTAAGTCTTAGCACAGTTTTACTTTGACTTATTCATTCATTTGATAACAAGTCATAATTACCCCGAAGAATCTTTGATTGTCTAAGTCCTACTAGATCATATTTCCTCTTTCTCTCGGCATTACCCATTTCTTCCAATAGTACATTGAGGCTGATTCCGCAAAAGGGTTCAGGCACCCAGAAAGGTGTTTCAGTCCCCCTCTTTGCTATACTTCAACTGCTATTTTATTTCCTTCTATTCCAGTCTGTCCTGGAATCCATAGTAAGATAACTCTAGATATATAGATCTATAAACTAATTCTTATTCTATTACTGTCGCGAAAAAAACAGGAGTGAAATGGGGGGTGTTGAAATCTGTATAACTGTTATCCACGAAACGGCAATAATAGCAAAGTATTTTTTATCGTTTTAGACTAGTATAAAAATAAACAAACTTACCAAGTACTTAACAATTTTTGAGAAGCGCTGTCCATAAAAATTTCAGTGATAAATGTCACCAGAAGTACGCTACATAATAAAGATCCTCCCAATTTAATATACTCGATATAAAGTTTAGAATTTACTGTACCAGATTTCTTTTCTTCGTGATACACTTGCTTTCTTCGCGCTGTTTGCTTATCATCTAATAATTTAGTAGTTTCATCAATATCTTTCTCAGTCACTTGTTCTACTCTATTCCGCTCTACGTGTTCTAATGTTTCTAATATTTTTTCTGATATATTTTTCTGATTTGGAACAAACTCTATCTCCCCTTTTTTCAATACTATTAACGTATCAGCTTGTTTAATGTGTTTTGGATTGTGAGTTACTAAAACTACACATTTATTTTTCAAAAATTTTCGAATACAATTTAGGAATATATGTTCCTGTACTCGAGAGTCCAGAGCTGTCAAAGCGTCGTCTATTAGGTATATATCGCTCTCTTTATATATAGCTCTCGCTAAACTTATTCTAGCTTGCTGCCCTTTACTTAAATTCAACCCTCTATCACTTACGATAGTTTCATCCCCTTTTTCAAGAATTTCAAAATCGTAATTTAAAGCACAAGCAGCAATTACCTGAAAATTACCATAAAAGATTCTAATTTTTTGTGAGAAGAAATAAAATCAAACCTGTTGATATCTTTCCAAATTGAAAGTTTCACCAAACAAAATATTCTGTTTAATTGAAGATGGAAATAGCCATGGATCCTGTGAGGCGTAACTCATCGTTCCTTTATTTTCAACAAATCCTTCGTCAGGCACATAATCTCTTAAAACAACTTTCAACAAAGAACTTTTTCCGCAACCTAGTGTTCCTGTTAAAACATGTAATCCCATCTCTAAATTAAGACTAATGTTTTTCAGGACATCCTTATTATGTAACTTCAATGATACACTTTTCAAGTGAATTTGAGGTTTACCGTTAGGAACATCTTCAACTTCTGGTAACTCTTCAAGTTCAAGAATGTTACCGATTCTTTTTAGCGATGCCGAAAGCTCTCCAATTTTCGTAAAGCCCATTGCAAAATCCATTTCCATTGCTACTCGTAAAGCTCCAAATATTTTTATCACGTAATAAATATCATCTGCTTCCATATCCATGTACATCCAAATGTAGATAATTATTACCGAGTATAAAGAAAATCTTGCTACCAGATTACTGGAAATTGCCAAAGACATTTTCGAATAGGCAGCCTTCAATAACGTTTTCAGTTCTTTTCTAAAAAAAAATATTATTTTTATTTGAAAATAGCTGTTGCCATGTGAAGCTGGCAACAGTGAAAATATGTTTCATATTCAAAATATCATTGCAGTAAGGGCAGCTTAATCAATTTATTAAAATTTGTTCCCAATCTTCTTAGTGGCTGCTTCTCTTAAGGGCCTGATCCTTAACCTAGATAGTGAAGATTCCCGAAAGAACAAATACCATTTGTCTTTATCACTGCAATGACGAAGTGAACAAGGTAAAAAGTCAAGGCTTTCGAGATGATTTAAAGTGAAACCAAAAATATTGCCAAGGTTCTTTTATTTGCCTTTTGAATCCAAGCTTAACGTTATTTTAGATCTGGATATACCTAGTGTTTGTCGTGGTGATGGAAGAGGTAGTATTCTTGGCAAGGTGGTCTCTATTTTCATTGCCATTGAGATATGAAACAGACTGATACATCTCGACCTGCTATAGAGTGTTTGATTGATGTGGATGGATAGAAAAAAATCGGTACGAATCGTGTCTTGTTTTACAAGAGAAAATGAATTTTTAATCGATTGAAGAACGCTATGCAGCTCAGTGTGAATACTACATGCTGGAGCAACTATTAGAAGCCTGTATCAGTAGAGTAGGGAGAGTGAGTGTGGGCTCACAGTATTTAGGCCACATTGTACATCCTCTCCAGGAGTTGCCCTCCTAGGTCATCGTCCATCCTGTCCTCAGGAAGGTGGACAGGTCACTAGGAGATATCTCCTTTATATCGACAGGTGTAGGCCAAAACTCACCGAACACACTCTATTATATAACTCCGGACACTCGCATAAGACATGCCTGACAGTTTCATCTTCCTGTTCACATATTCTGCATAGAGGTGTATCCACTAGCCCCATAATATGGAGGTGTTTCCTTAGTTGACAGTGACCAGTCAGAAATCCTACTGTTATACGTAGGTTTTTCCTGGTCATCGCCAAATATATCTTCGGCACCAGATTCCCAGGGTCGCCCAGGGTGATCCTGGCAAGACTACATCCTTTGATTCCATCCCATCTCTTAAGGGATTGAGCATGGGTGTAATGTTTGGCTAGTTCCGCAATTGTCGAAGTCGTTAGGCCGTGGGTGTTACTTGGTCCTAAAATTTTTAGTCCAACGGCTTCCCTGGCTAAAGAATCGGCAATCCGATTTCCTTTACTCTTGTCGTGCCCCTTAGCCCACCTCAGGATAATATTGTTATTTGCCGAGGAGTTAAATCTTGGTGGCACTCTAGTACTAGCCCCGATATAACACGTTCTTGTGAATGAGCAATTAGCACTCGTATCTTCAGGTATTAGAACTTTTGAAATACTCACACTCTAGCTTCACCAATCTTATCTGCAAATATCTGTTCCCAAGTATACATTTTTATTGTTTTTATGGTAGATAGTGCTTCCTGCGTTTTTTGTAATCGCTCATCTGTTAGTTTTCCCATTTTTAATCTTAGACCTTTGATCATTTTCGATATAATTGCTTAAACGTAATTGAAAGTATTAATATTCCAGCATATTTAGATTATTATTTATTTACCTTGAATTGGCATTACTGCTAACAACATAGAAATACCTACGAAGGATACTATTCCTGTTCGTTCATAAACTAAAATGCAGATTATGATAGTTTGTACGATGGAAATCCATACATCATTAAAAATCCATATAGACTGCTCAAATTGTTGAATATCTTTGGTAATAATAGTAACAATATTACCTAAAAAGCAGTACTGTCGTATAATGTACGAAATAATTCCAATTTTAGGAACAGTTACAGTTTGGAATTTGATTTTATCACTTACCCAAGCTTGTATTTTCGAAGGCTTTTGGACTTAACTTCAACGCCTTTCTATAGATGAGAGAACAAAAGGAAATTCTTATTTGAATTGCCAACTCTGTCAAATATATAAAATAATTTTGAAAGTACAAACAATGCAATGCTTTGAGTCCAAGCATGATACCAGCATAATAAAGAGCATCGTAAATTGTCATTTTGGTTTGACCAGGCTTATAGTAAGCAACTAAGTTGGAAATTGCCACTGGTTCCAACGTACTGAAATGCAAATTGTGGAATTAATTAGAAATCTACAGGTTTTATCTAGCGGGTGAACCAGAAATATTTTTGTAGAAGAAAGTGTAGCTAACTCTTATTTTTGACAAAATAACATTAAAATTGTTCTTCCTCCTTCTGTGATTCTCTTTATTTATAGATCCAAGAAGTGTGACCAAAATTGGAGTTTAAATTTCGCATTTTCGTATTTTTTATCATTTTCTTTGACTATAATAATTTTTTTTAGGAAAAAAAAATTTATGTTTCGAAAATGGGGGCTAAAACATAATTGTGTACACAATTGCCATAACCTTTCCTTCTTCTCTTTGGTTGCTGAAGAAAGTTATTTATTAGGTATGTAGAAGAAGCAAGCTGGCTAGAGACAGATTTAATGGCAAAACAGTTAAAGGGGAATCAAAATTCTGCCTAAGCTGCAAAAAATGTCCAATGTACCCACCTCAGTAGTAGCCTCCAAATCATATGGATCAGTCCCAATCCGAAATATCTAGTTCCATACAATTTGAAAATTATTTTAAATATGGAAACTTTTTTTCCTGGCTCCAAAATATTAACTTGTTTAAAATATGTATCCTCTAGTTCGTCTGTGCATTTTTGAGATCGGCATTTTTCAATGACTTCATATAGATCATCATCTTCAAGATCTTTTTTAAAACCCTTGGCAAATATTTTTCCCGAATACCTATAAAACAAAAACGATATTTATTTTTTGGTATAAACCTTGAGTGAAATTAGTCATAGACTGGGACATGCCACAAGACTGTATGATGAAAAAGTACAACTTTTAGAAGAAATTCGTTACGGAATTAAGCAGCAAGAAGGAATGGGGTCCAAATACCATTACCAGAATTGGAAAGAATGCCATTCAATGGTATACAGACTGCTCGTAAGCTATAGGAGGAACTGGGATAGGAGTGTTCGGGCCAGGGACCGAAAGCTTGGGAAAAACCCCAAGTATCTTTCAAGCGGAAATCCACGCCATAAGAAAGTGCGCCCAGTTCAATATTGATAAAGGATACAAAGGACAAAGGATTATCATGATGCCAAATAGTCATGCAGCCATTAAAGCACTGAGCTCTTGTGTAATCAGTTCCAAAATGGTGTGGGAATGCCTAGCCAAACTCAATGAACTTAGTGAGAACAATATAGTCATTTTACTATGGATTCCAGGACACACTGGAATAGAAGGAAATGAAATAGCAGATGAATTAGCAAAGAGGGGAATCGAAATACCTTAATGGGGGCCTGAATCTTTTTGCGGAATCAGCCCCAATGTAATATTGGAAGGAATAGGTGAAGCCGAAAGAAAGAGAAGATCTGACCATTGGAAAGATCTAGTAGGGCTTAGACAATCAAAGATTCTTCAGGGTGACTAAAACCTGTTGAGATCAAATAATGCATAATTCAAAGTAAAACTGCGCTAAGAGTTTTAACAGGGATCCTAACGAGACATTGTCATCTGAATGGGCACCTGAAAAAGCTCAAAATAGTGGAGGAAGAATGCAGATATTGTGGCATAGAAGTAGAAACCTCCATCCACATACTTTCCAGCTGCACAACACTCCAAAATCCTAGAGCACAGTACCTGGGAGATTACTGGATATAAGAGGAACATTTACCAAAGTTAAAGCCTGCAGATATCCTAAAATTCCCCCGGGAAATAGGACTAAGGGAGCTACTAGTTTCAGAGACTCTCCTCAGAAACTAAGTAGAAGTAAGGGGGCACAATAGATCTTTCAGGTCTCAGTGAATATTACCCCAAAAATACATATGGTACATACCCTTGTGCAGCTTACAAACCCTCGGGCCAGAGGGTTTGGTTCGTATGGCGTCGCCCTTATGGCATAAACATCTTTTTATACCCTTGGTACATAAATAACTATTTCAGCATTGTAGGTTATAGTTTATTACCCAACAATAATTTGAAATGTTCTCACTTAAGTAAGCTTAAACTTACCCGAAACTTAAAATAGATAGTACGTTTGCATTTTCTCGGGGATTAAGCTCCCGGCTCACTTTTTCACTATGATCCATACCTGGAGACTAATTTACGTTTGCAGAAAACTCCGTTCAAGTTTAAGGTCGTTAAAATCAAACATCATGCAATCTAATAATTTGAACAGTTATAAATTATTAAAATATTTATTGTTCTAAATTTAATTCGATGAAAGATAAATGCTGCAAAAGTAAGCTTTATAAGCTTTCATGCAAAAATTCAATTCAATTCGAAATCCTAAAAATAACTAAGTAAACAAAACTTAGTGAAATTTTAAGTCGCTCTTTAGGATTATGATTACCTACGCTAGACGATTGAAGTAAGGTAAGGTAAATTGAAAATTTTTCGTTATAAAACCGATATACGATTTTATAATAATTGGCAAATTATTATACAGGGTGGGGCAAACTTCTGACATCGGAGGATTACATCGTTGTGGTACGAGATAAAACTTTAAGGTTTTGTGTGAGCTGATACAGTTACTGAGGGCACATTTTGAAAATACTTTCGTTTCTACAGGGTGTTCCAAAACCACGTAGCAGCACAAACTTACATTTTTTTAAATGGAACGTACTATATTTTGTTCAAGAATCGAAAAGATCACACCGAGAGCGTAACAAAAATATAGCATTCTAATATATTATATGGGTGTTTTAAAAAGATATGGCCAATTATTGATAAAAAAGACCTCCTCTTTAACACTCTGTTAAACAGTAAATCAAAATAAATCGAAAGATCTTTGTATTCAATTGTCATTCACATATCATTGGCTGTGCTCAGTATCAATTACTTTTTTTATCTGTGGCTTCTTTGATACAGGGTGAAACAAAACGCAAATTAAGCAATATCTCAAAAATTTTAAATGAATCACCCTATAAGTCTTTCCACAATTTGTTAGTACAATTAATAATCTTTCAAACGATGTAGCACATTTAGGGTATAAGTTGATGGAAAACCGTAAATATTTTATGATAATGATCAAAAACAAGTATTTTACGTACACAACTTAAATGGTTTCAAATTTTTACATGCAACGTGTAAGGCATAAATTTTAATTGTAATTTTGGATGCATCTACAATATTTAATCACTGGGCTACTGTCAAAATAGTATCTACTAATAAATGTCAAAGAAATATTGCTGTATTCTTCGTTTGTGTTCATAGGTTTAAATAATAAATAACTATATAATGAATTTTTCGCAGGAAGACATGATCAATATGATTTATGTGTTAGGAGAATGTTCAAAAAATTGTTTACTTGCTCCAAGAGTATATCGTGAAAGATATCCCAATCGAAGACATCCAAATGAAAGAGCTTTCTTTGGCTTAAGGAAAGAATCGACACATCAGGTAATGTTTCCTATCAACCTCATGCTCTTCCAAAACGTGTTTTTAATGGAGACAACAACTTTTTGGTAATGACAAATTTTTGAACATTCCCCTAGATTAGATTAGATTAGATTAAAATTGGAGTGGCTCTTTGTCCTATCCCACTGCGACCTTTGCAGATCTATTGTGGTCCTCCCTATATTAGAGCTCGATATCCAGCTTTATTCTTTTTATTAGACTTAATAGCCTGGTTACCGCCTCCTTTGCGTAGCTCTCTGCCTTCGGTTTTTCTTCCCCGAATAAGTTAAACCGCAACCTTGCTAGGCCTTCACACTCACAAAGTACGTGCTCCGCGGTTTCTTCTTCTTCCTGGCAGAACCTGCATAGGCTGTCTTCTGCTAGTCCAATTGTGTGCATATGTTTCCTTAGCCTACAGTGCCCTGTGAGCATTCCCACTATTATCCTCGTCGTTTCTCGACTTTGGCGTAGTAGGTCGTGTGACAGTTTGGCCGAAGGGCTTTTAAGGAATAGTTTAGCGTGTCTTTGTCCTGGGGTTCCATACCACCAGTTCAACGCCTGGTTGTTTATCCATTTGTGGATGCTTCCTTTACTTAGGCATTTGGCAATTCCACAGGAAGGTTCTGGCCCTATAATGACCTCCGCTGCTCCCTGCTTGGCTAATTCATCGGCCTTTTCATTGCCTTTTATTCCTTGGTGGCCTGGTACCCAGGCTAGGGTTACTTTATTATGACTACCTAGTCTGTTGAGGGCCTTGCGACATTCCCACACCAGATTCGATGTTATCTTATATGAGCGTATCGCCTTTAGTGCTGCTTGGCTGTCAGAGTAGATGACGATTCTTTGGTTATTCACCTCCCGTCTTATCAACTCTTCTGCACAGCATTGCACCGCTATTACCTCTGCCTGAAAGACAGTGGCATGTTTCCCTAGGCTTAGAGAGATCGCTATCTTCTCCTGTACCCCGTATATTCCGGCTCCTACTCCAGAGTCTGTTTTAGAGCCATTAGTGTACCATTTGAGATTCGCCATTATGGGAGGCCCTGCTTCCCAGTCCTTTCTCTCTGGAATTACGATTGTATATTCGTTTTTAAAACTATATTGTGGGGCAATCTGATCCTTTGGCATTCCCAGTATTGGATCTGCCTTTATTCCATCATATAGTTCTTTGTAGACCTTACCGTGTTCTTGGCTTATCGGAGAAGGTCCCTGTGATAATCTGTGGCTAACAGATCTTGCATTTCCTTGAATAAGTATATGCAGTGGTGGTAGGTTTAGTATCACCTCCAGAGCCGCTGTCGGAGTCGTCTTCATGGCCCCTGTGATACTCAAGCAGGCCTGCCTTTGAATACCACTTAGCTGCCTTTGCGCTCCGATCTGCAGTGTCCTGGGCCACCAAACAATTGATCCATAGGTTATCATTGGCCTCACAACCTGTGTATATAACCATTTGGTCATGCTAGGATTTAATCCCCAATTCTTTCCACACATTTGCCTGCATCTTCCAAGAGCGATTCTGGCCTTATGTGCGGTTTTTTCAATGTGGGAGTTCCAATTGAGCTTCTGGTCAAATATTACCCCTAGGTATTTAACTTCATTCGCAAATGGAATCTCCACTCCGTTGATTTGCGGCTTTTGTAGTCCTTGTAATTTTCTCTTTTTTGTAAACGGTACCAGTGTAGTTTTGTAGGGGTTCACTGCTAGTTCCTCCTCCCTACACCAGCCACTCACTATATCAAGCGCCATTTGGGTGCGCTCCGATACTGTGTCCGGAAACCGTCCTCTTATGACGATGGCAAGAACATTCCCCTAACACGTAAATTATATTGATCATGTCTTCCTGCGGAAAATTCATTATAGTTATCTATTATTTAAACCTAAGAACACAAACGAAGAATACAGCAATATTTCTTTGACATTTATTAGTAGATACTATTTTGACAGTAGCCCAGTGATTAAATATTGTAGATGCATACAAAATTACAATTAAAATTTATGCCTTACACGTTGCATGTAAAAATTTGAAACCATTTAAGTTGTGTTCGTAAAATACTTGTTTTTGATCATTATCATAAAATATTTACGGTTTTCCATCAACTTATACCCTAAATGTGCTACATCGTTTGAAAGATTATTAATTGTACTAACAAATTGTGGAAAGACTTATAGGGTGATTCATTTAAAATTTTTGAGATATTGCTTAATTTGCGTTTTGTTTCACCCTGTATCAAAGAAGCCACAGATAAAAAAAGTAATTGATACTGAGCACAGCCAATGATATGTGAATGACAATTGAATACAAAGATCTTTCGATTTATTTTGATTTACTGTTTAACAGAGTGTTAAAGAGGAGGTCTTTTTTATCAATAATTGGCCATATCTTTTTAAAACACCCATATAATATATTAGAATGCTATATTTTTGTTACGCTCTCGGTGTGATCTTTTCGATTCTTGAACAAAATATAGTACGTTCCATTTAAAAAAATGTAAGTTTGTGCTGCTACGTGGTTTTGGAACACCCTGTAGAAACGAAAGTATTTTCAAAATGTGCCCTCAGTAACTGTATCAGCTCACACAAAACCTTAAAGTTTTATCTCGTACCACAACGATGTAATCCTCCGATGTCAGAAGTTTGCCCCACCCTGTATAACAATACACCTGGAGGTTCAACTTTCCCTGTAACATATACAGTGTGTCCCAAAAAGTTTAGAAATATTCGGGATTTTCTCCTCGACACTTTCAACGGTAAAGTGATTGGGAGGTACATGGAGTTTCTATGGCCTTCAAGGTCTCCAGACATTACCCCTCTAGACTTTTTTTTTGTGGGGTACCTTCAGAGGCCATTTCAAAATGTTGTCTTATTCCTTTACTCAATAAATTATTTAATTAATATCTTGTAATTTTCATCTGGAAAAATCACTAATCTACAAGTGTGCATAATTTTTTGTTACTTATTAACAATTTCAATGAAAATTTTGCTCTCCACTACAGTTTGAACGTATTTTACTCTCACTCCAAATCATAATTTTGATTTTCCCTGTATTCCAGCCAATGTTTTAAAAATTTTGTACTGGATTATGGATCTTCAAGTCATGCAGAGTTTTTTACCAAGAATATTTTTTTTTTGTGAAATGTAAGATAAACTTTTTCTCCATTTGTATAAAACTTTTTGGGACACACTGTACATGTATATGATAATAGATTTTCTGGTGGTCTAAAAAACAGTAGGTAGCAGTTCCTAGCTTGTTTGCTATTTCTACTGTCCATTATTATATATTTTTTCCGTCGACCGTGTATTAACATATGATATTAACGTTCTCAAAACTACAAAATCATGATTTACCTATATTAATCAACGATTTTCTGCAGGCAACCCAACGCACATCTTATATGTTGACATTTTGTATAAGGCAACCAAACATACAATAGCGTCTTCAAAAAATGAATCCTAGTATAGAATACTTCTAGTTTTTGACTTACTTATCGTTTTATTTTATTATTCTACAAAATTATAATAATTATTAGTGTTAATACATCCAAAAAAGAATTTAAGAATAACGAAAACTGTGACATTTGATCCAGCGACTATCTCTGTGACATTTCAATGTCATTATTTATTTTTGACAGTACTTACTATGAAACAAATAAATATTTTTAATTTTTAAATATTGAGAAAAATAATACGACTTATACAGTCGACGGAAAAACTTTGTAACTAACACGAGTATTAAAAGGGCAATTAACAATCTCAAACATTATCTCGATTGTTAATGGCCCTCATTAATACACTTGTTGGTTAAATAACTATTATGATTTTAAACATTTTCCAACAAAAAAATTCATTGATTCTCTTTTTTTTTAAATAAAATAACGATTTTTTCGGGCTTTGTTATATTTTCTCAATGCAACTGAAGAGGCTAGAAATGCCTATGGCCCCTATCAGATCTCAAGGAAATTTTAACCTTTTTCCTTAAAGAATCAAGTATGGAGAGGGAAAATAAAACTCAACGATTACATAAAATCATATATTCACTAGTTACAAAAAATAAATTCACATTTTTACATTTAAAAATGACTAGATGGCTTCAACAATCTACTTATAATAGGAATATAACGACAATACTAATTATTAATAAAATGGTATCAGAAACATTATTGGACGTTTTATAATTGGCATTTAATATGGCAACATTTTAAATTTTAGAGATGTTGCGTCATGAATAAATGTTAAAAATATTCACAATATTCCATAATTAGAAAATATGACTTGAAGTCATTCAAAAACAGAAAACGGGATCTTTTCATAAATTCAATTGTAGTTTTTTAGCATTTAAAATGCCAAACCAATGAGAAATATGTTTTGTACCTACATATTGTTATAAACTGTTATTGCTGATCTGAAATATTTTTAGTTATATTGATTTTTTGTGATTATATTTAAATATTCAAATATTTTATAGATATTTTTTTCATTCAAATTAATTGTCAAATTTTATGTAAATATTGAAACAATTAAAGTATTAAAGATTGAATAAATGAGACTTTTCTTGATGTAGATTTATAGTTACTGAATGATGGAATAAAACAATTTAATTTGTTAAAATCTATATAATATTAAACTTAAGATTGTGACGCGTTTCGCTAACACAGTAGCTTTATCAAACGAATGGAGGTATATTTAGAAATTTTCAATTTATATAGTGCCTTAACAAATTAAATTGTTTCATTTCATCATTTACTATAAAAGAGTCCATAGGGAAATATATTAGCGTTAAGTAAAGTCTTTTTTTCTCCCAGAAATAGCAAATTTGGAAGTGTACGCTTGCAAATTTTATTTTTACTTACATCTAATCGCAATCATAACCAGTTTCGTAAGTATGTTAGCGACCATGCATTAAGACATATACACCATCTAAGCGCAGGGTCGAGTTACAATTCTGTATTTGTTGTACCTGATAAATTTGAGAAATAATGTGATAAAATCAACTTATTTTTGATAATTTTTGCAGCTATTTCTTCAAAAGTGCGATATCAGAAAGGTACTTATTTTTAAATTGGTAGAAGTAGAAAAGAAAATAAATTGCTTTTTATCTATGAAACGATAGCCTCTATAAAATCACTTACCCACCAAAGAACCTAATAAACAATAAATAAAAAATATAGAGAAATGTATCTAAATGTTTTGTTTTCATTGGAAAACAGAATAATACTTTACATTTACTTATGGATTAAGTTTATATTTGCTTAAATATAAAATTTTAAGCCAAACGTGACTTACAAAAAATAAAAAATGTTTGTACTGGATTGACGTCAATGTGACGTTTATTTAACAAATAAAGAAACTAATAGAGAAAGTAATTGAAAATGTATCATTTTTTCTATTTGTTTGTCTAAAATTGTAATAATAGCTTTACAAATCAGTCTTGTTCCTTGTTTTCATTATAATTAAAAATAAATAAATAAACTGGCACATGAATTTTCATTTTTGCATTCTTCAGAAGACATTGGACACTGGACACCAAAAATCACTCAATACCTAAAAACTGCAAACCTCTGTCATAAAGTAAGCTTAAATAATGAAATATTATTATTTAAATTTCAGACTTGTTTATCAGAAAAAATAGATATTGTTTTTCAAATTATTCTCCATGAACCAGTTTTCGGTAGCTTCAATTTATTTTGGCACACTACCATTCTGTTAACCATCTTTTCACACAACCTACTAGTATTCTAACCAGTAGTAGCGTTCTTTCTCGAGCCCAACAGCCATGGACTAGGGAACTCAGTTTTACGTAGTAGTCTAAAGGCTATATAGGCCCTATACGATGGTTTTCCCTGGCATGGTCACCTATCCAAGTACTAACCACAGTCGACACTACTTGACTGTAATTATCGCATCAAAGACGTTTCATCATAGTGCTGGGTCGTCGCGCGAGGCAAGGATTAAGTCACTGATGTTATTTAAAAATTTGTTTATCTACTACATTAACTTACCATAAAATAAACAGGTGATATTTTGGTTAATTCTGAATACTAATCATCAAATCTGCCAACTGACTACGTTACGAACAATGAACTACTTAAACTGCAAATTGTACTTTCTGTTCCAAACATACCTTTCTATTATTTTCACAGATCAATGATTAACTCATTTATTTTATACGAAAATATAATTAGTTTCATTCTTCTTGTCAATTTTTACCTTTGCCAAAAGTTGAGGGAAATTTGGTACTATTTCACTACTTACTGTGCCTCCAAGTACCGAAAATATGGTTTGATTACGAAATTTAAGAATTTCTTACATTCCCATATTGGCTTCAATTTTTAAATACAAACAATATAAACATAACACTTATATTTAACAATATTTGAAAAATATTTTAACGTTCAGTAACGTATTAAACACTTAAGTAATATTCATATTTGAAGGGATTTTTAACAAAATCAATTTTTGGTCATCAATGTTAGATTAATGAACAAAATTGATTTGCCAAGAAACAAATTCCTATTGAATATTTAATCTACTTAAGTCTAAATTATTGGAAAGCTCGGACGGTATTCAAAGTTTGATCCAGTTCTGCTTTATATGAGATCAACTGCTGATATCTTTCTGAACATTGTAAGCAGCTTCTGTTAGTTGTATTCGGCTGGGCCAAGTTCTGGATCATGGATCGTAGCCTATACTCTCGTTCCACGTACTGTTTTTCCAAAAATCCAATCTGTAATATTAGAATTGAATAATATATAGAGAAAGTTCTTAAAATTTAGAATACCTTCTGCAGCAACGGAGGCATGCCCATATTATCTTCTGGAAACGACTTATTGCAAGTTGGCAAACTTAGCAAACGATTATTCAAATGGTCTCTCTCAACTCTAACAATAGCTAGTTCTTCTCTAGCAGAAGTCAATTGAGATTGGAGTGAAGTTAAGGACATCTGATGAATTTCTAGTTGTTCTCTCAAAGGACTCACACTGGCCATATAATTAGCCACTTCTTGTTCGTGGGCTTCTTGAAGAGCAGTTAACTGAAATAAATAAACCACCTCTTCACTTCTTAGAAATCACACAACCTTGGACATGTTTCAAGACGCTATGATGGAAAAGTATCACTTTTCGAAGAAATTCGTTACGGAATTAAGCAATAAGAAGAAATGGGTACACAGACGGCTCAAAAGCAATAGGAGAAACAGATAGGAGTGTTCGGGTCAGGAGCCAAACACTCTGAAAGCGCTCAATTCAATAATGATAAAGGATACAGAAGACAAAGGGTTATCATAATATCGGATAGTCAAGCAGCCATTAAAGCACTGAGCTCTTGTGCAATCAGTTCCAAAATGATGTGGGTATTCCTAGACAAACTCAATGAACTAGGCGACAACAATAACCTTACTACGGATTCCAGGACACACTGGAATGGAAGGAAATGAAATAGCAGATGAACTAGCAAAGATGGGAACTGACATACCCTTCTGTCCTGAACTTTTTTAGATGTGACCATTGGAAAGATCTAGTAGGGTTTAAAAACTGAATGATTCTTTTGGATGACTACAGTCAACAGAAGCAAACATGAGCCCCGGAAAATATGCGAACTAAAAGAATTTCATCGCAACGAAGCAATCGGGTGCTAATGTTAACGAACGAACATTAGTAATTTGTTAAAATAATACAACTACAGCGACATGGACACGCCCGCCAGGGCACATGTTTGCTTCTGTCGACTGTACAAGCTGTTGAGATCAAATGAATACATAATTCAAAGTAAAACTGCGGTAAGAGTTTTATCAGGGATACTCAGGGATACTCCCGAAATAGCTCATAATAGTGGAGGAAGAAGAATGTAGATATTGCGGTATGAAAGAAGAAAGTATTCAACTGCACAGCAGTCCAGAATCCTAGAGAACGGGACCTGGCACATTTACCTAAATTGAAGCCTGCAGATATCCTAAAATTCCTCCGGGAAATAGGACTAAAGGAGCTACTATTTTCTGAGACTCTCCTCAGAAACAAAGTAGAAGTAAGGGGGCACAATAGATCTCTTAGGTCTCAGTAAATGTCACCCCAAACATAACTGAAATAAATTGAATACTAAAGTAACTCGAATAGATAAAAATATGGTTTTCATATAATATTATGTATTCATGTAGGAACTAAAATCCTTATCGTGGATTATCGGATGACAGCTAAACTGGTAAAACTGTCTGACCGATTGACATTTTTAGTGTCACTATACAGATAGAGACGGATGAGAGAAGAAGAGACAAAGCGGTGCATACTTACATCTTGTATCCTCTTACTTTGTAGCTGTTGATAATTCTCTTGCAATGTATCTAACTGCAGTTTTAATTTATCTCTTTCACGTTTTATATGAAGGACCGGCTCATCCTTCCGAAAATCCTTTTCAGAACTACAACTGTTTGATCTTGCTTGTAACCTATCCGCAGAAAGGTTTTTCGATTCTTTTTTATCAATTAAGTTTTTTAAACTACCTTCTCTTTCTTTCTGTAACCTTCTGTTTGTCTTCTTTAAATCTTCAATTTCTTTTTGAAGTTTAGTTACAACTTTTTCTTTATTTGAGAGATCTGTTTGTAAACCTCGAACAGTAGCTAACAAATGAGAATCTTCATTTTTCTTTATGGTTATAGATCTCTGAGTTTTGCTAGTGGCTGCTGGAGGAGATGGGGCTATCGTTACATTCGTTACATCGGTTTGGGTGAAGGTGGTGAAAGTTTCTTTTTGCGGAATCTTATCTTCTACCACAGTCTGAGTGTAAACGTCATAAGTGTCGCTTCTTCTTTTTAATTGGTTCTTTAAATCACTAACGTGTAATTCCAAGTCTTCTATGTGATTTTCGTATTTGGATTTCATTTGATTAAACTTTTCTTGAATTTCCATAAAAACTTTGGAAGACTGGGTTTCTCTGGTTACTTGTTCTTGTTCTAGAGATTTTATTCTGTCTTCAAGAAGTTTTCTTGCTGTTATGGTAGTGTCCATAGCATTTTCTTTAGCTGCTACTATTAAAGCAGATACTGAATCTGGATGTTTTCTAGCTATTATTCTCTCCATCTCTTTTATTTGTCTGTTTAAATCTTGAATACATTTGGCATCTTTTTCGTGTTGAAATTTTAAATTTTTACTTTGAATCTTCTCCATTTCGAGCAATTTATTTAAATTCATTTCATTTTCTACAAGTTTATCTTTTGATTGTTGTATTATTAAAAATTCGTTTTTATATTTGTCCAAATTGGAATCTAATTCAATGAGACGACGTTCAAGGTTTTTATTAGAACTCAAAAGATCATCATAGGAACTTTTTAAAAGTTGATGACTCTTATTAACGGTTTCTAATTGAAGTTGTAAAGATGTATTTATTTCTTTTGAATCTTTCAAATCTTCCAAGACTCTCTCTAATTCCATATTCACTTCTGGAGATGTAAGAGTTTTAGATGATAAAGCAGCTTTGGTCTGCTCTAAGGTGGCTTGAGTTTTTTGCAATTCTCTCTGGAACAAAAAATTAGAATAATTATTGTTATATATATTCAGCATGGTTAATAATTCATAGAGTTCTGACGAAATTGGAATAAAAAGGTTGTAATGAGTGTTTTTCAAATACAATAAATGCACAAGTCGAATGCACGAAGGCTAATCCTCAAGACCCAAGCTGGATACAGTGGGCAATCTTGGAATTTTGACAAAAATGGGAACCACTTTTCATCAGAAAACATGACTTACAAATCCAAGTGATACTGAGGGTTGAAAATTGATAAAAAGGAAAAGAAAAACGATTTTTACTTTATGTATAGGTACCGAGAGAGTTAAGATTTTGTTATCTTGGTATGTGTTTAAGACTCTATTTATGGATCTTAAGTATTTATGTCTCTATTTGAGTTGAAGAGGATAAAAAATGATCCAATTACAAGCTAACTCTCGTTTTTATGTATATTTGAGAGTTTTTATGAGTTATGGAATCCAAATACCATTACCAGACTTGGAAAGAACGCCATTCAATGGTACAAAGTCGGCTCCAAAGCAATAGGAGGAACTGGGATAGGAGTGTTCGGGCCAGTAACCAAACACTCTGAAAGCTTGAGAAAAGCCCCAAGCATCTTTCAAGCGGAAATCTACGCCATAAGAAAGTGCGCCCAATTCAATATTGATAAAGGATACAGAAGACAAAGGATTATCATAATGACGGATAAGTTAAGCAGCCAGTAAAACACTGAGCTCTTGTGTAATCAGTTCCAAAATGATGTGGGAATCCCTAGACAAACTCAATGAACTAGGCGAGAACAATATAGTTACCTTAATATGGATTCCAGGAAAAACTGGAATAGAAGGAAATGAAATAGCAGGGGACTAAAATACCTATCTGGAGGCCTGAACCCTTTTGCGGAATCAGCCCCAATGTAATATTGGAAGAAAAAGGTAAAGCCGAGAGAAATAGAAGATCTAAGCATTGGAAAGATCTAGTAGGGCTTATACAATCAAAAATTCTCCTGGGTGACTACAACCTGTTGAGATCAATATGCAAAAGTCAAAGTAAAACTGCGCAAAGAGTTTAAACAGGGATCTTAACGGGACATTATCGCCTGAATGGGCACCTGAAAAAGCTCAAAATAGTGGAGGAAGAAGAATGTAGATTTTATGGCATGCATGAAAGAAGAAACCTCCATCCACATACTTTCCATCTGCACAGCAGTGGGAGATTACTGGATAGAAGAGGAACATTTACCCAAGTTGAAGCCTGCAGATATCCTAAAATTCCTCTGGGAAATAAGGAGCTACAAGTTTCTGAGACTTTCCTCAGAAACTAAGTAGAAGTAAGGGGCCACACTAGATCTCTTAGGTATCAGTGAATGTTACCCCAAAAATACATACATACATACCTACATATCCAACCATCTTGTGTGCTTTTCAATAAAATTCGGGTTTTTTGTGCGATTCCAAGTGGCGTTAACCGTTTTGGAATGCGAGTTCGTGAAATTGTGAGTTATAGTATGAAATAACGTCTTGTCGTGTTTTGCTTCAAGCGTTCATTCATGGTTCTTATGTATTTTTGTCTGTATTTAAGCGGATGTATTTTTTTAAGTGTAATCAAGGAAATTCAGCAGTTACAAATGTGGAATATTTAACAATTGTTAAACTGAGGTCACTTTCAAGGAATATTTATCATTAAAAGTATAATACTTAGTTGAATTGAGTGTTCTTGGGAAGGTTTGATGTTAATAAGCATCTATACTATTACAGAATTGTAAAATATCTATTGCTTACCACTAACAATAAAATTTAATCACTCAATGTTACTGTGAATTCAATATAGGTAGATAATAATAGTTATTTTTAGATTAAATGAATAAACTATTGTTTTGAGCTTGGCGATGGAATTCAATACTTTCAAATAGAAAATAGAGAGACAAAAAGTATTTAAGATATAAACAAAATAAAAGAATGGGGCAGATATACGGAAATCAGCATGATAAACAAAAGAGCAACTGAACAACGGAAATACCAGTATTAAAATTCATTGCATTTGCTTTACGGATAAACCTAATAAATTATATAACAAATTATTATTTAAATGGTCAACATAATTTATAAGTCTAACGCGAGTAATTTATTTAAACAAAAAATGAGAAGTTCATATACGTCAATATGTTTCCATAGAAGTGATTCTCAATATTAATTTTTTTTATAATAACATGTTTATCACACCTTTTTGGGGTTTTACCATAGAAAATGTATGTTATTATAAATCTAGGAGATTTGATACAGTGTGTCCACAAATTAACTAAGAGCGAGACACTAGTGTCTGAAAATAATCACACAGCTAAAAATACATTAAAAACCACATATTCCTTATCAGTGTCTCGTGTGAATGCGTCTATTTATATTAATGTATTTTTAACCGCGCGATTCTTTTCAGACACTTTGTGGGCGGCTACTAGTGTCTGAAAATAATCACCCGGCTAAAAAAACATTATACGCCACGTATTTCTTATCTGTGTCTCGTGTGAATGAATGGGTCTATTTATATTAATGTATTTTTAGCCGCGCGATTATTTTCAGACACTTTGTGGGCGGCTACTAGTGTCTGAAAATAATCACCCGGCTAAAAAAACATTACACGCCACGTATTTCTTATCTGTGTCTCGTGTGAATGAATGGGTCTATTTATATTAATGTATTTTTAGCCGCACGATTATTTTCAGACACTTTGTGGGCGGCTACTATTGTCTGAAAATAATCACCCATCTAAAAAAACATTAGACGACACGTATTTCTTATCTGTGTTTCGTGTAAATAAATGGGTCTATTTATATTAATGTATTTATAGTCGCGCGATTATTTTCAGACACTTTGTGGGCGGCTACTAGTGTCTGAAAATAATCACCCATCTAAAAAAACATTACACGCCACGTATTTCTTATCTGTGTCTCGTGTGAATGAATGGGTCTATTCATATTAATGTATTTTTAGCCGCGCGATTATTTTCAGACACTTTGTGGGCGGCTACTAGTGTCTGAAAATAATCACACGGCTAAAAATACATTAAAAACCACATATTCCTAATCTGTGTCTCGTCTATTTATATTAATGTACAATATATCTAGCAGCGCGATTCTTTTCAGACACTAGTAAGGGCCACAAAGTATCTCGTCTGAAACCGCTCTAAGTTCTCGCTGTTTTCAGGGCCTACACATTATTTAAATTTAAAATATTTTTTTTCAAAATTGAAACGAAAAATTCAACAGCTGGATAATCTTGTTCTCACCGTATAATACATTATTGATAGAAGGTGTAAATATCAAAAGAATTTACATATAAATCTCACAAAAAAAAATCAAATGTGCGGTATAAGATATAAACAGTTTTGAAAATAGGACAATTTTCATATTCTGGTAAAAAACCAACATAACTCAAAAAACATTAGCTTCTTATTCAATCCTGTCTTATCAGAGTTTCTTTGACCTACCCTTTTTTTTCTAAAATACGGCGACTAGAACCATTGACCTCCAAAAAATATAGTAGTCTACATAACTAGTGCGAAAAAGTCACTTTACGCACGTGTTAGGTACACTATTTTTTCTACGAGCATTCGTAAAAACCCAAAAGTCAACATAAAGAAACATTTAAACATGATTAAATACACATCAACAACTTAATTATTATTATTTGACATCCATTTGATTAGGCTTATACCAGGTCCATTAAAAAATTATAATTTGGTAAACTACAACCATACAAATACATATTTTGTTTATTCAAATGTCAATGCCAAAAGCCAAAAACCTAAGAAATTCACTTTCCGCACTAAAAAGAATAGAGAAAAGTAAATCTTTCCGCACGCTAGTAGAAAAATTAAGTTAAAAATAGTAGTTTGTACAACTAGTGCGCAAAGCGTCACTTTTCCCACGAGCGCAAATCTAGGTTGTACACAATATTTTTTCTACAACCACATTTATTAATGAAAGAAATAAAGTACTTTATATGGTTATTTTATTTAAACTTTGAACAGAAAGAACTTAAAATATGGAAATAAATAGAAAAATCATTTTAATATATAATTGATGGTAGAATTTGAACAATTTTGTATTGTTATGCCTGGTGTATCTTTTTTGGATACGTTTTCATGAATTTTGGAGGAGTGTTTTCAATGTCCGATTTGGACAACTCAAAAGATAAATTATTTTCATCTTAGTTCATGATTCCTAAAATAATGCTTAATAGGTTAATGTTTTAAAAATTAATAAATTAAAATAAATAATGAAATAGATAGTTTACTTACTTTTAATTTTAACTTAAAAATTAAGTTGAATTGTCAAAAAAAGTTGACAGGTCATAGGTAGCTTTGTTTGACATTTCGGTGCGGAAAAGTGCCATAGCGTGTACTTTTCGCATTACTTTTACAACGGTTATCAAAAGAATTGAGAAAATGCCTGCTTTGCGTATAAAAATTTGTCTAGAAAATCGTGTTTTGCATAGTGGTTGTAGGAAAAAAATTTTTATTAACATTCAATAGCATCAGTGGACCGTTGGAATTATGAAATTGAACATAGAAAACAATAAAAGAATTGCAAGTTGTCTCCTTTAAAATAAAATATACTCTAACAGTATTTGAAAACATCGTAAAAACGGAAATTTACATGAAGGCTCGTTTATTTGATGTGCTTCGCATTCTTAAAATGTTGATACTATACGAGGACAGTTAGATAAGTTAGTGAGGATCCAGAAAGTTTTTTTTTAAACTAGACAACAAAAATTAATGAAGGAATACATGCAACAAAATAGATAGTACATGGTTATATGTTTATTATATTGGTTTACACCTTAGATGAAGAGTTCACAGTATAAGTTTCACATAGGTGAGTAGTAACCTTACTTACTTTAATAAAAGTAACGCGTAACTAGTAAACTAAGTAACGTGTTACTAGTAGCTTCGTTACTTATTGAGATGGTTCAATGATCAACGAAAATCGACGAAATTTTATGTAGGAAAAATTTCTCTGCGAGATCGAAGAACAAGTTTGGACAAATATTTTCAACAATCTTCACCGAATATTCTAGATGGATTCAAGAAATTATTAAATATATTGAAAACTACAAATCTTTTGATATGTAAAGGTTATGCGTTTTCCACGTGAAAACTATTGAGAAATACAAAATAAAATAAAAATAGCCAGTGGCGTAAAAAATGGGATGGGAAAGAGATTACGTATTCTTTCAAATTTACACCGCTGGATCAAGAATTGAAACATTATTTTCCATCAAAATATGCCCTTTTACATTTGAAAACAACCTGCCAAATATCAAATCAATTTATTCATCATTCTGTTCAATTTTACGAGAGGTATCTACATGCAAACATTGTGTCATTTGAATGTATGTATGTATGTATTTTTGGGGTAACATTCACTGAGACCAAAAAGATCTATTGTGCCCCCTTACTTCTACTTAGTTTTTGAGAAGAATCTCTGAAACTAGTAGCTCCTTTAGTCCTTTTTCCCGGAGAGGAATTTTAGGATATCTGCAGGCTTCAGCTTGGATAAATGTTCCTCTTCTATCCAGTAATCTACCAGGTACTGTGCACTAGGATTCTGGAGTGCTGTGCAGTTGGAAAGTATGTGAATGGAGGTTTCTTCATCAATGCCACAAAATCTACATTCTTCTTCCTCCACTATTTTGAGCATTTTCAGGAGCCCATTCAGGCGACAATGTCCCGTTAGGATCTCTGTTAAAACTCTTTACGCAGTTTTACTTTGACTTATGCATTCATTTGATCTCAACAGGTTGTAGTCACCCAGAAGAATCTTTGATTGTCTAATCTCTACTAGATCTGTATGTATCTGTATCACCCTGTATACACCTAAATTTTCCAAAAATGCGACCGGTTTATAAAAAATACAAGATCGTTTTATGTGAATAATTCATTGGCAGCCGGTTAAGATTTATATTATTTTTCTTAGACTAAGTTATCAACGACGCGACGCCAATATTGAAAACGACGATTAGTCTTTGATATGTGGTCGTTCGAAGAACCTGACCAGTACCGTTCATCTGAAACGGGTCAACTTCTCGTTAGTATATAAAGTAGAAAATTTTCGAGTCGCGACTCACATTAAAATGAGGCGCAGCCTTTTGTTTTTATTTGTGTCGGGTGTTGTTGTGGACGTAACTTTAGGTCGGACACCTTTTCAAGGTGAGTACGCAGAAAAAATGTGGTTTTGTATAATAAGCTTCTCGCGTCGTTGTGCGCTTCAAGAATTTTAAATTTTCGTTTGAGATTTAGCAGCTAGAAGTGCTTGGAATCGTAATCGGTCAAAAAAACTTGAATTTAAAAAATGTTTGAATATAAACAATTTAATATTGTTCAACTTTTTACAATATTTTGCAATTCCTGTACTGTTTAGTTGAGTTCAATTGGATTTATATTTTGAATTATATTTTGTTTTAGTTTCAGTTTTTACATTAAGATAATTTTTTTTTTTTCGCCTGTGACAATAATTTTAGTTACTTCTAGGTTATTTTTTTACACAAAAACTGTAATTTCATGTTCACAATAAAAACATTTCCAAGAAAGATCAAATGCCATCTTTACCGATATCCAAGCGGCCCTAAAGGAACTTAATTCCAAAGAGGTCGATTCTAGGCTAGAATGGGATTGCATAGGTATCTTAAACGCACTTGGGCACGAGGGTCATAGGGACAACGTAGTAGCAGATGAAACAGCCAGGCAAGGCTCATGAATGCCATTCATAGGTCCAGCGAAACAGTTCATGAGATGACTTTCTGTCACCTAGAATAAGAAACTGTTCAGCACATCCCATATTAGTGCGGTTGCCTGGAGAATTGCTTTTTATACTAGGCAATGAGAAGCCTCTGGCAAGAAATTACATGAAAGATTCAGCCTCGAAGAAGATTGATAGTTGTATGTATGTATTTTTGGGGTAACATTCACCGAGACCTGAAAGATCTATTGTGCCCCCTTACTTCTACTTAGTTTCTGAGGAAAGTCTCTGAAACTAGTAGTTCCTTTAGTCCTATTTCCCAGAGGAATTTTAGGACATCTGCAGGCTTCAACTTAGTAAATTGTTCCTCTTCTATCCAGTAATCTTCCAGGTACTGTGCTCTAGAATTCTGGAGTACTGTGCAGTTAGAAAGTATGTGGATGGAGGTTTCTTCTTCCATGCCACAATATTTGCATTCTTCTTCCTCCACTATTTTGAGCTTTTTCAGGTGCCCATTCAGGCGACAATGTCCCGCTAGGATCCCTGTTAAAACTCTTAGCGCAGTGTTACTTTGACTTATGTATTCATTTGATCTCAAAGGTTGTAGTCACCCAGAAGAATATTTGATTGTCTAAGCCCTACTAGATCCTTCCAATGGTCAGATCTTCCTAAACCCTAGATTGGCTAGTTAAATAGAGTCAGGCTGGAAAATGTAATCCAGATTCAGAGGGCCACACTATCTATCTTGAGCTATATAGGGTGTCCCGTAAATATGTACCGAAAATTAGAGATGATCATGATAGATTAAGAAATATTTAAAATACCCAAATGCAACTCTTCTCTAGCCTTCTTAGTTTGTTAGATACTGGCTTTTAAAAGGTGCAGAAGAAATACAAGGTGTTTCAAAAATATGGTACAATAAAAGTTTACGAAATCTATTGATACTGTCGATGTGTTTTGAAGGGACAATACCTACAAAAAATTTCAACTTTGTACTTTCCTTCCCCGAGAAGATTAGAAATATAATTTGTATTTCTTCTACACTTAACAGCCTGTATCTTACAAACTTAGAAGGTTAGAAAAAAGTTGCATTTATGTATTTGAAATATCTCTTAACGATTATGCCTCTAATTTACGGTACTTATTTACGGGACACCCTGTACAAGCTGTTAAGGTAACGAATTAACAGTTAGGTGAATATTTATATTTTTAGCAATTATAGAAAATATCTTAGACAACCTTGCCTTTTTTTTCTCGTGTCTTCAATTTGAGTTTAAAAAACGTATACGATTGCACAACTTTATTTATATCTGTGGATTTTCAGCTCCGTCATTTACAGTTCGAGAAAATGACGAGTTCCCTTTGAATTTGGAACCGGTAATCGTTGAAGAGCCTGAGTCGACGATAAAAATAATCGAGCCTGAAAATGAAGACCAAAATGAACAAAATCAAGATCTTGTACCAAAAGGAAGAGTTAGCTATAATGGAAATCAATTATGGAAGGCTGTGGTCGACGACATTGAGAAAATTAGAGTTTTAACTGAATTACGAGATAGAAATCGTAAGTTTTTTTTCTGTGACTCTAGTAAGTATAGTTTGGCAAGTTTATCTGAACCCACGGGGCATGGGTAAGAGGCGAGAAAACATGGCGCTTATCTGTCAAAAACGTACAAATGGCGTACTGTGCCTATTTTATAAAGTAAAACTGAAAAAACAAAGGTCAATAACAATACATACTTAGTACTTAACTTTTTCATAGTTAAACGTGGCAATATCGAATGTTTTCGACTGCATTCCTTTCACAGGTTCAAATAAACTTGCCAAGCTATATGTATAATGTTAGGAATGAAGCACATTTCTTGTAAAAATGAACCGGATTTATGATTAAAATTAGAATAAACATGATATAGCCCGAGATATAGCTCCTGGTTCAGATAAAATTTCAACAAATGTATCAAGTGAAGTTCACTATAATAGGTAGTACCAAATTATACTAGAAAGTGTGGTTACTTAGAAATTATTCTTATACAGTATCTACATTGGTTTTTTTTACATTTCTATATTTATCACTCACACATGTTAGTTTGTGGATTATTGTATTACAATACTCTATTGACTTGTTGAAATAAACTACCTATATAGTTCATATTATCATTATGAAGGTTTTTATTTTATAGATATATCAACGTGGGGTGGAAATAGGACAGCAGTCGACATATTAGTAAAGCCAGATTCTCTACTAACCGTAAAGGAGACTTTAAAAGAAAAACAAATCAATTTCGATGTGGTTATACAAGATTTACAAAAAGCTATCGATGAAGAAAATCCACCTATAACGGAAGAAACAGAAGATAGACAAGGTAGGAAATAGTTATTTAACCAACAAGTGTATTAATGAGGGCCATTAACAATCGTTAATGTTTGAGATTGTTAATTGCCCTTTTAATACTCGTGCTAGTTACAAAGTTTTTCCGACGACTGTATAAGTCGTATTATTTTTCTTCATATTTAAAAATTAAAAATATTTATTTGTTTCATAGTAAGTAATGTCAAAAATAAATAATGACATTGAAATGTCACAGAGATAGTCGCTGGTTTAAATGTCACTGTTTTCGTTTTTCTTCAATTCTTTTTTGGATGTCTTAACACTAATAATTATTATAATTTTGTAAAATAATAAAATAAAACGATAGGTTAGTCGAAAACTAGAAGAATTCTATACCAGGATTCATTTTTGAAGACGCTGTTGTATGTTTGGTTGCCTACAAAATGTCAATATATAAGATGTGCGTTGGGTTGCCTACAGAAAACCGTTGATTAATATAGGTTAAATCATGCATTAATGGGGGTTATTAATGTATGATTTTGTCTAGTTTTGAGAACGTTAATATCATATGTTAATACACGGTCGACGGAAAAGCAAATTATCAGACGTTCAATTCTATTTAACCTATAAATTTGTAGGTCACCGTTTAACATGGAGGGCATATCACAGGGTTCCAGACATCCATGGATATCTTGCCTACATCAACCAAACATATCCCGATCTTTGTTCTGTAACAACTATAGGAAATTCCGTTCAAGGACAACCAATTATGGTAAGGAACAATATTAGAACAAATTACCATTTCTATCCATTGAAAAAAGTGTTTTAAAAAAATTAAAAGTTCCATTCAACTTTTGTCCCTTTTAAACCAATTTGTATACCTATCTTGTCATTCCAAAGGTACTTTTCTACATTCATGCAAAAAAAACACTTTTGTGAAACACATTTAATGGAGAGAGTGGTTCTTTTCTGCACTAGTGCAACAAAAAACCAGCTATGATTAAGTACTGACAAGGTGGAGGCCATAAAGATACAAAAAAAAAGAAGAATGGTTTGAGTTCCCCACATTTTCTAATTTTCCAGTTTTTGCATGAATGTAGAAAAAATATTGTGCGCAACTCGTTCAAAACGTGTTTTTTGCACGCGACGTGAAATTTTCCAAGAGGCCTTTAGGCCGACTTGGACAACAAACCAACAAACCAATTTGTATACCTATCTTGTCATTCCAAAGGTACTTTTCTACATTCATGCAAAAAAAACACTTTTGTGAAACACATTTAATGGAGAGAGTGGTTCTTTTCTGCACTAGTGCAACAAAAAACCAGCTATGATTAAGTACTGACAAGGTGGAGGCCATAAAGATACAAAAAAAAAGAAGAATGGTTTGAGTTCCCCACATTTTCTAATTTTCCAGTTTTTGCATGAATGTAGAAAAAATATTGTGCGCAACTCGTTCAAAACGTGTTTTTTGCACTCGACGTGTTGTCCAAGTCGGCCTAAAGGCCTCTTGGACAATTTCACGTCGCGTGCAAAAAACACTCACTTTTTGCATTTGTTGCATAAATAACTATTGTCATAAGAAACCTTATCTTGGACACGGTGTACAATAATAAATAGATCTTGTTGTTTTAGTTAGTTAAAATTTCCAACGGTAACGCATCCAACAAAGCTGTTTGGATCGACGGTGGAATCCACGCAAGAGAATGGATTTCGCCAGCTGTAGTAACCTACATTATCAATCATTTAATAGCGAACTTTGAAAACGAACCGAGTTACATGCAAAATATTGATTGGTACATTACACCCTTGGTAAATCCCGATGGATACGAATACACCCACAATGTTGACAGACTCTGGAGAAAGAATAGAGCAAGATCTGGACAGTGTGCTGGTACAGATTTGAACAGAAACTTTGGGTGAGTATACTTTGACTTCTTAGAGAAGTTTTGACATCAAATAAATTACAGTATTCATTGTTTGTTACTTCATCTACCTGATAAACATAGACATTATCAGTAATAACATTTTTGGTAGAAAATTAGGTATAAATATTGCCTAGAACCATTTGTGTAGTAAATATTATTTTGGAGTGTCCATTGGCCGTTGTTCTTCCTGAACTCCTAATATATTTTCAATCAACAACTTACTTTTTAGTTATAAGTGGGGAGGACCAGGCTCATCAAAAAATCCATGCGCTGAAACGTACGGCGGAACAGGTCCTTTTTCAGAACCAGAAACAGAAGCTATACGAAAATTTATTACAGGTAAAATATATGCGTTACATATTCACAGTACACCTACTCTAATACCAGATAATAATAATGATAATTCTTTATTTCCTTTCTGACAAACAACAAATAAAATGTTCAACCCCTCATTACAGAAACCCCAGCTAAATGGAGAGCATATCTTTCATTCCACTCCTATGGACAATATATATTATATCCTTGGGGATATAACAGAGCTGTTCCACCAGATTATAAAGATTTAGAATCAGTTGGTCGACAAGCAGCAGCAGCTATAAGAAATTCAGGTGGCCCCAGTTACACTGTTGGACCTGCAGGGAATACTCTTTACCCAGCTTCAGGTGGATCTGATGATTGGGCAAAGGGAACTATCCATATGAAGTATGCTTATACATTGGAATTAAGAGATAATGGAAGGTGAGGAGTTAGTTAGAATAATAATATTGCTTTCTGAGAAAGACTTTCACAGATTTTGCAGCAGCTCATTATTTACATTTTGGTTCTTTTCCCAGATATGGTTTTATACTGCCAGCAAATTATATCAATCCAACAGCTAAAGAAGCATTAGCAGCTGTAAGAGTGATAGTAGAAGCAGCCCAAAAAGTGTAAAACATAAGCAGCAACAAAGCAAACACATGTCTACTGATCTGATTTTTTTAATATAATATTCATCTTCACATATTTCTTGACATTGATATGATGCTACTTATGTGTTGATGAAATAAGGACAATTAGGTATCAAACAAAGTGCCTTTATACAGTGATTTTTTGATCTTGATCAAAAGGTCATTATAAACCTAAGAGAAAGTATATTGCATACTTAGCTATGGAGACAGATTATGGTTAGAATATTTCCAAATTAAGAAATTTCCTACATTATTTTCAAAACTAGGTACATTATGCATAAAAATACACTCATTTTTTGCTATAATTATGTAAGAATAATTTGTCTTATTACTTAAGATTGAATAAATAGATCTTCTATTGAATGTGAGTAGACTTATTTCAGTGTGTGATGTGATTTAAAACTCTTTTGTGCTATAAAGTTATCAAAGTGGTTACTTTGTGGATTTTTGTTAGGATTATGATCAGATTATTATAATGTGAATAAAAAAATATTAGCAAGAGCATACCAAATATTAAAATAAGTATGTACCTTAAATTCTTCCATTTCAACATTCAAAAGTTTGTTGTGTTTCTTCAAATCTTCAATCAAATCATCTTTATTCACTTCATCTTCTACATTTGTTTGTAATTTCTCATCTAATTCACAAAATTGTTCTCTGTCTGTTTGAACTACTGGTGTCTGCACATGTTTGCTAAAATTAGCAGCTTCTGATTGACTCTTAACCATTGATTTAATTTGAGAAGGGTTCGAATCTTTAAAATAATTGAGTGATTGAGATTTCATCATAGTTGATGACTTTCCAATGTTTGATTCCATGCTAACTTGTTGATCAACAGCAGACTGCAATATAAAATGAAATATATTATCAAATAGCACTAACAAAATTACAATAAATAAACACAGAATAGTTCCTTACCATGTCAACAGCTTCCTCTATGCTTTCTTTATTGGTGATAAAATTTTGGTAATTTGATTCTTTGCCTATTAAATTATAAGGAGATACATTAATTGAGTGTATCTTACTTTCTTCAGAAAAATCTTCAGTATAATCATCACTTTCACTCATTTCTTGATGTTCTAAATCTTGAGGTTCAGGATCCATTGGTAAAGGACTTAAACTCTTTGGAGTTGGTGTAGAGTCTTTAGAAAGGTTAGATAACAAATCAGATAGATTTTGGGAAGTTTTACTTCTCTGACTTAACTGTTCAAAACTTTTAGAGCTTTCCATATATATTTTTTCTGCTTCTTTAAGTAGATCATCAACGCTTCTCTCCCCAACTGATTTTTCATAGGGACCTAAGGGACTTTGTGCTGCAAGTCTATTTATTTCTTCAATGATACTTCCTACATCTACGTCGGGATCAACATTACTATTTTTATCATTTAACAAATCATTCACAGGTGATGAAGAAGTGACTATGGAATCGTTCTCATTGCTATCAGGAGCACTGTTTACGGACGATTTCAACCACCAGAAATTTTTGTTTCTAGTTTCCATGTTGATATCGACTAATCTACACCTCCGGTGTGGATAACAACACTTCCAGAAAAGCCTTGAAGGCGAATTATTGAATCAACAACAGTGATTAAAGATGTGTAACTACCACCAATAAACTTTAAATTTGACACCTGCTTTTATTTACAAACAGCTATGACAATTTGACTTTGACATGTCAGTTTATCTTCTTTTTTAACTAGGCTAAAAAAAATTATATTTATAACCATCTACCGGACTAAATTTGGTGTACGCTCTTCTAAAAATATAAGAAAACAGAAGAAATAGATAACCTTAAAATTTAATATTTATGCGTTTATCTGAATTTTCATTTTGGTTTATCGGTTTCTTTCTGTTTTGGTATTAACTAGTGGTATAAATACGTTATTAACTTTTAATTTGAGAATGAGAAATTGTCTTCCAGTTTAAATTCAAACAAAATTGAAAATGGATTATAATTTTGAAGTTTTGCGAAAAGAGTATAAAGTGAGTAGATAATATTTATGGTCATATCAATTAATTTCAAATAAGTTTGTTTCCAAGTATTTGAATGACTTGGTTAAACTCAGACCACATTTTATTCAGTTTATTATACACATAATGAAATAAAAATGTTTTAGAATGTTCTACAAAAATCTTTCAAAACCAACAACGCAGATCTGCTTGAACAAAAGGTAAAATCACTTGGAAAAACTGATGTCGACTTGAAAACTCCTTTAGACCAAACCCTTCGGGATGTGCTATTAAATCTACTTGAAGAAGAAAATAATGTTGTTATTTTGAGAGATTATGTAGATTTTGCAATTTTACTTTGTAGAAAAGGACTAAGTTCTCCCACAATTCCTGTTGTACTTCTGGGAGATATTTTTGAAACACTTACCCTTGATATATGTGAGAATATGTTCAGTTTTGTAGGTAAGAAGATATTTTTCTCTTTAAATTTAAGTATTACTGATTATTAATAATGTTAATGTTTTAGAACAAAATGTAAATGTCTGGAAAGAAGAATTGTTCTTTTCTGGTTGCAAAAACAATCTTTTACGTTTGTGTAATGATCTCCTAAGAAGACTATCTAGAACAACAGCAACAGTATTTTGTGGGAAGATTCTTTTATTCCTAGCAAAATTCTTTCCATTTTCTGAACGTTCTGGATTAAATATTGTTAGTGAATTTAATTTAGAAAATGTAACCGAATATGGTACAGATCCACCTGATGACGACATTGGTGATATTAAACCTGGACAAGAAAAAAATTTGATAGATTTTACATTTTATTGCAAGTTTTGGCAACTTCAGGATTTCTTTAGAAACCCAAATCAATGCTACAATAAAGTACAATGGAAGCTTTTTAGTTCAGTAAGTAAACTTCTCAAGTCCTACTGTTGATCCAAAGCAATGCACGTACTCCAATCTATTTGTGTTCGAATCGTCTTATAAAAACTTATGAAAAACATTCACCTACTTTTAGCATGCTACTAATGTATTAAATACATTCCAAGGAATAAAACTAGACTATGTAACTTCTATGGAAAATTCTTCAAACTTGGGATATTTTGCAAAATATCTTACTAGCCAAAAACTATTGGACCTTCAGTTACATGATGTGAATTTCAGAAGATCTGTATTATTACAGTTTTTAGTAGTTTTCCAGTATTTCACTTCTGCAGTTAAATTTAAGTCGTAAGTATATTACTTGACAATAGAAATAACATTTAGGTATATTAAAAAAAAAATAGCTATTTTTTCCTTTTTGCTGCAATTTAATTTTGTTAGATTGTTGATTAATACTTTTTGGGTATCATTGTTCAACAAAAAATACGCAAGGAGATGAAGAAGTGGCTGAGGAATCAGCACCTTGCTCATTGGAATGCTCTGCCAGGGTCCTAGACAATCCAAACTTCTCCTGAAGGGATGGACTTATGGACACGCTAGGGCAGCTAGTGAACTACCAAGGAGTAGTCTAAGGAAGATAGCAGGACTCCTAACAGGGCACTAAGAGGAAACACCTTCACAACTTAGGGGTAGAGGAAAGTTCCCTATGTAGGGGTCAGTCCATGTTCTCTTAGAGTGTCCACACTGCAGGCGAATCTTCGGAGTCCCTGTTATGGCCCCTGGAGACACAAGCAGGCATCCATTAAAAAAGGTTGTGGCCTTTATTGAAGGTCTTGGCTTCATGGATATCTAGGTAGCAGGAATGGCACAATGGGCCCGCCAGTGGCCTCAGTGCCGGAACCTTGGCTTGAGTTTGTCCAGGACCAGACTCGCCTGAACATTTAGTAGTAGTAGTTGGGTATCATTTCAATCTATACATATAAAATGCTTTGTCCTACATGACTGACTAATCGCCTGGTTTAAAAATGGGTGGAACATTATTTTGAGGGTGATTAAAATCAAAGTTGATATCAATACTTCTTGCTGCTTTTGATTTAAATTGTATTTTATTTTAGAGATGCAGACTTTTTGAAAAATGATCAAAAAGAGTGGATTAGTACAAATACAGAGAAAGTTTACAGTTTATTAAGAGAAACTCCACCAGATGGAGAAGAATTTGCCCAAATTGTAAAAAGTATTTTGAATCGGGAAGAGTTATGGAATGCATGGAAAAATAATAAATGTCCAGGTAAGATGGTAGTGTTGTTAATAGTGAATGATTCAAAGCTTTAGTAGAAGATTTAAGATATGGGACTTCCTTATTTTTGACAAACATATTTTGTTCAGTTTTATAAGATTCTTTGTTATATAATTATGAGTTTATGCTGATTATTTTTGAATAATATATTTTGAAATAATTTGTTTAGAAATCAAGAAAACCTTACCTCAACCAGTGGATGCTCCAGAAAGTAAAAAAGATCAGGATAAACCATTATTGGGAGACATAATCAAAGAGGCTAGTGATCAAGGAAAGTATTTTATAGGAAGGTGAGTGGGACAGGACACGGACTATCTAATTAAAATATCTCAATTGTAAATCAATATAATTTTTGATTTTAGTGGCGAGTTAACTAAACTATGGAATCAATGCCCTAATAATTTAGAAGCATGCAAAGGTAGAAATTTCCTACCAACTTTAGAAGAATTCTTCTCGGAAGCGATTCAACAATTGGAAACCCACCACAAAATAGACGACAGCATCTTAAAAGACGGCGGCTTAGGCTGGAGAGCGCTAAGACTGCTAGCAAGACGCAGTCCCCAATTTTTCATATACGATACAACTGTGACGAATTCGCTAGCAGGTTATTTAGAAATTATGGTTAAAAAAATAGCTCACGAAAAACCCGGGAAGGAAGCTCCTCAAGAAATACAAAACGACAACGAATTGGAAAATATTCTGACGGAAACTGATCAAGCTACAGATGATTTAAAACCGGCAGACCCAGAAGAATTTGTGGATGATGCCATTGCCAGACCTGACACAAAGGATATTACTTTGCAGCAACTGATGTTGTTTAGCGAAAAAATTGCTCCTGATTGGCAGAAACTGGCAGCAAAGTTAGGTAAATGCATACTTTTTTTAAACTAAAGAAAACATCTAAAATCTTGAAATCTGTAACAAGTGGTGTGGGTTGTCTACTCGTCTTATAGCAACCATAAGCAATAATATGACATTATGGACACCAAATAATATGCGAGGGAGTTATATATATACCTCATTTAAAAACCAGGAGGAGTAATTTGAATTTAAGTTGGCAATTCTAAAGACCTCTGATTTGTCAGATTCCGCTCAGATTCACACAACACTCTCTAGTATTGACATCATCCATTTTTGATATACTTCTGACAGATAAATATAATTAATTTTGTCACCGCATTATGTTATTTTATTATTTTCACTCAGTTTCGTTGAAAGTGTTCCTTTAAAAACTTCAGTAAGCAATTGTATTGAATATCTGCAATCATGGATCCTTCTACTTCGAGTACCAGCTCTTCGCTTAGTCCGGCAAAATTATGTAAGGTCATTTAGGACCGTCAAAAATCAAATACATTCATCTTATATCTACAATAAACATCTAAATAATCTACTGAACAGACGAAAAATCAACTTATTGTTATGGGTGGCTGATTTCTTTATAAATCAAGGCATATTTAATAGATTTGGAACACGACTATTGACTACTGGTAATTTTTAGTGGTGTGAGTGAGGCTTTTCAAATTACTCCTCCTGGTTATTAAATAGACTATAGTGCCCAATATGAATTGAATGTAATAAACGTTAATTTGAATTTTTTTGTTGTATATAGGGTATAAAAAGGAAGAAATTGACTTTTTCGAAAAAGAAAATCCAACTATGGTGGAACGAGCAAGAAACCTACTGCAACTATGGTTTGAAGATGATGAAGACGCAACAATGGAAAACCTTCTATACATCCTAGAGGGACTGGAAATGCACGAGGCAGCGGAAGCTGTTAAAAGCGAAATTAATATGGAAACATCTTGACGTAAAATAGAGCACAAAATCATGTACTACAAGATAAATAGAATTAAGAGATTTAGTAATATAAATTAACTCTAAAATGTTGTTGCTTTTAATTTTGAGAATCAATGGATTTCAGTCTTATTTACACCATTTACACTGGAATATGTTTACAAAATACTGGTAAATAATAACCAAGAAGTGTACAGTGTTGTGTGAAGTATACAGTGTTTGATCATGGAGAGTTTATTAGTGATATTTAACCCAAAAACTGTTTTTCTCATCTCTGTTTTTCCTATCACATTAAAAAACAACAATCCTGGATGGAAGTGTATGGAACTGTACTGGAAATAAACCATGCACACAAGCTATTTCGATAGGGAATCTGATACAGAAACTGGCAAGAATTTTCATATGATTTTGGAATTCGCATTCTGTATGTGTGATTTCGAATCTCTGAAGTGGGTCTAGCTGTAGTTCATTCCATGATCGTGTCATATCCTGCCATGCTTTGAGAAGCAATACTCACATTTGTCTTCTCCTGCAGCACATACAGATTGCGAACATCCTTATGGAACCCTCGCCTCGGATTGCACAGGTGCGACAGGGATATATGAAGGAGGGAGGGAGAATAATTGTGCGCGGTCATCACTTTGTTTTACCTGGGGGTGTATGCTTATTTCCCGAGGCTGGCGAAATTTTCAAACAATGTCGGATGAAAGTGTTCTGTTTAAACTATTGTGCATGACTCAACGAAAACGAGAGAAAAATATCATTTGTACAAATTAATCTGCTATTCTGGCAACAGCGGTTAAAATAGGGGAGCAATAAGCATTCGGATTCACATAGAAAGGAGTGGTGTTTAGTGGCCAATAAGAATAAAAAATAATGAGAAAAACTTTAATACATACATAAAGTTAACTATAATGTATATAGATAATATTTAACGTACATCATTATAAGTGTTATTAGCAACCAATTAATTTGTTCGAGCATTTAAACTTGGTAAGTCATTTTCAATCGAGAATGCAAACAAATTTATACAAACCTTATGAAAAATTATTAAAGTTGACACAATAATAATAAATTAGTTAAAACTAGTAATTAGTAAATCTCAATATTATTAATACAGAATTAAAGTGCATATGTTGAAAATACAATAAAATACAGAAAGGTTTCTATCTAATATTTTTCAGTCAATTTTTTCAAAACATTAAAACTGGTATAAGTTAGAATACGTTTCATATCCATATCAGGCAGCTAATTTTTTAAATATTATGGATTTTAATGATAGTTATATGCATATTGCTCCAAGTAAAATTTCCATAGTGTTCATGTTACTTTAAAAAACATTTTTATTAAAATCTGGCAAATGTATATGTCAAGTAGGTATCAGGAACGGTTTTTATAATTCAGTAGATTACTTACTCAATAAGATATTACCATATCAGGCTATAAAAAATAGAAATATTTAATAAAAGATCTAATACTATTAATTTTATGTCAAATTTTATATAAATTTGAAGTGTAATGAAAGTAACTACAAAGATGTGATATAAAACAAATATTATATTCGAATCTACAAAAACGGCAATTATTTTTTAAATATCAATAAGTTGATTCTAGAGAGTGGATATTTACATATTTTGTACCAGTTTATAATGGTTTGATTTGATTCATTAAGTACTTTTCTTTTGCCTTGATTCTTCTAGTCACATACTTTTACTTCCTTTATTCTATTATCTTCAAATATCGATACTTTTATGAGGATTTCTTCTAAATTCATTACCATTATGGTATATTCAAGACTTGGCCAATTTTTATTTCCACTTAGAATTATTGTTCCCAAAAAATAAGCGTTTCGCAGCATTTTCTACCAATTAAATTTCCTATGAGTTTAAATTTTTCCGATTCACCTAAATGTTCTATAAAATCTGCACAACTCATTAGACGACGTTCAAATACAAGTTTAATTTTTAAAATATCCCTCTCGGTGGGAAAGTTCACGTCTATAGCATCAATATCTTCATTTAACCTGGAGTAATTTTTTGTTTCTAATAATTTAATACATGTTTCTATAGGAATCCAATGGTAAGTTTCGGGACAAACCAAATATGATGGAGTTAATTTTCCTTTGTACCTCATTTTAGGACAAGAATGAATATAGAATCCCATGTAATAACTTGATATATCAGGTAAACTCTTCTGTAGTTGTCGTGTTAATTGTAATTCCCTACAAATTTCAAGTTATTATAAGCACATAAGACTATGTATGTATGCAATCATTAATTCCTGTCATTAATTTTGCCAAATGTTGGAAGATTTTCTAGCATTATAATATAATTATATTTTAAAATTTTAAACTGTTTCATAATTTACCCAATAAAGAAATCAATTTGTAAGCCCTAAACAAAATATTCTACTCAATTGGGCGGAGTATAATTCAATGAGACCTCTGGTGGAAAAAATTGTAATTGTCGCAACGAGTAAAACAATTCGTTTTGCATTGTTTTTGTATAATATGCAAGTCAACGTAATTACCGTAAATTCGTACTTTATTTGTTTAATTTTGTGTCAGTGACAAGCTTAATACTGTGTTTTTCTATACAGCTCAAATGTCATCATTTCTGAAGTTATATTCTTATATAATCAGAGATATTATGGAAGAGCTTATGTTATTCTATTTTTTGTTTTCATTGCACTTTTATGAAAGTATCACTTATTTCCTTTATATGTACCATGCAAAAATATATGGCCAGCATTTAAAACTGCCTGTCCCTCATTTATGCACCTAGAAGAAGACTCAGCATTTACAAATTCAAATAAACTTTGAATAGTCAGTGTATACCTAATCCATAGTTACAAAAACAAAGAGAAAATAAGTCGGTATTAAAACATTACCCAATACAAACGTGCCTTCCCTGTAACTTTTGTAGATATGACTATATCAAAAATAAAATAAAAACACGAAATCAGACCTAAATTTGTTTTATTTTTGACAAATATCAACCATACCTATTACTCCAAAAATAAAAATATTAGGAGTCAAAATTTAGTTTAACAACACAAAATATTAAAGCACAATCAAAGAAAAAGCAAAAGTTTCACAAAACACACACTGAAAATAACTAAAACAGCAAAATAAAACCACTTAAATATCAAAGGGCTTATACGGCAGCTGATTTGTTTTACTCGTTGCTAGGAAGACATTGAAATTTCGGAGCGCCATCTATCGAATTCTACTTTTCCCAATAAGCATTCGGCACGCGTCACTAACGCCACCTTCTGAATGGAACACTATTCCCAATTAAAAATCATTTTATGTAAAGTTTACATTAGCCATTTCACAATAATGTCATATTCAAGCATTTACCTCAAGGATCCATATGTTCCTAAAGTTAAATTTCGATAATCTGGATCATAAAAAAAATAAACAGAACTAACACATCTAGGTAAAATGTCTATCACTCCAACTGCTATTAACCTATCGTTTATCCAATACTGTTGATGGAAAGATCCGTATCCTTCACCGTCTACGCCTTCGGGAAAACTTTTGGGCTAAAATGATGTATTTAATTAATTTCAATTCGACTACTAGACAAAAAACTGTTGAGACACATGGGAAATATCAATTGGGTTCAAGATTGTAAGATTCCAGTTTATATTAAAGAGTATTTTTGAGTGCCAAGCACAGGTACTACTTATCTTCCTATACTAGATGGAGCAGATGGTTGAGACACATGTCATTTAAAAACAAGATGTACTGAATGTGCTGAGATTATAGTATAATAGATTATAAGGTGTATGAGAGTAAGATATTTCCACCTGGATCGAAAGGAAGTAATATCAACAAAAGTATATTTTCCAGATTTGAAAACAATAAAAATGACGTTTTTACACATTTTTGTTCACATTTTTGGAACTAGTGTAGCTACAAGAAAAACAAATCTAAGTATTTCAACATTTTTTTGTCCATTAATACATTAAATTTGGTAAATAGTTTTAAAAGCAGAGCAAAATCTACCTGTAAAGGTGTTTCAACTAAAAAATTATCAAATTGATCTTCAGTACATTCTAATGGGTCCTCATCGTGAATACGTATTTGATAATTTTTATACAATTCAGCACTCAATGAGAAATTATTACTTGAAAGGGACATCCGTTCCAATGTAATCTATTATATGAACAAATATTCAACTTAAAAAAAAAACATTTCTACAGTGTGTTGCTTATTACAAATTGTAAAGAAATATTTAAACCTAACTGATATATCAATAACAACTTAGAAATGCAACTAATTTTTCTAGTACACATTATATAAGTTACCTAAAATTATAAATAAAATGAATGTAGCTATAATGAATGGTCTGTTTAAAGTGAAATCACCTTTGTAGTTTATATTTGCTCTGTTTTTAGAATAATTTCTATTATACACGTTACCTTCAAAGGAGACTTCACTAAAAATCTGTCAAACCCATTCAAAGACAATTTACTTGGTGGATCATTATGAATGATCATTTGATATTTCTTATATAATTGAAATTCTAGATCTTCTGTTGCCTTCCATTTTGAATTCTGAATGCTTGTTGGAACCAAACATATCTTTAGAAAAAAAAAATATTTCAAAAGCCGGGGAATAATTTGTATGACTTTAATAGAACTGAATCGAAGCAACACTTGGTTGGGATTAGTTAGTTATTACATATAAAGTAGTACAGCAGAACTTACTCGCAACCTTTTCTTGTCAGTTTCAGATATCTCTTCAAGAAATTGCTCTAAACTTTTTTGATTTGATGTAGGTAGACTTTTTTGAAATTCCAACCCTTTCATCTTTTTCCTTTCAAGTCTTAATATTTTAGCCTTTTTAGAAGGTGGCTTATTAGGGTCAGCACCAACTCCTTCTTTGAAAGGTGTCTTTGTATTAAACCTTAGTTGACTAGAATCAGTAATGTTATCTACAAGTTTGAATGTATAGAGTCATCTAATTTACCAAGTTAGAATTTAAGTAACAATAATACCACCAGGCTAGTTAAAGTATTGAATTGCAGTTCAAAAAAAGTTTATATTTGTAAACATGAATAGTAATAGACCAGTATCTTAATATCACTTCTTACCACAAGGTTTTTCAAAATTATGTTCACATTTTTCCTCAGCATTCTGAATTATTTCATTCTCATAAGATGTGGAAGGTTCTTCAACAGATGGATTATGATTTTCTAATTCACTGTTTGAAATACTTGTAGTGATACCAGTTAAATCTATCTTCGGTTGTTTTTGGGGTATATCTGAACAATTTTCAAGCTCATTGAAATGGAAATGGTCTTCATATTTAATTTCCCCATCTTTAAGGAACTTATTAAACCGTTTAATAACCTTCTTTTGTGATTTACTTAATGAAACATTAATTGCATCACACCTAAAAGTGAGTAAACATTCAATATTCGTTGTTTTGAAAGCAACAATATCGATATGAGTTTTGACTGATGCCACTGTTACAAGTTATAAAGAAAATGTCACTACAACTCATTAACAATAGCGTTCATTCTTTCAATCTCAAACTTTTAATTGGATTATTGTTAAGCCCTGTTATGTACTTACTTTATTGTATACAAAGGGCAACATGTTTCTTCCATAACAGACTTGTAACAATATTTTCCTGATCTACGCCATCCTCTATCTATAAGTTCTTGATAATCTTCAACATTAAGACTCTCGGCCCACATGCCTAAAATAATTACAATTGAAATAGAAATACACTTGAGTATATAAATTATTGTGATTGAAATGTTTACTTATACCAAAACATTGAGCAGTTTTATTTGTTATAGATTATGTAACTGAATATTAAGTATAAATGTTGTATCTTCTCTATGGTTCTTGTGGTATATACATTATTCTATTCGTTATTTTGTTGCAAAAAGAAGCTTTTGATATTTTTGGTAGCGTTCCATCTACCTTTATCAATAATAATTAAGTTTTTGAAAATTATTGTTACTACTTGGCGCTTACAAAAACATTCATATAATTGTAGAGGAGATTTTACGACTTTTTAACCAGAGAAGCAAATCACTAACCTTGTGAGATACTGTTTTCAGTTTTACAATAACCACATCTATGTTTTTCTGTCCCTTCGACCCATTGAACGATACTGGATTTACTTAAATCCACACTCATGTTTATTTTTTATTTTTTTTAATAACTATCACGAGATATATTTGTTTATTAAAGCTTATTTATTTTGCTACGGGTGAAAACATTTCTGCATTTGATTTGATTTTGACGATTTTGACACCATAGATAATTTTGACACCATAACCCTACCATAGATAACTTATATAACTTACTGTTTGACAGTTGACACTAGTGTAGTTCCATAGAAATAGATATTCATTTATCTCTGTGAAAAGTTCCTGAGTTCCATGTTCTAAAGCGCTCTTGTAATTATATTTCTCTATGCTCTTGTACTTGTGCCTTTGACAGTTGAATTAAACTGCTGTAGTGCTTTTAAGCGGAGATAACCACCAAGGCTGCTGCGAGAAAAAAAGAAGAAGATTATTGACGAATGACTAGTGACAGCATCGGTCATCAATCAACTAAAGTCTGTCTGTGATGAAAATTAATAAAAATTAAATAATTATGTGTCAATGTTATTAGAAAAAGGTAAAAACGATCACTATAAGAAATGTGCTGAACAGATTATTAAGTAAACCATTTTTTTCATATCGTTGGTTCATAACACTACAATCACTATGAAATCATCGTGATGAATGCGAGAGGATCTTAGGTAATTATATGATAATTTCTCTTTTGATTAAGCTTACAATCATAATCAATTAAAAAATGAATGAGACCAAAAGGTTAACGACAACATTTTTCAGTTATAACAACGAACTATTGTAATATCTCATTAATACAGAAGATAATTGCATTTAATCATATTTCATTGGTAATAATTTACATTTAGATGACACATTTATTAAATCATAGATTAGTATATTTGTTTTATTAGAATTTGTAAGTTGGGCGTTCCGGAAACGTTTATTTTTAAAATGCCACTTGAGGATTTAAACCAAATAGGGTATACATGTCTACCTATGAACTTATTTTTTAATAACTTATTTACTTTAGAATACATTTATGTACTCAGTATTAGTTAATTTTAATGAAATATAACAAAAATGTAGTGGAACAGTTTGAAAGTAATCAAATCATTTTAGAATTTGACAATACTGAGGTAATAGAATATGGAATTCATTATTGATATTAGCATTGAGTGATAAATATATATATTATATTTATCACTCAATGATATTGGTTAAAATATATAATGTCTAAAATATTACATGGTACTGCATTCCTATAGACAGTACCTATGTTACTGAATTAATTTAAACAAAGGTTAGTACAAAATGTAAGCAAATACTAACTGTTCCTATCTCAAAAAAAAAATAGTAAGAATGTGCCAAGTAATTAACAAATATTTAACTAAGAGCCAAGGTATGTCAATTTTTATAAATGTTTCCAATTGTTTAGATGTTAGTTTTCAAGCTAAAATATATTTATAGTTTGTTATTTATTTATTTCAAACAGCTAATGCTAATTTACTAGGTAATTTAAATACTGAAAGTAGATTGTGAAAAATATCGTGTCTTCTATATCTGTCATATTTCTTCAGACTGTTACTGATTTAATGAATATTTTGTTTTAGAATGTAAAGAGAGATGGTAGCTGTTTTAATCTGAATTTCCAAGTATGATTGAGAGTGTCTCTAAAAGAGCATTCAGTGGTTCCAGTGGTACATACAACGTACATGCATTAGAACTGGCTGCAGCAAGAGAAAGGAAATTAAAAACATTAAGTATTACTGTGAAATTTTTGGATGACACAGAACATGTCTTTCATATTGAAAAACGTGCCAAAGGCAGTACATTATTGGAACAGGTTTATCATCATCTTGAGCTAGTTGAAAAAGATTATTTTGGTTTGCAGTATTCAGATAATAGTAATTTACCTGGAATCAGAGCTTCTTTATGGATGGTATGTATGAAATAAATTTTATTAATATCTCTGTGGTGGATATTTCAGTAGAAAGTAAACAAGTAAAAAATTGAAGTATGTCTTTATTTTTAAGTAGCTTCCATCTATTTATTTAAACATTATTAATGTTATTTCCGTTATAATTTTGAGATGTTTCTATACCACACAGTTGTAAAGCACTGCTGAATAAAATACTTTTTCTATTATTAAACTACTTATATATTTATTGCACAATATAATGTCTAATACTGTAACATCAAGGATTATATCATTAAACTTAATTCTTATAAAATAAGAGATAATATTGACAGTGTTATTTGCCAGAGTACCTATAATAAATTTTATTTGGGAAGTAAACAAACCTAACCTAACTCTTTAAATGTAGGCTGACAATTTATTCAATGCAGATATTCATATAATTAAAATAATTAAATTCAGAATAAATATATAATAAAAAAAATTTACATGCCACAATAGAAACATTACTAAATTTTAATTCTATCAACTACTACTGCTGGTACTGTTTATTTTTCTATGGTTAGTTCTCATGTAGAACTTGGCCACAGAGCCTCTTTACATTTTTAGCAGTATAACAAGTAATTGTTGTTTTAGCGCTGGTTAGATCCGTCCAAATTAATAAAAAAGCAGCTGGGAACCTGCCAAAATCCATTATATTTTAGAGTTAAGTTTTACGTATCAGATCCAAGTAAACTTCAAGAGGAATATACACGTTATCAGTTTTATTTACAATTGAGAAGAGATATTCTAGAAGGAAAATTATATTTACCTCCAAGTACTGCCATACTGTTAGCTAGTTATACTGCACAATGTAAGTCACCTCCTCAATACTTAGGAATCCATAATATTAGTTGAAAAAATTTAATGGAATGTCATACAGTGAAATTTTTGATGATGTTTCAGCTGAATTAGGTGATTATCAAACTGAAGAACATGGACCAAATTACTTATCTAGTATACAACTTGTTCCAAATCAAACGGAAGACATCGAGAAGAAAATATCAGAGCTACACAAACTGCACAAGTAAGTATAATGTCTTGTATAATGTTTACTAATAGTATCTATTCAAATTCAAGCATCTACATTCCAATTTGTCAGTTTTTGTTTCATATATTGTTAATTTTATAACGAGTTTTATAATAAAATCTTGGATATTGTAAATTTGTACTTTTGAGAAATTATTTTACATTGTAAACTTTTGTTTGAATTTATAGAGGTCAACTACCAGCTGATGCTGAATTCAACTTTTTGGACCATGCAAAAAGAATTGAAATGTATGGAGTAGAATTGCATAAAGCTAGAGACAGTGCAAATAAGGAAATCCAATTGGGAGTGACACATTTAGGTTTAGTAGTGTTTCAAAATAATATCAGAATCAACATTTTTTCATGGTCCAAAATTATGAAAATTTCTTTTAAAAGAAAGCAATTTTTTATACAACTTCGTCGAGAACTGGTAAGTGAATTAATCTAATTTGTAGATTGTAAATTTTAATTTCTATTTGCATATTAGTCATACTTATTTAAAGCTATTTTTAAAATCTTATCAATGGTGTAAATTCATTGATTTATAACCATGTATTCCGTAATTAACCACATGAGGATATGAAATAAAAAAAATTATGTGGTTTGGTAAAAATATGTAGTTTTTAAAACCTGTGATGTTTATACAGATATGGATATTACTTATCTGTTGTTCTATTTATGTCGCCGGAACATTGATACTTGCAGACATACCAATTTTACCTAAATCTACATTGCTATACCTCATTTAAAAACCAGGAGGAGTAATTTGAATTTAAGTTGGCAATTCTGTAGACCTCTGATTGGTCAGATTCCATCCAATTTCACACAACACTTTCTAGTATTGACATCAGCTGATAATTTCCGTTTTTGAAAGTTCTGACAGATGAATATAATTAATTTTGTCATCAATTGTTATTTTATTATTTTCACTCAGTTTCGTCGAAACTGTTCCTTTAAAAACTTCAATAAGCAATTGTATTGAATATCTGCAATTATGGATCCTTCTACTTCGAGTACCAGCTTTTCACTTAGTCCAGTGAAACAATGTAAGGTCATTTAGGACCGTCAAAAATCAAATACATTCATCTTATATTTACATTAAACATCTAAATATGGCTGTGAGTGGCTGTTTCCTTTATCAATCAAGGCATATTCAATAGATTTGGAACACGACTGTTGACTACTTTTTCGGAACACACCCTTTAGTAACTAATCTGGTAACTTTTAGTGGTGTGAGTGAGGCTTTTCAAATTACTCCTCCTGGTTATTAAATGGACTATATTTGTCGTCGTTGTCGATTTATGTAGAAACTTTGTAAACATCTTCCACATGGATTGTATTGAATAGTTAATTTTAACAAAACAATTATTTATTTTATTTGTTTAGTCTGAATCATACGACACCTTGCTTGGTTTTAATATGGAAACATATCGTTCATCTAAAACTCTTTGGAAATCATGTGTCGAACATCACACATTCTTCCGTTTGCATTCGCCGAGAGTAAAAAGAAAATTTCCGTTGTCTCTCGGCTCTAAATTCACATACTCGGGAAGAACCGAATATCAAACGGTAGCGGAAGTACGACAGCGAGGGATTTTGGAAAGGAAATTCGTGAGATCGCCCAGTAAATATTTGGTAAGAAAAAGTGTTTTGAGTTGATCGAATCACAATTATTTTAATTTTGAATTGTACTACTTGATTTTAATTTATAGGGTACTCAAGCTTCAACTCAAACACCTCCACATTTAGAAGATAAAGGAAAACTGATAACTGCTCCTGCTAGACCACCAGGACCTTACGCTCATAAAGTAACTTCCTTAGATACCAAAGAACCTAAAAAAGCCTGGACTGAAGACAGTAGAATATCAGATGAGTAAGTTATTCCAAACATAATGCCTTAACTGTAAATTATTGTTAATCTTCAGTCTTCAGTTTTATTCGATTATAACTAAAGAATTTCTTTTAGCGATGGTGGTTTTTTGGAGAGAACGTTAGAAGGTCCGTTTTCACCTGGAATAGCAGGTAGAGTTATAAGTTATGCAGACGAAGAACCACCATCTCCTACATCTAATGGATTGTATGATACGCCGCCATATAGTTTAAGTCACTCACCGACCTCACAGATAATCGATGATAATTTAGTTACGATTGTTCTCCATCCAGACGAAGACGGAAAATACGGATTCAATGTAAAAGGTAAGGTTTAGGTAGTTAGTTAGATGATATTTACTTGAAATATAGCAATAATATGAATGTGTTGCAAATTGGTTTTCTTCTAGGTGGAAGTGAACAAAATGTGCCTATATTAGTATCTAGAGTAGCCCCGAATACACCTGCTGATAAATGTGTGCCAAGATTATCGGAAGGCGATCAAGTGTTACAAATTAATGGCCACGATGTAACACATGCTCTTCACCAAGACGTTGTTAAATTAATTCAAGATGCCCGAGGAACAAATTCAGGTAAGGTGCCAAATGAATTTATGAGTGTATAAAATTGAATTTCTTTTGTGTCCAGCTTAAAATGTTGATCCCATGATCTCAATTGAAATATTTTAATACCTCGAATATTTTCTATGAAATCGTTTGTATAAATTGTTCAATATTATTTATTGCATCGCCTAATTTATGAATACCCCCTGTAATACTGTATTTGTAAGTTAAATGCGCATGCGCGAAACACCATTGGTTTTTTTTGTTTGTGAAGAAGAGAAGAAGACTAAAAAGAGTATGAACCATAGAGTAATAAATAAAAGAGAGATGTCGAATGTCTAGCGTTTTGTGGCACAAAGTTACCACTAGCGCCTACCCAGGCTACTGTTATGAACTAGCATTCAAGACGCGCGTTTTTTGAATTTGGAAGTTTTCAGCATACGCGTAATATTGTATTAGTAGGAGTAGGAGAATAAAAAAAAACTCTACTATTGAGAAATTTCTACTAAAACAACATTTTTCATACAATAAAATATCGAAAATAACAAAAACAGTGAATAAAAATAAAATGAGAACAGACTAACAAATAATCCACACTTGCACACCAATCTACCTGGAGACATCTCAAAGCACATACCAATATCACACGAACAATGTTTGAAATACCAATTTTTCACATAACTAGAACATTTAGCAAATCTTCCTTATTGTCTGCAAAAAAACTATAAAATGAAAAATATTGTTTCCATTATTTTGCTTTTTTAACTTACCTATGATGATTTACAATAAATCCTATGATAATAATAGGTGCCAATGTTGAAGATAATCAATTTAAATAGAAAAAGGCCAATAAGAATTGAATAAAAATAGATATCATATAGATATGTTCAGGAGTGACTACAAGTGACTAACCTCAAATTAAAATAATATTGACATATTGACAATTTTCGTGTGGTTAAAGGCGGGGTTTGTTAGTTCAGTTAGTCGCTGTGATGCGCCATACTCAACTGGCTGCAACTTTGTGCCAGTTTCTTCCATGTTTCAAAACCTCTCTTTTATTTATGAGACACGAGGACGAGCAGTTCTCGTGCAATGCAGTCAATAAATGTAATAACTATGTACGACAATTGCAAAAATAAAATATGTTTCAATAAATAATGAGTGTTTAACAATATATCAATATACAGTTCACTAATACCACTTGCACATAAATATAATAAATATATCGGGTGTGTGCTTCTCAGGGTAATCCTTATCATTTCAAACCATAGCAAGAACTTCGTCTGCTGTCAGAAATTCTTTTCTAAAGAAGAACGCATGCACTTTCCTTCCAAGTTTTTTTTCAAATGATTTTCTAGTTGAAATTTTGGTTTTTCAGGAGCTTCACATGCTGTAAATCACAGATTTTCCATCACCAAGCATACTTCTAACTAATTCTACTATGTCATCAACACTTTCACTTAAATGTTTGTCTGTAAAGGATTAAAAACAATTAAATTTTCATATTTGCTCATAATTCAAATCAAATCAAATTTATTTGCTTAGTAGTAAATTACAATAAGGTATTTAACAATAATATATATAATTAAACTAAGTTTACTAAGCCTTAAACCAGCACAATGGATTTTTAAAATCTGTGCATGCTGGTCTTTACTTACAATTATAATAACTAGGTTATGCCATGCAATAGCAATTTTAATAAATCTATAATAATTTATACTAAGGCAATAAGCCTGATAAGTAAATAAATAAATATAACTATTCTGTACAAACTTTTTTGTCATATATATGTCCCAGTGAATTTATTTTTCAAAATCAAATCCTGAATTTGGTTTTTAATTTTCTTGAAGGGTTTATTTCTAAGTGAACCAGGTAGGGTATTATAAATTCTAGGGCCAGTGTAGCTAATATGTCTCTGAGCTGCTTTATGTCGGACAAGGGATGTTGCTAGGTTCCGGTTTACAAAATTCCTTGTATTTAATTGATGTAAAACTTCATTTCTGTAGTATTGATTATTAATCATGAATCTTAATACTGATTTTATATACAACTGTTCTATATTTAAGAGTTTGCTTTCCTGAAACAGTAGCTCTGTTGAAAATCTTTTATTTTTAAACATCATTAATTTAATTATATATTTTTGGGCTATGGATAAACTGTTCAAGATTGTTTTTGATGCATTTCCCCAGACAATTATTGCATAATTTATGATAGATTCAACAAGTGAATAGTAAACCATTTTTAGTAAATTTAAGGATAAAATATTTCTGAGTTCAAAGAATTTGTATATTAGTTTTCTGATTTTTTTTGTTATATAGGTAATATGGTTTCTCCAATTTAGGTTTTCATCAAGGAAAATTCCCAAGTATTTTATGCATTTTACCCTCTCTATACTTGTACAATTACAGTTTTTTGAATCATCCACATCACAATCTGGTATATGTATTTTTAAATTTTGAGTGTTGGGCAAAGATTTCTGTGTTAACGCAAAAGTCATGAACTTAGTCTTCTCTATATTCAGTGAAAGCAAACTATGGTCAAGCCAATTTTTTATTTTTGATTCAGAATTTTCAGCCTTTTTGATAGCAAGTTCCCATGTTTTATCTTTAACTATTACAGCAGTGTCATCGGCAAAGCAAAACACTGCTTCCTCATTAATAACTGACAAAGCATCATTTATGTAAATGTTAAACAACAATGGGCCCAACACAGTTCCCTGTGGTACACCACACACCATCTCCAAAGGCTCACTTACACTGTTTCCAATTTTAACACATTGCATTCTGTTACTTAAATATGATCTCAGAAGGTTATACACTGTACCCCTAATACCTATCTTGTGAAGCCTTTCAAGAAGTATGTGATGCGCCACAGTGTCAAAAGCTTTTTTCAAATCTAGGAAAATTCCGACTACCTTTTCACCACTGGAAAGCCCCGCTAAAACCAGCTCAGTGACCTTACATAAGGCGTTCTCTGTACTGGAGTGTTTTCGGAAAGCATTACACTAGAATTCACTGCACCTTGCAAGTTGTAACTAAATGATCATTTGCTGACAAAGCGTTCAACTGATATTTAAATTTAACTATTTCACAATACATTTACTTGAAGAAGCTCTTTTGTATGTACCTAAAAATTCTACTTCACGTTTACATAAATTTCAAATGTGATTTTGTATTTTTTAGGGAAGCTAATATTAATGGTAAAAGCAAACGTCTTGTACCAAGGTTTCGAAGATTACGAAGAACCCCCATATCAATATGTACCTGCAGGAGACGTAGATCCCCCATCACCCGGAAACGCTCTCCAACAAAGTATGCTTTTGTTAGCCGATGGATTAGGTAGTGGAACATTGATAGCAAGATACGAAACACTTTTTAGGAAACATCCTGAATTAACTTGCGACGATTCATTGAAACAACAAAATGTAAATAAGAACCGCTATAGAGATATTTTGCCATGTAAGTATTGTAATCATTTTACTTGGTTTTAGACTTTAAAAATTTGTTATTTTAGACGATTCGACCAGGGTAGTGTTAAAAAGTGGCACAAACGGCGACTACATCAACGCAAATTATGTAAATATGTCAATATCTAGTACTGAGACAGTTAATCGTTATATAGCAACTCAAGGTCCACTACCAGCTACTACTGAAGACTTTTGGCAAATGATCCTAGAGGAAAACTGCAATTTGATTATAATGTTAACTACTCTTATTGAAAGAGGCCGAGCCAAATGTCACAAGTATTGGCCGGATATAGGTGACACCTTAACTATGCAAAATGCCACTATGAAATGTGTTAATGAAGAGACTGATCCTTCTGAAAGTTTTGTTTTTAGAGATTTCGTTATCTACGATATTAAAGTAAGTAATTTTAATCCTGTCATCTTATATTCCAGTTTAGATCGGATTTAGTTGAATAATTACTGATTATTAGACATTATTTTATTAACAAACTGATACAATTTATTAATCTATTCTTATTTTTTAGAATAACGAATCGAGAGATATAAAACACATGCAGTATATTGCATGGCCTGATCACGGAGTGCCTGATTCACCTCAGCAATTTCTAAATTTTACTGAAAAGGTTCGATCTGCAAGAAAAGGTTCTGATCCTGTGGTGGTGCATTGTAGTGCAGGTATCGGTAGGACCGGTGTTATGGTACTGATGGAAACTGCTTTATGTTTAATGGAAGTTAACGAACCTGTATATCCCTTAGAAATAGTTAAAACTATGAGGGAACAACGAGCTATGATGATACAAAATGCTGTAAGTAAAAGTAACATTTATTATATCATCTCATATTTCCCAAAAACAATACATTATGACTACAATTATGACTAATATTCCAAAGGTTCGTATTTTATATAGAATAGGGTACACGCATATTTCATATTTTGCTTAGATGTTAATTTGTAATAGTAAAGTTGATATAAATAATAGGAAATAAACCAGTTTCCATTTCAAAATGAAATTCAAATTTCAATGCGTAAAAATATCATTTATATGTTTGTTTGAGACCATTACGTTTTTGTGTGAGCTTTTTTGTATTTCTAAAAGTCAACGTTAAGTGGAAAGTACATAAATATTCGATATTTCCGAGGATATTTTGAAACCTTTAGAAGAAAATATTTTATCTACTAGTTCAGTGACGATTTTTTCATATTTTGTGAGTAAAGATATGGCTAGCGAAGGTTTTGTAAAAGCACAAATTGATAACTTGTCCAAAGTATATTCATTTATGCTGAATTTATTAAGTCATACAGCTGCTTTAATGCAGAGGAAATAAAAGGAGTTGAAGCATTTTCGTAAGTACAATTTAAACAATACCAACCATATTTCGACGCCGTATAAGAAAGTCACTGTCTCACGAGCCGTTTCCACTATTTTTCCTGCGAATATACTCAAAAATGACTTAATCGTACTTTTCGGGTACCAACTGGGAAACCACTGAATTTCACTCCTGTCGAATAATATTTCTGCACATTTTCAGTGGAAACTTGATGTGTGGTCGTAAGAAAAAAATGTTTTATGGTTTATTTCTAGACATATAGGTACATAACCTCCAACTATTAAAAAGCAAAATTACCAAAACAGAATTAGGAACTTACATTAAAATGGTCTTCACAAACAAAAGCAGTAGTATTTGTCGAAATATTGTCTTTATTCCGACGCATAGCTTGCAACCACAATGCCATTCTCTTAAGTGCATTTTTGCTTGCGCCACCAGCTAAAGTAAGAAATATCTTGTCTGGAGTTTTAATAGACGTCGATTTACGCTCTCGAACAATGCAATACTTGGAATGTAAAGTTTTTTTGGCTTTATCCATTTTTAAAGCTCTGAGAAACAAATTTGGTCATAACAACTCAGAGCGTGATACACGATACACGAATAAGAACGTAAACAAGGAGTGACGTCAACGTTTGGGGCAGCCGTCTTTATGAAGTAAAACGCGTTTTGGCGGACTTTCAAATTTTATGATTTTTAAAAGTGAAGTTAATATTTTTTTGAAAAAATGAGCATGCAAGGTGTTAGGAGACTTGATAAAGCGTCAATTCCCACCAATAGCAAAATTTATGCCTGTACCCTATTGCATAAGAAGCTCTGCGAAAGTGAACACAGCGATCGCTGAAATTCTTTTTTTATATCTTGACACATGACCTTAATTTCTATAGGTTATTCTGAACCTTTTTTGTGTTCTTTGCTGCCTTGTCTGTTTTGACAACTCGATTTCAACTAACGCTTCAGGTGGATGGGTTTGAAACTTAATTTTTTCATTCTAGATATAGTCAAATGCTATTTTATCATGAGTAATAAAATGGCAAAAAGTTTTAGCTCGCAAAACACTATACATTTTAAAAATCAGTTAACTCTTTACTAAAATCAATTTAATTATATTCAAATTTATTGATGGTCTTGGCAGTATTTCCATTTTTTACTCTATACACCATTTACGTTGAGTGTGTTTTGTTCGATTTCAAAATGTATTCTCTTCTTTTTTGATTAATGATAGAAATATTTATTTTCAGAGTCAATACCGCTTTGTTTGTGAAAGCGTACATGCTGCGTACAGCGATAAAATAAGCGTAGATAAATCAGAAAGCTAACTATAACAATCATTGGATGAAATCTGGGTAAATAAAATATAAGATGATGTGCACTAGGAGTATATCAATTCAAACAAGATTTTTCTGTAGAAAAATCTGCTTAGACTGAGTGATATATAAATTAATGCACTTGAAATCAGAACTTTTGTCAGAATAATTTTTTTATCGATAGCTACTAGCACTCGTTGAGATTTAGTCAGTTATTTTGGAAAAAAAAAGATCTCACCTTATCATAACGCTTTCTCATTTCTATCCATGCCATACTGCCCTGGGATCCAGACCAACGATAGCCTGTTGAGTTTTCCCATTTAATCTTTTTTGGCAGTCTAGTACCAATATTGACGTTACAGGGTAGTAGCCAAGTGGTTTTAAAGCCGCTTGGTTATTCTATTTGTGTGCGATTAGTTTGTTGAATAGTATCCTGTATAGAGGTTGAAATTTCTACGGACCCTTATTTTTTTGGATCATTTCAGTTATTCATAGTGACTGTCATCATGATTATTGAGCTAAGTTGGTGAGAGATGCAAACTGACTTATGAAATATTTCATTTCTCTATAATCACAAATTTTTATGACAAAACTAAGATATTAACCACCAATAATCATTTTATGTACAGAATAGACTGTGGAATGATGATGTAAATACCAAGAAATTGGTAAAAACTATTGAGTATTGAGTAATTGAATAGATGAGGCTTTTACTTGATGTAGATTCATACTAAATTATGAAATCAAACAATTTTAATTTGTTAAATCTACATTATATTTAAACTTAAAGTGACAAATTAAAATTGTTTGATTTCATAACTTAGTTAGTATTTTAAATTCAACTAACTTTGTGCTCACTTTGTCATCCTAATAACTCTACTTTTAGAAAACGTCATTGACAATATTCGGTTTCCTTTATAATAAAATTTGCTAGTGTAAAGGATATTTCAGTTACGTTTGTCCATTAGTTCGATCAACTAAGATCTTATTTTAATGAGTACAGGATAAATTGTGATTAAATGGTGTTATAAATAGTTGATAATCATTTTTGATAACTAGTAGTTGTCGATAGAATACAAATTTTTTGTTGCACTTGCTGTATTAACTGATTTTAATTGCAAAACTTCCGTCACTAATAGTTATGTGATTTTGATAAGCCTTATACATAATTGAACCTGTCCTATACCAATTTTTATAGAGTATTATTTAATAGAGGAGTTCAGTTTGAAGCCAGTGTGGCCAACAAAGTGTTTTTTTTTTCTGACATGAATGACAGTTAAGATCTACTGTTTGAAACATAAGATTTTGCATGTTTTTTTATCATTGCGAACATTTATATTGCTTTATTAAAATAATGAATACACCTCCGAAGCGTATTTCTTGGAATTTAAAATGACTCTTTAGCTGAATACCCAACATATCAGTGGCCAAAAGTTCTAGGATCTCTTGGCATGTCACCATTTCATTTCTGTTATTCAGTCACTAGTTCTGTCAAAGGTCAGTGAAAAAAGTAATAAGAAGAATAGAGATACAGCTAATTAAAAATGCTACAAAAATCTAATCGAAAATGGACATACACGATTATATGAATATCAACAAAAATAAATATAACTGACATTTGACATGGATGATGCTAATTGAAAAGGAACCAAGTGCCACACAGGCAATTTGCGTAATCAGCGATCATATAAAATATCACGTTTTCTTGATATTATTATATTCTCGTTAGTTTTTTTTTCAGAAATGATTGCCAGTTTGAAATAAAATAATAGTAAATAGTGTTTAATCTTTTTTCCAAGTTTCAAAAAAAAATTTTCATCACTTTTTTGGCTGATGGTTCCTTTTCAATAATCAAAGAATGGCGTTTTATTGCTTGAAAAAGATCCAAATTGCATGGTTCTGTTTAAAGAAAAGGGAAATAAGTAAATGGGTCTTTTCAAAGAAGGAACTTTATTTTTAAAAAATAATAGAAAAAGGAACTCATTCTATAAAAACATTATCATAAACCCTAAAACGCATCTTCAAAATCGAAATCTGTTTTGGAGCCAAAACCTTCAATATCATCTTCGAAGTTCTCGATATTTCTTATTCTGTAAAAATCAGTTGCATCTTTCGGGAGAAACTTCAGTAAAGTCTTGATGTCATCCCATTTTTTCTTTGAGATGGCTTTTCCTTCAGGGTAAAGCACTTTTAATTTTTGGAAATCAATAAGGTTTTTTTTGCCTCGGGTTAATTTCGAGATGTCTATTTCTTTAAAATTATTTTCGTCTGGTAAGTGTGACTCACATAAAAATATTGAATTTGGTTTCGACTTCTCAATTTTTATTATTTTTGTTTTCAACCAACTAACTTTCTCTTTATTGATAGTTACTTTTCTGTTTGAAATTTGCTTTTCAATATCTTCAGTAGAGTAGAAATCATCGGACTCCATTAGATTTATCACAAATTTATTATGTTTCTTGCAACTTCCGATAACAGACATAAAGTCTTTTAAGGTGTAAATTCGAACCTGATTTTTAAGGGCCCTTTCTATTTGCCCAAAATCTGTGTCGTTAGGCAAAAAGCTGTGCCCCGACTCAAGATATTTGAAACTCACTTTATTTAATGTAGGGTGCTGCATCAAAACTGTTTTTAACATTATCACAATTTTTATGTTTCGGTTTTGTCCCCCACAGCTGTCCGACCATAATATCAACTCTTCCACTCCTTTTTTAAGATGCACCTCAATAAATTTTTTTATACATGAGCCCACTTCTTGAGCTCCTCGCCCTGCTATCCCCTCTTTCCACAAAAAACAATATGGGGTATTTGTTGACCCTGAATGAATACCCTCGTTGAATATACTTAGTTGTCTTTTATAATAGACAATATTTGTTGGTAGTTTAGGCAATCCTAGAACCTTTTCCATATCGTAGCAAATGGTTTCGATAAGTGGGTTTGTAATTGCTTCTTTCAAATCTTTTTTTAGTTGATCTCGAGCAAGTTGCGCATTTTCAAGATGCTGATCATGTTGTTTTTTCAAAACTAGCCGTTGTTCCTCATCTTGCGCATTTTTCACTTGTGAAGAAAACATGTCACACTTATTACAGGTATCTTTCACTGGAGGTTTTCGCTTCAAATTAAAATGTTTATAAAATATATTTTTATAGAACTGAAAACTAACTTTTGGATGTTTATCTGCTATGTATAATTCGTACATTTTACTTTCTGTAAGGTCGTAAGGTAGAAACTTCGCTTCGGTTTCTGAACGAGAGTAATGAGAAATATAGGTAGGAAATTTCTTTATATGATTAATAATTTCGTTTATTGATCCTTCATCAACTTTTTTCTTCCCTCCAGATTTTCCTCGCTCATCTTTTATTTGGGAGCTGCGTTTTTTTTCTAACGCAGTGTTAACTCTCTTAGTGGATATTTGATAAGTGTTTATATAAGTATCACGGCAAACTTCAACTTCTCCAAGCGTATAAACTCTGGTATATGATTTACCTGGTCCATTTTTAGCTCGTTTCCTTTTGATAGGCATTTCCTTAACTGTTGCTCCAATGTAACTCGTTTGCAAATCGTATGATGCTAAATCATAAAATTTATGAAAATACATTTCTCTTTCATCTGCTGATAATTTTTCACTACAGTTTTTCAGGCAGCTACATTTATAATCAGAACATTGTTTGGCTTCTTTCAATTTTCCTTTGACGGTGTAGTGAGTCTTGTTGGAATCTTTTAATTTCTTTCTCGTGGCGAAAGTCTGTCCAGGATATTTGTTATGTCGTCCTTTCTTAGAACGTCCTTTCCAAGCTTCTTTTTCTTGCTTTAATTTCTGCTTTTTCTCAATTTCTTCTTCATCAAATAGCAAGTTATCCTCACCTTCCTCCGAACTACTACCGCTTTCCGCTTCAGGAATAAAGTCGCGATCTTTGATACTGTCATCTGAATCTTCCTGTTCAATGATATCATATTTTTTGTAGTTATTATTTATATTGACATCATTTGTCATTTTTGTGTCCTCAGGAAGCCCAATTTCTTCAAGTAAGTCTTCATTGTTTTGGTATGGAATCTCCAAGTTATCTGTTATTCTCTCTGAAACAATAATATGGGCATTCTGTAAATTTTGTTACAATAAATTGATTGAATATTTCCATTAAAAGTAATTTTTACAATTATTATTCATCATTACCTGTTAAACTTGAATTATCAATAATAATTCTTTCATTTAATTCCTTAGAGATCGGAACTTCTTCAACAATTACTTCCAAATCATTTGTTTTGACCAGAATTAAATTTTCATCAATAACGTTATGATCTTGCATTTCCCCCATTTCACTTTTTCTTTCATTCTGCATGTTTTCAGTGTGTACTCCTGAAGTAATAACAATAAATATTCAGGTAATATAATTATTTATTTTTACCTGGTGAGCATGGCATAGGAACCTGAATTTCTTTGAGTGGGCTTTTAAACACCAGAATTTCCTTAATTATTATATTTGATCTTGATTTGGTGACACTTGAGTTTTCATGATTTTGAACTTGTGTCTTCAGGTCATTTGTTTTTCTAATCTCAATGTCCGAAATGTTTACCCCTTGAAAAATATAAAAGGTAAGTATTTAAATAAAATTATATTGAAGTATATGCAAAATATTTTTTATAGGTATACCCTTACCTAGTGCATCTGCGCATGTAAAGGTGTCTTTGCAAATCTGTGGTTGTTGTTCAGGTCCACATGTTACCTTAAAAACGTAAAATAAACATGGAATGAGTATTTTTTTTACTTACTTAAATCTTACTTAATAATATCTAGAAGGAACCAACCACCATATACACCCATTGATTCCTAATTCGCTTTATAATATAACAGTGGATGGTTCCTTTTAGATATCAATTTATTATATCATTTCGATAATAATAATTAGATATCTAGGACACATTATTATTCAAAAAGAATCACAAAATTGCTGGCTGTCAGAGAAGAAATTTTAACATCAAAGATATAAAATTAGCTTCGGAAATAATGTGAAAAATTTAATTTCTGGAGAATATAACCTCACAAATTCACTTACCGCATTGGAATCGTTGAATTTCAGTCTTTTCGGCTCTATATTGTGAGACTGGTCGTCCCACATAAGTCGTAAAGCATTATCAAGAATTAGTTTAGCTCTTTTACTCATTTTTAATTCGACTCGAAACCAAGGAAACACAAAAATCACCACTCACTACTATCGCAAACATGAATGTCTAAAATTTAAAAGGAACCAAGTGACTCTGATCATTTTCTATAAACGGTACCGTGGTTGGATCTTTTTATATATTAGAAAACTGCTTTTTTGATCAAAGTCGCTTGGGTCATTACTCAATAGATGTCGCCAAAATTCCAGTAGGCGCTTGATACTTTTTACACATAATAAATGGATATCTAGCTGTCGTTTGGAACCTCTAACTCAATTTATGCAATTTGGCGCTTGGTTCTTTTTCAATTATCATCATCCACATAACTAGTGACTGAATAACAGAAATATAATGGTGACTTGCCAGAAGTTCCTAGGATTATTGGCCAGGGATATGTTGAGTATTCAGCTAAAAATTCATTTTAATTTTCAAGATATACGCTTCGGGGGTGTATTCATTATTTTAATAAAGCAATATAGATGATCGCAATGATAAAAAAAACATGCAAAATCTTATGTTTTAAACAGTATAAATTAACTGTCACTCTTGTCAGAAAAAACCACTTTTTGTTGGCCACACTGACCTCTATTGAAAGTACTTTATATACAAAAATATGAGAAAAAAACAAACTTAAATGCCTTCCAATATACATTAATAACGTATTAAGTTTGGTTTTATGGCTTCACTGGAACGATTTATTATTTATACATTCAGATCGAATTTAAAGCTTGTTTCAGTGAAGTTTCATATTTTTTATACTAAAAGAACGTCCTTTATATTTTAAACATTAAAATTCGACAAAGAAATATATTGGAAAATAAGTGAGTTCGAATCATATAATGAATAAATGATTTTATTATAATAAAAATAGTTTTGTTTGTCAATCCACTTGAGTTCAACGTCAGAACTACATAAAATTACCAGTTATAATCGACAGATGGAACGTAAGTACTTCCACATGCATGAGGATATAGCATATACAGATTGCGAAAAAGCTTATCGAACCATGCAATTTACACAAGTAAGACAAGGAAAATATGAGAAAAACAGCTTGAAAGAGTGAGAAAGAATAATTTTGAGTGGTCAGCGAGGGTGTATACGTATTTCCTGAGGTGAGGCGATAGAGAATTCACTAGTTGGTGGTATTCAGTCTGTTCCCAGCATGTAAAGTATTGTAAAGGACACTGTTGCCGGATGAAAGTGTTTAGTTTTACCTAATAGTGCATAAGCTCAAAAAAAAGTCAACGATAACGAGACAAAAATATCATTTGTATAAATTAATATGCGCTTCTGGCAACAGCGGCTAAAAAAGGGGGTCAATGAACATTCGGCCAGCCTCGGGAAATATGTATACACCCTCGCTGACCACCCACAATTATTCATTCTCTCTCTGTTTTTCTCATATTTTCCTAGTAGTACTGGTGTACATGGTTCAATAAGCTTTTTCTCAATCTGTATATGAAAACTTAGAAACTAAGGACGTCTTTTATAAATGAAATACTCTTGGATTTCAATAGAAATATTTGATGTGGTAGTTATTTTACACTTTTTCAATAATAGCATACAATCTTGTATTTATTTATATACACAAAAAAGTAAGAATAGGTTTGTAATTTTTATTGAGTAGGAATATTTTATAATCATGTACAGGGTTATTCATTGGGTCGCTAAAGTGATTTTAAACAATCCATTCGCTTGTTGGTCGGTAAGAAAAGAAACATTGAAGCCTGCAGATGTCCTAAAATTCCTTTGGGAAATAGGACTAAAGGAGCAACTGATTTCAGAGACTTTCCTCAGAAACTAAGTAGAAGTAAGGGGGCACAATAGATCTTTTAGGTCTCAGTAAAACACATACATACAAGAAAAGAAATGGGCAAAATTTTTTATATAATATATTTAGAATTATCACAGTGAATTGAGTTAGGGTCCCAATGAAATGAAGTTTACAAAATAATTGGTAATACACTTTCGGTTATAAAAAATGCAATGGCAAAGATCTCATTGGTTTGCTTCTAACATAACTGTCAAGTTTTAAGTGTCATTTATTATTAAGTTGTGACAACTAATTCCAATAAAGCCCATTCGAATCTAAAATATAATAATTCTGATGGTGAACATTTTTAATATGTTCAACTTCAATGAATTAAAAAATTACCATAATGTACATAATTTAAAGAGTACGGCTGTATATTTTTACTTATAAATAAAGTACAATAACTGATCAATGTCAACTTTGAGAAGATAGGGATGATGTTAAAGATTACAGACTTGTGAACAACTTCAATTCTGTGGCAAAGAACCAACTGGTCTGGTTAATAACAATTCTAAGAAACGACTCTATTGACAGTTTCATCCACAAAAGTATAGGCAAATGTAAGTTTATATGAGTGCGGAACCTCTAGTCTCTATCACCAACTTCATTAAAATATAGTAGATTGTATACATGGCTAAAAGAAGCTGAGTTTTCTTTAGGGAAGAAGTAAATAGTCCTATTGGAGTCAGTTTTGTGGGTTTCAACCCATCCCCCAAAAGTAATCATACAGACCATGGTGTAAGGATAGACAAGGTGTGTTCTTGCGCATCAATTTTCACCAATCAATGGCAAATCTTTCCCAAGATCGACCATATTAACTTTCTAACCGCGCGGATTTAAGATGGTTCAATTGAATAACTGCCTAATGAAATATTCTGATTTATATTGAAATGAAAAAATTGAAAATGAATCGAAACTGTTGTAATTTATGTAATTTAGCAGTGTATCATTATATTCTTATATTTAAACGTGCACTCGTGTAAATATACGGTCAGCTGTAGCAACCAATATGGCCGAAAATGGGACTGAGCAAATGCAGTCGAAAATCGGTTTTCCGGTAGAACACACCTTGTCTATCCTTACACCATGATGCAGACTATTAAAATATGTCTCTGCGAATAAAGTGTTTCACCTTAGCTTTTAGTAACATCATAAACAAAGAGAATAAGTAACTTTTGAATTGCTCAAATTAACATTTATATTTAGAAAATTATACTGTAATTAATACAGTCTTGGCAAAATGTAGCAAACTCGAGAATGCTAAATCATATTGTTCGCCAAACTACCTACTGACTTTGTTTCTTAACAGACAAGTATGAACTATAAACACTATTTCAAAAATACATTTCAATACAGAAATGTGTTCAACAAGTGATAAGAATATATAAAAATATAACTAGTCCTTCTATTTAGATAAAATTTTGTATCCAATTTTATGGAATTCAGGTAATGGAAACTTCTAATAAATTTTTTTATTTTATTTCCATCCACATTTTAACCAACTCACTTTTATAATGCACATAAGCAAAATTATAATCAGTGTATGAGCACAAAACAGCACCTCCACAACGATGTCATCCATTGATTGAGCGATAACTGTATTACCGGTAAGACACTCTCGATTACACAAAACTATACACAGCTCTATTTGCTAAAACATTCATCGAGAGTGTACTATCGACAACTCTGTATACGTTCTCAAGTTTGTAAAAAATGTCTAAGTGCACCTTAATGTGTAATTTTGGCAATAATAACTTTACTGTACATCACCATATTGTGCCATATATTTCCAAGTAGCAACGATTTTTAATACTTTACCACCTAGAAAGTTTATTGTGTAATTGTTTTTTTAGAAACTTTGTATCCCAATACAGTTATTTGTTATTTTTGAGAAATTTAACAACAATATTTTTATTTCAACGTTTTGGTAGCATTTCAGCCATCAATATAAATTGAATTCTTAACAAAAATGTATTTTCTGCTGCACACTATACAATTCTTACTTTTTCCAGATTTAGTAGTGTTTATTTATGAAGTATTAATGACATTAAAACTGAAATACTTCATAAAATTATTTATATGTTTCAAATTTTGTTTAAACAGGTATTCCGCATATTGGCGTCAAAATATGACTTACCAAAGCTCAGAACATAGGGGATCTCTTTTTGACTGAGATCCCAGTCAGTTAATGTGATCTGAATGGGATCCAAAGAGATCACACACTCAATTTAAACGCGCGGTTTGCCGACACCAGTGTCAACTTGCTTTCAGTAACTGATGAGCATAGACCATCATATTTTTAAGGCAAACTCTTGTGATAACTCTGGGTAAAACTGTATGACAAACCTGATCACAAAATAAAGAATATTCTTACCTTGTTCGTTACTTAATTTGCTGGGGGAAATTTTTATCAAATGGATTTTTTTTGTGTTATTTATAATGCCAAAGATTGCAATGAATGCAAAATTTTTTGATTGTATGAACGTTTGTTCATGGTAGTTTCGAATTCTTTTTTCAAATTTACAATTTTTAAAATAAAATGTATCTCATCTATTTTATAAAAATATTTAGAGACTGAAAGTGTTCACTTTTTAACAAAGTAACAAATTAATAGCAATAGTTCTTTGATCAAGTACATTTTGAATTCGGTTTAGTACAAAATGAAACCGGGTTTTGAAATCCAAAGACGAAAAGAATCGTTTTTAAATAAACTAAAAAAGGTTTCAAAACTAAATTTTTATTTGTTTTTAAAAAATAATACAAAGTGACGTTAAACATGCTTGTCCATGAATGCTTTAGCGAGCGCTGAGACATAATGGTTTCTAGTTGTTATGAATTACCGTGGAAGTGGGTACAACTAGACAATGTTTGTGGTCAACTGTAGTATTTGTATATTTTTCTTGTATTTAAATCGTTAGTTAAATATTTTAAATCTTAATGTAGTGACTAACATTTTGTCATTTTTGTTTAACTATTAAGTACAAACACTTATACATTGTACTTATTGTAAATTAGTTTCGTAATAATTTTGTTCTGATACAGTTTAGACAATGCAATATTATGAATTATATGACTAATGTCTCAAATGTCCGACTTTTCAAAGTATTATTACAGATTAAACATATTTTTAAACAAGTCTCATCAAGACTGAGCAGAATCTTGAAACTACGAATTTTTTGTTCAAGAAATAGAGTTCATTGTAGGTTTTCAACTTCACACTCTATAAATATATTGAATGGTACTAACTACAACATTTATTCAAGTTGAAATCATTTATTTGAACTATGAATAAAATTAAAATGATGCCTAGATATCACTATTTTTTGAAATGTCTACATCGTAACAAAAAATTGAAAACTAGTCTACAATATGATAAATCTAATTTTAGAATCACTTTTGTGGTCTAAGAACTTTATATCATTTTATTCAATAATTTGTTTCAATTTTTGTAAAGTTTATTTTCAAATTATGTAAAATGGTTAATAAAAAATAAACGTTCTTTTTTTATTTTATTTTGGTTTTTGATATTTTGCTTGAATCCAAACTCTATACATTTTTAATAATTTTCCTCTGTTTACTTGCAGCCTACGATCAGCCCTATTTTCAATTTCTTGAAATCCTCTTCTTTCAAATAACTGTTTAATTTCATCTACAACAAAGAATAAACATATTTAATTGGAAGTATGCATAACTGCTACTCTATACATTGCATCCTGGCAAGAAAAGTGACAGAATTCCTTTACTTCACTTACCTTGAGTGAAAAAATAAACTCTAGTACCATCACCCCTAACATAAAAATTATCTCCTAGACTTCGTCCAGGTTTAAATCGTAATTGGGCCATGTCATATCTACCATAATCTCTAAATAGTAACAGGCCTCCTGGTTTCAAATATTTATAAATATTCTCCACTACCTGTGTAAATCTGAAATATATTTTGGCATTTAGTACTGGAGTTTGAAAACAATTTTAAAGAGTTTAAAAAGTGTTTATTTTTTATTAGTCCCTTCCATCAATAGAGCCTTTTCCGAAACAGATTTGAGTTTGTGTAGATAAAAAACACATAATTAACTGTTTAATCTACCCTACCTACTTACCAGAGTCCAATCTGAAGTTTTTTAGAATCATAGGTTTAATTTTTAATGTACTTACTTTTCAGGGTTGATGGCTGACAAAACAAATATTAACACTATAATATCAATACTGTTTTCTTTGAAAGGTACATTCCATATTTGATTGGTAGCATCCAGCTCAAAGGCATCACATCTTTCTTGATCATACTCTGGAGAATTTTTCAAAATATCTATAGCTTTAGATGAAAAATCTGAACCATAAACCTAAAAAAGTGAAGTACTTTTTATATATTTGGATATGGATACAGAATCACAAATTCATATTTTTTTAGCTTCCTATATGCTCACTTTCAAATTTTTATTGGTCGAATATTGTAAAATAGGAAATATAGTATTGCCAACTCCACAGCCAATTTCAAATACTTTTTTTTCATTTGCACTATCATCACTGAGCTCAGGAAATTCAGTGAACAGCCAATGTCGATCTTTAAAAAATCTATTGGTGTGAATGTCATAGAAAGCATTCCAAAATTTATCAGCTTCGTTTTCATATTTATTAATATCTTCTTGATTAAATTTTACAATGCTATTTGCTGTAACTTTGCTCTGAGCTTCTTTTTCTTGATTGTCATCCCATTCTACATCATCCCTGCAACACAAAATTTTCAAAAACTAATTGATCTGCGTAAAGTGCATAGTACATACCAAGCATTGAAACTAAATACATTCGAAGTTTCAGTTAAATAACGAAATCCGTATTTCGGTTTTTTTCTGAACCGGGTAGAGCAAAAACGACTACTCGTTAAACCATTGCAACTATTGTAAGCTGAATAGATTCTAAATAATAAATAATTAGCTTTTTTCATACCATGCATTATGCTCAAACACATTTTCTTCTTCTGTCAAGTAACGGTTTCCGAACTGTGGTCTTTTTTCATCGCTCATTATTTATAAATGTTGAAGCAGGTTTAAGAAGGGCTACTAAAAGTACTAAGATATCTTCAAACCATGCTATTAAGGCCTTGTAATTTATTTTAAGAAACACAGATTTACAAGTTATGATGAGGTTATGTTATTTATTATTATTATTCAGAGCTGCCAACAGCCATACAATTTCTGCTTTACACAGTGTAGATTTTGGAACACAGTTTTATACTTATGTTTTTGTACCGTTAATACAGGTTTTGTGGGCAATATATCAAGCAGAAATAGGAAAAAAAATTTTCAATTTTCTTTTTTTGTATAAAATACTGGATACTTTTATATTTTATATAAATTTATATCAAGGGTTTTGCATTCTGCTCCGAGCAGTAGGTTATCTATGGTTCCGAAAGTAATAGATCGAACAAATGTTTCCATACTTCAAAATCATTACAATAGATGGTAGTAGTGTAGCTAAATCTACCAATAGTAGCAATTTATAAAAAGGTAGATTTCAAAATAAATACGAAAAACGTAGTGCTTGAATATAATATAAGTGATCATCTATCAATTTATCATAACTCAATAAGTAATAATTTGCTTTATTATTTAGTAACACCTTTTTTAAGTCATATTGTTGACTACTAAATCGATGTGGTAGTTCTATGTTTTCATCGGTATTCGTGACTCGTGACATTTCGGTTTATACACCTCCTACTCCTGTTTCTATTATTCATTTATTAGAATATTAGATCCCGGTTGTCACATCTGCAGTTTTTTAACGTGTAGTTCTTATATTTTTTTTATTAAAAGAATATATTAACAATATTCTGAAAATAATTGTATTCAAATCTCGGGAAAATCTAGATTCTAAATTTTCTCGCAAAATTTCTGTCTTTTGACGTCTGTCAAGTAAGGAGGGCGTATTCGTATTCATTGCCAAGGAATTTTCTTGGACATTCAATTCAGTGAAATTTTTCGCAAAATCGGACTTTTTGTACTTAAAGTGCCTTGTTAAGAACTGTTCGTGCTAAATACATCTCCTAGGTAAGTACCTTTCAAATAAATATATACTTTTTATTACAGACTTCGATTTTTAAAAAGTATATTTTATTTAAACATTTCGGTGTGTAATAATATCTAAAACGTATCAAACATTGAGAATAATGAATATAATAATTTATATATAATTTTCATGAAAAAAATTTAATAAATTTTGTTTTATACATGGTAATAAGGTAAAATTGCCAACTAGACATTTAAATCTACAAATTTTATTATCAATAACTGCTTTTCAGTAGTTTTATAATGAATTATAAGGAAAATTAAAAGATGTCAAAATCAACAATATCTGTAAGACATGTTATTTAAGTACCCCTGATAAAAAGGCCAAAATAAGTAGTTGACATTTGGTATACAAACTACCTAACGAAGTTGACATTTTTTTATATGAAAATTATAGTATTGTACCTATTAAACATAAGCCGGCTACTTTTCTTAAAATTTTCATAATAAAATTATTCTAGTTATAAGACCTTTTTAGTTGAAAAGAAAAATGTCTTCTATTTGGGTACACATGCAATTATCCTACCAACGCAATTAATCTTTTTATAAATAGAACTTCTGGAATTGTTTCTTTATTCGAAGTATTATTGATATTATTAAGTATTTATAGTTATATAAACAGTGTATCGCTAATTTAGGTTGGAAAAAATACGTATTTTAAAGGCTCCTACAATTTGGCAACAAAAACATAACGCTGATATGCCGATCAATATTAATTTACTTCAAAAACAAATATCAAAAGAATACATTTATCGGTATTCATATACATTTGGCAGCAGAAAACATATTATATTAACTTACTATAGCTCTAGCAGCTCTAGTAGATATAGGTAAAAGAACATCTATTGTATTTCTGTGAATCACATACTGGACAAAATTATTTGAAGAACACGCAATTGCATTTCTGCGCGTTAAAGATTTGATTAATTTAGTTAATTTAACTTGTTGGGAATAATTTTATTTTCCGTATGTTGGAACTAGCGACTTTAGGTCTCTTTATAGTAAAGTCGCAGCATGTAAAATAATCTCTGGGTGAAATACCTGGAACCGATATGTTCGAATTCGTCCTTGATGCAACCATTCTGGGCCAGAAGACTGGGCCGGACTAAAAATATTTCTCTATTTGAGAGTATTAATATTAATAATAACCATTTTTTGAAGGGATTGCCTAATCATATGTTAAGAAACTTATTTCAGTTATTTAATTCAATAAAATATTATTTTCATCTGGTTGACACGTCGGTGAAGGACCTTAGTTCTTGAACTAGAACAAGATAATATAGGTCTGTTCGTGCAGTGGTCACTAACGTATGGAAACTGAACAACCTATGCGTAGATTCTTTTTGTTAACAGTTTTTATTCATTGCGAATGGGTCGTCCAGTGTCCAACCGACTGCTCTTCGAACAAACCTATTATGTACGCTACATGTCGGTTATAGCAGAAAATAATTGAATATTTACTACTGTCAGCTGTCTGAAGGGATGGACACGCCATAGATAAAAAAATACTTATAAATGGGAAACTGACCTGTGGCGCCCTCTATTCATACGGGTGGCGCCACCTTGAGATTCCCGTCAGTACCTCTAGCACAAATCAGGTTGTGAACTTCGCTTATAGCCGAAAAAGAAGATTCCTGTAATTTTACAGTTTTTGGTAGAATGACTGTGATTTTATTTTTATTGGAAAATGACATATACGGTCCATTTTTTGATATTCCATTCAAAGTTACTAAACATTAGATATTCATATTCCAATAATAGCAATGAAAAGTCAAGTAAAATTAAATGAAATGTCAAAAAAGGGACCATATAATGCCTGAATTAAGAAAAATGAAGCAATAATCGTCAAGTTTATATATTTTATTGAATAAAAAAAAGGTACAATAAATAACAAGTTATTTTTACATATTCCAATGACAAACATGAAGGAAAATAAATGTTAATTCAACAACAATGCTGGAAAGTTCAAAGCTATATGGAAGAATAACTACTACTTCTGTCACTTTCCATTTAATGAAATATGTTGTTTAATAAAGTTGTAGCTTACCGAGTGCAACTCTCATAACAGCATTTCACAATATATATTCTCGACATTTTCTCTTAAAGTATTAGTTCCACTATAAACAATAAAAACAACTACAAATACTCAACACTTACACAAATTAGCAAAATAGTTTTCAAGAACAAAAACTGGATAACTGTTGGTCACGCTGGTCTGCAGTTGTCAGTGGTTGTCAGGCAGTTGTCAGGTTAGGATGTCAGCGCTAATATATTATATGTGGAAGAATCTGCAACTACCACTAACGGCGTTACAGTTTTCATTAAGTTCGCAATAGCAGCACTACTGTATGAGGAAGCACCTCTACAACCTAGAAGTAGAGGAAAGTTCCCCATGTAGGGGTTGCGGCATGACAGACGAACCGTCAGTCCATGTTCTTTGTGTGTCCGCATTGGGCTGTACTGCGCAGGCGAATCTTCGGAGTCCCTGTTATGGCCCCTGGAGACACAAGCAGGTACCCACTGAAAAAGGTTGTGGCCTTTATTGAAGGGCTCGACTTCATGGATGTCTAGGTAGCAGGAATGACACAATGGGCCCGCCAGTGGCCTCAGTGTCGTAATCTTGGCTTGAGTTTGTCTAGGTCAAGGCTCGCGTGCACATTTAGGAGTGTAGTACTGTCAGCTGTCGCTGTTGACACATTCTAACCCGAAGCACGTGATTCTGCGCACCCACTACTAAACTTAATGATGAGTGAATAATTTCATAAGTTATTGAATTTATTTAATTTATTCCTGTATTAATAATAACATTGTTTACTGTAATAAACACGTACTTTGCGATAAATTTGTAAATGAAAACAATGATAGCTATATTTAATGGTGGGTTTATACACTTTACTTAATTTTAGTTTAGACGTAAATTTAGTGTTAAATTTAGACTTAATCTTATCAAAGGTTAAAGTGTTTATACAGAATTTTAATTTAATGTTACGCATGCGTATAAAATGGGATTTGGGGATTTGTATACCTAGCATTTGACATTTGACACTAATTCTAACTTGTTTCGTCATTCGTGTTTATGTGTTTATTATTATCACAGAGTACATGTTATTATTAACAAAGGCTATTTTTTATCAAAATTATAATGATACGCAAGAACAAGAGAGCGATGGTTTGCCTAACAGCACTTTTGCTGTTGACTTCTTGTCATGTTTATACAATTACAAAAAAAAGAAAGTGTAGAAGATTTAAAACTAGACCACTTAACAGAACAAGGGACACACATGGACATTTTGCTTGCTTGATTTCTGATATGCTCACCAAGGAAGAGGACTTTGAACAATATTTCAAATTCTGTAGATTAACACCAAATATGTTCAAATACTTACTGGAAATTGTTGGACCACGTTTACAAAAAGACCCTACGAAGAATCCACTATCTCCAGAACATAGGCTTATCATGACTTTGAAGTATGTATAATATAATCACTTTGTTGCATTTTACTTAACTTAACAAATTTTCCAGTTACTTGGCTTGTGGTGGATCAATGCAGAGCATAGCATGGAATTATAGGGTAGGAAAAGCTACAGTTCATTGTGTCATCAAGGAGACGTGCATTGCGCTTTGGGAAATGTTATTGCCTATCGTTTTACCGGAACCCTCTGAAAGTGATTGGAATAAAATTGCTAGTGATTTTTATCTCAGGTGGAACATGCCAAATTGTATAGGTGCCTTAGATGGCAAACATGTGAATATACAGTCACCAAAACATTCTGGATCCCAATATTTCAACTACAAGAAAACATTTAGTATTGTGTTGATGGCCGTTTGTGATTCACAGTACCGTTTCACTTTAGTTGATGTGGGTGCATTCGGTTCTACCCATGACAGCTCAGTTTTCAAAGACAGTGGTTTTGGAAAATCTTTATTAAATGAACAATTGAACTTACCAAGCTCAAAGTATTTGCCAGGTACACAAACCAAATTGGATTACTTTCTAGTGGCCGATCAAGCATTCCCATTGCATAGAAGGATCATGCGTCCATACCCAGGTCAGTTCTTAGACGAAAGGAAGAATATATTTAACTATAGACTTTCTCGAGCCCGAAGAACTATAGAAAATACCTTTGGAATACTTGTTCAGAGGTGGCGAATATTGAGAAGTCCCATTATAGCCAGTGTTGAAATGTGTGAAAACATTGTCAAAGCTGCTATTGTCATGCATAATTTTGTGCAAAAAAATGAAAGTGCTCTTCCAAAAGAACATAGGAAATACTGCCCTGCTGGCTTTGCTGATTCCCTAGATAAGAATGGAGACCTACTCCTAGGTTCTTGGAGAGAATATGGAACAGGGACTGGCTTAGGACCTATAACTCTTAAAAAAGCAAATAATTCAAAGCGTACCTATCTAGAAGTTAGAGATACTTTAGCTGACTATTTTATATCTGATGCTGGATCTGTACCTTGGCAAATGAGACATGTTTTACGTGGTTCTGTTCCAACAACCTTTGAGTGATGTTAATCATAATGTATCCTAGTTATATTTCAATAAATGCTTTAGCTAATCAAGAACATTTTATTTGATTTTTGAATAAATTCAGTTTACTGAAAAACAATACGTAATACTTGGAAAGTACAAAAACTTCAATCTTATTGCGCTATAACATTCACTATTCATTTTCTAATTTTTTGGAAATAAAACCACAATAAATTGCTTTTATATTTTTTATTATTAAGTAGTACAACTAACTAATCTAAAAACTGCGCCATTATTCTCTGGCGCATTACTTTTTGCTCTTGTGGAGCCATCTCCTCTAACATTAGAGCAATTGTCCTGCCAAATGAATAGTTAACATTGTTTAATTCCAGTGGTCTCTCTGGTTCTGGCTGTGTGATTATTCTGTCCAGTGTTGCGAATGCGTTTGTTATAGAATTCGACAGAGTTTCACTTTCACTTCTCTTTCTTTTAGGTATGACAGGAATATCCTGTTGACATTTTCTTTTTTTTTCCTTCTCGGCGGGTGGCGAAGGCACAACATCAGTCTGGTAGCTACATGATGGCTGATCATTAGCAACAATGTCTTCATCGCAATTCGAGTCAGTCACCAACATTTCTGATACCGAGTCCCATGGGCTGACTGGTGGTGTGGATGAAGACGTTTCCACCACCAAAGGAATGCTAGGAGATGCTGCCGGACTTGCAATTCTTAGTGAAAGGTTTCCTGCAGTTCTGAAACATTACAGAAGCAATTACTTTACTATTAATTTACTGTTTACTTTAATTTTTAAACTCACCTCCTTTGTTTAACGACACTGTCCAAGAACTTCATATGGTTGAAGAGATGCCACGTGGTTCCGCCGCTAGCATCACTTCCTGATGGAACATGTCGATTCACTCGTTTCTCCCTTACATATCTCTGCCTCAAAGCAAGCCACCTTGACTGACATATTTCAACTGCAATAATTATTGAAAAACATCAACTTTATATTAATTTTCAAAGTATTTATAATAACGTACCTGATAGATGTATTATTTCACTAATTGTGATCCAAGCATTTTCTTTCATTTTGGAATTTTTGTATTCACCTAGTCGTGAATCCCACAAACACCCAAATTGCCGAACATATTCGATAAGTTCTGCGTCATTGAATTTGTTCATATTTCAATTACAAAGAATCAAGTTCTCAAAAAAATCTCAAAAAAAAAAAAATCAAACACAATACAATCCAAAGCACATAAACACGAGGTAAAAACTGATTTGGTTTTATGTTTGTTTCTTCTTCTTTCATTTTTTTGGCCTCCGCCGTTACGACATATAGCCAACGCAGGATTATTTATTCGCTCTTACGAACGTTTGCATGTTGGCTATATGTATTGTTGGTAATTTTTTTTCATGGACGTGGCACTCTGTCAATCAGCGCATGTGTATATCAACAAAATTTAGTTTTATCTTTAAATTTAGTGTGAAGGTTTCAATTATTGAGTACTTTCAAGGTCAACCCTTACATTTAACACAAACACAAATTATGACTAAACCATCCCATTGAAGTATATGGTTTTTAAAATTAAGTCTAAATTTAACACTAAATTTACGTCTAAACTAAAATTAAGTAAAGTGTATAAACCCACCATAAAAGTATAATTTGATGGTAAAATCGTGTGTATAATTCTCTCTACTTAATTAAGGATGTAAATTGTAGATTGAACTTTCTACTGTTTGGGAGAGGGGGGCTACTTTCCCATTCTCCAATTACCACATTATTAGTAATTAATTTTTAGGTACGGCTTCGAACAAGGTTTTGGCAAAATTCCCAAAGGTTTCTTCAGGCTACAAGAAAGGTACGAAAAGCAGGCCTAATGGAGGTTTAACTTTAGTACTTTTGACACCGTAAACAACAAAGTACAGACCTGACGAGAACTGTCAGTGGGGAATAGGGGAGTTCAGTTTAAGGTCAGTATGGCCAACAAAAAGTGGTATTTTCTGACAAGAATGACAGTTGAAGTCTACTGTTAAAAAAAAACTTTTTCCCAATCTGTATACTTTTTTATGTCTATCGTAATGACCCAATTTGGTACAATAATTAATTAATCTTCATTTCTTTTTTTTAACTGGAAATCAACGATGTGTTGTATTTCTCCAATTACTTCATTCAAGTAAATACTTCAAAATCTGAATTTAGTTAAATTAAGTTTGATTAGCGTTTACTTTGGGTAGCCATGGGTGAAATTAACATATTACCCGTTCATTATTTATTTGCGGCGTTGTGGGTTAATTAGAGCTGTTAAGTGAGGTAGGAAATAAAAAAAGTTTCAAATTGCCGTTATTTATTATTTATGAAAAGTAAATATTAATATTATTGTTATATTTATTTAAGTAATACAAAAATATGCCAAGATACACGGAAAATCATCAGTATTTTGAAAGTTCTCAAGTATTTTCAGCTAGAAAAAAAGCAGGTAATTATTAACTTCATAGCCTTTTTGAATTTAGCTGAATACGATCCTGATTATTTTATTTATAAAAATTAAGGTAAGGTATATGTCAAAATAAAAAATAAAATAAACGACATACCCAAAACCCGGATATACGTCACGATGACGCACACCAAGAAGGCTACTGAATCTACTATAGGTACATAGCCGTGGTATTGAAAAGCGTTAATTCAAAAATGGTTGTTTTAGTATCAAATTTTATAATAACTTGATCCTTCCATGACATAGGTTGGGACTGTGTGGAAGATAAACCAACATTTCAATGTTTTCTTTTTCTTGCAGCTCTTTAAAAAGAAATCTGTAATACCATATTATAGTAACTTTCGTTTATTATCACGTTTAGATAAATAATATCCCTCATAATATTAATTCTACCATTTATCTCTATATTAATTTATAGAAAATTCTACTATCATTTCATATTCCACAAAACAATCAAACAAAATAAACGTTCACCAATAGCCTTTAGCTATACCAACACTACAAAACGAAATACGATACATCTAATCTAGTTTTTGATAACTACATCCGGTCATCGTCCGTCCGCCCACGGCATACTGAGATGATATCATCGTCTCATCACGCATCAATATTATCAAAATCGTAAATCCCTTTAGCCATAAATAAAATCACGTTCCGACTTTCAGACTGTCGTTCTATATATCTACATCGACATTCTGCCGATGTCGGCCAGTTATATTTTTTTTATCACGAAGGGTGGTGTTAGTTACATCTTATTAACCACATCAATTATTCAAACGGGCGACTAGGAACTGCTCCACCATAACTAGATTTAATCAGGGCAATTATTTAGAAGCAAAGTGATAGTTAAATCCATTTCTAGTTATTCTCATTGATGGCGTCCAAAAATGTAGGGACTTTTTTGAGTGAAAACTTTCGTTGGTAACAATACTTGTCGTTATTTGACTTAAAAAATTGATGTTTAGATAACGCGCAAGCGCGGGGGAGAAGTTTTATCGTCTTTTGGAGTTCAGTCTAAGGCACGTGTGGCCAACAAAAAATGGTTTTTTTTGACAAGAATGACAGTTAAGGTCTACTGTTTAATTCATTAGATTCTGCATGTTTTTTATCATTGCGAACATCTACATTGCTTTATTAAAATAATGAATACACCCCCGAAGCGTATATCTTGAAATTTAAATTGACTTTTTAGCTGAATACTCAACATATCGGTGGCCAATAATCCTAGGAACTTCTGGCAAGTCACCATTTCATTTCTGTTATTCAGTCACTAGTTATGTCAAATGTCAGCAATATTTATTTTTGTTGATTTTCGATAAGAGACCTTAACTGTCATTCTTGTCAAAAAAAAAACTTTTTGTTGGCCACAGTGACCTTGAACTCCTCTATTGCTGTAACTGTTAGTCACATTTCACACTGTGAAGTTATGGAACAAGAACTGTTAATTTTTTAACAAAGCTGGCAACACGAAACGTTTTCCCTATGCCTGGATGATGTGCTGAGCTGATTGTGATGGTTCCGTTGAAATTCCTGATAATTATACAGGACTTGCGTTGTTCAGCTGTTTTGACAAAAATGTTCACTACTTTTATTCTTAATAGATTGTCTAGAATATTGGGTACAGCAACATCTACTAGCAGTACAGAGTTTTCTTTTTATTCACGACTACTTGAGTCTTTCGAATCCTGAGTACGGCTTGGCCAAGCACGACTCAAGTCCATCTCAAATACAAGCATAATTGACTTCTGATAGATAATGCTGCAAAGTTGGTAATATTGACCTGCACTTGTCCGAAACGATCGTATGACAAATTTCTTGTAATTTTAGGTATTAATTACTTGGTCTTGAATTGAAATCATCAATCCTTCTGTTTCTAGAAATAATGACCCATCAGAGAGCCATTTATTTGATGCTTCCTTGTCGTTATAAGGTTGATTGAGGTCGTTATGATGTCGAACTTTTTGGTCCCAATCCGCCTATTTGCCAGATCCTCTAACAATTTCAATTTACTTATCACAAGAGAAATAGTTTTCATCTCTTTTAGCCACCAGCTTATGCAATTTAGATGTTTGAGCTTTGGCAATGAAGAATTCTAAGAGTTTAGATATTTGTTAGAGCTCCTCTTTACTCGGTAGTGTTGTCCTAATAACTGATGGTCAAAATGGTACGCGTTCCACTTCTGCTTTCGTCAACTTCAGAATTCCAAATGAGTATGTCAGGATCGCTGTGGGGTAAGGATTAATTGCTTTGGAGAGATTTCCTGCGTTAAATGTCATAAAATCACAATAATTTTCATATGTGTCAAAGTTAGAAGTCAAAATGAATGAAAATTTTGGAATTCCTGACGAAATTATCGAAAAATTAGAGAAAGCAATTGAAAATCGGTTGCCAAAAAAGTCTAAAGAAGCTTACGACATGGAATATGTAAAATTGGTAATTGTAAGAAAATGTTGATGAAAAATTCTCTTTATGCCCGCGCGGGCCATAAAGTGATCTTTATGCTCGCACGGGTATAAAGTATGACATTAGTTGGTAACTAAGCAATAAAAACATAATAATGAATAGTATGACAATTTTTAACGCTTTTTTACCTTTTTTGAGTCAACCTGTAAGATACAACTTACCAGGTATAGAAAAATGTGAATTTTCTTGTACTACTACATACATATTATGTTTTCATTTCCACATTACAAAATTTGTAGTACATATTTCAGTGAAAAATACTATATTACTTTATAAATGTAAAGCAACCAACACAATTTTAATAACTTTTGTTATATAATTAGCTTATTTTGAATGGTTATATGAGTTTTACAAGGTTAAATTAAATAAATGTTTGTTTTTTATAATATCATATTTCTTGACTATTCTAATCAATTTTCATTATTCATTTAAATTAAACTCTAAATACATAATATTAATATGTAAATAACTTTATTTCAACTGTGTATACCAAATAGTTAATATAGAAACATAACACTATTTCCTCTCTTTATATACAAACGCGTATTTCAATTATCTTCAGTTTAAGGACTTTTGGGGTAACATTCACTGAGACCTGAAAGATCTATTGTGCCCCCTTACTTCTACTGAGTTTCTGAGGAAAGTCTCTGAAACTAGTAGCTCCTTTAGTCCTATTTCCTGGAGGAGTTTCAGGACTTCTGCAGGCTTCAACTTTGGTAAATGTTCCTCTTCTATCCAGTAATCTCCTAGGTACTGTGCTCTAGGATTCTGAAGTGCTGTGCAGTTGGAAAGTATGTGGATGGAGGTATCTTTTTCCTCCACTAACCTTTTTCAGGTGCCCATTCAGGCGACAATGTCCCGTTAGGATCTCTGTTAAAACTCTTAGCGCAGTTTTACTTTGACTTATGCATTCATTTGATCTTTCCAATGGTCAGATCTTCTCTTTCTTTCAGCTTCACCTATTTCTTCCAATATTACATTGGAGCTGATTCCGCAAAAAGGTTCAATCCTCCAGAAAGGTATTTCAGACCTTCTTTTTGCTAGTACATCTGCTATTTCATTTCCTTCTATTCCAGTGTGTCCTGGAATCCATAGTAAGGTTAGTATATTGTTCTCGCCTAGTTCATTCAATTTGTCTAGGCATTCCCACACCATTCTGGAACTGCTTACGCAAGAGCTCAGTGCTTTAATGGCTGCTTGACTACCTGTCATTATGATAATCCTTTGTCCTCTGTATCCTTTATCAATATTTAATTGGGCGCACTTTCTTATGGCATGGATTTCCGCTTGAAAGATACTTGGGGTTTTTCCCAAGATTTTGGATTGTTTGGTTCCTGGCCCTAACGCTTCTATCCCAGTTCCTCCTATTGCTTTTGAGCCATCTGTGTACCATTGAATGGCATTCTTTCCAAGTCTGGTAATGGTATTTGGATCCCATTCCTTCTTGTAGCTTAATTCTCTAACGAATTTCTTCGAAAAGTTGTACTTTTTCATCATACCGTCTTGTGGCATGTTCCAGGTTGTCTGATTTCTAAGAAGTGAGGAGGTGGTTTTTTTTTAATGATTCCCTTTCTACTTAGTCTGTATGTTGTTCTTTCTGCAACACTTCCCACCACCATATGTAGAGGGGTAAGGTTGAGAATTACTTCCATGGCTGCCGTTGGGCATGTTCTCATTGCTCCTGTAATGCATATACAGGCTAGTCTTTGAATTTTTGGAGAGGTTTTCTCTCGTCGTCAATAGACTTGTTCTACTACTCCACGCTCCATAAGTGATAATTGGTCTCACTATAGCAGTGTACATCCAGCTTAGGATTTTTAGGTTGCAACCCCAATTTTTCCTTGCCAGATTGCTACACACCATTAGAGCCATTTTCGCCTTGTAGGTGATCTCCTTTTCGTGTTTGTTCCACAGGAGTTTACTGTCTAAAATCAAACCTAGATACTTGTCTTCTTGTCTCCATTCAATCTCGTTCCCATCAAGTTTTATGGTTTTGAGGTTGAGTTTCTTTTTCTCAGTAAAGGCTATCAAGATGGTCAAGGTATATTCACCCTCTACCCATTGATCTCCACCCTCTATCCGCCAAGCTTCCCCCCACTGCGGTCGCGCGCCTAGAGCGCTCAATGTAAGATTTATTGTATAAGAACCTAGTGACTAGTTTATTGAGCCTGATAAGCATCATTGGTACAATCAGGAGTGTAAAAAGCAGTTGACTGGTGGTTTTGAGCTAATCATTAACGCTTGAGTCGCGTGTGCTTTTATATGACCACCCGACGAAGGCAGAGACTGATATATTCGACTTCCATGTGTGGAAGTATGGAAGATACAGTATTTTGTAAAGATGGATTAATCTTCCTTTAGACGGGACTTTTCTGTTGTTGCCTCGACTGCAAAATGTGCAAATCGATTCGAAACAGACGGAACGGTGGGTTCAGATTTTTGATGTCTCGGAGGCAGTAAAAAATCCAACGACTTGAGGAAATCAATTTATGAGATGCGTAAAAGTTATTTTGGGCGAATCTTTATTTGAAAAATGAAACGAAAACCGCCAGCGTTTTCAAAAGAATCGATATATCGAATAACTCGAGATTAGATGTTAATAAATGTAAATAAAATATGAGTAAACTATCACTACTAACAATTTACTAACAATTTATACACTTTGCATCCGTTCCACAAGTGTATCTGCATCTAATATCTGTATATAAGTAATTATCGACGTGACCTACCTAGCGCATTTCATTCAGACTTTCTCCCAGTGACAAGATCAGGATGTACGGTCTATAGGGTGACTCAATTTTAATATTTTTTGATCTATTACATTGATATATTAGTACGTACTTATTTTGCTCTTGGATTCACGACTAGTATCTTTGTTAATATAGAAAAAACGTGAGCTTTCCAAAGATTTCTGATGAAATTTGTATACAATGTGTTATTTATAAGATGCGACATAGGAATTCCTGTACAAAACTGTGAAACAAGAGCTAACTTTTTAACCAAATAGCGTTCATGCAAAAATTAAAATTTCATTTGAACTTATTTTTCATGTCTTGTAAGACCTACGTATGTGGCCGTCACCGAAATTGAGCCGAACTGGACGGATTTCCCATTTGATTACTTTATACCTTTCTGAAATAGACTATGTATGTATGTATGTGTTTTTTGGGGACCTGAAGGGACCTGAAAGATCTATTGTGCCCCCTTACTTCTACTTAGTTTCTGAGGAGAGTCTCTGAAACTAGTAGCTCCTTTAGTCCTATATCTGCAGGCTTCAACTTATGTAAATGTTCCTCTTCTATCCAGTAATCTCCCAGGTACTGTGCTCTAGGATTCTGGAGTGCTGTGCAGTTGGAAAGTATCTGGATGGAGGTTTCTTCTTCCATGCCATAATATCTGCATTCTTCGTCCTCCAATATTTTAAGCTTTTTCAGGTGCCCATTTGGGCGACAATGTCCCCTTAGGATCCCTGTTAAACTCTTAGCGCATTTTTACTTTGAGTTATGCATTAATTTGATCTCAACAAGTTGTAGTCACCCTGAATCTTTGATTGTCTAAGCCTTACTAGATCTTTCCAATGGTCAGATCTTCTATTTCTATCGGCTTCACCTATTTCTTCCAATATTACATTGGAGCTGATTCCGCAAAAAGGTTCAGGCCTCTAGAAAGGTATTTCAGATCCTCTCTTTGCTAGTTCATCTGCTATTTCATTTCCTTCTATTCCAGTGTGTCCTGGAATCCATAGTAAAGTAACTATATTGTCCTAGTTCATTTAGTTTGTCTAGGCATTATCACACCATTTTGGAACTGATTACACAAGAGCTCAGTGCTTTAATGGCTGCTTAACTATCTGTCATTATGATAATCCTTTGTCATTTGTATCCTTTATCAATATTGAACTGGGCGCACTTTCTTATGGCGTGGATTTCCGCTTGAAAGATACTTGGAGTTTTTCCCAAGCTTTTGGAGTGTTTGGTTCCTGGCCCGAACGCTTCTATCCCAGTTCCTCCTATTGCTTTTGAGCCATCTGTGTACCATTGAATGGTATTCTTTCCAAGTCTGGTAATGGTATTTGGATCCCATGAAATAGACTATAGTTTTATAAAAAAAAATGCAAAGAACATTTAAAATTACTTTTTCCATAGATTCATGTAAATAAAATTTAATAAAAAATGTCCACCCCTAAGGTTTTAACGTGTGATATAGAAAATGGGCTTTTCCCTACTTTCTGTGAAAATTTCAAGTAAATCCATGAAGAAAGAAAAAACTGCGTTCTAAAATGCTTCATATCCTTTATTAATTTTTTTCACATACAAAACGCTATAAAAGCTACTTCCGGTTTCCAAAAAGAAATTTTGAATATTTTTCACCGAAAACGAGCCACCGTGTAAAGAATGCGCGTTGAGGTGAATGACCAAACGATCGTCGGAAGGATTCGCAAGGCGATGCCTGGAGAAATGGATGGACCTGCCGTGGGCCCCCAGACAGCATTATATTAGGTTTTAGACATTGCCGAAAAAAAAGGACCGGACATTTTCATTATTCGATAACTATTCCGCACTCTCTTTCTATCGAGGTTCGTTTAATGTCTACATTTATTTTTTGCCGAGATACATATTTCTGGAGAAAGTCACTTGTGAAGTGAAAAAACTTGTTACAAAGAAATATTCAACGTTATTATAATAAGTTGCGGCTTATGAATATTGCCTAATTGTTTTGTGTAAATTTTTTAACCAGTTCATAATTATTATTACTCACATTATTGCATCGATTACTGACTGGTACTGGTGAAAAGGTAATCAGCCAGTGACGCTGAAGTGATTACCTAAAGTTTAGGTAGAGGTCTTGGATTCTTTATTAACGTAAAATATGATTAAAAATTATTGTTTTCGGTAGCATGAGATATTTTTAAAGTATTCAATGTTGCGATCCACACTGGATACCAAAAATGATGTGGATATTAGTAAATATTCAAAATTACGAGCATTGTTAAAAAGGCAAAGTTATGGATATGTTACGGTTAAAGTATTTACTTGGCTAGTATATAAACTAGTTGGTTATTATGTATTACTACCAATATCAGGTTCACACTTTATCTAACGAATGTGGATAGTTTACAAACTATTAAAAAATGCTAGCTAATTTGTGTAGGTACTTTCCTTGTGGTTTGAGCTTTAGCGATAAATTTTGTATAGTTTATAAACTAGCTGGATAGTATACAAACCAACCATTACTCGTAGCTATTTTAGTGACAATTCAACTCATGTATAAAAAATCGCATATGCCTCAGTGTAATTGTCACTTTGACACCGGCAAAAGTTAGCTTTAACTTTTTCAGCGATTATTTTTTTCACTTGTCAAAATCTGACATTTTGGTGGTTTTAACCAATAGCAATACATTATTCTAGCCAATCATTCGGTATTATACTGATAATTATGCTTCCTCATCGATAAAACCTTGTTTACATCGAAACGTCAAAATTTTACTTTGAATTTGTCATTATTGACAACTAAAAGCGCTTTCAAAAATCCTTTTAAATTGTTGAAAAAAATAATCTTCCCAAATACAACTCGCTCTTCAAATTTTATCACATAATTTTTTATTTTCATCACTCAAACTTGTTTATTTGAGGCAAAAACATTCAAACAAACCGAATTTAGATAAAATCACTCCTCCTAACGGAGTCGTGATTTTATCAAATCGGTTTGTTTTCATATTTTTGCCAAATAAACAAGTTTTCGTGGAAAAGAAAAAATTATCGATAAAATTTGAAGCACTCGTGGTATTACCTTTGATTATTTTTTTCACTTGTCAAAATCTGACATTTTGGTGGTTTTAACCAATAGCAATACATTATTCTAGCCAATCATTCGGTATTATACTGATAATTATGCTTCCTCATCGATAAAACCTTGTTTACATCGAAACGTCAAAATTTTACTTTGAATTTGTCATTATTGACAACTAAAAGCGCTTTCAAAAATCCTTTTAAATTGTTGAAAAAAATAATCTTCCCAAATACAACTCGCTCTTCAAATTTTATCACATAATTTTTTATTTTCATCACTCAAACTTGTTTATTTGAGGCAAAAACATTCAAACAAACCGAATTTAGATAAAATCACTCCTCCTAACGGAGTCGTGATTTTATCAAATCGGTTTGTTTTCATATTTTTGCCAAATAAACAAGTTTTCGTGGAAAAGAAAAAATTATCGATAAAATTTGAAGCACTCGTGGTATTACCTTTGATAAAATACAAACATCTTGTGCAATTATAAGTAAAAATATGATTTTTCATCAAAATAACCAGGCAGTTGGATAGTTTGTATACTATCCAAATAGTTTATATACTAGCCAAGTAAATACTTTAACCGTAACAGATATATAACTAAAAAGTCAAGGAGGAAGTGGATCGGTTCCTGGATATGGCACCTGATAATGTATATTTGATGATAAAGGTTGTTCTAGTATTAGGAATTATAGGTGCTATGCGTTGTGACAAACTAGTTCATTTGAAAATTGATGACATTGAGGATATGGATTCGGTCCTGGTCGTAAAAATTTTGCAGACAAAAAACAAGAAACCTCGTTTGCTTACCATCATAGGAGATAATTATTTGCGTTTATTTCGAAAATATGTTGCACTACGGCCATCAAATATACAGGAACGTCGTTTATTTTTGAAGTATGTTAATGGGAAGTGTCAAAGAATGATTGTTGGTATTCACAAAATTAGTGCCGTGCCGCAAGAAATTGCAAAATTTTTGAAGTTAGAAAATTGGAAGGAGTATACTGGACATTCGCTAAGAAGAACATCTGCTACACTTCTTAGTTCTTATTGATGTTAGCGGTGACCTCACTTGTCTTAAATGACATGGAGGTTGGAAGTTGAGTACGGTAGCAGAAGGATATATTGAAGAATCACGTATCAACAAAGAGAATACTGCCAGAAAAATATTTTAACCTGACAAAGAAGGTACAAGTACCTGTTCAGATATGTCCTCGAATGTTTCATCAACAGTTACGGAGAATATTTTGAGTTGTTCTAACATTAATGAAAATCTTTTGAATTGTTCGATAATTGTTAGTGATTATTTCAGTGGTGCTTTGAATTTTGGCATAAATTGTTCCAATTATTGTACATTCAATATCACTGTAAATAACAAATAAATATCTATATATAGTTGCCCAATTAGTTTGTTTTACTAAGTTTGTGAAAGACAATGTTTTTTTATTCTAATTTCAATTAGAGAGCTCAACTGCAATTACTTTTAGTCCTAGGATTAAAAGTAGTTTGTGGCACGAGCCGTAAGAAGAGTGCCGCAAATCTAGCAAGTGGGAAAAGTGATTTTCGTACAAGTTGTACATAATATTTTTTCTACAACCACAATCATTAATGAAAGAAATACAGTAACTTGAGTATTTTTAATGTCCGAATTGGACAACTCGAAAGATAAATTATTTTGATTTTGAGTCATAATTTCTAAAATAATGCTTAATGTTTTTATAACTAATAAATTAAAATTATTAATGAAATGAATAATTAACTTACTTTTGGTTTAAATTTTAAAATTGTACTCCAATAAGAAGTTCACTATTAGGTTGTTTTGTCAAAAAATGTTGACAGGTTATAGGTAGCTTTGTTTGACATTTTGGTGCGGAAAAGTGCCAGAGCGTGTACTTACTGCCTTACTTTTCCAACGGTTATCAAAAGAATTAAGAAAAGGCCTGCTTTGCGTATAAAAATATATGTAGAAAACTGTGTTTTGCATAGAGGTTGTAGGAAAAATCTGTTTTTATTTCTGAAAGACTCCATTTACATTTTCCTAACGAAAAGTATTTCTGTGAAATATTAAAACTGTTGAAAACATAAGCTTCTTTCTTTAAAATTAATATTCCTCTAAACTGTATGATACGTAGATTTATATTGCTTGCACTTTTACAATTTTAGAAATACCAAGCACCTATTTTTAGCAAAGAAACCAAGGGCATCGCACATATTAAGATTCATCTTGTACTTGAACTTCATTGAATTCATATTATCCTTTGTCACAAATCGGACCACATAAATTTTCACAATGTGACGTATACATATTTTCATAGAAATTTGCATGTGCACTTGTAACATAGTCATTAACAATCGTGTGAAGAAAAATATAACTAACTTGAAAAAAACATACCCAAGTAGCACACATGAATTTAATTGTATCTAATTTAAAAAATACCTAAAGATTTAGAATGCAATAATCCTTCAACAATCAGATGTTCATCGGATAATACAGAGCTGTACTCAAATAATTTAATTGTAAGAGTAAGTGAGTACATTGAAAAATGCCCCAATTTTTAAGTTTATGTTACAAACTCAATGGTTCAAAAGCCGGTCCTGTCGTGAACTATACATTTTGGCGAATGTGATCTTTCTAGAAGACTCCATAACAGAGTAGTTCGATGGTTTATTCTCGACTGTTCTGGAAGCGTAGAAGGATGGTAAATTCAAGAAGGTTCTAGAGATGCAAAGGACTATACAGGGTGTATCAAAAAGGCAGGACATAAATCTTACAACATATTCTGGGGCTAAAAATATCTCGATCCAACCCAAGTTACCCTAGTACAAATGTGCATGCGAAAAAGTTACAATCCTTGAAAATTACAAAATGAAAATTGATTTTTTCAAATATTTCGACAGTTGTTCGAAATATTATAATGAAAGTTGACACGTAGAATTCTAATGATAAAACTGAGGAGTTATTGCACCAGGTTAAAAATTTATGGGAGTTGAGATCCCCTAAACCTCCCCCAAAATTTTTGTATACGTTACAATTTAATGTTTATTGTGGTACCATTATTCAAACACATTATTTTTGAAACTTTTTCTCTTTCCCTAGTACTTTTTACAATTATCAGTTTTTATCGAAATACGGCATATTTTTCATTATGCTTCAAAAATTTCGAGTAACCAAAATTGAAGTTAATGAATTTTTGAGTTTTTGGAGGGTCCCAAATTTTTCATTGAATATTATATATTTACAAATGTGTAGTTTTTATTAGGGATGGGTAATTTGGTCCCCGCTACCTGTTTTAATCCTTTGGTAGCCAGGCAATTCGATAATCCGGCTGGTAATTTCGCCCCCCAAATTAAAATATAATTATTTCTGCTTCTTGGAAATTTTTAGGAATAACAGGAATACAATTAAATGTTGTTCTTAGAATTGAGGTAAGGCAGGTACTAACCTAACCTGACCTAACTCAACCTAACCTAACCTAACCTAAAACATTTATTGAATACATAGTAGTAAATAAAAACTCAAATTTTGTTTTATTTCTCTCTATTATTTAGATACTTGTCTTTGCGTTATACTTGTCAAAGTAATCCTTAAGTACTTTTTCTATTATTCTAGTGGGACCAGATTACTTGTACGGTACGTTATACCTGTCGGCCACTGGGACTACCTCCTAAATATCTGTGATATCATATTTGGGGACCAAATTACCAACTCCGTTTTTATTAGATATACGAAATGGCCCCCATTTTCTTGAATGCACAGTCGACACCGTTTTACTAACGAAAACCGAATATTCTGGAAAAGCGATGGCTCCTGATGATTTCTAATGGACGAGTTCTATACAAGGGAATTGCTGCCAACATAACGAACAAAAAAATACTGAAAAAGGTTAGTCGCATAAGGAAGTGGTTTTTCCAATCTATGTTTAGTTTTTCTTATATATTTTGAGTCCCTTTACCACCCATGTTGTACCCGAAAAGTTTGGAGGTATTTTTAGTTTGGGGTATTTTGCATCTTACAGTTGACGAAACACAGAGAACACAATCAAAGCCAAATAAACATGTATAGACAGCTGTCATTAGTTGTTCGTCAACTGTAAGATATAAAATTCCCCAAGCTAAATAGACCTACAAACTTCTCGGGTAAAACTCCAAACTTTTCGGGTACAACATGGGTGGTAAAGGGACTCAAAATATATAAGAAAAACTAAACATAGATTGGAAAAACCACTTCCTTATGCGACTAACCTTTTTCAGTATTTTTTTGTTCGTTATGTTGGCAGCAATTCCCTTGTATAGAACTCGTCCATTGCAGCCAGGCTGTAACTTTTTTCGCATGCATATTTGTACTAGGGTAACTTGAGTTGGATCGAGTTATTTTTAGCCCTAAAATATGTGGTATGATTTATGACCTGCCTTTTCGTTACACCCCGTATAACGCAGGGTTTTGAGTGAGTCTAACAGTTTTCAGTATACAGTGAATCGGTAAACAGTTTCAGTATACAGTGAGTGTATAGATAGAGTTAATTTAGTGAATATAAATATCCCACGGAAAACAGGAAAACCCAAATAGAAAATCATTCGAAAAAGATACTTCGAAGGAAAATAATTTCCGACAGTAGACAAAGTTTTTCCTACGGTTCGAGATAATAGGGATAACCTTGAAAAGATTCGAAAGTCACTAAGGAAACTTTTAAAAGAAATAGTGATAGAAATATGGATTTTTTTTAACTAAGAGTACCTAAAAAAATCAATTGATAGCCCCTCTTCTTTAGTTAAACAATCTTAATCTTATCAAAGGTTAAAGTGTTTATACAGAATTTTAATTCATATTTTAATTTAATGCTACGCATGCGTATAAAATGGGATTTGGGGATTTTTATACTTAGCATTTGACATTTGACACTAATTCTAACTTGTTTCGTGTTTATGTGTTTATTATTATCACAGAGTACATGTTATTATTGGCAAAGGCTATTTTTTATCAAAATTATAATGATACGCAAGAACAAGAGAGCGATGGTTTGCCTGGTGTGGCACTCTGTCAATCAGCGCATGTGTATATCAACAAAATTTAGTTTTATCTTTAAATTTAGTGTGAAGGTTTCAATTATTGAGCACTTTCAAGGTCAACCCTTACATTTAACACAAACACAAATTATGACTAAACCATCCCATTGAAGTATATGGTTTTCAAAATTAAGTCTAAATTTAACACTAAATTTACGTCTAAACTAAAATTAAGTAAAGTGTATAAACCCACCATAAGGAAGGTATAAAATTATCCTTGAAGAGTGTATATTGTATATAACGTAGGAGAAAACGTCTGTTCTATTATAGTCTAGTTGAAAAGCAAAAGCAAAACGCATGCGGAGAAAAACGAAGCAGACGTCACATTGTAGACCATCGCCAAAAATCGATATGGCAACTGCATAAAGCAATAAAATAAATCCGAGTGCAGTCTAGCCATCTCACAGCGCGTAGTGGAAATCCAATTCCGAGACGGAAGATGCGATACAGGAAGTTGTGTACCGAGTGTTCCTTCCTCGAATTGATTTTTTTTTTAAATAAAACTAGATAGTTATCTCACGACTGTATTATTATTTTTTTTTTATTTTAGATAATTCAATATTTTTATATGATATATTTTTATCATATTGACTCTAAAACTGCAATAAACCATAAGCGGACATTGGAATTTAGGTAGAATAAAATAAATCAATTGTATTTTAATTATCCAAAAGCGAATGAATATGGACAATAAAAACGTGCTATGGTGACCACCATACCAACGCGTACTCAATGCTATTGATTATGGGCGCAAGTAAAGAGTGACGTAGCACGAAACAATAAAACTTATTATATAAATTAGAAGAGAAGAATTACTGCAAAACTCTTTGTTAAAAGTGTCTGCAGATAACTGGAAGAATGCTGTGAGTCATACACATAACGAAGAACAGGAGAGGTGGCTTCTGGGCAATATCATTGATGGAACCGTTGAATCTATAAAAAGTAATGTTGGAGTTGAAGATTCGTGAGAATCTGATGAAAAGGGATTTTGATTAGATATATCATCTGGAAGTATTTGACAAATCGGCACTTTTTTATGGCTACAAAGGGATTCCAGGACATACTGGAATAGAAGGATATGAAATAGCAGATGAACTAGGAGAGAAGGGGACTGAAATACCTTTTTGTGGGCTTGAATCCTTTTGCGGAATCAGCCCCAATGTAATATTGGAAGAAATAGGTGAAGCCGAAAGAAAGAGAAGATCTAAATAAAACTGCGAGTTTTAGCAGAGATCCTAACGGGACATTGTCGCCTGAATGGGCACCTGAAAAAGCTCAAAATAGTGGAGAAAGAAGAATGCAGGTATTGTGGCATGGAAGAAGAAACCTCCATCCACATACCTACTTTCTAACTGCACAGCACTCCAGAATCCTAGAGCACAGTACCTGGGAGATTACTGGATAGAGGAGGAACATTTACCTAAGTTGAAGCCTATAGATATCCTAAAATTCCTCCGGGAAATAGGATTGAATTAAGGAGCTACTAGTTTCAGAGACTCTCCTCAGAAACTAAGTAGAAGTAAGAGGGCACAATAGATCTATCAGGTTTCAGTGAATGTTACCCCAAAAAATACATACATACATACATACATACATACATACATACATACATACATACATACATACATACATACATACATACATACATACATATGGCTACAAATCATTCCTAATGTAGAACTTACAAATTTATCAGGATCTTATTCTTACCCAACTACACTGTACTGTCACGGCAAATTTATCACTTCAAAATATATTTGAATGGTAATGATTATTAGGGTTCTATTGTCTTCGCTACTTGCTGCACACTATACAGGAAGAATCTAGCAAAAACTGTTTACAGAACACTGACAATTATTATGTTTAAATATTCTTCACCCTGAAAAGTGCCACACTACCTACTGTCAATTTTTTTTATATTTATTGCAATATTTCTTAGTAACACCCAAAAGTGTGGTTACACCATCTTCAAATCGGTATCATTATTGATAATCTTTAAGAAAATTCGTATTTTTGGGCATCAATAATCAAATCTAATTTTAGAAACATGCATTGTCATTGAGAATATCTACATCTGCTCACAAAATTTCAACCTTCGAAGTTTTGGACCGAATGTTCAAGCCCACGCGCACCCCTCTAAAGACATTTTAATCAAACACAGATTTACTACTATGATGCGTCAAGTAAGCACTTTACAGGTAATGTTAAATTCTGAAAGTAAAATAATATGGACGAAGGAAGTTATCAGCTGTTGCAGAAGGTTTGTCGAGGGTACTATGAATTTTATTACTTACAGACTACATTTCTAGAGTGTATCCTAAAGGAATAGATTTATTCTTTATGACTTGAGGGGATTTGTAGAATCACTTGAAAAAATAAATAATAATTGGATAGATGAGGCTTTTATTTGATGTAGATCCATACTAAATTATGAAATAAAACAATTTTAATTTGTTAGATTGAATATTTTCTGATAACAATTTATCCAAATTCATTAAAAACAACAAATCCAAATCATCAAAACTAAATAAATCAGGAGTTATAAATTAAAATGTGGCAATGACAACTGTTACAAAATTTATATAGGTAGAACTTTTAGGAATTTTAAAACTAGAATTTCAGAACACAAACGTAGGTATGACAACCAAAAATCAGATTCCAACTACTCAAATCATTTATTAGCAAACCAACACTCTTCCGATTCAAATTTTGAAATTTTGCATATAGAACCTAAATCCTTCAAATTAAATGTTTTGGAAGCCCTAGAGATAAATAAAAACAAATATTCAGATAATCCTCTTAACGACCAACTTGATATTAACAATAGATACTACTATATTATTTTAAATATACATACAGTGTGTCGCATTTAAGATGAAGACACCCCTATATTTTCGCTGTTTAAAAGATTACAGATTTGAATTTTTGCAGAGTCATACATGTTGATGGGCCACATTTCTTGAAATAGTCAAATGAAATCTGAACTTTAATCTCAGCCTACTACGATTTCTCAAACAGGACCGCTTCTCGTTATTTTGCTTCGCGTTAGAGATATCGAAAAATATTATTAAAAAAAGTTGTTCAGAATATCATTTTAACCCCACATACCGAAATTCATCACAAAATTCGCATTTTTAATTTTTTCATTTTTTGGTCCAAGTATACAAAATTATTATTTAATTTAGTGTGCCGTGGAAATTAAAATCTTGACACAGTGCCACTGTCAAAATATTACTTCCCATGGCACGCTAATAATCAAATTAAACAGTAATAATTCAGTGTGTAGGCCGAAAAAATTAAGAAATTAAAAATGCGAATTTTGTGATGAATTTCGGTATGTGGGGTTAAGATGATATTCTGAACCACTTTTTTTAATAATATTTTTCGATATCTCTAACGCGAAGCAAAATAACGAGAAGCGGTCCTGTTTGAGAAATCGTAGTAGGCTGAGATTAAAGTTCAGATTTCATTTGACTATTTCAAGAAATGTGGCCCATCAACATGTATGACTCTGCAAAAATTCAAATCTGTAATCTTTTAAACAGCGAAAATATAGGGGTGTCTTCATTTTAAATGCGACACACTGTATAAATATACAAACAGAATTGGCATACGCCTATGAGAGTAAACATATCGTTTAAAAGGGTTTGAAGGCATCCACCCTATCCCATAAAATTTTTCATGTTATAGTGGACCGCCTTAGAAGTGACCCGAACTCTTCAATATTATAAGCAATATTTTACTCGATGTAGCTGCAGCTGCGGTGCCAGATATTCAAAATTTTCTTAAATATAGCGGGCATACATGAAGTTGTTCTAATTAATTTCTGCCTTTTTTAATGCTTACAAATAAATTTCTATTATGTATTTTTTATTTTTTTTTATAAATATTTCCAAACTAGCTTTCTAAGAACATCACGAGCTAACAGTATACTGAAGTAATGGGAAACATATACGTATAGTGGGCCCAACAATTTCAGAAAATATATCTGACAACATTGCTTAGTTTTATGGTCCTCAAACTGACATTGGATAAACTCTACCTGAAGTATGGCGGTTCGATTCGCCACTGTGGTGAAATTTTTTCCTTTTGTTTTTAGTTCTTTTTCACAATATTTGTCTAAAAAACATTAAATTTAAAATAAAGCAAAGTTATTTGTTTCAAAAATTGTGGAAAAAGGACTGAAAACAAAAAGAAAATGACAAATCGAACCGTCATAATTTAGGATTAAATTTTAACTCCTCGCGAAATATTGAGTAGAAAAATAGAAAAAATAGAAAAACGTATTGTTACGTAAATATGTATCACCCTGTAAAATGAAATTTTGATGTAAAATGTTAAACTTTGAAACTAAAAACCGACACTCTGAAGAATTTTTTAAAGGATGTTCGCTAGAAAATATCTAATTTATTCCATACTTAACATTTGAAGAAAACCAAAGTCAATGATGGCTTTTATAAAAAATTTGAATATATTACACTAAGGACTTCCATCGAGATCGCAGCAATCCGCGAGGGGTTACTGCCCTTTTTGTGTCTAGACTTGGGAAGGAAACGAAAGACGACCCCGAGTTGGGATTTGTGCGTACCACGTGTCCCTGTGTGTCACCCCCAATGAAGGCACATGTTGGGGGTCTTTACTGATACCTACCAGCTTATGAAAGTGTAACTGTGCTTACCTTGTCTAAAGCGAAGAGGATTTTTAGATGCAACTTTTCTATTTTTATGACAAACAGGAACTTTTGGGGCGAGTATTATATGATTTGAGTCAAATAAATCATAGGCGTGCGCAGACTTTTTTATTATGGGGTGCAAATATGAAAAAACAAAGAGCCATGCCCGCAGAATCTTGCTTTTGTATATTGCCGCCCATCAATTTCTCGCAATTCATTTTAAGAATAAAAAACTTTTTAATAGATTGATATTTTGAGGAATTGTGGCCTGTAGGCAGGCTTATGAAATAAATCATACTATTTTTATTTACAAGAAGAGTTGTGAAATTGTATAATGTTTGGATTTATATTTTTTTATACAGGGTGTCCCGTAAATTAGAGGCATGATAAATAGTTGGGAAATATTCAAAATACTCAAACGCAACTTTTCTCTAACCTTATTAGTTCGTGAGGTACAGGCTGTTTAAAGGTGTAGAAGAAATCATTTCACATTTTATCACATCTTCTCAGGGGATGAAAGTACAAATTTCAGATTTTTTGTAGGTCATTGTCTCTCAAAACACATCGACAGTATCAATTTTATTGTCATATTCTAAGAAGCCAGTGGCGTGGTACGAGGGGTTCGTAAACTTTTATTGTACCATATTTTTGAAACACCCTTAATTGAGAGCTAAAGACTTTTGTCTTCAATACTTTTTTACATTTTTTACACAAAAGGTTTAACTTGATAGAACACTCTAATTTTAATATTTTTTACTTTTTATTATAGTGACACTTTTTTATGTTTTTAAATAAAAATTTGTAGTAGTCGTAAATATTTTCTTAACACTTTATCTTCCCCTAAATATGAATAACAAACCTATAAGGAACGTTTGTGTTTAAAATATTTGTAAGTAAACTTCAAGTAGAAATTTATTTAAGAAAAAACAACTTAAAAATGTGTCTTTCTATAATAAAAAGTTGAAAATCTTGAGAAGTGAGTTTTCTATCGAGTTCAACAAAGAGTACCTTTTATGTAGGACATTGAATAAAGAATTGCATACAAAATTCTTTAAGTCTAAATATAAGGTGTTTCAAAAATATGGTACAATAAAAGTTTACGAACACCTCATGCCACGCCACTGGCTTATTAGAACTTGACATAGGTAATATTGTTGATGTGTTTTGAAGAGACAAAAACCTACAAAAAAAATTGAAATTTGTACCTCCATCCCCTGAGAAGATATGAAATGAAATGTGTATTTCTTCTACACTTTTCAACAGCCTGTATCTCACAAACTAAGGAGGTTAGAGAAAAGTTGCATTTGGATATTTTAAATATTTCTTAACGATCTATCATGTCTCTAATTCACGGGACACCCTGTATAAATATTTCCGAGTAACTTATTAAAAGTAAGAAATCTAAAGTTACTAGTAATGACACCAAAATCAAATATTTAATGCATTAAAAAAAATGTAACATTTATAATTATTCATAGTTGTTGATAGGTATTGCATATATATGTGTGGCAAATACATGAAATTCTACATTGCAGATTCCCACTTGTTTGGTTTGGAACAAAATTTGTGTGTTCAATAATCTGAATATTTATGATAGTGCTGTACATGGAGATCGAAAATAGGAAACTAATTTCTCAACGTTCACCTTTTAAGGGGAGAAAACGAAAACATATGCCACGTGTCGAACGTCACCCTTGTTTTGAGATCGTGTTAATTTTTTCAAGATTGTTAAATGAGTACGTGGGGATTGACTGATCTTAAAAAATCATGTAAGTTCAGCATCACCTGGCACATGGTAAAATGTAAGAAATTGCTGTTTTGTTCATAATAAGGGGCTAGAAAGATTGATGTTATACGAAAACACTCGCGTTCAATAGTACGGGGTTAAAATGAAAATAATTGAATTCAATTTCTAATATAATTTTCAATTTTTTTGATAAATATTTGCCTCAGAGTTTCATTAACGTGATAGAGAATTCCTTGAATAAGCAACTTCAGATCCTTAACACAATGTGAAAAAAATTCCTGTTTTTACATATCCTCCCGAATAGCTTGCAAACCTATACAATTGACGAGCTCTATACAAAAGAATTGCTGCCAACATAACGAACAAACAATTACTTTGAGTCCCTTGTTGTACCCGAAAAGTTTGGAGGTATTTTGCATCTTACAGTTGACGAAACAAAAACAAAGCCAAACAAACTTGTATTGACAGCTGTCATTCGTTGTTCGTCAACTGTAAGATGTAAAATACCCCAAACTAAATAGACCTGCAGACTTCTCGGGTGGTCGTCGATAACTTTACTGTTTTTCGGTTTTGGAAAGACTGTTTACCTAACATGGAATTTTTGCAAATTAATTATTTTCGAATGTGTTTTAGACAGCTTTTTGACTTTGAAACATTCGTATTTCTAACTAGTGCGGCGAAACATTTAGAAAAAGCACAATATGTTAAATCGGAAGTTTTTTGGTTTTATTGCATCAAGTCAGATTCTTAGATCGAGAAAAGAACTATGAAGTTGTATTGTACAGTAATCTTTTAACACCCTGTATTTCGAGCTTAAGACTTTTGTTCACAATTATTTTCTACCTAAAAGGTTTCTTGCACTCGCTACAACTTTATTTTCAAGATTGACTGAGTCCAATTGATTGTGGATAAACAACATTAACAAAATGTAGGTATATTTACATATACCTACTTTGTATATTTAAAAAAGAAGTATTGCGAGTAAATAGGCTTAAGTAAGATGGACTCCCTTTTGGTATTACTGGTTTAAACAATGAATAAGTTATTTATTCATAATGATAGATAATTATTTATAATTAGAAAAAACCCACATAATGGTTATTTTATAGATTTTTTTAAATGTATAATTAAATTATTATTGTTTCCTGATATAGTTTCAAATATTGAAATTATTGCAATATTATTTAATATGGATATATTATCCAAAAATTACTTGTATTTTTTCAATTTTTAAATTGTTTATTTCACATTATTTTATATATGCTACAGACAATTTGTGTGTCCGCTTACCTGGGAAACTTTTTTATTATCTTTCAGTTTTCAAATCTGATCAACTTTTATTTATAACATTTTTCGATATTGTCAAATTAAAACTTTACTCTGGATTAGAATTAATATTTTTTGACAAACCTCGTATAATATTGAAAAAAATTGATATCTGATAATTTTATTTCAGGTTTTAGAACATGCATAACATTTTATGAAGAATATGTTTTTTTCCTAAAATTGATAATAAAAAAGTTTCTCATATGGTGCGATCCTAGTGGACATAGTGTATGTCTTCTTAGTCTGAAGAAGCACGCTTAAAATGTTGAAATTATGAAATAGTCTTGGACAAACAATATTACTGTTCAACTGATGTTAGATTGTAACCAAAAATGAAATATATTTTAAAAAATTCCTCTTTGTTTTTCCTTCTTCCTGTCACTAGCATAACTAGTCCACCTATCTTGCTTTTTTATTTTGATGCGCACTTAGCGAAAAGTGTCCTTATTTAATTCACTAATAGTTGAATGAAAAAATTATTTTTACAGATAATTATGAATGAATATTTCAAGATTCTGTTAACGAAAAAATAGGGTGGGGGTCTGATTGTTTTTATCAAACTGCAAAGCCACACCTTGTTCATAAATTTATTTTTTAATTTATATATTTTTGTTAATTTTTTTCAGATATAAATCGAGCAACCATAATTCAGGTGAGTTGAAAAAAATAATGTTAAATTTTTAAAAATTATTTTTCTCAAAAACTATATTGCAAATATCTATTTTCCTTTATGAAAGTGGTGGATCATATTTAATCTGAAACGTGTCCCAGCCCTTAACATATTTATTATTGCACGAACCAAAATGTTTTTGGAATAAAAGTTGTGTGGCTAAGAACTAATTTTATTATAATATCAACAAAAGTACAGTGGCTTGCATAGTTTAAGGGACACAAAAAAATTATTCGTTTTTTTAAATGAGACACCCTGTATATTATTGAATTTTTGAAAATATGTTTTTCTTCTGATTTCAAAAATATACCATATCATATTTTGGCCTCCTAACAGTTCGGATCTATCCCCTATGGACTAATTTTTTGGGAATTCATCGAAGAAATAATACTAATAATAATAATAATAATACTAATGACTGTTGTATTCAAGTCAAAAAATACCATAAACGGTTCTATCGCCAGCTGGAACAAATCTTGTATCGAGTGCAAGTTCTATTCAACGTAGATACGATAAACATCTGTCTTCTATTTCTGCCAATATTTTCTGTTATACTGCCTTTTCTTATCGTAAATATTCTAAGCAAGTCTTCTTTTCCTACACTTACGCATTATTACAAAATTTAAAAAACGGTATGACATTATTTTACAACCAATTCTGTACATTTAAATGTTAAAATATGCTACATGCATGATACTTCGAGGCAACTGGAAGTACCTAACTATAAAACTATGCTAATAATTATAAATATTTATATCGAATATTAATTAAGTTGAGCTTATTCATGAGAATTCCTTTCTTTTATTTTTCATTTTTTAGTCTTAAATGAATCAACCGTTTCACAAAGTTCACCAATTATTTTGATTTGTTGGTCAATGGCATTTGAATTTTATGGAGAATTTGTAATTTTCACATTTAAACATTTAAACAATCATGAAACTGTTGTACTTATTTTTATTAGTTATTTGGACGCTAATGAGTATATATTTAATAGATTTTATCCAACCTACATTTAGGTTAGGAACCATTCTAGAATCAAGTATTGTATAGTTCACAAATTTCCATAAGGTACACGTCATAAGGTACATGTCCCCTCTCTGCAGGTTGCGATTCTAAAAATATTCCTTTTTTTTCATAAAATTCTCTAGAAATCTATTAGTTCAAATCTTATTCTAAAATTTCATATCTATACATTACATACATTCTTCAAAAGGTATACTCCATTCCAAGATATTTTGTTTTACAAGAAAACCTCACATGAAGTAGTTGAATTTTACTGATTACGTATCTGTTTCTGTACAGAATAATGAGGGATTTATAACGTTTAATGTTAAATCCCGAAGTCCAGATACAGAGTCATCTAAATATTGTGAAATGTACTTTACTTAGCGTTAGTGATAAAATATGATTGTCGGCAACAACGCTCTTCATTTATGCGAGGACGATCGGTTTCATCACGCCTACTATGAATCGAATATTCGCCAAGCGCGCCGGCGCGAACCCTAGCGGCGTTTCGCCAAACCACAGACACTAGATCACCAAGATGGTGTCCGGTTGACGAGGGGAGTGGCGAATGAAAACTGTAGTTGCGGTAGAAACAAGTGCCGGCGATCCGGTTAAGTAGGGCTCATTCGTACCGCTTAGCCCTAAAAAAATAAAAACAAGTGCAGTGAAATGACGTCTTCGTAATGTGCCATGACGTTTAATATTTAAATAATCATAGACACACCCCTATATTTCAACTCATCTGTGATAATAACTATGGCCGTTCGTATGGACAACTCTACACCCAATAGAAAAATTAACTATAAAGTTACGGTAGGTGAATGTTGAACTCAATATTTATATTATTTATTTACTTTAGATAGGTACTGTTTACGTCAACCCCGCCCAGCCGGTTTTTTAAGTACCCACGTAGGTACGTATTCAAAACATGATTGCGTAATAGATTTATTTATTCATAAAAAAAAGTTAACTGGGAATTTGCCGTGTAATTGCTTAAATTTTACCAAAACCACACATTGTATTTGTCATCGAATACGAAATTTATTTACGTTAAATCGTAATTGCACGATATGCTTAATGCAATTGGGCAATGGCAAAAATACCAACTCTGATTACCTAGGTACTTTTTTGACATTAAACAACCGTAAAACCTTGTTATGACACGGGCCGGGTTTTGTTTATATAGGTAACTACTGTTGTTCTCTCTCAGTTTGCGTGACTCTGGTCAAATACCTTCGTGAATTGACGGTAGTTAACCGTGATTTTTTTTCGAGGCTGTTAAAGTATGGAATTCCAGTCATTTAAAGATCAGATATAAACCCATGTGTTGTCGTATGATGTGTTATATATATAATATGTGGGTGTCTAGTATCGGAAATCGAAGGGGACTGGGGAGATGACTGTGTATTAAAACCTCCCTTGCGAAGGCGGAAGTGGTATGACGGTGACGTACTAGAGCTGAATTTTAGTTTTAGTCGCTAGCTAGTCGATGTTCATCTGCCTCGAGAGCAAAGTCGCCGTCGTCATGCTCTAGTCGTGCTGCTTATTATTAAAAATTACCTTGTAATTAAACAGTGTTCAAGTTCGTTGGTACCTAGACACCATAGACAGAGTGTTTGTTGTATATTCTGGAATTTAATTATATATTATTATAAAGTTTTGTTCCACTACCGCAACTGTTACGAAGTGCATAGGTACGCCTCAATACGAAAATTTCATCTTTTCGAAATTCTACTTTACATCCTTATCATCACATCACATAACGGTATGTTCATTAAAGTACCCATAGCAATTAAAAGTGATGTATATAATCAAATGATTTTTGTGTTTTATTACAGTGCTGGTGTTGGGTTTTCTGTCGCAAATGCAATATTTAAATATTACAGAGCATTTAAAATTGATGTATTTAGTTTTACACTTGAATTATTAATTATAGCACATACAGGATGTCAATTTGAAAACTTTCAATGTAAGTGAAAAAATAGATGAACACAATTTGGTGCAAATGTTGTACAGCGAGTTGTACAGGTAGGGGGAACTGAATTAGCATATTTTGGTTTTGGGGTGAGTGATTCTATAAGCCACATGCACCCCAAAATTTTAGTACCGCCCATTTGTGATACCTCAAATTAAAGGACTTTTTGAGTAGTATTCACCTACACAAGATTAGACATTAGGTACGTTTACACCGGCGGTACCAAATTTTTAGTCAGAGGTCTAAATGACGTCACGAGTACTTTACTTTCGGTATAAACACCCAAGGAGTAAAATTTGGTACTCAAATTTGATCCGTCTCAACTAGGGTAGTTTAAATTCCATTTTTAACGGTGTAAACACGGCGCATCATAATTCGTGGACCAAAGTGACAGTTTTATAAAAGCACAGAGTAAAAATAGGTCAGCTGTCATGTAAGATCAGGTCATAATATACCAAACTGAATAAATTAACTAAATAAAAAAAATAAAATCTACCATAAAATTACCTAAAGATTTGAGGTTAGGTTATTTTGATATGAAAATGTCAAATTTGGTCCCAGGCTCTGAATCTGGACTATTTAAATCCAGCAAAACAGTCAGTATAAACACTGATGTTCTAAACTGAATAAGTCCACGATTTAGTCCTTGGACCAGATTGCTCCACATGGTGTAAACTAACCTATTATCCGTGATTTTATGAATAGTTATTCTCTACATAACTTTATTTGTTTCGATTAAGACTAGTTGAAATCAATTCTAAATGTTTGACCCACCCTGTACGTCAACAAGGTGAACGAGAGAACGTTACTGTTAAATCCAGACTATCCAGAAGTAGGTAGTCAGCTGCTGTGAGAAATTCAGCAAGTTAACATTTATGCACAGCCTAGGAAAATGATTATAAAATTATGGAGTTTCAATCGAAAGTATGATAGTCAAAATTTTAAATAGTAACACAGGGAAAGTTGAAGGTTATGTAATTTTTTTTTAAAGAAAAAAAGGACTTACAGACATTGAAAGGTTTATAAAAGGTTAGGAGCGTATCGTGTTGGTAACGGGTGAATAGTGTTCAAATAATTGCTCGCTAAATGAAGTTGATTGAAGGCGGTGAAAGCGCATCATTTGTAACAAAAAGATAAAAAACAATTACTGCAAAAATTAATTTGTATGCAGTGGGAATCTCACTTTCAGGTGAATTTACCAAACTGTTTAATGAAAAGGAACTATGGCTCTCCTTTCAGATAGAATCCTATTTTTTAAACTTTTTTACAAAGTCAATAAAATAAACGATGTAACCGCCAGGATTCGTTTATTATGTAAATAATTGTTACATGAAAATTTTTTTGTACACTTTTTAGTTAACAGTAAATGCAATGAATGCCCTTGCTTCTTGTTATGATTACCGGTAACGGTATGTCATTTGAGGTATCTCGTATATACCGTAACGCCATGACAAACACCCCTTTGCAATTAAAACCACATGGCACCATGTGCAACCGGTTTTTTATTGTCGATTTAATCAAGTTTGTCGTATCAAGCATAAAGATCCCCGGCGAAAAGAATCTTGTAGAATTTTAATTTGAATTACTTTAAAAATCTTCTTGAAACTCAAAAATTATCCACCATTGTTGTGGGTATACAACTTTTGGATTTTCAGAGCAGAAACAGGATAATAGAAATAACTGTCACGTAAATTTGACATTTTAACGTGATCGTATACGGGTCGTTTGCACCGATCCACCTTAAATGTTCATCTCATCTAAGGTCTACTTAAAGTTAAGGTGAACCTTAAACTTTAGATGGTTTGCTAATCTGCTACTTGATGAAATCTTAGATAAGTGGCGAGAAGCTATGGCAACACTGAGAAAGCTACAGACATTCAAGAGATAATTTGTGTTATCGAGTTTGATTTCACGAAGTTTGATTGTTGATTTTGTTTGTGACTGATGGTTTAATAAAAATGAATATTAATAATTGTGATGATAATAATATTAGAAAAAAGAGGACTCCAAATTTCACTGGACGAGAGATGACAGCTCTTTTAAACCTAATATTTAGTCATGAAACAATTATTGAAAATAAAAGGACCGATGCAGTTACCTTGGCGTGAGAAGGAAAACGCGTGGATTAAAATAACTTCGCTATTTAATAGCCAATCTCTGGAATACCACGAACAAAAGAGTCGTGTTCGATTTCTACCTCAATTAGGTTCAAAATGTTTAGGAATAGGTTTTGTCACCCCAAATCGCGAAAAGAATGTCAAATCATCCCAGCTGTTGAAATATTCATTTCTATGATAAATCCTTCTGGGGTTTCCATGAAAGATCAAGTTAAGATCGTTTTAATCGTCATGATCAAAAATTATTCATAATTATTTTTTCAATAAATAATGAAGACAAGCCACAGCTAAAAAAAGGAAAATACCACAACAACAACACGCATGTCAAATAGTAAACTTATTGTCAGATTGAAGTTTAGATCATAGATAAAAAGTTTAGATGACATTAAGGAGAACTTTAAGCGTGAGGCTTAACTAAGTACACCTTAAGGTACACCTTAAGCCTCAGTTGATAACCCGTGCAAACCAAATTGTGATGTTAAGGTCACCTTAAAGTTAAGGTTCACTTATCTTTCGTTAAGTATAACCCGTGCAAATGGCCCTACATGTAATAGATAGAGAGATATTGTCCATTGCAATACCGCTAACGTTATTAGCGTTAGAGACGTAAAACAGTGACTTGCGCATTTAATAAACGTCGAAATACCGCAAACGTAATTACCGCAGACCATTTTTTAACAAGTAATATCTCACTAATGAAAGTTCAGTCAAGCGAAACCGGAGGAGCTGCAACGTTTAGACAATTGATACGGACAACGGACGGTATTAGATCAGATTAGATTTGATGAGGTGGCTAATCGGCCTATTCCACGGCGACCTTTTCAGATTTATTGCAATCCTCTGAATTTGTTATCGTTTAGTACAAGAAACCACACATTAGCCAGGCAATCGCTCTGACATGGGATGTGCTCAGCACATGGCTTCGTCTGTCAAACCTATTAGTTTGCGTGCCTGTTAAGCTTACAGTCCCCTGTTAACATACCTAATACGGCTTTGACAGTTTTCCCGTCTTTACTTAGGTCTGCCGTAAAATTTGGCCTCTATCCAATCAAAATTGCTCACCCTAGCAAAAGATGTTTGAGTGAGTGAAGTATTTTGTGATCATACCAGGCCTTATTCCAAGAGTTTCACACAAAAGCATTGATTCCTCTACCAAAATAAGATATTTTACAAACCCATATTGGCTCCCTAAAGAAATGCTATGTTGTGTAACTTGAAGCCAACTTGCAGAATTTATCATTAAATAAAACCTAGTTGGCTATTTAAGTACCTCCATTCTCTTTTGTTTTATATCTGAGAATATTTAACAGCTCCATGTCCTTTTCTACTGCCTCTATCATTTCTTTTTCGTTCGTCCTCTCTTTTTCTTACATCCAGCTCCTCTTCTATGTACCTGTAGCTCTAAGTGCGATTTTATGACCGGTGATATCGGAGAACTTTTGTTATCTACTGATTTGTTCTTCTTTTCCAGATATCTTCTACTTTTTTCGCATTGTTTATATTTTTCGTATCTTAGAAGCACATTTCAAAAGCTTTTGGCATTTTTAATCCCCAAATCTTCAAGTGTCCAAAAAAATTGATGTAATTTAGAAATTTTTAAACTTATTTGAGGTTATTCGTTGGAAGCTTGTGCTGATTAGTAATTTGAATTGTATATTCACAGGCTTTTCGTGAAATTTTAGTCTTTAAGTTAATAAGCCATTGAAGTGGTGTTAGATCGACAGCCGTTATTATTGGACCACCTGGTATATTTAATTGGCCAGAAATCGACAAATTGAAACCGTTAGGTTTAGAATTACTCTTATATAAACCAATTAATTCTGAACGGCTGTTACCTACTACACCATTGGACCAAAACTTTTGCCCTTTTACATTCAAAAACAACCTGCCAAATGTCAAATCAATTTATCCATCCATTTCAAAGTTATCGAAATAAAACAATTAACTTTTCTAAACTTCAGCACCCTGTATTTCGAAAAGTAAATGTGCTGGACCCCTTAATCCCTATATCATTTTGTCCAATTTAACGAGAGGAATTAACATGCGAACGTTGTGTAATTTGAAAACACCCTGTATATAAACAGTATACGTAATACATTTATTAATATTATTATTGAGGTGTTTCTTTGGTTTGTTGACCCCTGGTGGCTTGAGACTGAATTTTATTAGGAAATGCCAACGAAGGTAATAATATCAGGTAGGCAGGTAGACATAACCGAGTATACAGACGTTGCCGGAAGTTCATTATCTATGAATAGTTTCAAGGTAAATCATAACAAGTAATTAATTTTTTAGATTTTGTATACCGACTTTCTGCAGGAAAATAACTGTTGAATCATCTCCATCTACCTGAATCATAACAAACGGAAATTTTGACGTTTGTTTTGTGATGGATTTAGCTCCTTTATTATTATTAACAATAATAAAATAATAAGAGTAATCTTCTCAAGTTGGGAAGGAAAATTAGTGTCATATTAATTCCTATGGAAAGTCTCAGAGACTGCTTTAGTCCTATTTCCCGGAGGAATTTTAGGATTTTCTTTTTTCGTCCACGTAATAACATGTCTTGCTACACTAACGTTCTAAATTCATGTAGAAATCGTACAAATGGTATAAAAGTCTTGAAAAATAATAGAGTATGACTGTCGTATTGAATTTCTTGATATAGTGTATTTTTATAATATTGATAGCTGAAGATAGCTAAATTCAAAACGTTTCTGGAACACTTGAAGGCGATTAAAAAAAATAAACAGAATCATGTATATAAGTGTTCAGTTAGCAACTTTGTAACTTTATAGTGAACCGCAAGTAGCAATGACAATAGAACCATTAACACTCAAATATATTTAGAAGTGATAAATTGGCCGTGATTGATTTTATTCTGCCTAAATTCCAAAGTCCGCCTATGGTTTTTTACACTTTTAGGGTCTCTTACCTGAAATCGTGGTATCAGTGTGATAAAAATATACTATACAATCATCTATTTCAATTCAGTATATTGAATTTACCTTAACCCAAGTCTACATTCAATATGTTTATTTTTTTCTCCGGTTAAAGTATGAAATATTATATGTAATTATTACAACCTTGTAAGGATCCAATAAACAAGATTATTTAGTAGCCTATAAGAAATATTGAATAATTAAATAAAGACTTTGGCATTGCACTAGACCAATAAATCAATGGCGAACTAATATACTTGTAGACCGGTTTCTTCTCTGTTCACAATGAAATTTGAAACTTGTGGGAAAATCGATATCTTTCACCAAGGAAAGATAGATTCGGAATTACTTTTGCTTCTCATGCGAAAATAAATGATAATAAATGGTTTCTGACAAGTAAATATTGTGGGCAGTTGATAGTAGTTTGTACACTATTATAATCAAAAAGAGTGTTTTTGTAGTTGAGTAAATTGATCTTTTAAAAATTGTCAATGCTAAACCAGCGCTGTTATGGTACAATTTCTAGGGCAGTGATGCCAGCTCAACAAAAATGTTAGTAGATGTAATGATAAAATTAAATTTTGTTAAGCAATAAAACAAATTGGAAAAAATAGAAATGCCATTGCGTGTACTTTCTGCATTATTTTTCCAACGGTTTTCAAAAGAATTAAGAAAAGGAATGCTTTGCGTATAAAAATTTGTGTAGAAAAGCGTGTTCTTTGGTATATCCTCTACAGCTCCAGAGGCTGCTAGATTTAACCTTCAATTCCAACGTGACTTGGGATCCAGTATTTGTTTCACCAAAAAATTCTCAGTGAATGGATTTTTGAAAGAAAGCGATGACTGAGTTTAGAAAATCTGTACAAATGAGCCACTTTTTTGTCTGATATGGTAGACCACCCGTTATATTTCTGCATTTCTTGATGAAAAAATATTCATTAAAAACAACAAAATTTTGTTATATTCAATCAAACGAATTAAATTATAAATTAAAAACATACTATCAACTGTTTTTTTTATAATAAGAAATTATTTTTTAAATTATTCAATCTGTAGCAAATTTCCCTTCATCTTTAACCATTTCATTGAACTTAATTCTGTTAATGTTGGCCTTTACCTTCCGTTCAACCAACAGTTCGGATGCATATCTAATTTTACGGTAGTTGATTTTAATGGAAACATATGAGGGAACAGAATTACCCAAGAGCAAATATCAGATTCTGATTTAATAATTTCCAGTCCAGTTGGGATTATATTTTTAGGCAATAATTATTTATTTATATAGCAATATTTCTGAAATTTCTAGTTTTATCTCGCCTTTTTTCCATATGCATATGCTTACGCTTTATCACCATAAGACATAGTAGAACCATACAGAAATAAATACACAGTTGAACGTGTAGCTTTCTGTGGCACAAAGCTACCACTAGCGCCTACCTTGGCCACAGGCATGAACTATCATTTAAGGTGCGCGATTTTTGAATTTTTGAGCTTTCAGGTTACGCTTAATGATAATATTTACAATTAAATGATTTTGTACTTCAATATTTGTCCTTCAATAACACACTTTTGTTTTTGTTTTTTTTTTCGAATAGGTGAAAAATCTGGAAAATCTGTGATATTTTTGAATGGTAAAAGTGTCTAGATTCATTTCAGAAACCGAATGGGGATGAAAACCGGCGGGCGTAATTTTGGCCGGTAATCCCTTGGCCTACCTGCATAAATCAAGGGGTACCATTTATGACATGGGTAATTTCGGCCGAGGGGTTGATGTTTACGATGAGATTAAAATATTGGTAATTACGCTTAATAGTTTCTGTAAAATATTTGTATACGATGGCATCAGTTTCAGTAAGTTTCAGAGTTCACGCGGTTGTGACTTACTAGTTGTAGAAAAGTTTCAGTTTTGTAAACAGGACGTATTAAAAAGTGGTGAAGTACGTTGGAGGTTAGGTTAGGTTAGGTTAGGTTAGGTTAGGTTAGGTTAGGTTACTTTAGGTTACTTTATCGAAAACATGGTAAATATGCTTCGATCTGGCAATATTTCTAGAATTAATTTCGTTAGAAATAAGTTGATGTAATAATTTTATTGCATATAAAGCATTCTGTTATTTTATTTGATTTGCGGCCGAAAATACCTATGAGATAAGGAAGCAACTTAAAACCTCCGGCCGAATTTACCTACCGGCTTTTAGTACCTGCCGTTTTTCCGGCCGAAATTACATCCGCCCATGAAAACTGGTTTTGAAATAAAATACAAATTTTCTCAATCTCTATGTAAAACTATTTTGAAGGATGTGATTTTCACACAAATAACACCTTATGAATTTTGAATGAAGACTTCATATTATATATACTTCTTTATTATTATATTTTGTATTTGTAATATTACTATCATGTAATTTTAATAGTCGTTATCATTTAATTCGTTCCAGTGGGCTACAATAACAGCTTCCAATGTAACTATTTACCTTTTTTTATTGTATTAACTATTATAGTGGCGCCCTCATGGGTAATGTTCGAAAACGTTTATTTTTCAAGGTTGTTTCAATGTCTCCAATTATTTCATATATAAAGTATATCAAATAGATATTGATCGATCCTTCAATATTCGTACAAATGACTTGTATTCTTCGATCATTATACAGACTAGATACTAGATGAATAACATATTATACTCCCTCATTTTGGTAAATGACTATTTTTATTTCTATACAAAACTCCCTATGCATCGTAAGAACAACTGAGAACAGCCTCTAAACCCTGTTAAAATGTGATAATTTACGTTTGGAAGTTATTGACATAGTTTCATAAAAAATTAAATCTTTCCCTGAAAACTGGAGTATATTCCAATAATGTATAGATTTTTTGAAAGGGGAAGAAAGGGACTTTCAGATGGTATTAAAAAATATAGGGTTTTGTATTTAAAATGAACCGATAATTTGGTTTCAAAAATTGTAATTTTTTTTTCGGCGCTTTTGGGAAAAAATATACATTTGGCAACTATGTCAATAATAATATTGAAAAATTGAATGTTATAATTCGATAACTTTAAAATGGATGAATAAATTGAAGTTACATTTGGCAGATTGTTTTTAAATATAAAAAGGCATATTTTGATAAGAAGACTTGTGTCAATTATTGATCCAGTGGTGTACATTTGGATAAATATGTCACTTTTCTCCTCCCATTTTTCACGCCACTAGCATTTGTGGCTATTTTCGATTAATTTTGCATTCCTTAATGTTTTTCAAAATGAAAAAAATATTTTTTTTGTATTTTTTTTAATAACCTCTGAACTACTAATGGTTAAATATGTATCAGAAACTAATTTGTGAAGCAGCAATGCATCTTAAACATTGTGAGAAGACTCTCAAAAATATTTGTCCAAACTTGTGCTTTTATTATTGAAAATGATGTTGCAAACTTGACGAAAACATTAAATATCTTGAAAAATACAAATTTTTTGATATGTAAGGGATATGTGTTTTTTACGTGAAAACTATTGAGGAATCCAAAAATAATTGAAAAATACCAGTGGCGTGAAAAATGGGAGGAGAAAAGTGACATATTTTTCCAAATTTACACTACTTGATCAAGAATTGACAAATGTTTTCTTATCAAAATATGCCTTTTTACATTTAAACACAACCTGCCAAATGTCAAATCAATTTATTCATCCATTTTAAAGTTATCGAATTAAAGCATTTAATTTTTCAATACTTCAACACCCTGTATTTCGAAAAGTAAATGAGCTGGACCCCCAAACCTTATATCATTTTGTCCAATATTACACAAGAGGTATCTACATGCAAAAGTTGTAAGTGTCATTTGAAAACACCCTGTATATAATTTATACAATTTTTTGTTATCTAATTCTTTACTTTCTTGAAAAAAAAGCACATTCTTATATCCTTTTTTAATAGTCAGCTAAATAATGTAACTAATTTAAAAGTTCAATCACCCTGTAGTGGAACCGAATCATCACACTGACCCGGATCTGTTATAAAACATAGAGAAACTATGCCTAAAGCTATTTACACAATTTAATAGCAAATTACGCTCTATGCCATTCACCGACCGGGTCTGAAGAATTTTCACCCACACCGTCGGCCACTAACATCGGCAATACGAATACTCTCTTCGCCAGATGTTTATAGAACGGTGCACGTCGACAACCAAAGAAATTGTTGATATATTAGCTGTTCCAGTTTGATTCATTCAATAGATAGACTATTTCGGAAACTTGGTTACCTTGTAACAGAGTTCATTGTTGTGAATGTTTTAACTGTACGACGATGTTTCTGAATAATTTTATTATCTCTATGGAAATGAATTATTTTTAACTAATATAGTTAGTTCCTCCTCTTGGGGGGACCATATGTTGATTAAACTATAATAATACGGGGTCAGACAAATTCGTGGATTATTGTCTGCAACATTTGATCATATTATTATCAACTATTTTTGGTAATATTAATGAAAAAAACATAGTACTGACCCAGTGACAAATACTTTGTCTTTAAATTAAATGAGACAAAAAATAAGCTTTTCTGTGATGGGTCACACGACCTAGGTTGTCATTTTAAAAAATTTAAGATGGCGGCCGTACGCTAAACGCTGACGTCAAAAACATTTGACATTTGCTCTAAAATATGCAGAATGAAGTCTCATTCATCGTCTTAGAATTTCACAACTTTCTATATTTCAACAGAAATTTTGTAAGGCTGCTATTTTGATTTATCAAAATCTAAAAACTTTTTCAGGTGCCAGACTACTATATTTTCATGTATTAGAGTCGTTATTGTCATTTTAATTATGTTTGTCACTTAACAAACCATTTTGCAAAAATTATTTGAATTTTTCAAAAATTAACGGTTGAAAAATTTTTTTTCAAATATTGCATTTCGACACCTTATAGGATATAAAATTCCCTACAATTTTGATTCCTACAATTTTTTTCGTACGATCAAGTCTAAGAAAGTTATGGACGAAAAAATGTTGCATTTCACGTTCTCCAATATTTTCTTGCAAGCTGCATCGCAAGCTCGATCAGAATCTTCTCACAAATCTAGGAAAGTAGTCTATACTACATATACTTTCGTTTAAAACAGAAAATTTCCAATGGAAATCTTTTCCCTTACTTCTCGGGACTTCTTATTTGCATTATTACTAATTATAATTATCCACATCCATGGTCGACATGTTTGCTGGTTCAATTTGATGTAAATCGGTCGATAGTGTAGTTTTATAGCACCAGAATGACTGGTGCTATAAAACGTTTTCGGATCCAATTTTTCGAGTTATTAATTTATCTTGTTCAATTAACTTAACAAATTAAAAAACGTAACGAAAAATATTTTCGATCCGATTTATTCGCTCATGATTTTATTATAAAAGATAATTTTACTAGACTATGTTATCAAGATAAAATTACTGTATTTCCTCTTTCAGTTCAACTGGTGGGGTTATTCGAAGTATCCGGTTGATTTGTAAAAATTTCTTTTAATAGCAAGTGGAAGAGAATTTATTTTATATCCGCAGGGCTGTCGGAAACATTGCTCTTAATTAACTTGAAAATCTATTGCCTTTCGGCCATGTATCCGGCGAGGAATATCATTTATCTCCTTTAAAAATGGTCATAAACTTTTTCAAATATATAAATCATTAAAGGTATAGTCGTCGGAAAACTTATTATTGTGTAGCTATCTAATCGTATATCCCCTTTAAGTTAAGTTGCGGAGCTAGACTCCGAGAGGTATAAATATTATTTTTGTCTACTTACCAAACCTAATTATATGTTTTATTTCTTGTAATACCAGACGTGAACTGAACCCTTTTTGTATCCCATTCGATTTTTTATGGAAAACGAAATTTCAAAGCAAAAACAATGAACAAAATTAAATTTTATTAAAAAATAGAAAAACACTACACTCTTTCTTGATGAGACCACCGATTAAAGCGTCAACAGGTGGTCAACTTTTCGTAAAATAACCTTCTCTGAAAGATAGTTATAGTTCAGACAAAGATGTGAAAAATAATAATTGATATTCTATTTCTTTAAAATAATGTATAAGGTGGTGTTAATCGTCTAGTATTATGTTCAAGATGTTTTCAATTATGAAAATAGATTAATATTGTTTAAAGCTAAATGTTTTATATTCGAGTTTAATATCAGAGGAAAGAACAAATATATTTTAGATTGAAAGAAACCATGAATCCATGAAATGAAAACAGATTTATTGAAAAATATATTTTTCCGCAAATCGCTAGGAAATTTTGACATTCCTGTCAAAATTTCTTGAAGAAAAAGTCAGGACTTCCTTACTGTAAGGAAATGATATTTCCGTACAGTTGTTAGTGTTCTACATAATCCATAAAACGTCTGTATGCATTTTCGTACTTTTCTCTTGATTTCTTTGGCAATAATTCTAATGAAGCAGTATTCACTGCCTCAACCAGCTCTGGAGGAGTCCCAGGAATGGATATTTCATCATCACTTATCATTTTACTTTCGAGAACACCAGCAATTAAATTCATAAGCGTCAAGTTTGACAATTCAACCTCAATACGTTTCCATAGTAACCCAAGTAATTTTATTAGGAATTTTTTCTACTCCTGTTTTATAATATACTTATTAAAAGTCTAAAATCTGTATCATAATGAAATTCATTATGATACAGATTTTCATTATGATACAGATTTTTAAGCCAATAGGAATGCGACATTCGCACAATATTTAGTATATAGCCATGGATACCTGGTTGACATTTCTGAAATTAATTATATTAGGTCTGTTTCCTGCAATAAAAGTGTAGCACTGATCTATACGATTTTATTTATTTTAATTATGTTTTAATGCTTCTTGCAGTTTACAAATGCAATATACATAGATATTCCCAAATTTAGTAGTTTTATACGTATTTTTTCACAGATAGACCTGAATTCTTCAAAATTATATAGCTCAGTGCTACACTTTTATTGCAGGCGAACAGACATATTAAGTGACACTTAATTTGATAGCTGTCAAATAATTTTGATTTTCAAAAGTAACTATATTTAAAATTGATTTAACCAATGATTATTGATTAAATAATTTTTATTAACCGGAGTAGAAAAAATATTGTATGCCACTTTCATGTAATGGCCATTAATACACTCGCATATTATATACGAAACTCGCCTGCGGCTCGTTTCGTATCCTACAATATGCTCGTGTCTTAATGGCTATCATTACATGTTCGTTGCATAAAATACTATTAAAGCACCATTTATTTGGGAATAAAATTATCGCGTTTTTTTTTAAATCAATCAATATCTGTCGAATTTTAAACGATTTGCGGAAAAATAGTATGTTTACCTCGTAGGAAAAGCCACATTCCTGGACTCTGTGTTGCTTGTATCGGCTTGCGCCTCGACTTAGCAATCTTCACAGTCGTCCAGGAATGTTAAGCTTTTCCTACCCGGTAAACAATGTACTATTGTTCTATTAGTCGACTGAAAAACGGAGAAAAAGTTGCTTCCTTCTCGATTTTTTTTTAGGTACAACCACATGTGGTCTTTGCAAAATTATAAAGTAGGTCCCTGGCCATCTGAAATCGAAAATTACAACATTTTTTAATAGGGACAACAATTTTTATTGCGAAATTTGTCAAAAATCTGTCAAAATTATGTTTTAATGCTTTTTCACACATACCTCGCGATATCTCCGGAACTAAACAAGATATATTCAAATTTTTTTTTAATCGACAGAAGAAACATGAGCGAAGATTACTGCGTTAGTTTCATTTACATAAAAAAACTAGTTTTTTTGTAAAATTGGAGAAAACTGCAATCTCTACCTTTTTTGCAGCACTATTTTCAGTAATCGAGAAACTTTTTTATTTTTCAAAATTTTACCAAACTATCTGCGTACAAAATAAAGCTAAAGCTTCAAGGAAGTTTTTAAAACAAGAATCACTATTCTAAGTATCATAGTTTTTGAGTTATAAATACGCAAACTTGAAAGTTTCTGCAGCCGCGCCTAATTATTGTGCTTTCTAACGAGCAGGCATCTCTCGCATACGCATTGCGGTGTATTCCTGACAAATTTGGCCGATAACTTGATTCAGTTGCTAACGTCTTTGTTTTAACTGCGATTAGGTAGATATTATTTTGGATGTGTGTATGTCTATTGAGATTTTTTGGAGATTTAAAGGATTAAATACAATTATATGTGCTGCAGAAAACAAGAAAGACACTTGTGTTCAAGAGATTTTGTAGTAAAAGGAAGACATTCTAGGAGGGAATGTTGAAGTAAAATGTTATAAAACTTGCAAACATTTATTAGTTTACAAAATACAAGGTGTCCCAAATAAAAGTGACAGATTTTAAACATAAATGTTTAAAATATCTTGTTTAGTTCCGGAGATATCGCGAGGTATGTGTGAAAAAGTAATAAAACATAATTTTGACAGATTTTTGACAAATTTCGCAATAAAAGGTGTTGTCTCTATTAAAAAATGTAATTTTCGATTTCAGATGGCCAGGGACCTACTCTATCATTTTGTAAAGACCACATGTGGTTGTACCTTCAAAAAGAAATTGAAACCTTTTTCCACCTTTTTCAGTGCACTATATACATCAACGCTAAGTATCTTAAAAAGTAGGATAGCTCACCTTAACTGCGGGTTAAAAGTAATTATTTAATAATAGAAAATTATTAAGAACATTTTAACTATTATTGGTTGAAATTATACTATTAAATGAATTTATTGTCAAATAAACATAAATTAAGATATTGACTGGACTATAACAGTATTAATACACAATAATCCCAGGAGACTGGGGTGATGCCGGCGGAGGGACGGCTCTTTGAAAAAAATGGTCAAACAAAAAGCCGGCAACTTTAAGTTCCCATATCTCAAGTATAATACTTATTTCCTATTAATATTCTATATAAGAATGAATAGATATTTCTAAATTCGAATTCTGTACGCAAAAATACATAAAACGACGTTAGTATATATTAAAGCCTTGAGAACCGAACTTTAGTATTCATCTAGCGAAATTGATGAAAATTTTTATAGTAATTCCGTCGTACTAAGCGTGAACCTGATGAGAAGTTTTTTTTTTGTTGGTACGAAACCCGTAGGAATGCGGAGAATGTAAAATTACAGTAAGTGACACAGATGTTAGAAAGGTTAGTATCTTCGTTCAGTCATAACAATACTGTGAGAAAAGACCACGGACAGTCAAGAGAACTTGTCAAGGACGTTTATTCAAAAGCGAACTAGTCAGATACGGACTTGAACTAACCTAACTAGGTCAAATAGAATATTGTATATTATAAATAAATTAGCAAAGTGTAACTTTTTTAAATTTATAGAATGTAGACGTATACAGTTGTTTATAATAATTTTTATTGTATGTAACATAAATATTTCACAATGATTCCGGTACATAGATTAAATTGTTTATTCATTGCTTAATCCGCTGATAAAAAATAATTATTAATAATAAATTTTTATCATCAGCTATTTTTGTTTACAGTGTAATAGCATCTCAATTGGTAGATGAATTTTAACCAAATCGGAACTACTGAAATTTTAGTTGTATAATATTGCAACTCAATAACGTGTGGTTGATGGTGAAGATGTCGCTGTTGTCACGACATTAACATTTTCTTTGCTTGGGGATTATGCACCTATTGATTGTGAGTTAAGTGTCGCCTATAGAGTAATAAATAAAAGAGAGATGTTGAACGTGTAGCGTTTTGTGGCACAAAGTTACCACTATCGCCTACCTTGGCTACTGGTATTAACCAGCATTCAAGACGCGCGCTTTTTGAATTTGGAAGTTTTCAGCATACGCGTAATATTGTATTAGTAGGAGTAGGAGAAAAAAAACTGCTAGTGAGAAATTAATATTAAAACAACATTTTTCAAACAATAAATTATCGAAAATAACACAAAAACAGTCAATAAAAATGAAATAAGAACAGACAAACAAATAATCCACACTTGTACACCAATCTACCTGGATACATCTTAAAGCACATACCAATATCACACGAACAATGTTCGAAATACCACTTTTTCACATAACTAGAACTTTTAGCAAATGTTCCTTATTGTCTGCAAAAAAAACGATAAAATGAAAAATATTGATTCCATTATTTTTCTTTTGTAACTTACCTATGATGAGTTATAATAAATTCTATGATAATAATAGGTGTAGCCAATAAATTTAAATAGAGAAAGGCCAATAAGAATTAAATGCAAATAGATATCATATAGATATGTTCAGAAGTGACTACAAGTGACTAACCTCAAATTAGAATAATATTGACAATTTTCGTATGGTTAGAGGCGGGGTTTGTTAGTTCAATTAGTCGCTGTGATGCGCCATGCTCAACTGGCTGCGAACAATCTTTGTGCCAGTTTCTTCTATATGTTTTAAAACCTCTCTTTTATTTATTACTCTATGGTATCACCTCTAGTCCGGGATTAGGCTCTCAGATATCTCGGCGCAGAATATCTACCTTGTACTGATAAGGGTGTTACGAAACTTCATTTTGTTCAGTGTTCAAATGTCAGTATAATAAACCCCGTTTGACTTTGAAGTGTAATTCAATAGCCGTCGAGGCATATAGCCCGGGAAGTAGTGGCTTTTTAGTTGAACGGTTGATTTTTTTGAAAAATATTTTTCAAAACTTATAAAGCGTATTCTGCGATGCCTATTAATACAATTAACTTTTTGTAATATATTGTATATTTTTAATAATAAATATTTTATTTTATTGCAGGTAAGCATCGTTATTCTACATCTGATTTTTTGGTAAGAAATTCATTCTATTTGCATATTTTCATTATTCACTACAAACTTGTAGAAGTTGGAATCATATGGAAAACTTTTTTATTATTAATTTTAGGAAGAACATAAATAAACACAAACAAATTATAAAATAATTTGAATTTTTTAATCAAAAGAAAAGGTTGGAGGTCTTTTTAGTTTGGGGTATTTTGCAACTTATAGTTGACGAAAAACTAATGTCAGCTGTCAACACATATTTGTTTGGCTTTGCTTGTGATTTGTGAGACTCTGATCTGCTTTTATTATTGTACCATCGAGAAGAAACAAATATGTATGTTGACAGCTGTCATTAGTTTTTCGTCAACTGTAAGATATAAAATACCCCAAACCAAATAGACCTGCAAACTTTTCGAGTACAGATCCAAACCACCTTGTTCAGTATTTTTTTGTACGTTATATTGGCAGCAATTCCCTAGTATAGACCTCGTCCATTAAACTCGGTATTAATAAAAAGTACGGCTTCTAAATTCTCCTTCTCGCATATTTTTTTTTCAACCTTTGGTTGGTTTTGTCAATAGTTCTATCCATAATACAATATTCATTTGAATCTCAAATGGGTTTGGAAAATTATTATTAACTGCAGCGTTCGAAGTTCAATAACCGTTTAAAACTGAAGTTCTAAAAGCTATTCGCTTTAATCATAAATAACAATAATAAGTTGTTTTAATTAATGATCAGATTACATTGAAATAAGGAGGTAATCGGTTATTTTTCATGCATTTCCATTACTTCCTGTGGCTTCTACTCTGCTTGGGCGAGCATCATCTTGATTCATTATCCATCAGCATCACTGACCACATGTAAAGTCCACTTCATAAGATGGTGGCGGGGTTTCGATAACTTGAGTAGTTATTTTATAGTTTATTTCAGATAGGATTAGTATAATAAGGGACAGAGTGACCCAGCGAATATTTAAGCCACTTTCAAAGTTTGGCATTGATTTCAATGTAAATTCCTTTCTTTTTATCAAGTGCAGTTAGTACCACCCGGTTGGGGTCAATATTATGAGATTAGCCTATTATTATCCATTCACACACAGTGAAAATAATGTGCCGTCTATCAAAAATCTTGTTTATTGAGTCTGAATTCCTGTACTAAACTCAAATTAATAATTTTAAATATTGGGCATTAAATAAGAATTTTGAAAGAAAATGAAGGCACTAAATATATCTTCAAAAACCTGTTAAATTCATTCAAACATTCAAACGGGGAAGGGTGGATTATTAACAGTCTTTTCTGGGTGTATTGTACAATGTTCATTAAAAATTCGAAGAATTTGATTTTCAAGTTTTGAAGTTCTCGCAGTTCTAGGTCGTCCAATAGTCTTAATTTTGCAAAAGTTCTCGTTTGTTGTCACGAGTGGCTGCTTAATTTGCGGCATATTCAAAATTTTTAATGAAATTTTGCTTAAAAATAACCTTTAAGAATGGGATGGGTGAATAGAATGGATTTTTTTTAAGAAAGGGAAGGAAAAATAACATTAAAAAAGGGGGAGGGTGAATGGAATGATTATTTTCCCATCCCCTTCTTGAAAAAATTCTCATTAAGCTTAAGTAGCAAGTAGCCGCCAGTGTATTTTAGCATCTTGTTTTCTTGTCCTCCCAGGCTGTCTATTTTTCATAGCAAATATAGTTGCCTTTCAATGAGAATGTATGTATGTATGTATCTGGGGTAACATTCACTTAGACCTGAAAGATCTATTGTGTCCCCTAACTTCTACTTAGTTTCTGAGGAAAGTCTCTGAAATTGGTAGCTTCTTTAGTCCTATTTTCCGGAGGAATTTTAGGACATCTACAGGCTTTAACTTAGTTAAATATTCCTCTTCTATCCAGTAATCTCCCAGGTACTGTTCTCAAGGATTCTGGCGTGCTGTGCAGTTGGAAAGTAAGTGGATGGAGGTTTCTTCTTCCATGCCACAATATCTGCATTCTTCTTCCTCCACTATTTTGAGTTTTTTCAGGTGCCCATTTCAATGAGAAAGTTTTCCTTAACATGTCTGTCAATAATTTTCTCCATTATCATAAAAGTAGACAGTCTTCTCCAAGCAGTTCAATTTTCTCTAGTAAACTGCACTCCAATATTCTTTCTTCGCAGTAGGTAGGAGAGTTGGAAGGCTAAAGGATAGCTCCGTTCGTGGTAGATGTGCTTGCATGTCTAATTCTGTATTCTGCGATCTCTACACGTCGATATACCTCTAACAACTGATCAATTCAGTCACTGACCATTCCGCAAGGCCATATTTTAAAATTCGCGTTTCTTCTTATGCATGACACATAACACCTATCTTGTGATAACATGCTCCATGTTATCTGATAACAGGGAACACATTTTTTGTCTTTATTTCGCTTTTAATTCAATCCCTGTGAATATTTACCACAACAAACTCCTTGAAGATAAAAATAAAACATGACAAATGATACGAAAATATGAACATCCGGGTATAATTGGCATACGAAATACACGCGAAGAGAAATATGTGCACATTTATACAAATATACGAATTTCTAAATTATTATTGATCACAGGTAGACCGCTTCCTAGCGGCGTGGAGGGTGATAAACAGCTCCTAGTTTAAGGCCGTCGACCTCTCAAGGTCACCGTTCGTCTGCTTCGCAATGCAAAGCATTCAAATTAGAAACAGTTCGTTTCCTCCATAGAATTCGCGGTCGATGTCGATCTTGATCTACTTTAAAAATCTGATAATTAATAGAAAAATGACTAAGATATAAATACCACTTTTTAGTAGCTCGGTTCGGAAGTGATTACTAGTGTGAGACTGGTGATTGGTTGGTTTTTCTCACAAAAATAAAATTTAATGAAATTTCAAATAAAAGAATTAACGAACTCACTTTGTGAAATGAAATGAACCATTTTATAAAATAACAACATTTATCTAGGGACCATCGGGTTTCCACAATGAAATATCTACTTAGTCTATAATGGCAAAATTGACATTATTAAGTAAGTAAAATGTAGATGCCTTCACACTAATACCACTTTATGGTTATCTATTTTTCTGTTAAACCATAAATTGCTGAGCTACGCAGACGATGTATTATACTTTGGCAAGTTTATTTAAACCTCTAAAAGGAATGCAGTCGAAAACATTCGATATTGCCACGTTTAGTAATGTTATCAACATTAGGAAAATAACTAAAAAGACTATGCAAAGTTTTGGTACAGACGGCAGAGTTAATGAAGTGTTTGAAAATGACCAGAGAAGAAACACAAAGTGACATTTTATAATATAATTGAAGGGACAGAGATCAATGAAATTCGAACAAAGCTATATTTAACTAGTAACAGTATTATTAAGGAGAATGACAGGGGAGACGAACATAGAAAGAAAACTAACAAACGGATGTAAACAGACAACTCTGAATAATAATAATTTCAAAGGAATTACTTCTATACAGAATAGTTGTCAGAGTAACTGTAATATAGGACCACAAAGAAGGTAGTCCGAGGGCAAATACAAAAATGGGTACAAAGCCAACATAGACTTCATTGAATGAACATTTCAAAGCAGGTACACAGTAAAACCTTCATAGGTGTCACATGTGTAAAGCGGGCCGAAGAACTACTGAATATCAGTAGGAAGCTAAGAATTATTACAGGCTATCCAACGGGGCATACCACGGTAAAAGATCACCTGCATAAAATAGGGTTAAATAACGGGGACCTCAGCTGCACACTTTGTGGCATGGCGACCGAGACCGTGACCCATATCTTGACTGTAAGGCTCTGGTCTCGGCCAATGTGCCACGTGCCACCTGAAGTATATGCACACATCCAATGGTAGGTACGGGGTACGGGGATAACAGGAAGTGGAAAATGGTTATTGAATGAGGGAAGGGAAGGGAAGGGGTTCACCACATGGGAAAGGAAATTTGTCAGAAGTATTAGGAGGGAAAAAAAGAAGGGGTATGGAAAAGAAGTAACCAAATAAACCAAGATATAAAAGGTTTGTTTGGAGAACCATAAATAAGCAGTACAATAAGAGCAAAAAGACTTACAGCTTAGTCGATGTCAGACATTAGAATGACAAAAAAATGTAGATGTAGAAATAGAAGTAGGGTGATGAAAAAAATTTTGAGAATAACATGGGAAAATTAATTTTTGCTTCTGATTTTTATACCGTTTGTGTCGGAGAAATGGTCAGAGAGGTGTCTGGTAGGATTCTTAGACTATCTTTAATATAAAATGCAGGAAAAGTCAGGTTGAAAACTCTAAAGATTATATTGACAACTAACTATCATAATTTGACAATACTTGTCAAGATAAACAACAATGAACAGCATGTTACAAAAAGAACAAATATACGGAGCGTTCACATCTTCTGTAACACCGTTTAAAAGTCTTATTGGCAAAAGAATCGTTTTGTTGATCTTTATAGGAAATTAAACGCTTTTTAAGAAAGGACTTATATTTTTTTTAGTACACGCGATCAAAAGTTATTCAAGATTAAAGTTCAATTTTTCAAAAATATTAACGAAACTGTCGGTTTCTGTGTCTAAGTAAGAGCCAAATTTTTTATCAACCATAAAGATGAACTCTGATAGATGTAGACCAATTTTTTTTTTGTTAAATCCAAATATGCTTTGAGATTTTTTTTGTAGAATTTTCTTTGTAGTTTTTAAGCATCCTGGTGCTATATGTCAAAGACCATCTATAATTTAAAAATGTTTATGTTTCGAAATCAGTTTCATCTTTCTTCATTTGAAATAAAAAGTTACGTCAAGTATGTATCTTCATTATGTGTAATCAGTTCCAAAATGGTGTGGGAATGCCTAGACAAACTAAAGGAACTAGGCGAGAACAATATAGTTACCTTACTATGGATTCCAGGACACACTGGAATAGAAGGAAATGAAATAGCAGATGAACTAGCAAACAGGGGACTAAAATACCTTTCTGGGGTCCTGAACCCTTTTGCGGAATCAGTCCCAATGTAATATTGGAAAAACTAGGTGAAGCCGAAAGAAAGAGAAGATCTGAGCATTGGAAAGGTCTAGTAGGGCTAAGACAATCGATTATTCTTCTGGATGACTACAACAGGTTGAGATTAAATGAATGCATATGTCAAAGTAAAACTGCGTTAACAGTGATCCTAACGGGACTTTGTCGACTGAATGGGCACCTGAAAAAGCTCAAAATAATGAAGGAAGAATGTAGATTTTGTGGCATGGAAGAAGAAACCTCCATCTACATAATTTCCAACTGCACAGCATTCCAAAATCCTAGAGCACAGTATAGTCAAAGGCACTCTTAACGTGCGGGTTCAAAGGTCACTAACCATATGTATCAAATCAGAAAACACAGAGGTTACAAAAATGTGAGATTACACTGCAGATTGACGAATTTCCACTTCTTCTTTCATTCTCGAAATAATCCATCGAACTAAGTACAAAAAAACTGAAAATTGCTACTTATTATTTAAATTGTCACTTTGAATTGTCAAAGTGACAAAACTGACATATTTAAATAAAAACTCTGCTGGTGAAAGACTTTTTAGAATCGCTGAAAACTAAAAACATATCCTTCTTTTTCCCGTAAAAATTGCATAAGTCTGTCTTATTTATCTAACGGATTTCATTTGGAAGTTATAAGGTTTGTTCCATCCACGGTTTTTGTACCGTCCGAAAACCATAAATTGCATCGTTTAATCAGCTTTGTTTGCGCAAGCGCGTGTTCAGCACTGTCATTTGGTTGGAAATAAATGAATACGGTTGGAACGGTTTGTGTATCATTTGGAAACTTAATTTAAATCTCTGTATTCATAACCTAACTTTTACTATTTTAGAACGTATTTTCTTGCGTTCAAAAACTTAAGAATGAACGTATTAAAAAAACCAACCTGAATAATTTTCATTTTTGACTAGGTAACCTGAATAATTTTCATTTTTGACTCTAGGTTCATTTAAAATATCATCACTATCATATCTTCATCTTCACTCGACGATAAATCGGAGAAAAAATCACTTTCTTCACCCATAATGTAAAATGTGAGCCTCTTTAATATATTATAAGGTTATCTTATATGCTTTTTGTAAACATCAGGACCTAACCCAACAAAAATTGCATGCAAGCCGAAATTATAAGCAAACTGCGCAGGTCAATCCAAACAGTTTCTTCGAGAAACCAAGAATCGAAATGACGGTACAGAAATCGGTTTCAGAATCGTACTTCTTTTGGTTGGATCGCTAATAAAACCGTACAAGAAATCGCCAACTTTCGGTTGGAACGACCATTACTTAGTGCGCATGATAATTATCGTACAATGTATGGTTTTTTGCAGGGTTGGAACAAACCTATAATTTAACGTAATAAAAGAAAACAAAAACTGTGAGTATGTCTTTGTTGAATCGTATGACCCGCACGTTAAGAGTGCCTTTGACTATACCTGGGAGATTACTGGATAGAAGAGGAACATTTACCTAAGTTGATGCCTGCAGATATCCTGAAATTCCTCCGGGAAATAGGACTAAGGACTAAGGGAGGTACTAGTTTCGGAGACTCTCCTCAGAAACCTTAATAAGGGGGCACAATGGATCTTTCAGATCTCAGTGAATGTTACCCCAAAAATACATACATACATGTTTCTTCATAATTTTATTTTTCATTGAAGAGTAGTATACATATCTGCTAATTTGGCGCCTAACAGAGATCTAAAGTTTTTGAAAAAATTGAAGATAAAAGATGATTTTGGTATAATATACAAAATTCAATCAAATTTTTGAAAAATTCAACTTTGACCTTTACTTTTGAACGTGTAGACTAATAAAATAATCTGTCCTTTTTGGTAGAACGTTAAATTTCCTATAAATATCAATAATGCGATTCAGTTTTTTGAATGGTTTTCCATGTTATACAAGAAAATGAAAAATAATGCAAAAGAACTATCTCAACTATATTAAAGACTCAAATTTTAATTTGGTATCTTTTTACGTCAGAAAGAAACTTTTCAACCTATTTGTAAAATCGACAATCTTGAAATAATTTACAACCATTAATCGGATATCCAAATAGATAAATACGTCTCACTAATTACAGTTGTAAACAAATATTAACAAAAGAATGGTTCCGTAATGTACATAAAATTACTTATCTGGTGCACATAACAAAAATAAATCGTTATCGACAAATTCTTGGGACAGTAATTTCGAAATAATCAATGAGTCATTACCAGCCTGGTATACGTAATTATTGTTGGTTTGTCCAGTTGCAGTTGATAGTTTCTCTTTGTTGGAGATAGTTATTGTTTTATAAGAATAATTATTATTATCGTCGTCGTGGATCGGTTAGAATTCGAACTACCATCACACCACCTGTGAGTAGGTGGTTGTTTTATATTTGTGTGTGTGGTTTTTAAATTCAACATGGATCTTTTGATGTTACCTGAATTTGGGTTGCAGGTATTTAATTTTTATTATTTTATACAAAATATACTTTTTTTTTAAACCATTAGGGACATTTTCGACCTGAAAGCCTGAATTTTCTATTACCTAAAGGAAAAAAGTATACAGGGTGTTTTCAAATGACAACGTTTGCATGTAGATACCTCTCGTAAAATTGGACAAAATGATCTAAGGATTGAGGGGTCCAGCTCATTTACTTTCCGAAATACAGGGTGTTGAAGTATTGAAAAATTAAATGTTTCAATTCGATAACTTTAAAATGGATGAATAAATTGATTTGACATTTGGCAGGTTGTTTTTAAATGTAAAAAGGCATATTTTGATAAGAAAACATTTGTCAATTCTTGATCCAGTGGTGTACATTTGGATAAATATGTCACTTTTCTCCTCCCATTTTTCACGCCACTGTCATTTGTGGCTATTTTCAATTAATTTTGTATTCCTTAATGTTTTTCACGTAAAAAAAACACATAACCTTTACATATCAAAAAATGTGTAGTTTTCAAGATATTTAATGTTTCTATATGTTATTCTGAGTCTGTTTTGCGGCCTTATCTGCCTTGTCTATTTAGACAACTCGATTGCAACTAGCGCTTCAAGTGGCTAGGTTTGAAACTCAATTTTTCCATTATAGGCCTTTCCTATAAACTTTTACTTCTATATTAGGTGAGTCTGTTTCTTCAATAAACTTTCACTTCAAAAAACTCATAAATAATCGTTAATTTTATTATGGCTACTCCTGGTAAATAATGATACATTGTTAATACTTATGTTATGACCTACGTTAATAAAATTAAAAAAACGCACAAATATTGTTTAAGTAAATATCAAACATGTAATATTATTGGTGTCAACATGTTTTCTCTTTCAAAATATTACTTTATCAATCGTCCCATCGAAAATAATTTAATAATCATTTTGTGGTAAGCACATTCCACCAATGTATTCGTTGTTTAAAACCTCATGAATATAAACAATCAATATAACACAGTAAACAAACACCGACAACTAAATGTGAGTACATGATATAATATCGTTTAATTTGATACATTAGTCGATAGGTTAGTTCATTATTTTAATTTATTTTTATTTTTTATCGCTGGTGCAATCACATTTTTCATTCAATTGATCTGAGTCTGGGTTATTTCTTTATTTTTGTGACTTCACTTGTGTGCAAGGATAGTCCGGGGAAGTTATCGTGAAATGGAAAAGGTTTCCCCCAGAGATTTAACTTTTTTAAAGAAAGTAAATGTAGATTCGATTAGATTAGAATAGAGTTCAGTCTAAGGTCAGTGTGGCCAACAAAAAGTGTTTTTTTCTGACAAGAATGACAGTTCAGATCTACTGTTCAAAACATAAGATTTTGCATGCTTTTTTATCATTGCAAACATCTATATTGCTTTATTAAAATAATGAATACACCCCCGAAGCAAATATCTTGAAATTTAAAATGACTTTTTAGCTAAATACTCAACATATCAGTGGCCAATAGTTCTAGGAACTCTTGGTATGTCACGATTTCATTTCTGTTATTCAGTCACAAGTCATGTCAAATGTCAGTTATATTAATTTGTGTTGATATTCGTTTAATTGTATATGTCCATTTTTAATTATATTTTTGTAGCATTTTGTATCTCTATTCTTCTAATTACTTTTTTTACTGATATTTGTCAGAGCTAGTGACTGAATGACAGAAATGAAATGGTGATATGTCAAGAGTTTCAAGAATTATTGGCCACTGATATGGTGGGTATTCAGCTAAAAAGTCAATTAAAATTTCAAGATATACGCTTCGGGTGTGTATTCATTATTTTAATAAAGCAATATAAATGTTCGCAATGATAAAAAACATGCAAAATCTCATGTTTTGAACGGTAGACCTTAACTGTCATTCTTGTCAGAAAAAAACCTTTTTGTTGGTCATACTGACCTTAGATTGAACTCCTCTATTTTACGCCGTCGTCAAGCCCAGACCTGCCTCAATATATTCAAATAATCGATTTTTTGAGATTGCTTAGAGGTCTGAGCCATGTGGTTAGTTATTCAATTGATAGTCATGCAAATGGTAAATGTAGATTCTACCTTATCAATCAGCTTTGGATGAAATTTTTTTTAGAAAAATAATTGTGTGCTTTTAATTTTCAGACAAATAACGGAGGATCTGGCGGCATCAGACCAACATCAGCCTCGACGCAACCGTTTGGCGGCGGAGGAGGCGGCTTGAATAATAAAGGGTGCGGAGGCGGTCCGATGGCCACCCAGCACCAAACTGCTGGAGTTTACCGCGGCCAATGGAGCAGTGTAGGCGCTGGTCACCAACACCAACATCCAGCTGCCGCTCCCGCTGGTCACACGTATTATCAAAGGTACACAGCAGTACAACCGGCGCAGGTACAGGCCCAGCTCCAATCGCCGGCACAAAATTCCTACACGCCTAGTAGTACTACCAACTCTAGCAATTACAATAATTCAAATTCTGTAAGTAAACAATTCCATAGTAGAGTTCATATAACACTGTTCTTGGTGTGCGTCATAGCATTGCTCAAAATAGGATGTAGACGAACCTTTCGTATTGGCAATATGTCTTTTTCTACTGTCTCACTGACGGTTCTCGTCAGATCTGTACTTGTTGCTTACGGTCAATTATTATTTATGAAAAGTAAATCTTATTGTCAAGTTTATTTAAATAATACAAAAATATACCTAGATTCACGGAAAAACATCAGCATTTTAAAATTTCTAAAGTATTTTCAGTTCGAAAAATAAGCTGGTTTTTATTAATTTCATAACCTCTTTAAATTTGGCTGAATACGGTCCTGATGATTTAATTTATCAAATTTAAGGTAAGCTATAATATGTCAAAGTAGCAAATAAAATAAATGACATACCTAAAACCCAGATATACGTCACAAACGATGACGCATACCAAGAAGTGGTAGAAAGAACTTTACACTTTTACCAACAAATGCTTGAAAATGGATAGGATAAATTGAAATACGTATTGAATTTTATAATTGATAATGAATTTGTGCTCAAATCCTTCTCTAGAATCAGAGGGGGACTAAAATACCTTTCTGGGGGCCTGAACCCTTTTGCGGAATCAGTCTCAATGAAATATTGGAAGAAATAGGTGAAGCCGAAAGAAAGATAATATCTGACCATTGGAGAGATCTAGTAGGGCTTAGACAATCAAAGATTCTTCCGGCTCACTATAACCTGTTGAGATCAAATGAATGCATAAGTCAAAGTAAAACTGCGCTGAGAGTTTCAACAGGGATCCTAACGGGACATGTCGCCTGAATGGGTACTTGAAAAAGCTAAAAATAGTGGAGGAAGAAGAATGCAGATATTGTGGCATGGAAGAAAAAACCTCCATCTACATACTTTCCAACTGCACCGCACTCCAGAACCCTAGAGCACAGTACCTGGGAGATTACTGGATAGAAGAGGAACATTTACCTGTTGAAGACTGATATCCTAAAACTGCTCCAGGAAATAGGACTAGAAGAGCTACTAGTTTCAGAGAATCTCCTTAGAAACTAAGTAGAAGTAAGGGAGCACAAGGTCTCAGTGAATATTACTCCAAAAATACATACATACATACATACATACATACATACATACATACATACATACATACATACATACATTCTATAGAATAACATTGAATTGAAGTAGAGCACTATCTATAATAACAAAATTTGAACCAAAAAATGAAGAATAATCTTCATAAAACTACATACTATCGGATATCCTGTGAATGCTCAACAAATTGAATGAAAAAAAAGTTGAAAATGAATTTCTGACGTTGATATTCAACATTCATATTATTAAAGTTGTGTCGGAATACGAAAACCTGACACAGTTACTAATACTAAATTTCTGCAGTCAAAAGCACGTGAGCAAATCCAGTTAATCATGTTCTTCAATTTCCTCATCTTCTGTTGATATTTTTATGCAATTTTAAACAATAGAAAAAGATTCCTTGAAAATGTTTGTATACTTACAATAAATGTTAATGGAGGATTTCTATTCAAGAGAATTGCTGCCAACATAACGAACAAACAAATACTGAAAAAGGTTGGTCGCATAATGAAGTGGTTTTTTCAATCAATTTTTGATTTTTCTTAAATATGTTTTGAATCCCTTTACCATCCATGTTATGCTCGAAAAGTTTGCTGGTCTATTCAGTTTGGAGTATTTTACATCTTACAGTTGACGAAAAACTAATGACAGCTGTCAACATACATGTTTGTTTTTTCTCGATGGTATTTGCAATAATAAAAGCATATCAGTCTCACAAACAAAGGTAGAATAAAAATTAGAATCCAATATTAGTACCAGAAACAAGCAAAGCCAAACAAATATGTGTTGACAGCTGACATTAGTTTTTCGTCAACTGTAAGATGCAAAATACCCCAAACCTAAAAGACCTCCAACCTTTTCGGGTACAACGTGGGATGACATGGGTGGTAAAGGGACTCAAAACATGAAAAAAAAACCAAAAATTCATCGGGAAAACCACTTTCTCATGCGACTAACCTTTTTCATTATTTTTTTGTTCGTTATTTTGGCAGCAATTCTCTTGTATAGAACTCGTCCATTTAAAAATAAACATATCTCATCGAATACAATCACCTTTTACAATATAATTTAAAATCATACAAACATCCCGGATAATGTATCGAATTCATCTATAGAAATTTCACTAATCAGTCTTATCATAGACTATCTTATCAACTTCCAGTTATTCGAGTACGTATATTTTTATTAGTATGGCTTAAGTAACTGATAGGTGAGTTTACGTTTATACCTTTGTTGTTCGAGATCGATATAATGTGTCATTTAAAAGTACGTTCATTTATTGTAATTATTTGTGAACTATATCTTAATTTTGACATTTAATACTTACTTTGATTTTACTTTTTATTTCGAGTGTAGCAGCGGCTTGCCCTCTTGGTTACTCGAATCATCAGTGAACAAAGCACAAGCAGTTCATTCACGCTCTTTGTCTTTCTCATTAGATATATCAGTTACATTTTTGTCTTTGTACCATCGGTGCAGGGTATGAGCGCACTCACTCGTTATTGTACCTTTGTGCTTTATATTTATACTCACAATGGGAGAAGAGAAATTATTATTAAGCTATTTTTCCTTTTTGCCTTCCCTGACAAGATACCACTGCCTACTTCTTATTAAGCAATCTGGTACTCATTTCCAGTAAAAACTGAATGATATTCGGTTTCGTAAATGATGGGTGGCACAGAAATTTCTAGAGTGTTAGAAAATCTCACAAGAACAGATACAGGAGAAATAATTCATGGCTGGCTGGCCCAATAAGCAAGACAGGAAAATTGTCAAAGCCATTATAGACCTGAAAAAATATACAGATTGCGAAAAGTTTATTTGCGACATATGATTTACAAAAATATGACATGGAATATATGAGAAAAACCACTTGAAAGAGAGAGTAGAATAATTGTGCTCAGTCAGCGATGGGCGTATGTTCAGCGCCCCTTTATTTTAACCGCTCCTTAAATGTATGTATGAATGTATGTATTTTTGGGGTAACATTCACTGAGACCTGAAAGATCCATTGTGTCCCCTTACTTCTACTTAGTTTCTGAGAAGAGTCTCTGAAACTAGTAGCTCCTTTAGTCCTATTTCCCGGAGAGGAATTTTAGGATATCTGCAGGCCTCAACTGAAATAAATGTTCCTCTTATATTCAGTAATCTCCCAGGTACTGTACTCTAGGATTCTGGAGTGCTGTGCAGTTGGAAAGTATGTGGATGGAGGTTTCTTCTTCCATGCCGCAATATCTGCATTCTTCTTCCTCCACTATTTTGAGCTTTTTCAGGTGCCCATTCAGGAGACAATGTCCCTTTAGGATCCCTGTTGAAACTATCTGCGCAGTTTTACTTTGACTTATGCATTCATTTGATCTCAACAGGTTGTAGTCACCCAGAAGAATATTTGATTGTATAAGTCCTACTAGATCTTTTCGATGGTCAGATCCACTTTTTCTTTCGGCTCCACCTATTTCTTCCAATATTACATTGGAGTTGGAGCTCCTTCCAAAGGTACCTGTAAAGGTTATTTCCAATTTTTGTAACTAACTAACTATGTTAAATACCAATAATTGTTAAATCGAAAGCATTGTATAGATTTTATTCATTGCAGATTGTAATTTATCCAAAATTACCAATCTCGATTTTCTTCCACTAAGTACCCAGTTATCCCTTGTTAAAAGTCAAATGCAAAATAACTTATTCATTCCTTAGAAAGTAGATTGGTAGCTGGAACTGTACACACGCCCAATGCTGACTTATTCTTCTCTCTTTTTCAAGTAGTACTTTTCCTTTAGTACTTATTTAAATCGTATGTTTCAAATAGATTTTGTTTTTAAACCATTACAAAATTGAAAAAGAAAAAATCGACAGCCTGCACTCCTTATTAGGGAAAAAATAAGCTTTGATTAATAATAAATGTGAAGTATCTACTTGAACTTGTCGAATCAAGCAGTCAATAATTTCATACTTTATAGCGATGATAAAAAGGAGTTTTTCCCCGAAACTTTCTGTAAATAAAATTTCTCAGAACGCACAATTATCTACAAACACCGTTTGATAACTGCAATCAGAAGTGTTAATATGACTGACATAAAGTGAGATTAAATTTAGAGATTAATTCAGGTTTTGATAAAACAGGACTTGTTCTTTGTTAACCGTGGAAACATTCTTAAAATATAATATTGCTTTTTGCGATGAAGAAGCTAACTTTTAAACTAGTACACTAAGTTCGAAATTCTGAGTCGTGAATTAACATTTTTCTCCGCAAAATTGGTCATATCTATCCATTTTCTGGCATATTTCTATTTTTTTATCACAGAAATCAAAATTTAATCGTATATATATTTGTTTTCAGTACACTAATCAAAGAGTGCCAACTGCGACATCTCCCTCAAATGCCAGTAGCTCGAGCAGTCATACAGGTAGTCAGAGTGGCAACGTGTCGACATCTCTTAGCAACAATATGCCCAACAACACTAATTCGTCATCAAACAACTCCTCAGCCGGATCGGAGCAACTTTCGAAGACTAATCTCTACATAAGGGGCCTAAGTCCCGGTACCACCGATAGGGATTTAGTTAATATGTGTCAACAGTAAGTTCATTCCAATATATTAACCCTAGAACCGTATTTATTTAATCTATTTTCGTCCATTGTAAATTTTAAAATATATTTCAAAGTCATAAATTTGCTTCACTTTTCCATTGTACTCACCCTGTATTTTATGTGTGCATACAACTTTCTAATTGCACCTTATTTACAGAACGATGATTAATGTTTAATAGAGTTTTATTTAAAATTTCACTGTTATCACGAGATTCTTTTTTATTATTCTGAATTGGAATTTAAGTTATATTTAGAAAAAACTAAATAAAATATTGCTGGTCTGGATCCTTGGCCACTCTGGCATGGAAGGAAACGAGAAGGCAGACTCTCTTGTAAGTGGTGGTACCGCACATGTTTCTACCTGACCAGAACCTACATTTGGCATCGCAATATGTTTTGCCAAATAAACATTAAACACCTGGACCTGTTAGAGTTAGACTATAGCAGGCATGCCCTAACAGGCCACTGTCATCTGTTAAAACTTGGACTGTCGGAACATCAGAGCATATTATTTGTGCCAGCCCCGCCGCGGCTCGAATCCGGTAACTTGGCAGGGTCTCTCTCTCGCCCTCGGGCCTGAAATATCATTCACCAAATAAACTAATCGGCTCTGTTAAGAAGATGAATTTGTTCGGTGAAATCTGAATACGAATTAGCCACAATAAACTCTTGCGTGTCACAGTGGTGGTCCTCATAGACCCACTCACCAAACACCTAACCTAACCTAGGCATGAATGCCTCAGCTCCTTCACTCTACCATCAGTGTTAGATAATGTAAAGTGACTTTCAGTCGTGTGTGTGAAAAAACCTTGGTTATAATTTGACAGTCTTATTAATGGAGATTGTTTGCCGATTCAAAATGAAATTAATGTTTTTATTTTATTTCAGATTTGGCACAATCATATCCACCAAAGCGATTTTAGATAAAAATACTAACAAATGTAAAGGTGAGAAAACTGTTATTCATATTTTAGTTAAAGGATTCCCACATGAATATTTATGCAAAAAATTCACATTTTTTTTATATCCCCATTTAAAATTCTTGCCGAAATGCTAGAGTAGGTATTAATGGTGTCTGTCTATGACATCACGCTTTCGTAAACACTTGAAACACTCGACAAGTTAAAAGTTTAGGCCTAAATCTGATTAAAAATTTGGATAATTTTATTTTTGATTAATTTCAGGTTATGGATTCGTAGATTTTGAGAGTCCTGCCGCAGCCGAGGGCGCAGTGAAGGCTCTTACTGCTAAAAACATTCAGGCTCAAATGGCGAAAGTGGGTATTTGGTATCAACACCGTAGAAAAGCCACTGTACGTTTGCATGCAAGTAATACCTTGCTTTACCTTAAAAACTCTGTCACAATTTAACCACAAACATTCAAAATGGAAATCGTTATTTTCTTATCGAATAATTTGCGGTAAACTTTTTCTTATAGATACATCCTGTTATTTTAAACAGTTAACTTTTAAGTAAAATTTGACAATTTTGTGGTAAAGTTTTAAATTTTCATTTATAATAACACAAGAGATAACACTAAAACTTTATCTTTTCAAAAATGTAGTAAGATAGCTATTATAAAGGATACAGAGGACAAACAATTATCATAATGACAGATAGTCAAGCAGCCATAAAAGCACTGAGCTCTTGTTATCATATTAACTACTTACTGTGGGGTTTTCTCTTGAATCAATCATGTTGGTGTTGGGTTGAAACGAAATATCTTGGAATGGAGTATATTTCCAAAATTGAGCACCAGAAATCTCTTGTAACTATTTTTATGGTAACTAGTCAGCATTATATCATTATTAATTCCAGGATGTGGTAGGCAACCACATAAGTTTTATAATAATTACCATCTATAAAATATGTTTCACTAGATAACTTCAAATAAAGTACATATTTTACTTTATGAGGATTTCACTGATTTAAGGCCGGACATGGAGCAATACAATTTGGCAAAATCTTGCAAAGTCAGTGTATTGCAAACGACGAATCTTCCATGATGTTATTTTTGCATGTCTCTTGTCATTGCAATATTGCTACCAACTCGACCAAAAATAGAAAATAAAAAGTAGGGATTATGCTGAAAAAATAATTTATTGAAAAATCTATAAATCTATATTATTGTTTAGTTCAGTTAAATCGAAATTGAAAAAAAGTGTCTTGAATAAAATCTAACACAATATTACTTTAATATTCCCTAATACTAGTATTTGCTAGTCTTAAATAAAAGTAATAAAGCAAATGTCACGTGAGATTAGGAGTGGGTGATAGTATGTCGAGAAAAATCTCACCACTTTGTCAAACTAAAGAGTCTTCGTCGTCTATAAACTTTCCTAAACCTTGATATATCAAATGGTGTTGTGCAATTGCAAAATCTTTATAAGCGAATAATAAAATACGTTTAATAGTATTTTTATAGTTTCTAAGATAAGTAACCTTCACAATGCATTTGGAATTAATTGCTAGAAAATCGTACACCTGGGCAATACGTGACGGTATTTTTATCAGACAATGAATCTTGAAGGTTTTATGATAATATAATTATTAACAATTAATACTTAGATGGCGTCGATACAATTTAAACTATAACCAAAGATCTATAAGATTGAATTCAATGTAATGGTGGATATTCTTTAGTCTACCAAGAGATGTATATATTTCCAGTATATATGAAACGTTTATTCTTGGATGAAATAAACATGATTTAAGCTACATCCTCAATCAATCTGCTATCGAAGTGGCACTTCAGCACGCGTGCTGCAAAACGGGATACCCATCCTCAATACAGTCTGCCTGAATTTTATCGCACATGCGCATTTTCATTGTTATCTTAGGGTAACGAGGTATTCAAAAAGTTCAGCCTGTAATTATAGTATTCAAAAGTAGTTGAAAATGGCATCAAAGACAACCAATTAATATAATTACAATGTTAGAAAATATTGTATGTTTGTTTACAAAGATAATAGAATGAAATAGGGTTAGGGTACCTAAATTATTTTTTCCATGATTAAATGCGCATGACACAATTCCGCACGCACCGAAAAAGCTTACAGCTTAATAAGTTGGGAATTTATGTTAGTACCATAGAGTAATTGATAAAAGAGAGATGTTGAACGTGTAGCGTTTTGTGTCACAAAGTTACCACTAGCGCCTATCTTGGCTACTGGTATGAACAAGCATTTAAGACGCGCGCTTTTTGAATTTGGAAGTTTTCAGCATACGCGTAATATTGTATTAGTAGGAATAGGAGGAAAAAAAACTCTGCTAGTAAAACATTACTATTAAAACAACATTTTTCATACAATAAAGTATCGAAAATAACACAAAAATAGTCAATAAAAATAAAATAAGAACAGACAAACAAATAATCCACACTTATACACAAATTTACTTGGAGACATCTCAAAGCACATACCAATATCACACGAACAATGTTCTAAATACCACTTTTTCACATAACTAGAACTTTTAGCAAATCTTCCTTATTGTCCGTAAAAAATACGTTGAAATTGAAAATATTGTTTCCATTATTTTACTTTTTTAACTTACCTATATAATAAATCCTATGATAATAATAAGTGCCAATGTTAAAGATAATGAATTTAAATAGAGAAAGGCCAATAAGAATTAAATAAAAATAGATATCATATAGATATGTTCAGGAGTGACTACAAGTGACTAACCTTAAATTAAAATGATATTGCCATATTGACAATTTTCGTGTGGTTAAAGGCGGGGTTTGTTAGTTCAGTTTGTCGCTGTGATGCGCCATGCTCAACTGGCTGCGCACAAACTTTGTGCCAGTTTCTTCCATATGTTTTAAAACCTCTCTTTTATATTACTCTATGGTTAGTACACTAGTACAGTCATGTAAAGGTTGAATAGAAGATGCTCTGCGAAAATAATGAAATTTACTTGGGTTGATTAGTCATAAAACGTGGCCTTGACGAAGATTATAAAACAGGAGCGTACTTTGAAATTAGAATTCAACTTAATTGATCATAACGAGTTGTAAACATTGTGTTATTTTCTTAGAAATGTTTGTGAATATTTTGCTATCTACGTTATATTCATATTACCTAATTTTTATGTTTCATATTTGAACTAATACTTAACGATGATATAAAGTCATCTACCCGTCTATGAACAAACATTAATTAAAATGCAAATAAATTTTGAAAATCAAAAGCAAAAATACCAAGATACTAAAAAAACAAAAATATAACCATAAATACAAAACAACAGTATTCGAAAAGGCTACCTATCGTAATACTTAACTTTTCTGTCTTTCTGGGAATCAAATTTCGGATTTGATAGAGATGGACAAATCTGTAAGCCTTTCTTGTGTCTTATGATTCATTAGGTCATTTTAAATAATTTTGAATTAACTGAAACTACTTTCCCCTGAAGCCATAGAGTCTGGGAAGGTTGAAAATATTTTAATGCCAGTACAAAACAAAGAATGACATTATTTTGACTATAATTTCGAATATTTCATTGGGACTTGTTATTTTGATTATTCAATAACTATTTGAAATTCTTGAACTAAGTAATTTTATTTTGAAAAAATAGCTTGAATGATAAAATTTAAAGCTGTCTGTGACCGCCCATTGTGTTGACCGCCAGCGTGTTGTGCACGCGCTGCCCACCTGTTAGGATTGGGCCTGACTACCGAAATATTTAAAAAAAATTAGTTTTTTGCAATATAAGCGGCAAATTGATATTGTTAAACACAAAAACGTTACTAATAATGGTATTTCAAGTACATACAAACATCAGTATATTTACAATTCTAGGTATTTTTTTGTAAATGTGTCGGTATAATAAAAATTTATAATAACCAATAGCTTTATAATGTTGTTAAACTCAGAAGAAGATTGAAGAAATAAATAGGCTTCATTAATTACTATAAAAATGAAGCATCAAATTGTGACAGAGTACATTATTGAAATTCAACTCTAGTGGTAATGTAGTCAATTAGGTAAACTTATTTGATTGATAGTGCATTTTTAATAAGAATATCACTTAATTATTTCAGTGAACATAATACACTAGATTTGATTTTAATTCTCGTTGATTATTGTAGTTGAATTATACGTAATGTTGCTATGCATTAATGCATGATGTTTAGGTACTGTACAGGGGTATTAACTGAAAGTAGTTTTAATTTTTGGTTTTATTATTAAATCGTAACACGATTTTTTAATTAAATTTAAACAATTCTTGATTAAATATTAATTAGGGACGATAAGAATCTGAAATAAGTTGGCTGAAGAATAAATTTTCAAAATTTATATATCCACATATTGCTTAAGATTTTCTTAAACTCAAAATTTAAGTCTTGCAATAACCATATCAAATATCATATCATTATCATATCAAGTGTCCGCTCTTTGAATCACTCTATACATAGACCAGGGTCGATAATTGAAAAGGAGAGAAATGTGATAAAATTGAAAAGAAAAATGTAAAAAATGGTTTATCTCGATTTCCAGCAAAACTACAAGTCCTATGGAAAAAAGTTGAATGGCAAAGTTGTGAGTAATAAAAAGCTCTACAACTTTTGTATTCTCAATTTTTACACATAACCTCAAAATTAATGTGAAAAATTCAAAAAACCAAAATTTCGGTTATGGAAACTATATAGTATAATACATTGTTTTTATAAAAAAAGTTCCTGCTTTTATCAGCCGCAGTTAAATTTGCAATAATAATAAGAAAAAAAATTTAATAATCTGACCTATTTTTATATTCCGACAAAGGCTGTGCAGAGAGAAAAATTCCTATTTTGACTTCCAAAATAATTAAAATTAAAAAAAAAAACTGTTGGTGGCCGGAATCCATAAGTGTGGGATGTTCTCATCCCTTTTAAATGTTTTTGCTATTTTAATTAACCATATCCTTTATCAACTTTAACCATTTAAAATGTCCTATATTTACTTACCAGTTTTCCAAACATAGGAGAAAATAATTGTAATGTTTTGACCAGGTCATCAAACAAATCACTGTTAATTAGAAAAAAAAAATGACAGGTGGTACACGTTTGAGGTATTTTAATAAAAAATTGTAGAAAACCTCAATTAATACGTTTAACTAAGAGACGTACAGATGGTACACGTTAGACATTCTTCTTGCTTTTTTAATTCAGCATTCAATCCAGCAAACGGGATATTGGTATTTATATTTTAATTTCATGAAATTTATCATCAAGTGAATATTTCTTATATTTCTTTCATTTATACTTATGTAAAAATAATTCTTTTAACTTGGGGTTAATGTATATTATCGAAATGTGTCGTAAATTGTATAAAAATAAATTTTCAATCTAAATTTATTTATAGTTCGTTTGCTATGTTTTTTAGGCACTGTGTTTATTGTACAATCAGTATTGCATCCCTTTTTTTTTGTATTGAAAAAAATTAATTTTCAAATTAAATATAATATGTACTGTACAAACAGTAATAAAATCTACGTAAGTGTTCTAGATTACACAATGACATAAAAAGTTCCATGTATTTGTACACGGTGTCCCAAAAGATGTGTTAAACATTTACCAACAGCTATTATATTTGAAATGACAAGACGGTTGCAAAACAAAAATAAAATGAAAAGATAACTTACTTAAAAGTCACTACATAACCAAACTACAATAGTGAAAACACAAATAGATAAATCCCTTGGTATATAAAAAATTTAATAATTAAAAAGACTGTAATAATAAATTAATTCCTTTTAAAATTGAATGTTTACTGGTTACTGGGCGATGATTTGCTTTGCAAAAATTGTTGAATTTTGGTTTAACAATTCTTTCGACCTTAATAATTTATATTCATCCTTTTGTCAAAACATAATATTAGACTCCTGAAGTGCCTCCATACAGGTACAAACGACCTGACGTTTTGTGTCACCATCTCCTGGTCTATTAATAACGATGTTAATCAATTTCCAAATTTAACAACCTTTTGGAGATACTTTTGTGTAACAGTAAGTCCAAATTTAATTTTTGACACATCTTCTGGGGATTCCGTGTGTAAGTAAATGTAATTTAAAGCATTCTGCATGTTGTATAAAAATAACCTTGAAATATTGCATTTTGTATAAACATAATAAATATTGTGCACCTTATATTATTTTAACAATACATTATTAATTAGTATTATTAACACAGATGTTTGTATCTTTAGTAGAATTATATACGGCACTAACTTCCTATTATTATTTATTATTATGTAAATGTATAAAATATTATCAGATACGAAAAGTGTACACTTGAAATATCTATATTTTTTATAATAAATATTTAAACACTGAAAAAAAGACGCTAGACAGCTCTTCGCTAGACATTTTTTCGTCGACCTTCACAAAAACCAAGATATTCCTTACAAAATCCTTGATAACTGATTTGAAAATCTTTTGTCTCCAAAAATAATCGATTGTAATCTTACTTTCTATGTCATTCACTAAATGAAGTAAAAGTTGCATCCACTTGAATATTGTTTACTCATGCAGTAAATAAATTCGAAATTTTATTTGTTGTAGGCTCGGTTGTAGGTACATCCAAAATATTCGAGCATATTAGTTTTTATTTCTATTTATTCTTTACTATCTGCTGTTGATAATAATTAATTTGCCAAATAGTATTTGTGGGATTTATCGCTTCATTTCATTATTTTTATCGCTTCTCATTTTGGGGTGTATAGAATATACACTTTTACTCCAAATATTCTGTGGTTTTTTTTCATCATCTTGCTAATGATTTACTGTTAAACAGTGTACTTTTCGTATCTGTACAAATTATCAACTTTCAATATAAAAGAATCTTGTCTGATTTTTATTATTTTCAACAGCAACAAGAGCAAGATCCAACAAATTTGTACATAGCTAACTTGCCGCCGAACTTCAAGGAATCGGATTTGGACCAAATGCTATCCAAATATGGACAAGTAAGTATATTGAAATTAAGCAAACTATAACCTGGAAGAGTATTTTATTATTTCAATAATATAACAACAACAACAAACCAATAGAAGGTCCTTAACTTTGAAGAAGAGGGCACAGACTTGATGGCAGGAATAGACAATCAATCCTGTCAAAACCATCTACTAACGGTTGGGAAAATCCTCGCCCATATCCTTTGAAAAGAAGGTGTATGTTTCCTCCAATACCTCTTAGATCTACCTCTTATTTGAATAGATATACTTATATATCCACCATGCTTTAACGGTGTTTTATAACAAGTATTGATGCTATATTATTCACCTAGCACTAGATTGGTTTGTCTTACTAGGGCGACTACTATTCATATTTTTTATACAAATAAATACTGTTCTTATTATTGTTTTATTTTTTTTTAGGTGATATCAACTCGTATCCTCCGAGATGCATCAGGAACATCCAAAGGAGTCGGCTTTGCAAGAATGGAAAGTAAAGAAAAGTGTGAATTTATAATTCAAAACTTCAACGGTAAAGTTCTTACTGGCAGCAAAGAACCACTATTGGTCAAATTCGCTGATGGAGGTAATAAAAAGAAAAATATGTATAAAAATAACGACACTAAAATTTGGCGAGATGGATCTGAAAGCTTGACTGCCGTACCATATGACCCATCTACGCTCGCGCAAAACGGTGTCGCAGGACAGCACTTGATGCCAACTTTAACAAATTTCAGGCATTATAATCAGGTGAGTTGAGAGTTATCAGTTACAGTAGTTGAAAGTTTCCTTATCCTCATTACCTACATGGCCTAATAATCAAAGACATCAGGCTTTTTGTAATAAATTGTTGCTTTTGGATCTATTAACCTGTCTCTTGTGATACTTTCTAACACCAGATTGGATCCCCTTGTCTTAAATCTCTATTTACACCCGTGCCTTTCATCATAACTACCGAAAATTAAAAGAAAATAATGTTTCAGTTTAAATTCCAAGTCCCCCATTGCAAAACAACCTGTATTAGCCAAATATATTAATTCTAATTATTCAGTTTGTTGATCTACAGTATCCTTCATATACTGGTCAATGGCCTGTTCAATATCTGATGGCACCACCGGTGCAAGCAATTGAAGAAAGCTACAATTTGTCAGGGCACATGGCAGCTCAATACAAAAACGACGGACAGCCACCAAGAGGAATTCCTCTTATGATGCCATCTACAGAGAATACTGTTCCGTACACAAACATGATACCTCAGGTAAGCTGGAAATACAAACACCCACGTCATTCTAGTTCGCTCCCATTTTGAAATTGTTTGTATTTTAGCTCACAACGCAAATGGGAGCAATGCAGATTAGTACTGGATCGTACATTTCACCACAATATCAATATTACCCGTCGATATTGCACGCTGTCCCTGTCGACTCTGAACACACTTCCAACGCAGCAAGTCCAGAGGATCCTTATCAAGCATACCAAGGACCCCCAAAGTAATTTCTATTTAATAATAATTATTTTGAATACATATTTTAAGACACATCCTTTTTAAAAGTTGCCGCAAGTCTCTTAAGTTAAAGAAACATGATGAAGGCATTGTAAATGCCAAATTTAAAACTAGTGTAGTTAATTTATGAATTTTGGCAATTGTTGAATTGGTCTGATGGTTCGGTTTAGAATTGTACGATAAATATTTTGCTGCTGAATGATTTCGAGTCCAATTTTTTTTGTTTATAAAATATTGTTACATGATAGAAAAAAAAAGGACTGAACTATGTGTAAAGTAGATATTTTTGATACAGTATGTTCCTAGTTTGACAACTAATTGTATTGAAAATATTATGTCTTCTGAACTTAGTCTGTGCGAGGAAAATGCGCCTGAATTGAAAAAAAAAGGTTGGAGTTGCCTCAACGATCACCAAACGTCTCAGTACTTAATCATGACTGATTTATATTTATCTACCAAGTCGGTACTTATTTTTATTCAACCCTATATAAACTATAAATTATTGTTATAGTTTCGAATGGAATTTGATTTTTTCATGCAGTATTAGTGAGTAGTATATTATCTATTTGATTTTTTTTTCAAAAATGTAGGTTTATGTGATCAGAATTTACTTTAACTTAATTATGAAAATAATTTGCCAAGATAAGTACTGGAATTTTTTCTTTGAAGTTTGGTGGTCTTTAAGACAACACCTGTAGTAGCATACATTAGAATTAAGAACGACTGTATATATTGTTTTATGAAGAGTGTATTTTCTTGCACAGATCCAATTTTCCAAAACGTAGTAGAAAAACTAGGATAGTTATTACATAGTTTTACACATGTAATAAGTAATATTGAAAGAATTAAAAACGACTTTTTCTACACAAACAGCAGTAAAATGGTGTTTTGATCTTCCCAAGCCAAAAAAAATGGCATAGTATAGGTAAAATTAGTATTTTATTTTTTGATGAAGATCTACATAGGCATATAGGTAGTTGTTTAAAACACTACGCAAAATTTTGCGATAAAACTGCTCATATAATCAAATAATTTCTTCCTAAATCAACATCTATAAAATTTTACTTCCACTATAGAATTTGTCGTTACAGATTATTTAGTTTATACAACAACTTAATATTTTATTTATTTCACGATTTCACCTTTATCGTATATATTTTAACATAAACTTTCGTTTTTACGTAATCTTTTCTTTTTCTATTCACTTCTTCCACTTTTATCCGGTTTGGAGTTCAATTTAATTCCTTTTAAGATTTCCTTTTCATTAAATTGTCTGATCTATTCCAAAAAGGACCAATTTTCTCTTTTTTATTATTTATATTTTATTTATAAAGAAAATTCAAGGTCCATTTTTAATTTGTAATTCTACAAAATCATCTTTGCAGTTTTTGCATTAAAAAAAACTACCATATAAATTTTTATTATATTGTTGACAAGCAAATAAGTGCGAAGAATAAACATTTTGTAGAGTTGTTTTATTATTTTTTAAAAACAATTTAACATTGCACAATATTTTAAATAATCACATACGATAATGGTGAAACCAGATCAAAACTTGTTACACTAGAAATTGACGTGATCTCAATAATTTTCCAACAAATCATTGGACATACCGATTACGGTTAATAAAAATCATTTTTTGAGGTATGTCAGTAACTTTTGTAAAATCACTTGATTGTAGAATTATTTGTTGTGACATTCCAATGTCTTTCTTTATATTTGTTAATAATATTCTCTATTTATTCAGAAATTTCTCTTTTTTTTCGTTTTAAAACGTCTCCCTATTTTTGTACAGTTACATGATAGATGAAGTATGTATAGTGCAATTTTTTTTTGTTTTATTTTATTAGATTTATTTATGATTGAAAAAATAATATATATATTAAATTGGGATTCTTTTAAAATGGACTGACTGTATTATTTATTTACAACAAATCCAGTAGATGAACTTGGCGAAGTGAAGCTGTGATTTTTCTATTTTTTTTGTTGTTGTTGCGTAAAGGCGAAAAAATCGAATCCGGTTTATTTACTGGACGTATATATTTTGATCATTTCATAATGATGAGACATAGCCTTTGATACAAATGTTGGTCGGTATCTGACATACTTACTGATTTATATTGTATCCCTGAAACGACTGATGTTTACAAAGCCGTCGTATATATATTATTATTATACAAGGTGCCCTGAAAAAGTAAACCTTGAATATAAAAAAAAAATTAACACCGATATACTACTATGATAGTAGTACCAGTACCGAATGATTTAGACTGAAAAATTGCGATATTTTCTATAAATTTCAAATAAAAAAATATTTAAATATCATTCCAATTATTTTCAGGACATTCTGTATAATTGTATTTTTTCTTTTTCATTTTTTTCTAGTCCGATTATGCTCGGGTAATTGATTCACAGCTTTTTATTGTAGTAATTCAATTACGGAGTATTATCGGTGAGAAAAAATTAACAAGGCTTTATTTTTGAGATTTTTAAAAATTATTTATTTATTTATTAAATATGGAAAATTTAAATCAGTAAGTAAAACTGTTCGTCAGGCAATTAATGCATAGAACTTCACATAAAAGATATTGTGCCTTTTCAGATAGTCCACAGGGGATATACTGAAAAATATTTTATATATTTTTTTAACTCGGTGTATTCTTAAAAAAACCGATGACTAAATTTTTACCTTATAGTTGTTTATGTGTTGTAGACAATTTGTGAATGTTCTTTTTTTTGGTTTCGTTTTTTTTTTGAAGTGGAGGTCAGGGTAGAATGAACGAGGCACATTGTAACTACTGCTATTGCAGAGTGTCTTTGCACCCGCCATCCAAGTTTTGTATGTTTATAGCTAACAAGTTCTAGAGACTATGTGCTCTTGTTTACAAAGAGCAACAATAAAATACACTCAGCTTTGTTTTGTATAACAATTCCAAGATATTTTGGAAAAAAAAGTAAGACTTACTCTCATACATTTAACTTACCATACATTCTTGTTAAATTATTAGCAATTCTAAGCCAAAAAAATTACGTCGTACCCTGCACCATTTTATAGGTAATTCTGGTTCTCGTACGATTTTCAATTTCTTTTGATATCTTGCATTCTTAATGATAACTGATAACAATAATAGCATGGCTCATGAGGATGTCTGCCACACTTCTGTGCCATCAGAATCGCAATTTCTCCAGAGGGTGCCTCCGCAATGGCCAATTTGTTTGGCAGATGTTTCAACAGCAAACGGAAGCAATGAAACCGTCAAAATCATCAATAATCACGTTATGTAGGTTAGTTGAATCCATCTAACTTCTAAATTCCTCACGAGTGGGCACCAAAAGACTTTTTAACATCTTCGGGATACCATACACTTATCCACAAACCACATTGCACCCATCTCCAGAGCCATCACCCGTGACAGACGTCAGTCGGAAATTGTCAGACATTTTCTTGTTGTCTTCTATGCGTATTTTTATTTTTTTTTTCTTTAACATAAGCGGAACGACCTACCTCAGTTTTGTATATCTCAAGTAGGTCTAATTTTGATTGTCTGATCTTCAATTACCTAATACATATGGGTATTGTGGAGCTTGTTTCGACTGACTTCTGTCACGGGTGATGGCTCTTTTGACAGATATCTATCCGAACTACCGGATTTTTCATCTACTACTAGAGATGGGTGCGTGGGATTAAGAAAATGTTATCGGCCTAACAAACTGACCATTGCAGAGGCACCCTCTGGATAAATTGCGATTCTGATGGCACAAAAGTGATAGGAGACAAAATTCAAGACGCCATCACCGCCAAACCGGAGGGTCTGCACAGTTTTAACGAGAACCAGGATTACCTATAAAATGGTGTGGGGTCCTTTAGTAGTGTTGTTTTCAAGGGCGTCGCCAGCACACGGCCCAGGGGGGTTGAGATAATGAAGGGTAATTTAAATGCGTAAATAAAAAAATAATTTTTATTCATTCTTTAAAAATCTTCAAGAAACTCTTAGACAAGTAAATTTATAATTATAAGGTAAAATAACGCTTCTCAACCAGGTTTTTATTCTTTCAAAGTACACAATGTGCATGGAAGAGCAATTGAAATTTTTGAAGCTGTCCCAGTATCCTGTAAGTTTCTGTACCCTCGTCTTCTATTGTTCAGGATACAGAATATCTATCTATACTAAGTTTCAATTGAAAAAAAACTATCATACGCTCGCCAAATTCTTTCTTAAATATTCAATGCAACAAGAGTTACTTTTTAGGCCGATCGAAGAATAATAGTCAACAACATTCAAATCAATACCCAAGAGTTGAAGATGTAGCAAATATCGCAAACCTCGTACATATTTTTTCACCATCAAGCAATTCTAGAGACGACTTGCGATATAGAAGTACCTCTTACAACTTGGTTAAGAAATATCTTTAACGTGGTGCTGAATTCTCCGGCAAGCAACTACGACAACGGATGGATAAAAGTCCTACCTTTACTACAAGCAAGATTTGTACTTTTCGTTCAACTTTCGCTCTTGAAAACATTACTAAACAGACAGGGTAAACTTGCAGCAAATTTCTTATTTGAATATTTTATTTCTTATATGAAACAAAGTTAAGTGCAACAGCTGAAGCCAAATAATATTGCATTGAGTATTGACATTATTTGTGAAGGTTTTATACAGCGTAACTGATAAAAAAAATCAGTTTTATTTTCATATACACGATATGATACCTATTTCGATGGTATGAAGTTATTTTTAGACCGTAATAAATCGAAGAATCGATCAGCGACTACCTATTTATTAAAAAAAAAAGTCATTATCAGGTTGGTTCTCAAGGGTAAGAACTACTTAAAAATTAATTGGTAGAAAATAACTTTTTGCATTTTTGAACAAATTATTAGTGATGCAATTTTTACCATTAATTTAAATGTTATTCCTAGTATGAAATTTTATGTGGATATTGGCAATCTAAAATAATTAATGTTAATTGGTAAATTTGTTTTTAGTCTGTCTTGATAAAATTTGATTTAGAGTAAATTAACTAATTAGTTAGTTATTTTAGTCATTAAGATGGTAAATATTCAAAGAATTCAAATAAGTTATTTATTTCCAATTAAAATATCGAGTCTGTGGGAACTGACTTCCCATTTGTATAAAGTAGGCTAGAAAAGCATTTAGGTAAGATAGCTTCTAGCGTGTAGATTAGTCTTTATAGGTTTAAAGTTTAGGTAAGATTAAACTTAAGGAAACTTAGTTAGGCTTAGTGTAGTAAAACAGAAAAAAATAATAAAGGTCTTTTTCAGGTGAAATATTAGAGCAGTTTTTAGTTAGTGTTTATATTATATAGATATATTTAAAAAGCTGAGAGTCTGGTCATGTTTCAAAGCAACATCCGTTTTTTATTTTATGATTTGTTATTGAAAAATGACCGAATTTCAGTTGGTGTTTTTAGTCATGAAGGTGCGCTGCTTAATATTTCACCGGAAAATAAAGAAAAGCAAAAAAAAGGTATAACTAAATGTTTTTAATTGTTATAAGTTTAAAGTGTATGTTTTTTGTTTTCTTTTTTTTTTGTATTGTAAGACTTTGTGTTGGTAAATATAATGTATTTGTCCAAAAATATTGTTTCATTTGGCCCTACGTACCTTAACTTACTATAAAAGCATAATTTTTATGCTAAGCTAATTACAAACAATCATTAATCCTAATTGAAATTTTGCCAAAGTGATTACCTATACAGATTCGGCAAATATTAATTTTTCATATATAGAATAAACAGATTGCGAAAATCTTTTTGGAAGTGTGCCGGGTTATACAAGTGCGACAGAAAAACAGCTTAAAAAGAGAGAAAGAATAATTATGCGCGGTCATCAAGGCGTGGTCTTAATTTCAGAAGCCAGTGGCCGAATGTTGATTGCCCCCTATTTTAACCGCTATTGCCAGAAGCTCAGATTAATTTGTACAATTTTTCTCTCGTTTTCGTTGACTTTATTTCGAAGTCATGCACAATAGGTAAAACAAAACACTTTCATCCGGCAACTTTGTCTTTTGCAGAGAGAATTCACATGTAAGGGCCCCCGCAGACTGCAGACTTTTTATCGGCCGATAGTTTGATCGGCTTCTTAATCAGTATGAATAGGAATGCATATGCGCACACTACAGCGATTCAGTTTCGGCCGATAATGCATTCCTCTCCATACTGATTAAGAAGCCGACCAAACTATCGACCGATAAAAAGTCTGCAGTCTGCGGGGGCCTTTTACAGCCACCCCCAAGTGATTACCCCGCACAATTATTCATTCTCTCTCTTTCATATATCCTTGTCCTACTTGAGTAATCCGAGGCGATGGTTCCGATGTAATTTTTGCAATCTGTAGAAGCTCTCCAATATAGAATATTCTCCCTCTCCACGAATCGCCCACTTTTCTAGACATTGCGTATATTATTTTATCTACAACTGTCATGTAACGAGTACGATTTGACACTATTTTTAGTGTCATAATGACGTATATTACCGCCCTAGTGCGTTTTTGATTACATTACCGCACTAGTGCGGTAATGAGAATCTAGAAACATATTAATACCAGTATTAAATATTTAAAATAACACTGGAAGCTGCATTTTCAATTTCCGGAAGGAGATTGTCTTCGCTTGAACTCATTTTTATAGATTTTTGTTCATTCAAATTTGAAAATTCGATGACATAACTAATTTATTTTATTTCCACATCCTTGTTTGTTTTTGATGATATGGTCACAAAATATGATACACAGTACCTTATGTTTGCAGTCAATATTAATAAAAATACGTTGGATTGGAATTTTTTTTTAATTTTATAATATAGGTACTGTTGATAATACTAATAAACAGTTGTAGATAAAATTTTGTACGTAACACGTGTGATAGGAATTATTAACGCACTTTTGTGATTACACGACTCGGCCTACGGCCTCGTCTTGCAAACTTCACATGCGTGCGTTAATAATGTCCATATCCCACTAATTACGTAAATAACTATTATTGCTTCCTCTCTTCCACTCACAGAGTGATTATACGGAACATAACCATTTGCCGAATCTGTATATTATCACAAAATAATAATCAACAAGAAGGATCACTCTCAATCTCGCTTTCTTTTACCATATTTCCATGGCGTCATTCTGTGGCATCGTCGCAACTATTTTTCGGAGTCTGACTCCTTACACGAATTATACCGGCCGGAATAAATACTACACTGCAGATTATTCATATATACGGGTTGTCTTCATCAACGGATCAGATAAAATTGTTTTTTTCTTGGTGTATATATTAAACTTGATAATTTTAAAAAGTGAACAATAAAAAATATATTCAGCATTCTATTGACGCCGGCTAGCCTTTTACACCACACAAAGAAAAAGAGCCGAGTGACCCTTCTTGTTGATTATTATTCGGTGATATTATTAAATAAATATTTTTCAATTCACTTTTTCCGTTAAATATTTTAATAAAATTGTACAAGTTAAAAATATACAAATAAAAATAACAACAACGTATATTATCAATTATGTTTTTTCTTAAATTTTCTTGCGGGCCTTTTTTCATTCCTGCAAAAAGGTCAAATTAATACAAATATACAAATTCACAATCCTATCTCAATAACAAAATTGCAACGAACAGATTTTTAGTACTAAACCCGATTAACTAAGCTGGTTTAAATAGTAAAACGTCCTCAATGTTACATCGAAAGAACGTAGAAACATTTAGGGACTTTTTTGGGTGATATGTGTTCGTTGGTGACTATTGGGTAACAATTCTTGGCGTTATTATTTATATTTTTGAAGGAAAACTGTCAAAAAATTATGACAGCTGCGCAGTGCCAACAAAAATAGCACTCTTCTATAGTTCATTTAATAACCAGGAGGAGTAATTTGAAAAGCCTTACTCACACCACTAAAAGTTACCAGATTAGTTACTCAGGGGTATGTTCCGAAAAAGTAGTATTCCAAATCTATTAAATATGCCTTGATTGATGAAAAAATTAGCCACCCATAACAATAAGTTGATTTTTCGTCTGTTCAGTAGATTATTTAGATGTTTATTGTAGATATAAGATGGATGTATTTGATTTTTGACGGTCCTAAATGACCTTACATTGTTTTACCGGACTAAGCGAAGAGCTGGTACTCGAAGTAGAAGGATCCATAAAGTTTTTAAAGGAACAGTTTCAACGAAACTGAGTGAAAATAATAAAATAACAATAGCGGATGCGATGACAAAATTAATTATATTCTTCTGTCAGAACTATCAAAAATGGAAATTATCAGCTGATGTCAATACTAGAGAGTGTTGTGTGAATCTGGGCAGAATCTGACCAAAGAGAGGTCTGCAGAATTGCCAACTTAAATTCAAATTACCCCTCCTGGTTTTTAAATGAGGTATAATTTGCTGTAAATGTATCGCACGCTTAATGTTCACATATGAAATAGGTTTACCGAAAATTCACAACTTACTCAACAATAGCAAATTTGGATCACGTGTGAATTTGATATTTTCACCAACCAATTAGTTCACGCATTTTCAAGAATTGGTAACCAGAAGTGAATTAAATTGCCTGCAGAAATTGTGCGAAAGATGAAACGCAATAACATACGATTCAGTGTCAGTATAACCAACAAATTAAAGACATTTGCGTCACTCAGCCAAGAGTACTACCCTATGATGTATACATATTTTTGCAATTTGTTAGACTCTAAATCTGATCTCCATCGCAATTTTTTTAAATTATTTTTTATGTAATTACAAGAACGGATGTCTTTGTTACTAATATAATCAAATCACACTTACTCCAAATTTATCGATTTGTTGATCTTCCTGGAAATCTGTTTTTTTATAATTGGAGAGCTTGGACTTGAAGTCTGCGACCTCGTGCGTTGTCGAGATTGAAAACTGTTTGACGATGAAAATGATGAATCGTGCATTACCTCAAGCTAAAAGGAAATATGAATTGTTAAAATATTCGTCAAAGTTAATAATAGTTCAATACTATTAAAACTAATTACAAAGTTTTTGAAAATTACTTCTAAAAGAACAGAGACTGATTACTTAGAAGCAACAACTACTACTCGTGCTATGTTCCCCGAAAGAAATTGAATTACACTTTCAAGTTAAACGAGGTTGGGATAACTGCATGATATAACCAACCATTCTGGTTTATAATTTGAAGGGACAACATCTCGGTGTTGTAGTTGTTTATTTAGACGTCTATTGATAACAACAAACAGAACTTTTAGAGGAAACTGCAATAAAGTAAATAGTTGAAAAATTCATTTTAAATCTGAAAAAAGTGTATCTCTAAATTTAGATGGGAACAAAAATATCACTCGGAGAGTTGAAAAAGTGTAAGTCTTTGACAAGCACTGCTGCAGGACCCTAAAACGAACGAGGAGCTTAGCAATGTGAACTTGTAAATTTTGTTTCATGTTTTTTTTTATCCAAACATGTTGAAAACTATTTTCAATTTTCGAAATAAATACAATTGGGGCTGTACTAAGTAGGCTTGCAAACTGTGGAGGCTGTTTAATATTTTGCTTATTATTAAATGTGGAACTATAATGCGAAATCAACATGACTAGTTATAAGATTGAGCTTACCTGTGAAATTTCTGACAGAATTGTATGCAATGTTGTACTGGCGTTACTACTCCTAGTTGTATTCAATTTGGAAATATCAGATGTAGATATTTGATTTTCCGATAAAGTTTTATTTGATATTTTTCCTAAAACATAAAAAAATTTACATCAAACGAAGTCCACACTAAAGCAGGTTTCGTAATTCACATTCGTCAACACATTCTATTAAAGGATAAGTGAAGATGGTTTTAACCATTTTTAATGGATTTCTCATTTTATTTTAAAACTTTTGAATGAATAAAAACAATGAACTTACTTTGGAAACTTATTTCTGGATTGGACTTTCTTAATGAATAAGTTTTTTCACTTTTTTCAACTTTATCTGCTTCACTGTTGCTTCTATTGATCTTATTCATCAGCCTCATTCGTTTTGACGTAGAAGGAGATGGGACGATGCAAACTGTCAACTGTTTACGTTTTCTATTTTCTTTACTAGTCAGTAATTTTTCCTGGTCGTTTTTCACTCCACCATTTTTTCGAGTTTTCAAAGTTTGTCCGGAACTCGTTTCTTTGGTTATCTTTTTAGGACTGCCAGTTTCAGAACCTGCTTTTTCGGATGTAACATTTGGAGAAACTGCTATTCGAAGTTCTGGTAACTGCAAATTATTTCTTTTACTGTGCCGAGAACTTTCTGCGCTATCGGAATTTGTTTCGTCAGTAGTTGAATTATTTTTTTTCTTTTGTACTAGTTTCTTTCCCTTTACTGTCTGTTGGTTTTGCTCCTCTTTCCGTTTTTTCCGGTGTTTTATAGTTTCACTGTCAGAAGTTGAACTGCTCTCGGTCTTTTTTATTTCTTTTATATTCTTTAGTTCTACCCGTAGTCTTACGCTTCTTCTACTATGCCTTTGACTGTCTGTACTGTCAGAATTTGACTCATTAGTAGTCGAACTCTTATTAAGCCCTTTTACTTTTTGTGTATTCATTATTTTCTCTTTTTGAATACGCACCTGTAGTCTTTTAGTACTTCTACGTGGGCTCTCTTCACTGTCAGAAGTTGAAAAGAATTTATTGTTGGAAACTTCTTGTTTGCGCTTTGATGGGAGTTGAATCTTTTCGGCTTTCTTAGTTTCAGAAATATTTTGGCTAGTTTTTACAAGTGTATTGTTATTTAATTTAGAATTAATTTTTTGTTTTTTATTTTTATCATGTTTTTGATCCAATTTTAAAAGTCTTTTGTTTTCACATCTGATACTTTTTCTTTTTCCTCCATCTTCATCAAAACTTGTAGGTTTGCTTGCATCTAAATTGTTTTTTACAATATTTTTGGTATTATTAATTTTTTCTTTGTTTTTCTGGCTGATTTTAGACAACCTTAGTTTTCTCTTCACTTGTTTGAGATTATCTTCTGAACTTAATTCTGTTGTACTTTCCTCATAGTTTTCTTTGGTTTTCGAAGTGAACTCAGATGTATGCCTGTTCTTGGCATTTTCATAATTTCCTTTTGAAGATATTAATTGTAAACTTCTATTACTTATTCGTTTATCATCTTTAGAGGAGGCTTTCTCTTTGGTACTTTTAACCTGATGAATATTTTTCGCTTTGAGTCGTGAGTTAGAACTGCTCCTGGTGCTCCTGATGCTCCCAGAATCGGAGCTTGTTTCACCTATTTGAAAAAAAAGTGAATAAGTAACAAAAGTGATAAAGAAATAATAAATTATAAGAAACATTTCAAATCAAATTGAAAAAAATATATAGTATACAATTACCTGTTTTATTTTTAGTGGCATTCCTAGTTTGAGATTTGATTGTTACCACTTGTAATATATTAATTTTGGGCAAAACATTGTTATCACTTTCTGGTCTCTTTCGTTTTTTGCTTTTGGAAACATTGGGACTGTCATCTTCAGGTGTGGCACTTATAACGTTTTCTTCACTATTTGTATTACTTTTATCAGATTCTAAAAACATAATATGCACAATTGGAAGAACTGTTATCAACTGATATCTCAACAAACGTTCCAAATTATTATTATATTAGATGGTATTTCTGCAAAATATTTTGAGACACTGTATGAATATGAACCCAGCAAATTTAGAAGATTGTTGACTTTATTTGAAAAAGAATATTAACAGGTAGCATACCTTTATTGGAAATCAGCTGCTGCGAGTTAAGTTTTACACAACTGTTTATATTTTCTATGTTCTGTTTTATTTCATCTTTATTTATAACTACTATAGGAACTTTTCGCCTTTTTGTACATTGCTCTTCTTCCTTATCATCATTTGAACCAATTGTGTTTTCATTGTTACTCTCTTTACTTTTATTTTTTTCAGTATTTTCGTTGCTGACATTTCCATTTGAATCAACTCCTATTATTTCCTCCTCTTCCAAATTTTTTTGAACATCAGATATTCTATTTGTACTGCTTAATTCAAATAAATCTTCTTCCTCTATCTCTCTAATCGATGGCAAAACCGAATTTCTAGGATGAATATCCGAATTTTTACTACTACCAATTTGATTTGTGTTTTCTGTTATTTCTAAGCTCGCATCTTGTGTTCGATTGAAATTTTCCAGTAGTACGTATAGTTTTTGTTGGAATTTCACCAAATTTTTCTTCAACGTTTTCTCCAAGATATTTTCCTAAAACAAAATCAATTTTATATATTATCTCAAGAGAGAAAATTTGTATTAATCAAAAATAGTAATTTGTTAAACGATATCAAAGACTATCGAAAATCTAAAGTATACAGATTAATTCAGTACCAATATTTTTATAATATCGAATACTGAGAAATATTAGTTCCAGGGCAATTAGGCTTATCTGGCAATGCAACAAAGTTATGAGTAAGTCTAGGGAATATGACATGAGAGGTTCATTGGTTTTACTCAAATGTGATAAGGCCAATAAGACATTTGAAGGCAGTAACTGACCTGGTAACTGGACACTACACCCTGAGGAACATCTGCACAATGTGGGGAAAGTTAGAGAGTCAAACTAGCAGTCTATATAGGCTGTTAATCTATAAAATTGCCATTTTTAGATGTTCTTATTAATAAAACACCTACAGGGTATGAAACAAGTGTTTACCGTAAGCCAACACACACTAATAGATATTTGAATTTTGACTCTAATCATTCTATAAGCGTTAAAAAAGGGATAGTAAAATCTTTATATGATAGGGCCAGAATCATTTGTTCTAGTGATAATTAATTTACAAATGAGAAAACTTTTTTAAATAACAATAATTACCCTGCAGAATTTGTAAATAAAGAAATTAAGAATATAGAGAAGGGCTCATTGTTAATACCCCATAATAATAACAAAATAATATTAATAATTCAGCTAACATAATTTTTAGAAACTTGACAATACCGTATGTTAAGGGTTTATCAGAAAGAATTAAGAAAATTGGTAATGAATTCAATATTAGAACTAGTTTTAAATCCAATAACACGTTGAGATCTATGTCTATACTAACAAAAACGAAACCAAAAAATGAAGAACAATCTTAAAAAAACTGTATATATCAAATATTTTGTGAATGCGACAAATTTTATTTAGGTGAAACATCTAGTTAGACCATTGAAAGTACGAATAAACGAACACAAAAAATATATCAAAGATAGGGAATTCTAAGTCAGCTATTTGCAAACATGCTTGGGAAGAGGGTCATCAAATTCAATGGTATTCAAAAAAAATAATATTGAAAGAACCCAATAATAAAAGACGAAAAATCAAAGAAAGTGCCGAATGTAGTCAAATTTGGTTACCAATGTTAGAAAGAGAAATTTCCAATAATCAATTACCTGCGTTATCAGGATAGCATCATAAGTTTTTATCCAGGTTTTCTTATGATTTATAATTTGAATAGTTGTTAATCGATACACATTTCAATACACAAAACCACAAAACTGAGTATAGGTACATATTTTCAAAACAAAAATAATCATACACAAAAAAAGTAACAGCAAACGCGTTTTATTAACAACATTTCCAATATAAGCGAAAAAAACGTGCTATCCCAATAAAAACCGTTCCTGGAACGTGCACTTCACTGGATTCCATTTCTAGTAGACTATCATATCGTTGGAATGTCATAAAATGAAATATTCTATTTCTATATGAACTACTATGAATGGACCTTAATAAAAAAAAAGTTTTGCAGTCTTGTACTTCAAAATATTTTTGATTGTCTAGTTGTCAAATTTTTTTCGTTGTGTCAGATAGGGATAAAAAATTAATTTCTACTACGTTGAAATAGAAAATATAACAAAGCATTATTGTGGTTTCATTCCCAAAAAATAAGAAAGTAAAAAAAATTAATAATATACCACAAGGAACATACAGAAGATATTAAGTCACTTCTACAAAAAATACTTACATCTTCTAAGGCAGTTGCAATTTGTGCTAGCAATTCCTTCACAGCTACAGCACTTTCCGAACTAATATTCAGATACAACAATAACTTGGAAAGATAAGTAGCGATAACCTCATTCTTTTTCTTCAAAATTTCGGATGTAAACATGTGCGCCATATTTATATGTGTTCTTGAAACATCCTAAAAAGAAATTGCAATTAACACCGATTTTTGCAAAGAAAAAATCCTGCTTACTATCTTTTCATCAAAATCAGTTATTGTTGAAATGAATAGCAACAAATTATCAACGTCAACAACTACAAGAGGACTGGTTCGAGGAGCTCTAACGATACTTTGTAATATTGGGATCACTGCTTTTGCTATTACTTCTTTGGCACCTTCCACAGATTTAGCGAAGCTGCTAATTACAACTCCTATAAGTTGTTGTGATTTATCAGAAGCTTGAGCTATAATATAAAATGAATTATTAAGTTAATTATATTGAATTGTTTGGCAAAATTAACACTCACCAGTCAATGGATTATACCATTTTAGTATTAGTCGTGAAATTAATAAAGGCGATACGGGAAACTGGTTCAAGATTAATTTTGAGATAGCCTCTAAAGCGGTATTTCGAATCTCGCAAATCTGGAATTAACAAAATACATTATCGGTCTAATAATAAACTAAAACTAATTTACCTCATCATCCAGCATGTCAAGAATAACTTCAATAATGGATTCCAAGTGAAATTTATTGGTAAAAATTACACTTTCGTCGGATTCTTCAGTACGATATAATTTTCTTTTATTGGAGGTTGTTGAATTTAGTGATTGATTCGAATTGCTACCGATGGCATTTTCCATACTACCGAAAATATCCACCCCATATAATCTAAACAATTAAAACACATTTAGAGTTAATATTTCATGAGCAAATATATATAAAAAGTCGCATTTAAATTATCTATAAATGATGTGCAAGCAGGTCAGTCTGTAGACGAAATATTGTGAAATGTACTTTACCTGAACATATCCGGTATAGCCTTTACTGCTATCATCAACGCTTGTTTGTTGTAGTTTGGTATAGCTCTGTAGGTAATAATCTGAAATAAATTATTTACACTATGAGATTTTGACATTTTTCATTGTAACTTCATCAATTTTTTTATGCAAGCCAGTTATCATTGAATTATGAAATAAAAGAATTGTTGTTGAACTGTAACAATATTTATATAGGTGGAACTTTAGGAATTTTAGTAAAGAGGGTTTGATTATGGGCAACCCTCTCAGTCCCCTATTATCAGAAATTTTCATGGATAATATAGAAAAGATAATTCATAAACCAACCCCTAGTAAAAAATTTGTTTACTGGCACCAATATGTAGATGACATTTTAGCTTGCTTCACTGGTACTAGGAGACAATTAGATAACTTCATTACTTACATTAACTCAATACATAAAAATATCAAATTTACAGTAGAACAGAATACAGTTGAACAAAATAAGTCTATAAACTTTTTAGACCTTACAATTTCAAATATAAATAATAGACATGTCTTTTCTATATTTCACAAACCATCACATTCAGACATTAAAATTCATAATAGTTCAGTCCACCAAGTCAGTCATAAATTAGCAGCTTTCAATAGTATGATACATAGACTTTCAACAGTTCCATTGAATATTGACAATTACAACAAAGAACTAAATATAATAAAATAAATAGCTGTTAATAATAATTACGATGCAAATTTTATTGACAATATCATAAATAAAAAGATACGAAAACATACTCTAGAACAAGTATTTCCTTCAGATAAAAACAAAAATAACCAATTTAGAAGCTTAACATACTTTGGAGTACCATCCTTAAAAATCAAAACATTTTTAGAAACTTTAGACTTGAATATTTGCTTCAAAACCGATGAAAATTTATCCAAATTCATTGAAAACAACAAATCCAAATCTTCAAAACTAAATAAATCAGGAGTTTATAAATTAAAATGTGGTAATGACAACTGTAACAAAATTTATATAGGTAGAGCTTTCTGGAATTTTAAAACTAGAATTTCAGAACACAAACTTAGCTATGACAACCAAAAATCAGATTCCAACTACTCAAATCATTTATTAGCAAACCAACACTCTTTCAATTCAAATCTTGAAATTTTGCATATAGAGCCTAAATCCTTCAAATTAAATCTTTTAGAAGCCTTTGAGATGAATAAAAACAAATACTATTCAGATAATCTTCTCAGCGACCAAATAAATATCAACAATGCTCCCTTATTAAACCTTTTCACCCAGAAATGTTCCTGTAGGATTGTTGTGAATGAGTTTCCAGGTAAACTTGTTAAATACTTTAGTTAATCGCATATTTAAACACATTTTTTTCCTTTTTTATTTTATTTCCTTGTAAATAGATCATAATTTTATTGTTAATATCCGTCTAATTTAATTAGTGAAACGCGTCACAATTTTAAGTATAAATATTATGTAGATTTTAACAAATTAAAATTATTTTATTTCATAATTTAGTATGGATCTACATCAACTAAAAACCTGATCTATTCAATTCCAGTTACCATTCTATATAAATTTTTTGGATACAGACAAAATTTGTAATCCTTTAATTCAAATAGTAAAATAATGCAACAACTTACCGGTATGCATATCACCTTAAGGTACTCTTCAGCTAGATTCTCTTCTAGTATACAAAACAATGTTATACACTTAATTACCCTCCAGTTAATGTCACTTGTGTTACTATTTAACAAAGGTACTACGAATTCATCTTTTACAGCTACCAACGATGGAGTCATAGTATTTACAGATGGAAGCGATAACATACAAATAAGTATATCCAAGCATTCACAAATTGTTTTTGGATCATCCCTTGTTGCTTTAGTCTAGAATTTTAATTAGATTTAGGTATTTGTTATACAATAAAATTAAAGTATAAAGAATAATTCACCATTTCTGTATATACTTCAACTACTGATAATTCTTGCAACTTTGTTTTCAATGCATTAATTTCATTTTTTAAGGTATCTGCTTTCAAATACTCTTGGATGTCTGTTGCTTCCTCCAGTTTTGCCTCCAATTCGATTATTTTGACCTTCAACTCAGCCTTTTGACATTCCTAAGAATAAAAAAAAACATTTAGGCAAATTTGTAAATACATCAGCATCATTTAAAAGATTCTAATCTTATTTATCAATTATAAATCCTTTTCCGCAAATCAGAAATCTATACTGGTAGATAGTACATACTGTATACATGTGATAAATATAAATATTTTGTAAATACTTTTTAGAAACATTAATAAATAAACTCAGTATACTCATAAGATTTCTACTTACTTTATCAGTGTCTTCGGCTGAACTAACTTCTACATTTTTTTCTGTTAATGGTTCTTGTATTTCGGAAATAATGTGGCATATTTTACTCGTGAAATTATCAGTATTTTCAGCAGTTTTTGCAGACAAACCTACAATTTTCTCTTTTAACTTCAAAAGTAAACTTTCTTCTCGTAATAATTTTATTGTCAGTTGATGCAACGTTTTCCTGCCGACCTAAAATTATACAATCGATTATCAAAAAATCATAATTTTTACATAAATCATTCAGTACATACTTCATCTGAAAAGTCATAACTTTCTGCAATTCCCAGTAGGTTATTTAAAATGTACTGAAAATCTAAGTACTCCCAATCCTCCATTTTGTTCTTTCTTTTTTCAATTACCAAGCTAAAAATTTAATGAACTGTCGTTAGTAAACCAAGTGGAAAAAAAACTAATATTTTGCACCATATGAGTATCCCATTGTAACTCTTATTACCATTATTAGTTTCCTTCTTGTAAAGTTGTCGAATTTTTCAAATGTCAAATTGGGATACAACAAGCTGAGTTTAAAATATTTACCTTTCAATATATTGACAAAAAGGAGTGAGATCTGGAATTATATCTTCTAAATAATCTTCCATGTTATCATTTTCTCTTAAATAATGTACCAGAATATTCCACACTGCCACTGCCTCACTTGCCAGCTTATCCAATGGTATTATTTTGTTTTCATCAAGAGGTAATATTGAGTTAATTTCATTTATTGGAGTCGACCTGTAAATAAAATGAGTATTACATGGGAAATGTTAATTTTGTTTATATTCCGGAAATCACAAAATACTGATTGTTTCGACCTGCTTTGTGCAAATGACTGCTCAGTAATAAAAACCAAATCATAATAATAGTAATAGAAACAGCTAAATCTTATTTTTACCCTAAATAATTCAATTTTCAATCATAAATCCTGAAATATATTTGATAAAATGACAATAAGAAAAACAACTTATTTATTTCAGAAGAAAACTTTAGTGTCTATGATGATGTTGATTAATCTTACCTAAGTAGGAGATTTAAGACATCTGTAATGATCTTCTCTGTATTTATAATATCATTTTCGTCTGCATCCAATTTTAATGCATTGAAAAATGTAATATAATTATTTTCATAAGCATTTAACCACTTCGGCAACAAGTTTTCAATAAAAACATTTTTAACTTTCGTATTACTTTCATTCAAGCCACATGTGAGAATATGTTGCCTTTCAAATATCTTGAATGATCTTGGTCCTAAGTCGGCACATCTTCTAAAAGCCATCATACGAACATTACAGTCTATATCTCTCAAACGATTTACTATTTGGAGGACATTTATCTTATAAGGAGCAATGTTTTTGACAACTTCGGCACGAATCTGGAAGATAAAAAAAAGTTCATTATTCTCTGCATAGTTCTTATTTTTAAGATAATTAAAATTAAATTGTTACACGGATATGATATTTCCTTTATAAAAAACAGTGAAATGTATATAAGACAATTAAATGTAAATAAAATAGAAAAATTTACAAAAAGATCAAATAAACAATAGTTTACTAAATCATTCTTGAGCAGCTGAATGTTTTAAAGTTATTACCTGAGCATTAGCATCAACAATCAAAGACAAATAAGCTTTGCTAACTGGTGATTCTGGATTCATTGGGTCTTGTAATCTTATCAAAGCCAATACTGCTTGAAGACGTACTGTTGGCTTGGGATCCTAAAAATGTAATTATTTAAAATCTATAGAAGATTGGATTAAAAGTTGATAATATTACTTAAGCTAAATAATAAATATGTCACCTACCAATGTTCGTTCTAACATAGCTTCTTCAATCAAGTCACATACTTCATTATCAAGGTTCTTGTTAGATCCAACATTATGTAATATAAGTCTAACAAATAGACATGAATTGTAACGGAGGTATTCATTGGTCAAGTTATGGTACTGAAAATTTTAAAAGGTCTTGTTGTGTTACTTGCTTATTTATTGTTTCATTATTACATTAAATTGTTAAATATTAGCTATTATTATGAATTGGTACGTAAACATTATTTAACAAATAATTAAAGTACCTTTAATGTGTCTTTAATGATCATCGTTAAAAAAGGATGAGTGCATTCATCGGATATATCATCGTTTGATCCTTCTGGCGTCACATCTGCTACAAATTGTGCCAAGAACTCAAGAGTTCTTTCTACATAGCAATTTTTGTGAGATATTGTGTTTATACTAAAAATTTGTTTTAAAACAATTCTAATCTTCTTAAAGAAATCTTCTAATGGAATCTAAAACAGTGAATAGTTTAGTTTCTGTTTGGACAGGGTATGTGGACCAACCTTATCATAATACATTCTAAGAATTTTCAATTCTTTTTGGTGTGTCGCTTTACTAACTTGTATTTTCTTTAGTATATTATTTATTCGAATCATTTTAGTGAAATATAAATACTTAAAAATTAAAACCGTTTCATATAAACAAATTTTCAAAATTTGATGCTACATTTAGCATTTGACATATGACAAATGACAAGTTTATAAAAAATATATTATCCGTATGGTCCGTATATCGCCGAAAATTGTGAGTGTCGTTACTAGCGGTTAGAAACCTGTATCGTTTATTCAGAAATCTAATATATACGGACCGTCAAATTACTAACCAAAGTGATCTAAGATATATACGGACTATACGGATATATTTCTCTATGCGTTTGTGTTTGTATCCAAGCCAATCCAAGCTCGATAACTGTCATTTATTCATATATCATTATATTATTCATATTATTTGTATACTGTTGTCATACCTCTTATTCGAGTGCTATATCCATATTCTATATTTTGCAATTTAAACGAAATGCGACCAGCGTCATCTGTGGTTTTTTGTTTGACAAATGACAATAGACAAGACCAGATAAGACCATAGACATATATTTCTCTATGGACAAGACATTAGACAACGTAAACACAGTTTCTTCAGTTCTTCTTGCTTATTAATGGATGGAAATAGAAATATTCAAATTAAAGGCAATTCATGCACTTTGAAATACATTTTAAATAGCAAATACTAATTGGAATAAGCTTATTCCACTTCCGTTTAAGTTATTTCATTTGTGAATATAGCATAAATATTTGTTTCAGATATATAAATAGATTGTTGATGTTGAAGTCAATTTAAGACATTATGTTGGGATAAAATATCTTCAGATGGATACTACCATTACAATTTCAAGTAAAAGCGTAAAAAATAAGTCCGATTTTTTACATTTAACTTATAACACTGGGAATAACAAAGATGCTATTATATCTGTCGATTCCTCAAATTTTGGACAGAGTGGTACTGTAACTTGGGATAAGTGTTCTACTATTTCTAATATAGAAAAAGTTACAAATTGGATGAAGCAGAGTGATAAAGAATGTGTCAAAGAAGAATCGATCGAATTATCTAAAAGTAATGAAGCTGAATCGAAGAGTTTAATTGTTTTTAGATGTGATTTTAACAAATCCACAAATATATCCAATTACTACCCTACTTTGAACTCTTTTAATAAGACGACGTCTTTAGTAGATTACTTTAAGGATAAAAATGGTACTTTACCCAATGCAACAAAAATATCTGCAAATATGGATATTGATAGTAGGGTATCTGAACAGAAATTAATGATAAATGATGATCAGTCGGAAAAATCAGAAAAACGCTCAAGGTAATTTGATTGAAATGTACTTAGTAAGGTGACAAATTGCCTCTGGATAATCTAATAACGTTCAAATTGCATGTGTTTTTATATCTATTAGTAGGTATATGCAATAATGAAGCTCATTTTTTAATTAGTTATGAAATAACATCTTGCACAAGTCTCCATTTTGAATTATATTTTGGGAAACAACTAAATAGACAAACTTCCCAGTCTTTATACAGACATTCATTTTATTAAACATTAATTTAACATTCTTCAGCAGTTAATCTTATTAAATGACTGTAATACTGTAATTGTCATTTATGAATAAACATTTAATTTCTCATTTCAGCCATATCTCTCAAACAGACAGTTCTTACACTAGTGAAAATAAATCTGAAAATACGGATGAAGTTCCTTTAAGTCCAGAGATTCGCAAGAAGGAACTTTGTCACTATTTACAGTTGATGAATCCTGCTGATAAAAAAGAAATCTTAATTCTTCAAAATCGTAGGTCATCAAGAGTACGAAATTTAGCTGAACAAAAACAATTTCAAGAAAAATTGAAAGAACTAAAGAATGAAAAAGACAAAACTGAAACTTTAGGAAAATCTGTCACTACCAAAGCATTTAAGGAGCTGAATGTACATTTAAACAAACTAGAAGATGGTGAGAAATTGGAAAAAAGTTGTAAAAATTTTGTATTTCCCTTTCCCCCAGAACAATTGTCAAATGATGTTACTGATTTTGATGTTACTATGTATAAATTAGTTCCAAAGTTGAAAAGAATTTGTAGATCTAGAAATATTTCATATCTGACAGATACACACATAGTAAAGAATGAAGATGTAGAAAAACAAATAAAGTTGACATCAAAAGTGAAGAAATTTAGTAAACGAACAAAAGTAAAGCGAATTACTCGACAAAGAGTAAGATCTTTGCGAAGTTTTAATGCTGTTATAAAAGCTACAGAAAAAAAACAATTGCTACACAAAAATAGAACAAAGAAATCTAAATCAGTACCTCCATCTTCTGTAAAATCTAGACAAAATTCTCCAATATCAACAAGATCAACAAGACAGATTTCTCCACCTAAATCAATAAGTTCTCATTGTGAAATAATTTCAGTAGGAGTTAATCATGATGATGACAATGTTGATGTAGACCAAATAATGGATGATATGATCGATTTTGAAAAGCTCAGTGATGAACACAAGAAATGTTTAATAGAAAGTAGAATATTGTCTACAAAACCATTACAACCAAGTTGTAACAATGAGACGACCAATGGTTTTGATATAATGTCTCCATTATACGGATTCAGTAAAACAGATACTAAAGAAATTACTAAAATGTGTGAAAACTATAAAAAGTCTATTTCTTCTGGTTTTGTAAATAATATATATAAAGAGGTCAAAGACAGTACTGAAAATGTACAAAAAAATAACGAGGGCGAAGAAAAAAATAAATTAGAAACAGCACAAGTATCAGGTGGCAATACTTATGTAATTCTCAATATTCATACACCTAGCTCATCAGAAGATATGACCGAATCATCGGAACAGTGCAGTAATTCATCCCTTCAGGTAATAATAGTAATAAATAGTAAGGAAGAAGTAATTTAATTATAAGTGTTTTCAGGAACATGACTATGCAAGTTCACCACCTAGCAAGAAGAGTGAATGTCATGATAATGAAGATTTAGATATCAACTTGCCCTCAGGCAACTACCTAGAGATAAATCCCAAAACTATTTCCAGAAACAGTAAATATGAAATACTACCTTATAAAAAATCTGACGGTACAAAATCCTTACATAAGAGTTTAGAATATACTTCCAAGAAGAAACATAAATTGATTAATTCTACTATCTCCGCAGACTGGGATATCGACTCGCCTCCCAAACAAACACTTAAAAGACAATCTCATTATATTAGTATTAATTCAGAAGATGGGTCTATTTTAAAAGCGTTTTATGTTGGATATAATTTGATCGTTTGCCAGGAATTTTTGGTATCGTTCTGGATGCAGACACCACTAGGTAAGAAAAATTTAGTATTTCGTTCATTTGATTATTTTCGTTTATTTATTATAAAGTAATATATAAAATTTTTGTCCAATTTAATCTCTATATTGCTAGTTTTTTTTTCCAAGGTAATGTACTCGGATCGCAAAATATGTGGATTCCAAGAGGTCAGACTCAAAGAATGGTTTTAAATAACCGATGTCTCCAAAAAGACTCTTCAGAAAAAGTCATATGTTTGGAAACAAGTGTAGTTTATATTGAATTATGGATGAAGGAGCATAAATCAGAAATGAGACAAGGTCCTGTAGCAGATGTATTCATAACCCTTTACTTTTGGAAGCAACGACAAAATGGTTTAGATAAGAAAGTTTTACAGTTGGAAAACATCAATGGGTAAGTAGAGATTGAGGACATTCTTGTGATTTCTGATTTTAAGAAGGTCTGTGCCAAACACTGTAAAGTGGAAATAAACTTGACTTGTGGCAGCCTATTCACACTGGTATTTTTTGTTAGTAATATTGAAACATTTGAATATTATAAATAAGTGTGGATTTATGCAGCAACATTTATCAATTAACATTTATTATTTAAACATTTATTAGTTAAACTGCTATCGTTTATGCGTATACACAATTGGGAGGAGTAGAATTCAATGAGACCTCTGGCGGAAAAAATTGTAATTGTCGCAACGAGTGAAACAATTCGTTTTGAATTGTTTTTGTATTATATGCAAGCCAACGTAATTATCGTAAATTCGTACTTTATTTGTTTAATTTTGTGTCAGTGACAAGCTTAAAACTGTGTTTTTCCATTCAACTCAACTCAACTGTCATCATTTCTGAGGTTATATTCTTTTATAATCAGAGATATTAAGAGCTGCGTTCGTTATTTGCATCGCAGATGCGACAGATTTTTGGACACGTGATCACAGATTAATCTGAGCAAATTGCGATTAACGAACGGTCCGACCAACGAACTTCTAACCTCTTTTTTTACTTGTGTCATAACTTTTTCATTTATGGACTACGATTTTTTTGCTTGCTCTTTTCGTTCTTCTAGTGTTATAAAATTTATTTTTTTATTATTTAGGGATTACGATTTTTTTGCTTGCTGTGTTCGTTCTTTTAGTGTTTTGGAATTTATTTTTTGATGATTTACGGCTATGTCAATCCCTGAGGCAATTTTGGTCGCTATTCATAGTCATCAAATAATATTTGATGACGATGATGAGGAGGAACAAGGTCCTGTTGCAAAGTCTGAGGGCTATGCAGAAGAAATTGTGCCACAGTTCTCTAATATGCAGTTCAACATAACCTCACAACATGACAGATAAACAGATTAATCTTTCTCGTCGGTCAAAATATTCCGAGCAAACAGATTTACATCCGACTGATCTGAGCGGAATTACCGAACAGTTCAGATTTACCTCCCCTACCTCTAGATGTAATAAACGAACGATTCAGACTAAAAAGATTGATCGGACGCAAATAACGAACGCAGCTAAGGAAGAGGTTATGTTATACATCCTATGTTGTGTTGTCGAAAACCTACTAATTTTCTCGCCCGAGAAGAAGTTTTAATTAGAAAATTGATTAATAGTTTAGTCTACATAAGTTCTAGTTTGAGTGACACCATTTAAAGTTGAAAGTTGGTGATATTCGATTGCCTAGAGCAAGATGAGAATACCTCCCCTGAGTATTCTGGGCAAATTATCCCTTGTGATATTACCCAATAAAGGATAAAGAAGAAGAAGAGGTTATGTTATTCTATTTTTTGTTTTCATTGCACTTTTATGAAAGTTTCACTTATTTCCTCTATAGGTACCATGCAAAAATATATGGCCAGGCCAGCAATGCCAGCATTTAAAACTGCCTGTCCCTCATTTATACACCTAGAAGAAGGGTCAGCATTTACAAATTAAAGTGAACTTTGAATAGTCAGTGTATACCTAATCCATAGTTACAAAAACAAAGAGAAAATAAGTCGGTATTACAGATTTAAAATATTACTCAATACAAACGTACCTTCCCTGTAACTTTTGTAGATATGACTATATCAAAAATTAAATAAAAACACGAAATCAGACCTAAACCACAGCATAATAAACATTATTAGGCTGTGCCTAAACCTGTTTTATTTTTGACAAATATCAACCATACCTATTACTACAAAAATAAAAATATTAGGAGTCAATATTTAGTTTAACAACACAAAATACTAAAGCACAATCAAAGAAAGAGCAAAAGTTTTACAAAACACACACTCAAAATAACTAAAACAGCAAAATAAAACCACTTAAATATCAAAGGGCTTATACAGCAGCTGATTTGTTTTGCTCGTTGCTAAGATGTAAGATGACATTGCCATTTCGGAGCGTCATCTATGGAATTCTACTTTTCCCAATTATAAATTAGGAGAAAATAGTAAGCATGTGCACAAGCCCGAGATTCTGGTTATTTACAATAACCCTACATTTTCATGTTTATTTAATCATTGGAAAAATTTTGAAGATGTATAGTAGAATTGAAGAAGCTGAGACTTTTTTCTTTTAATAATGATTCTGACACACAACATAACCCTAAATCAATTATTGTTAAATGATAATTGTTAATTGTCTGCATAAATGGAGTCATAGTGAAATTAGTAGTTTAACTTATAATTGATAAATGCTAATTGTTAAATGTTACTGCATGAATCCACACTAATAGACATTGTTAGATTTGCAGACGACGTCCAATACTGCGTAATGAGTCATCTTCCCAAAATTATTGTTAGCTGGCATTCAGCTTGCGAAGAAAATATTTCTCCAAGAAGGACATTCATCCATGCGTATCAGCTAGCATCTGACTACCAAACAGTGTCTAACATTTTTGATATCGAGCCTGTTGCGCATTATGTGTCATCCCTACATAATATTGAAGGTGAGTTCACAATATACAATAATGACTTGTCAAATAATTATTTTCTACTGTAATTTTTTTCCAGGCTACGACGATCTCATTATGGGCTGTGGAGAAAACAAAGTTACTTTATGGAATGTTGAATTTGGACATATTATCGCTACAATTGAGTTGAACGAAATTAAAACACCATTATCTACTTTATGGGTGAAATGTGATAGGGTAAGACAATTTCAAACCTTAAAAAAATAGTTCATATTATTTGTAGCTAAAGTTGTTTATTTCTATTTAGTCGGCTTAAAATATGAAAGATGTAATTTGAAATTATATTTTTAGGGATTTCTCTTTGCTCTCCAGCAGTGTGTGGATAGAGAATTAAGGCTAATAGCAATAAATGGTATAAATCATTCTTGGAAAAAATTAGCCAGTTACTTTCCCCCAGAAGGATTTGATAGGTAAGTTTGCAAATAACCACAAAACACAAAATAATCTGTCTACCAGTAGAAATGATAATACCTCGATATTTATGTGGTGTGTAGGTAAATGTTTTGATGCTTTCTAAGCACTTTTTAAATTAGAATTGAGATAACTGTTCAGCCTCATGAAACTTATGCTCGACACCAATAGGGCATGTCCACGTGACGTCACAAACTATTTTGACAACAAGTGGTTGGTAAAACAATAAGCAAAGCGTTCAGAACACGTGGTACTTTATAGTGAGGTTATGCTGATTTATATTGACAGATCGTGTTTGAGTATTGGGAAAAGTAGAATTCAATAGATGGCGCTCCGAAATGTCAATGTCACCCTAGCAACGAGTAAAACAAATCAGCTGCCGTATAAGCCCTCTGATATTTAAGTGGTTTTATTTGCTGTTTTAGTTATTTTCAGTGTGTGTTTTGTGAAACTTTTGCTTTTTTTTTATTGTGCTTTAGTATTTTGTGTTGTTGAACTAAATTTTGACTCCTAATATTCTTATTTTTGGAGTAATAGGTATGGTTGATTTTTGTCAAAAATTAAACAAGTTTGTCTGATTTCGTGTTTTTATTTTATTTTTGATATAATAGTCATATCTACAAAAGTTACAGGGAAGGTATGTTTGTATTGAGTAATAATTTAAATCTTCAATACCGACTTATTTTCTCTTTGTTATTGTAATTATGGATTAGGTATGCACTGACTATTCAAAATTTATTTGAATTTGTAAATGCTGAGCATTCTTCTAGGTGCATAAATGAGGGACAGGCAGTTTTAAATGCTGGTCATATATTTTTGCATGGTACCTATAGAGGAAATAAGTGACATTTTCATAAAAGTGCAATGAAAACAAAAATAGAATAACAACCTCTTCCATAAGATCTCTGATTAGGTATATAAGAATATAACCTCAGAAATGATGACAGTTGAGTTGAATAGAAAAACACAGATTTAAGCTTGTCACTGACAGAGGTCTCATTGAATTCTACTCCGCCCAAGGTATTTTTGCTTGTTTTCTTAAAAGTTATTTTAATTCTTGAGCTTGAATATTTTAATATATAATATAGATTAATAGTTGTTTGGTAATTATTGATCGTGTTTATTGTTTTACCATCGGATTATTGTCAAGTGTCAACTGTCGTGGAGATGTCCTATTGTTTAAAATTAAATATTGGTGCAAACATAATATATAAGAAATAAAAAAGTTTTTATTTTGATCTGCATGGTTTGTTTGGTAGGTCCATTATTATGTAGCATACATTTTTGGTAATGGATAGTCTTTCTTACCATCAAACTTTCGGAACACAGAATCACATTCACAGGTTTCTTTATGATTTGGCAAATTCTCTTGAGCACCACATACACTACATGTGACAACCAGTGTGACATATCACTTTTATCAGGAAATTTAAAGATTGGGTTGTATTAGTCGTTATAAATATATACAGGGTGTTTTCAAATGACACTCACAAAGTTTGCCTATAGATACCTCTCATAAAATTGGACAAAATTATATAAGGTTTGGGGGGTCCAGCTCATTTACTTTTCGAAATACGGGGTGTTGAAGTTATAAAAATTCAAATGTTTTTATTTGATAAATTTAAAATGGATAAATAAATTTATATGATATTTGGTAGGTTGTTTTTGAATGTAAAAAGGCATATACATTTGGAAAAATATGTCACTTTTCTCCTCTCATTTTTCACGCCACAGGCAATTGTGGCTATTTTCAATCAATTTTGTATTCCTTTATTTTTTTTTCACGTGAAAAATACATAACCTCAGACCCCTCAATCCCTATATCATTTTGTCCAATTTTACGAGAGGTATCTACATGCAAACGTTGTAACTGTCATTTGAAAACACCCTGTATATACCAGAGATGTTCATAAATAACACTTACTCAATTTTTAATAAAATGTGTCATGATACGTTTATTGAAAAAAAGGGGATCTGACTAATTGTTTTTCACCAAAGCTAACCCAATAGACAAAAAAAAATCAAATCAAACCGTGTAAAACTAACATTACAATTTAATTTGCAGATTGAAAGGTGTATGCATCGAAAATGGACTGCTATTATCATTTTACGATCAGGGTATTTTGTGTTGGAACGCCGAAACGGGAGAACCCGTCGAGGAAATTAACACTGAAAACGACGTCATTCCTTCCGGCGTCCATGTCATTCGATTGGAAAATAATCAAATTATAGTAAAGCATGTTTTAACACATCTTTTGTCATCAATCGAAGAATCGTGAAATTTATATTTTAGATTTTGATGTAAATTTCGTATAATATTATTTGGGAAGGTTTAAAACTAGGTTAATAGAGGACTATTATTTGGATTAGTGCAGTTTGTAGAAGAATTTGTTGGACATCTTGAAATGGCTTTTCAAATCCAGCTCAGAAACCAAATTTAATATTTTTTAAATAATTACGTGATAGATCGTTTAATTTATTTGTTATAGCTTTTATTTTTTATTAGGTAAATATACAGTGTAGTCACAAATTGTGGCATTAAACGTCATAATTTCCGAAATTTTATTTTATCCTGTCAAAAAAGATGGTAAAATTAAGTTCAATCATCTGTGTTAGTAGATTAACTACGTAACGTTTAATTTGAACATTAACTTATCATCACACTGTACAAAATCAGAGATAGAACGGATATTCGGTCACCATTCGGCAGCAACGTGAAAATAATACATTTTTTCTACATTCATGCAAAAAAACAGTACTTTTGTGAAACACATTTAATAGAAAAATTGGTTCATTTTTGCACTAGTGCAACAAAAATTTTCGCATCTGTCATTCTTGTCGGTGTTATTATGATTTATGACAAACATAAACATTTAAATAAAATAAAAATCCATAGCAAGTGTCTGATACTGCTTTAATACAACAATAATATATGCATATCTTACTACTTAGTCTCAACGAGTTACAATTATTGCAAAAATCTTTGATTATTTAAAATTTAAATGGTCACAGCGAAAACCACATAAGATTGAGTACTGACAAGGTGGAGGCCATACAGATACAAAAAAAGAAGAACGGTTTGAGTTCCTAACATATTATAATTTAATTTTCCAACTTTTGCATGAATGTAGAAAAAATATTGTATGCAACTCGTGGAAAACATGTTTTTTGCACTCGACGTGTTGTCACGATGCTTGCAAAAAACACTCACTTTTTGCACTTGTTGCATAAATAACTATTTTACATGCCCTTAGGTGTAGTTTATTTTAAATCGTTCCGTACTTAAATTCGTACTGATTTTAGAAAAGGCGAACCCAAAATTCGCAATAAGTCGAACCCTGCACAATAAGTTGCAACTCAAATAGAAATGTAACAGTCCAACCATTATCTGTTGAAAATCAATCAAAGGGATCAAATGCAATATCAAATTAAAAAAAAGAACAACTCCGCAGCAATCGTAGGACGAATAGTGCAATTCTGAATAATTTCGATAAGAAAGAAAAAATTTAATCTCAGTAGAATGCCGATTAACCGGATAAAAACAAGGGTATTCAGAATAATCGATTTCGAAGTCAGATCAAACAATATTTAAATTTCAATCAATTTTCATTAAGTAATGGAGTGTGGATAATGAATTACATATTTACAAAATGGTACTTAAACAATTTAAATAAATTTTTAATAAATATTATAACCCAGCTAGTGTTTTTTGTTCTTTACCTTATTGGTTACATAGCACTGTTTAAACAACTCCTTTTTTGTATAAAAATGCTATTAAATCACAAATTCAAAGAAAATATTTACAAAAAATATGCATCTAATAAGAATGTCAACATGAATTTTTATGGTGTTTGATCGATAAGGTTTCGATTTAATGAAATACATAAAAAATCGAATTCCATTTTCCAAATTAATTAGTTAGAACTGAAATTTAATGCGTTAGAAAACAAGATTGGACATTTGCTTTAGATAGCGACAAAAGCATTGTTGTGTCTGAAACTAAAATATCTAGTCTATTAAAATCATTTTATTCCCAAAAATAAACCTTCCCAATAATTTATTTTCGTAGTTAGTAATAGTAGAATGATTTTTAGTAATTTTTTGTACATATCGAAAGTAATTTAATGCATTTTATATACACACTAAGATTTATATATTTGATTTTATCAGAATAAACTGATTCCCTACAATGTAATTGTCCGAAAACTATAAATTATATACATATAAAATAAAATGTAATATAGGCAAATACATTTTAGTATGAAAGTACAAATCAATTTTCATCTTTTAAGTGTGCTTCATTTAGAATTGTTTTAAAAATTATAATAAAATTGAAAATGAAATGTATTTATGTACCCTTGCAAGTTAAATCTGTTTACCAATAAAGTTTTTTCTATAATGACGTTTATACTTTATAGCAAACAGCAAACAAGAGTAGAGTATTTAGGAAAAATGTGAGTAAAATTGGAGAAAAAAAAGTCTATGGTATTGAATATTTATTTGTAACTTGCCTGTAAGTTTATAAAACACAATTGTACAAATATAATCTAGAAGTATAATACATACATTTAAAACTAATTGGTAAATTTGGTACTGTTGCTGTTAAAAAATCGCATTCAAATAAAATACATATTTGATAAAATAAAAAGTATGTAGAATTAAAGTAAATAGTATGTTAATTGTAATACGTACAACACTTATTTTAACTGTAAATAGTACAATTGGATGTATCCTTGCTCAACCAAGGTGACATACAAATTGTTCAACCAAAATAAGTGATATCACAAAATGTTGATTTTTTTAGAAATGGATATATCTTAGTCTAGATTTCATCATTTTTTGGGTGATTCTTTTACTACAATGTGCATCTATAGTACTGACCTATTCAGTATTATGCTATTCATATGTATTTGAAGCAAGAAAACATTTTTAACAAATTATATCTATTTTTTATGCTTCACCATTGCATCATTCCATATAAATGATGTAAATATGATAATTCAGTGTTTATATCTATACAACTAATAAAACAATCCTTTATCCTTTGTTCATGGAGAATACAAAAATATTATGAAGCCAACTGTGAGGCGAATCGATGAAACAATACCATTTAAGAATGGTGGTTGGCATTACTCTGCAATCTTGTTTGAACTGAACAATATTAGCTTATGTAAAGTAATGTTAAACAATGAGGTGTTAAATTGATATCCAATTTTGGTATTTTACTAAAATATATGATTACTTTGCAAAAATTAAAAAAAAATTTGAACAAAATATTTCTGGAGAAAACTGGAAATTGAGAATTCCTAAATGTTTACAGCTTTCATTTCAGATAATTCATAAACCTGAAGAAGAAGTTAGCCACTTTTTGATTTTATATTTTATGAACTAATAGCCAGTTACAAAAAGGCCATTCGAATTTGAAGTTTGAAGAACTGTCAAATTCTATAATTATGAGTATTTTGTTTAAACTAGTTTATACCAGTTTGATGATTCAATATGATAAAATAATATATGTTAAAATTTTTCAGTTAAGTTTAGTTAGTTTTTCTCCACAATTTAGAATAGTGTCAATATCATATAAATCTTGTTTTGTACAAACATAACAGTTACAAAGCCTTGTAAAAAGTGATTGTAGTGAAAGTTGTATGAAAATTATGAGTTCAAGCTGTTAGAAGAAAATATAAACTGACTAATAGTTACTATTGCTGTGAAGAATATTTTGATGAAAGTAGGTAATTTAATTCTATGTTCCACTAACTATCAACATTGAGAAAACTTCATATTTTTGTTAAGTTTAACACCTTATTGTATCAATAATATAAAGCTTAATTTAAAAAAAAGTAGTGAGTCTATCGCCGGTAAGAGTGATGTAGAACAGAAAAGTTTTTATGTAGATACTTACTATTCTATACAATATGTTAAAAAAATCTTTGGATATATTACATTTTCAAGTTTCCATTTTTATACAAGTCCAATAACAAATAATAAACACAAGCCAAATAAAGATGTCTTGAAAACAGTACTTAATGAAAAAGAAGTCTTGCGAATTGTTGAGCATGGTACTTAAAATGAGACAGGCCATACTAACAACTAACAAATTAATGTGATTTGAATGTACTTTGTCAATAGGGCAAATGATAAAAATGAAAACTTTCAACAATTTCATCCAATACCAAATTTATAAGATAATAAAAATTTAGTCTTCTAAGGTTACATTTTTAAACAGATATGACATTGATTCTTTGTTGTGGATTCGTCTAATGGCTTCTGATAATAAAATAGAAATGTCCACAGTTTTTATTTTGTGGCACTGCATTTTCTGAAGTTCATGAGGTATAGTATTAGTTACAACCACCTGTTAAAATGAATAAAAGTGTTATATATTTAAAGTATTAACATTTTAAGACGACAAAAATGTATTCGGCTGTTCCACTTAATAGTAAATATCTAACTTCCATTATATATTGATTTTTTTAAACAGGATAAGACTAGCTATATTGATGTACATGCCTGTGTACATTAATTTTCTGAAAATAGTTTCAATATGTATCACTTACCTCATCTATAGGTGAATCATCTATTAGACGTGGAGCATCTGATGAAAGTAAACCATGTGTAGCCAAAACATAGATTTTATAAGCACCGCGTTCTTTAAGGACCTCTGCAGCTGCGACAAAAGACTGGACATCATCTATTAAATCATCCTAGAAAGAAAATTCTGTATTATTAAAAAATTTCATATTTTTCAAATGATAAGCTTCAAAATGTACTGTTAGTTTATGTTCAAAATATTCTTTCATTTGCAAATCTACATCATAGACTGTAATATATCAAAATCATCTGACAACTCTTGTATTGTACAAAGGGATTTACTTATTTATAAAAATTTACATACCACCATAATAGCAATTCGTCCACCTACGTCTCCAACTACATTAATTGGTGGTTTTTCTTTAGCAATATGTACAGGTACACCAACCCCAGCATCCATGGTTCTTGATCTAGGTAATGTTGGAGGGGAATATCTTCCGTCTATCTCATCTGAATCAGATTGTTTCTGTTCTCCATGGATGACTGCAATTCCAAGACGAAGACGTTCTGCATACGATGTTGCTTTGTTTGTGGCTGCAGGGTTTCTTGCAACTATCACTGAATTACGATAATCTGGAATCTTCAATGTTGAAAATATTTGTCAATTACTCAAATTTTTAAATAATTTCTATGACTACATCAATTTGAAAAAACTGGACAAAAAGTAAGTTTGAATATACTTACACTTTCTTGAATGTATTGGAGGAGAAAAGGACTAGCTCTTAGATTGTCAACTGGGCAGTCAAAAAATCCTTGTATTTCTTTTTGGTGTAAATCCATAGTTATTATATGAGTTAATCCAGAATTGCACATCATTTGTGCTAATAGCTTTGTAACAATACTACCTCGTTTTCGCATTTTGCATTGTTTGCTGTATGGTAGATATGGTATTACACCAACAATTGATTTTGCTGATGATGTTTTGCAAGCATAAGCCATTATCAACAACTCCATAATATTATTATTCACATCCCTAAAATGAAATTTTTATGAAGAAACAATTAGAACTATTAATTTAGTAGTACACTCCTGAGCAGACAATTACAATTAAGTATCCATTACCTACTTTGAAAAACATTTAAGAATACTTTAACTAACCATTCATTCAATATAACATTCTCCAGACCAATGGTATGGATTAATTCAATTTATTATACATGTAATCTTACTTTGCACCAGTTTGGATGATATAGACCTCTTTCCCTCTAATAGAATCGTTAATTTGAACCATTGATTCTCGATTTGATTTATGATAAACAGCACAACCGCTTGATTTAACTCCTAATCTCTTGTGGATTAAATTTGCTAGCTCTGGATGCGAATTTCCAGATAGGAGAACAATATCAGAAGTCTTAGGTGCATCCATGTTTCCAAAACACGATGAATTAAAAATATATTCAAGTAATTTCGATATAAGCCTGGTAGGATTAATAATTCCACAAACACATAGAGAAAACGTTTAATCCGTTTTATTTAATATTAAAATATTATTCCAAAAATTTTGTCACAATAGAATAATAATTCTAAGCTACTTTACTTAACCATTTCATAATAGACTTTTGGCATATGACATCAAAAGAGGGTTAACAAAATTGTTCGTATTAATAGCTCTGGCCACAAAGTATGGTAGATAATTAAAGTGCAGAGAAAAGTACACAATATTTATTTGAAGCAGATTATCTGATACAAAATTTTATTGATATTTATCACTTGACGATAGTACGCAATACGCATTTTTCTGTTAATTAAACCATAGATAATGAAGTTGTGAATTAAACTGTTATAACAAATTTATAGTTTCAACCCTCATGATGTGGACTTTTTTATAATTCTAAAATGAAATCAATCGTATAAATTCTCTTGGACACTGTATTGTTACTTTAAACAACAAGGTGGTATGCAGCTGGACCGCACCAGTGCATGCTTGGTTGCATACCTATTAAGGAAAATTATTTCTGATAGATGGCAGCATCGAACAATATTTTTTATTGACTGGCATCTCTATCGTAGTATTCTATGATTTACATTTCGTCTTTTTCTTATGAATAACCATAAAACTCATGAATATAAAATGAATATAAAACAGTCTGTTTTATATTCAAAGATATATACACCATGATCTGTGACCATGATACTCTAAATTTAAGGTACATTTACATTCAATTACGCACGTGCTTAAGTTTGAAATTTTCTCGCTTGACATATGACGTCTCCATGTATCCATTTACATTAAAAATTTCAAGCTTAAGCAAAAGTAAAATTTTCAATGTAAATGGATACATGGAGACGTCATATGTCAAGCGAGAAATTAAGCACGCGCGTAATTGAATGTAAATGTACCCTTATTTTGAAATGACGTGACCATGGCGATTGGCGAGACGTCCACTCCTGTCACGTCTTTGGTCTTCAGTCTTCACTCCGTGTCTTGTATTATCTATGGTCTTCACAGACAAAAAACCGGCTTATCGCATACTTTTTTATGCGCACGTATTTATTTTAAATCATTTCTAAATCAAATCAACTTTTCGGTCTGTGTTATATTATTATCTCTGCTTTTGGGAACACTATTTACTACTAATGGTATCGTTTGGGATTATACTTGAACCAAAGACGGTAGAAATAGAAAAACAGATAGGTATGTTGAAAAAGGTATTTGATAGCTACCTACATACTTATTCATCTATAAAAACTACAATATTATATAACGTTACTACAATTTACACTACTTTTTCCAACACGATTTCTTTATAGCTGTAGCAATTATACTTATTTTATTCTATTTTAGATACCTATGATTCTCTACAAGTTTTCATGGATTCAGTTGATTCAACAACCAGAGTACCATAAGCAATAATAGGAGCTCCTCCAGTCTTATCTATTTTCTGATTCATTCTTAGTAGTTCTTGGTAAGTCTTATTTTTAAATTTAAATAGTTTAAAAGAACATACTGCTGTTAGTTGAAATCATTTTGAAATTTATTTGTTTTTCTGCAAATAAAATCAACATACTTTTCAAAGTTTATTAGTGGAATAGAAATAATGTTTTCATATACAACTTAATTAAATGACTAACATGGAGATATAGAGGTCAATGAAACCATGTTTTTGAAAACCAATTTTTACTGAATCTCGATGAAACCTTGATAAATTATAGACACTGATATTTGATAACATTGGGTAAATATAAATAACAATAAAAATGTTGAAGCTAAGCTTCTTCGTATTGTAAACTGATAAGTAGAAACTGACAGTTACATAGTAGTTCATTCCCCATTTTATTACGCTATACCTTTCTGATAAAGACTATAGTACCGGGTGGCCAACTAAGAACGCCGTCGGCCATATCTCGAAAAATTGAACAATGCCTGTTTGGTTGCATACATATTAGAGAGGTGTGATAATTTTATAGTTAATGGCGGTACCGAACAATATTTGAATTTATTGACCTATGTTTAAGCAACCAAAAGTGAGCAGGAAATCTAAATGGAATGCACAAAAATAATGAGTGTAGGTAATAGGATTAGTGGTAAAGGGGAAACGCTAGTTTAGTTCTGTTAAAAGTGAGCGCTTGAAAAGAAGTAAGAAAAAGTATTCAAGTGAACAGAGCAAATTCCGTAAAAAGAACACAATAATTATTGGTGGCATGTTGAGATAGCATGGAGTTTTTTATTTCATAAAAACTAAAATACATAATATTACTAAAGCAGTCCGTGTAGTTATCTTTGCTAAAACAGTTAATAATCATTCACACCCTCCAATCATTCTATTAAAGTGGTTCATCAAGATGTTATAGATAGGAAAGGAGGAAATGTGGTAAAATTATTAGCCGTAATAAAGCCAGCTGGTTAGGTTAGAACATGATTTTTTTTATTATAATTATTTTTTTCTATTTTAGATATATGATTATCTGCAAGTTGTCATCGATACAGTTGATTCAGTAACCAGAGTATCCTTTTTAATGAGATTTGAATGTAAGTATACATAATTATTATTGGTAATCTAACATTACTCGAAAGTAGAAAAAAGAATGTCAGGTGAATATAAAATAGGTCTTTAGGTGTTTAATCCTCCAATTAATGAATTTTATTTGTTTTATAAAATATTGTGAATTTAACTGCATTAACAAATTACTCAACCATTACTACGTTTAATCTTTCTATAATTCTGAAATAAAATCAATCATTCTATAACCCATTATAATTTCATTTGGTCATTGTATTGAATTATTATTATAACTAAAAGCAAAAAGAAGTTATGCAATGGAACAGAGTCCTTGAATTGCATGGGAAGCTGTTATGCCTGTCACAGAAGCAATTGCAAGTTTTTCAAGGTTACAAAGAAGTCGATGTACCCCTGATCCAGTTAAATGCTCTGTTTTTTAAATATCAAAGGCCTTTTTAAAGTGGGAGCATCATCTAGAAAGTGGAAAGTAAAGAGGCACATAACATATTCATAAACTTGAAACACTACAAATTAATTATAACAGTAATATGTTTACTCTGTAGTACAAACAATTTTTTGAGCTGCTCTGCTCCTGTATTAACATGCATGCCACCTACCTACACCTTACAGAAAATTGACCAGTGAAGTATAACAAATTAAAATTTGGCATGCACTTTGGCGGCTCAGTGCTGTCTCCTAATAGATAAGCTTTTAGAAAATCCAATTGACCATTTGTCCTTCATTCCAAAATGATTACTCTTCAGTAATTATGAATATTTTATTGAATTTTAAACATACAAGTTTTAAAGTGCTGCTTTAATAACAACTAGAGTACCACTTTTATTGGTCCAGTAGGGTATTGTAGAACAACAGATGTACAAAGTTATAATACTATCATTGTATAACTTAGTGTTATTTCATTTGGACACTATTACAACTTGGAATTGTCATAATCCATATTATTTGATTTGAAATGGCGTGACTTCTTAAAAGAAAAAATAGTCAGTTGAATTTCTCCAAAATCTATCTTGGTTAAATCTAAAATTGAAGATCTATGTTCTTCTTCCAATCTGAATTTTTTTTGTGTCTTGAAATATTGTGAATTAAACTGTCATAAATTAACCACGTGGAATATCTCCATTATTTTAAAATGAAATCAACCATTTTATTACTTGGTATAATTTTATTTGGACGCTCCTTATCACAACTATAAGCAGCAAAGAGATATGATACCACATTTATCGGAAAAAAGGTATGCAACTGATTAGGCATGAACAATGCATGTTTGGTTGCATACCCATTAGAGAGATGTGGTAATTTACAAGTAGATGGCGGTAACGAGCAGCATTTGTACTGATTGACCTCTCTATCTTATCCTTGTTTACATTTCTGTGTTCTTTTACGATATTCTGACTTGTATCTGGGAATGGCTTATTTCTTACTATTTTTCATATTATGTGTTTATATTAAATAATTTCTCCGTGAATGAAACTTCTAGTAACAATATTAATATTATCATTCCGGACTTACACTTGACCGAAAGGCGGTATGTTGAAATAGACGTTAATATATCAATTTGTTTAGGTTAGAATTTTATTCTTCTATAAAAACTAGAATATACATATTTATGATCTTACTAAAGCATTTAATATTATGCATTTTATAATCATTCACGCCCTTCAGTCGTTTTGTGATAATTGTTAGCTGTAAAAAATCCAATGGACTATCTCTTCTGAACATAGTTTCTTTGTTTTAATTGTGAATGTTTTTTTTTTCATTTTTAGATGTATGATTTTACGTCGGTACAGTTGCTTCAATAACCAGAGTACCGTTTTTACTGGACTAGTATGATATTGTAGAACAACAGATGTACAATAAGCATTAATAGGAGCTCCTCTAGGCCTATTTTCTGATTCATTCTTATTCTTCATTGGTAAGTCTTATTTGTAAATTCATTGTGTAAAGAATAACATACTGTTGTTAGTTAAAATCATTTTGAAAATGGAAAATGTAACAACACATTTCCAAGCTTATTATTATGACCTGAACATTTTTGAACATCATTGAAGTTACTGCATGTTTTAAGAAATGCAGGTCTGTAAGTACCTATGTATATGCAATTTTTATGAATATTCTAGAATTATATATCCCAACTTAAGAGAGAATATAGGATTTTATTGACAAATTTAACTAATATTGGCTTATAACTATGTCTCTTGATTATTTCTTACATCTGTTTCAATTATCTTTCATTTTTTGTTAAATTATACAGTCAATAAAGACTTTTTGTTCTCAAGGTTAGAATTTTCACTTCTATCACATGTACATATTCAATAATATCTACTTGATGTGTCTCTAAATTACACAAAAATGGGAAATAACTTAATTACATAGTTACAACCATTAAAAATTGGAAGATTTTGATTATTTTTTTTTCTTCAACTGTATAATACCAGTACAAACAATACTAGTTGCTTTCATTTAAAACATGTGAAATATTGAATTGCCTTGCTGATGAGAGAAACTCAATAATTGATTTGGTGAGCTCAGTAAGATTTATTTATATTTCAGATGAACATAGTCATTTTAAAATTTGTGTATGTTTTAGGAAAATGAAGGAAAAACAACGATATACGTTTCTTTTGCTGGAAAATGGAAATATTAGGATAATGCAATGGAGAACTGTGTGTTTTAATAAGATTTGGCTCTAAATGTACATGATTATTATTAATATTATAACATTACTTGGCCAAAAAGCAAGTATAGTAATTTTTGTTGACAAAAATCCTGGTAGAAATCAGTTTTTGCCATCATATAAGACATTACGTAGTATAATTATTATGTTTTGGACACGCAATTGTTAGAAATATTTAAAACATTAACAATCTAATTTTGTTCGTTTTCCATTTACCTACGATTTATCCCCATTGAGACTGCGTCTAGTACTTTTTACATTTCTACTAGAATTGTTGTCAAAAATATTTACCTATTGTTTGGCCTATACCTGGAAGTAGATATACAATATCAATGGACCTAAGTGAATAGAGTTTGTTTCTATGAAAAATACATCTCATTAGAATATAACTTGGTACTTCAGCTTTGCAAACTAAATTTTCCAAAATCTATGTTGGCTTATTCTAAGATAGGTCTTTTTGTTCTATCTTCTTCCTCCAATTATTGAATTTTATTTTTGTCTTGAAAATATGTGATGTCGAGGAATCCAGGAAATATTAAATATCAATTTATACAAACGACATGGTTGTTTTATTTACTTTATCATCAAAACGAGCCAATCCCCAAAAAATAACGCAGGTCAATATGCTACATTGTGAATTTAAATAGCGCCATCTATCGGCCAGTAGAAAAACTAGAATAAGTTCGGGGGTTTGCCAATAGATGGTGCTAGCCGTTTTCAGTAATGCCAGAAATGTCCTATAGGGGGCGCTGATCAATGTAATGAAATTAGCGCCATCTGGTGGTGACCCCTCCAAGTAGTGATAACGGTTAGCACCATCTATCGGCAAACCCTCGAACTAATGTTTAGTTTGTCTACCGGCTGATAGATGGCGCTACCGGTTATCACTACTTGGAGAGGTCACCACCAGATGGCGCTGATTTTACTACATTGATCAGCGCCCCCTATCGGACAATTCTTGCAACACTGAAAACAGCTAGCGCCATCTATCGGTAAACTCTCGAACTATTCCTTAGTTTCTCTACTGGCCGATAGATGGCACTGATTTTTTTTTGATGGTACCGATAAATACATAATGAATAACACGGAGTTTTTCAAATTAGTTTTATTTATAAAAAATTCAATAAAAAAAATGAACAAAAGGGAATTTAATATATCACCACAGTGATTCTAATTGCAGCGGCGCCAAGGATTGATACAACTTCGCTGTTTATACGTTTGTTCCTGTACAACGCTGTTTCTACGATCTGCTGAAACGCTTCCTCGCTCTGACACTTGAAATCCTAAAAAAAGGTGAATTAGAGTAAAGTTACAATGGATGTTTCATGGGTGGAGCACATCTAGTGCCGAATGTTGAAAATAGTTCATGAATGATGTATTAGAGCGCTTTCAGACGAGACACTTTGTGTCACACTAGTGTGTGAAAATACATTAAACTCCACGTATTACTTATCTCTGTTTCGTGTGAATGCGTCTATTTATATTAACAATTTAACAGAAAAATGCAAACCAACATAATCAGAAGCTCCCAATTTCTAATAGTCGTAACTAATTATGTTATTTGCCATTTTTGTGTAATTTTAGGGTGTTACACATGTCAAGTTGGGAAAAGGGGGTCTGGAAGGAAAAGGTAAACAATAACACTCGCTATTATTCTGACTCTAAATACTGGGCATTTGAAAATATATCTTTATCGATATACCTAACTGTAAACAATAGATAGACATTTTTCCATTATTAACAATACAACAAATAAATTATTCAATAAAATTAAACAATAATTGGTGAATAAATGCGTTAAAACTACGAAAACTGCATTTATCGATATGAATATAAGAAAAAGAAAAGTCTTGCTGAAACTATCGCAATGTCAGGTCTACATACATACATAGATCAGTTACCAATAGGTTAGATGATCAATTTAAAATATTATCTCCTGTGGCGGATTAACGGAGGGACTAGACGGGCCTTAAGCGACTAAAGCTTCGGGGGGTCCCGTTGGTAAACTTTTTGTATTAATTTTTCTTATTTGAGGTTTTTTTCCGCCCTCAAGTGGGTCCCAGCTCGATTTAGTTCCGGGCCCCTCAGGAGAGTTTAACGTGAGTTACGAAATCCAAGAGTATGTAATGCACCTCATAACATTAGTATCAGCAGCTCTAACTTTCACAGTATCCCCCCCATACAATAATTGAGAAAAATAAATTTATGATTTTATTTATACTTACAGTTCCTCCATTGCTCCTAATATTTTCATATTCCAACAAAATAAACTCAGATTGACACGGTGCTGTTGTTTTTTCTTCACTTTCCTGAAAAATACACAAATTTTAAAATGACTATTAGTATGTGTTATATTCATATGAAATATGGGAATTTCTAAATAAAAAGCTTACTGAGCTCACCAAATCAGTCCATTTCCAATTTCTAATGATAATGCAACTCAATTGATGTTTTAACATAATAAATATTAAAAATGTGTTGTTGATGTACAATTTTGAAGTACTTGAATTTACAAGTGAGACACTTACCAATGACCATTAGAAGTTAGAACTGAAGGGACCTCCTATTTATTGCTCATCGTACATCTGTTATTCCACTATATTCTACTAGTCCAATAAAAATGGTACTCTGGTTATTGAAGCAACTGCATCGACGAAAACTTATAGACAATCATGTATCTAAAATTGAAAAAAAAAACAATTAAAACAAGGAAACCATGTTCAAAGAAGATAGCCCATTGGATTTTTTTACAGCTAACAATTTTCACAAAATGATTAAACTTGTAAATGTTCAACTGTATTAGTAATATTTATTGTACTTAGTTTTTATAGAATTAAAAGCTATGAAATAATAATATTCGTCTATATCAACATACCGAACGATAATATACATATCGGAGCATTATCGGAGTCTATACCTATAATATAGTGTGATCAGGTTCAATTCACAAAGAAATTCTTCCAAAGTACAGGTAAATGATTTTTTCTCCGATTGGTAGCAAATATTAATTTTTTCCGCAAACGTCAAAAAAAGTAGACATTATTAACGTCAATTCACGATGTTGAAGTATGATTTCACAGACGCCACTTTTTTGTACGGCCGTGAGCGGACAAAAAAGTACTTTTTTGTACGCTGACGGCCGTACAAAAAAGTAGAATTTTTAACAGACACGTCGAGCGGTGTACAGGTGGATTCAGAATCCGACATAATATAATCTAAAAGAAAATTTCAGTACACTTCACTATAAGAAACGAAATTTTGATGCTCAAGTATTTACCAAAAATGCACAGTCCAATTGTTGTTTTAAATCACTTACAATATTTTTGACATTATAAAATATTATTGAACTGTCAAATTTGTTTTTGACTTGGCAATCACAAAACCAGTAACCACGGAAATGTAGTGCGCAGTTTTATAATTATTATTCTCTGAATTTATCAACTTCGTTGCAATCGTTTTGAATTTTTATTTAAATATTAATTAGTTCGTTTGCGGAAAAAATAGCATGTTCCATTCGGAGCAAAAGCACTTTTTGTGGCTCGTCTGAAATTGTCGGCCTCACTAACGTTCGGCCATCAAACATTCAGACTCGCCACAAAAAGTTATACTTTTACTCCTAATAAAACAATATACTATTGCTGACTGATATCAATCAGCAAAGTATTACTTTTCCTGCCTAGGCAGCAAAGTGATCACTTTGCTGCCTGTGATTATACACTTCCATAGCAACCAACCAAAATAAAGAGATTGTGGGAATTGTAATAATTTGCAAATACAATATCCTCCTATATCATTATGAACAATCGGAGAAAAAATTATATGTTCAACTTGGCAGCCGAGCGTAGCGAGGCTAGGAATTCTGCCAAGGCAGTCAATCTACTACTTTGCTGCCTAGTTAAGCAAATAACTATTTTTTCTACGGACGTTTCGCCATTTCAATTCAATATTCATAGATAAAGGATGCGTTTGTGACATCCTGACATTCCTGACTGAAAAGCGTCAAAAGTTCCGAGTGGTGGTCAAACGAACAAAGCAGAAACCACAGAACTAAAAAGTACCGGAAACACCTGTAATTTACCGGAAACGTCAATCATATTGTTCAACGCTGCCATCTACTAGAAAATTACCACACCTCTCTAATAGGTATTCAACCAAATATGCATTGTACCTGCATGTTCAGTTGCATAGAGTACCAATGAAATTATATAAGGCTAGTCAATGATTTATTTTATTTTTAAATTATTGGAGCATTAAACCTAGTAAGTGTTGAAACTATCAATTTGTTAGTTAAATTCACAATATTTTCAGTAAAATTCAATAGTGTGAGGATAGAACAAAGAGACCTATTTTATATTCATCTGATAAAGTTTAAGTAGGTACAAAGTTTTAATCTAAAATGAGAAGTATTTTCAATAAAAAAACTATTTGCTAAGATCCATTGTTATTTCTAGTTCCAGGTAATATAGCAATATCAATAAGGAATATTTTTTATAGATATGGAACAGGTCTATTTTGAGGATACTACCTGAAAAAAATCGCATCGAATCCTCTACCTCCTGGGTGATGTGGAAACGAAGATATTTGGTAATGAAATAAACTGGTTTTCAATTTTTTCAACCAGGATATCGTTTGTAAGCGAATTTTGAATAGGGAATACGAAGGACTATTATATTATCAACCTTTGTGTGAAATTTAAATGGGAGACATCGTTATATGGCTTTACAGTAAGAAAAAGAATGTTATTTTTTGAAAATTGTTTTAACTTTTTCGACCCTCGTATCTTTTGTCAGCGAATTTTGAATATAGAATACGAAACCTTTGTGTAATATTTAAATAAGAGACATCGTTATACGGCCTCACAGTAATAAAAATAATGTATATTTTTCAATTCTTCGTGAGTAGATTTTTTGTTTATGGAGAGGCCACGCCATTTCAATTCATAGATAAAGGATGCGTATGTATACTTACAGTTGAATCTTATTAAAACAGGCAGTTCCTCCATTGCTCCTAATATTTTCATATTCCATCAAAATAAACTCAGATTGACAGTGTTGTTTTTTCTTCACCTAACCTGAAAAATACACAAATTTAAAAATGACTTTTACCAAGTGTTATATTCATATGAAATATTTCTAAATAAAAAACTTACTGAGCTCACCAAATCAGTCTGCAAGTTTCTATTATAGTATTTTACACAGTAAGAAGAAAAATACATAATTGGATATTTTCAATTTCTACAGAAAAATTTTAGACACATCAAGTTGAAAATATTTTAGACACAAAACAGAGACTGTTTTGTGATTTTAGATTAAATTACCGAACGATAAAATATTATATTCTTTAAATAAAAATATGGGTTTTTTGTTTATGGAGACGTCACCATTGGACGTCACGCCATTTCAATTTATAGATAAAGAATGCGTTTGTGTATATACCAGTGTTGCCAACACCAAACTTTACACTTACACGACTCCCATTTTCATATTACACGTTTTTACACGCAACTGATTTCTTCTTCTTCCTTGTTTGTGATCTACACCAGATCTATACTTATTACAACAGTGGTCGCCCATCGACATAACCTTAAGTTAAATAACTAATATTCATGATATGAATGAATACACGGTCACAGCACACGGTTGTCTAATACCTCGACATTGACGTTTATTTGCGCGCGGGAAAATTGAACAATATTATAAGGCAAAAATGGCGGGATTGTTCAGATTTTGTTTTGTAGAATAACAATTGATCACACGATGGACAACTGCACAATTTAATTCTCTAGCAATGAATTTGGAACTACCAGTATGAAATTTATCCATTATCAATAGTTATTCGAGTCGCTCTATGCAAATTACACGTAAATTACACCAATTTGACCACTACACGAAACCTACACGGAATGCAATGAGATTACACGAATTTCGTGTAATTACACGCACATTGGCAACACTGGTATATACTCGAACGAAATCAGATGGAAAGTGTCAAAAGTGCCAATGCCAAGTGGCGGTCAAATGAACAGAACGGAAACCACAGAACTGAAATTACCGCAAACAACTAATGACAATTTACCGGAAATGTCAATTATTGTTGGATGCTGCCATCTACTAGAAAATTATCACACTCTCTAATAGGTATGCAACTAAACATGCATTGTGCCTGCCTGTTCAGTTGCATACCTTCCTGATCTTACCAAAAGGAATCAGACTGAAAAGCGTCAAAACTCGACTGAACTATGTAGCTGTGACAGTGGAATTTATCAAGCCAAATATCTTCTGGTTATTCATTATTTTCTTTCTTTCGTTGTGTCAGATAGGGAGAAAAAAATTAGTTATCATTTAGTTCATCTTGACAACGGTAGCTGGAACGCTACCGAAACATTGAAATAAAAAACTTAAACAAACATTGTGGTTTAATTCCAAAAAAAGAGAGTAATGAATTATTAAGCAAAGACCAGAAGATATAAATGTATAGCTTGAGATGAAAAATGCCTTACATCAGTGCTCAGATGAAAATTTGAAATTTATAAGATATCAATAACGAAAAACCGAGAAAAATGAAAAATCTCAAGAAATAAAAAAAAATATCCTAGTTCTTAATTTTTTAATGAATAAGAGGAACAAATTAATTAAATATTTGTACTGGTAAATTATCCATTCCAAAGAAAAAGTTAGGATTCATCTTTTCGTGAATTATAGCAACAAATGAAGGTAGAATATTGAATTCTTTATTAAACATGTTCATTTGGTCGATTATTTTATATAGATACATACACGTATCCTGAAAGATGAGAAATTCAAAAGTCCCCCGCGTCTCAAGTGATAGTTCATTATAATGCCAAGGTAGGCGTTAGGGATTAGTTTATGCCACAGAACTAAACAGCTGGATACACTAGGCACTGTTGATTGGGTAGAATCTTTGACATGTTTTTGACAACCCTTCATCACTTTGTTTTGGTTAGGCGTGCGGAATGAATGAGGTTAAGATATAATTTTCAAAAACTTTAAAGTTATTCAAATTTCATTAAGATAGTAAAACATTGAAAATATGCACAGATTACTTAAAGTCCAAGGAAGTAGTTTTTATAAATATTCCCGAGAATCATTTAGCACACTTAATAATAACGGAAAATCCTGCCTCTTATGTAAAATAAACAATCTCTATAGAGGTAAGAGTGGTAAGACACGTGCCTAATGAATTTCAATTTATAATTACTACATGTACATTGTATATTACACAAACTTATTTTTAGGTTCATTTAGTTGTAATTCTACGGTAATTCATCCAAGTTTAAAGTATAAGAAACCTAGAAAGAAAAGTAAAAAAGAATATGCTGAACTGTTAGTTGGTAAGAATGTGTCTTATTTAATATAAACGCATATTAAAAATAAGTAATTGGATTCAAATGTTATATAACGCATTAAAGAAATAATAAGATAGCAACCTTTGCTGTTTAATAATTTGATCATAGTGTAATTTTCTGGCTCAATAGCCAAATTATTTCATAATATTTCATATTTATGATGAAACATGTTTTATGAATTTATATGAGGATTAATTCTGGATTTATGAGGTCAGAAACTAGAAAATTAACTGAATGTTGTAATTATTTTGAACAAGATACAAATAACAATTTAGGTTACAATAATAAGTTATGTAAACAAAGGATATAAAATAATAAACCCACCAGTTAATATTTTTATTTCAAGTTTAAGTTGAAACAATATTATATTAGTTACAGAAAATTCATCATGTCAACGCAGAGCAAACATAAAAAAGCTTACTTTCAGTGATTTGGAATTATTAGCCAGTACAAATTTAAATTTAAGTGAACTTCACAAACTCAAAGAATTTTCCAGGAGTCCTGTGTTAACTACAGTTAATGAATATACATATAACAATTTAAACATAATTGAGAATTTCCCATTATCTAATATAAGTTCACTAGATATTATTTCAACTTCAAATGATAATGAGAAAACAGTTGATTTGGAAGTACCCAAAGAAATGATTGAGAATACTCCTGTGTATATGAATATTTTAAGAGATAGAATTAGAGATGAATTAGGAATTGAACATAATACTAGTTTTCAAGGATCATTCTTTTTACCAACAAATGAAATGAATAGCGAAGTTAATGAAATTGATCCTAATGTAGAGGAAGACCTTGACAGGTAACTTATCTTAATTAGTTTTAACTATAAAAATTGTAATTTGATTCTAAACCAAACTAAATTTGATATATTTGTATTTGATGGTAATTAAACGTTCCTAAAATAAGATTCATAATAAAATTTGAAGTACATACTAATAAAATGCATTTTTTAAGCATTAAAGTAGTAAATACATTTCAACCAGAATTGATAGATGAACAAATATCAGAAGTAGATGAAGTAAAAGATCCACCAGACAAGCCTAACATAAAAGCTAGTATAGATCATAAGCGAAGAAAGGAAATTATAACAAAAACAATTGCAGCGTATATTGAAGTTTGCTCCAGCTTAAAAAATCCTCAAAGAGGATTGAATGCTTTACACTTTCACAGAGCTCAAATTAAAAGAATGAGACACAAGAATAATATCCCTATACAAAGTAAAAAGGTTTATAATCTACTTCTCAAGGGTTTTGCTGATAAAGGTGACTTTCAAAAAGTTAAAGAAGTATTGGATATTATGCAAGAAGAGCATATTGACAGGGATGTTCAAACTTATGTAGCAATATTTGAATGTTTTGGTAGAAACAATGTTAAGGATCATATTGAGGAAATAAAAAAATTTGCAAAAGAAGCTCAGTTTCAAGGTATCACATTCAATAGGATAATGAACGAGGGATTTTTTTTAAACAATGAAAGGGAACTTGTTTTAACAGCAATGCATTGTTTTGAACCAAAATATGAACCACAATATCATCCACCTCAAGTGATTTATGATAACCACTTGGTAAACGGATTAAACCATCCTGAACAACAAAAACCACTTGTGATAAATGGAGATGCCAGTAGTGGGTTATTTTCAACAACCTCACTTGTAAACTCAGTTGAAAAACAAATTAAAATGGAGAAGGATGGATATGTAACAGTAAGTACGATTTTATTTGAGTTTGTCCAGAAATTTATATAAAGTATTTTGTAATATTCCAGATTAAGAGTATTGAAAAAAAAGGCCCAGTAACAGAAGAAATACATAGATACCGCAAATCCTTAGAAGAGCATTATAAAATGTGGGAGGATGAAGCGTTGAAAGCATTTAATAGAGACTTAGCTACTTTAACTGCCCAAAGAAGTGCTATAAATATGGAACCGTACATTAGGTCTATCCCAGCAAAGGATTGTATTACCATAATTGTCGAAGAAGCTAAAAAGATGGCTCAAGGATCAGAAACCTACAGTCCCACTGCTCATATGTTGTACAGAGAATTAGGCAGCAAAGTATATGCTCGATATAAGAACCTTTCCAAACAAAAAAAAGGGGTATTAGATAAAGTGACTGATATCCACAAAACCTATTGTAACCATTATTCTAACACACATAAATCTTTAGATGTTTTGCCTGATGAAGAAATTATTTTAAACCCTAGACAAACGTGGCAATGGATTGATCACAGTTTAAAAGGACAAGGAGCAACACTTGAAACAAACCACCAAGAATGGGTACCTACAATATTAACCTTCATAGGAAAGTTTTTGTATCATATCGTGATGTATGATCTTAAGGTTGATGTAAACGTCCTAAGGAATTCCAAACATCAGAACTATTTACCAGCATTTTATACTATATTTAGGACTCAAGGAAGGATTACAAAAGAAGAAGTAAAACCACATCCTATTTTATGTAAACTTTACCGACAGTCTAATCCTGAAACTTTGACGTTTCCAACTAATGAAGTGCCAATGGTTTGTCCCCCAATTCCCTGGATTTCTACAGATATTGGTGAGTGTAAACTGAGTATTTTCAGTTTTTGCAATATAATGTTAAATTTGTTTTATTTCATTGTATATCACTCAAAGTTTTCTGTACATTTTTGTTAGATTATTGTTGTTTGATTGTAGGAGGATACTTGATATCTCCCTGTGATGTTATTAGATTACCTACACAAGCCACTAGTCAAAGGGACAAACTTAGAAAAGTAGGTTCACAACAACTCTATCCAAGTTTAGATGCTTTGAATCAACTGGCGTCTGTGCCTTGGAAAGTTAATCAAAAAGTTTTAGATGTGATATTAGAGGTATGATGCTAGTACATTAATATATTAGTTACAAAAATACAAGTTATTTTTGGAAGTCATATTGTTATTGTTTTTAAAAGCTTACACTGAATAAAAATTATATACAGTGTGTTTTCAAATGACACTTACAACGTTTGCATGTAGATACCTCTTGTATAATTGGACAAAATGATAGAAGGATTGAGGGGTCCAACTCATTTACTTTTCGAAATACGGGGTATTGAAGTATTAAAAATTTAAATGTTTTTATTTGATAACTTTAAAATGGGACGAATAAATTGATATGACATTTGGCAGGTTATTTTTAAATATAAAAAGGCATATTTTGATGAAAAAACATTTGTCAATTGTTGACACAGTGGTGTACATTTGGAAAAATATGTTACTTTTCTCCTCCCATTTTTCACGCCATTGGCATTTGTAACTATTTTCAATTAATTTTGTATTCCTTAATGTTTTTCACGTAAAAAACACATAACTTTCACATATAAAAAAATGTCTAGTTTTCAAGATATTCAATGTTTTCATGAAGTCTGCAACCTAATTTTTTAATAAAAAAATGAAATAGATATTTTTTTGTATTTTTTCAATAACCTTCAAACTACTAATGGTTAAAATGTGTATCAGAAACTAATTTGTGAAGCAGCAATGCATCTTTAACATTGGGAGAAGACTCTCAGAAATATTTGTCCAAACTTGTGCTTTTATTATTGAAAATGATGTTGCAAACTTCATGAACACATTAAATATCTTGAAAACTACAAATTTTTTGATATGTAAAGGTCATGTGCTTTTTACGTGAAAAACATTAAGGAATACAAAATTAATTGAAGATAGCCACAAATGCCAGTGGCGTGAAACATGGGAGGAGAAAAGTGACATATTTTTCCAAATGTACACCACTGGATCAAGAATTGACAAATGTTTTTCATCAAAATATGCCTTTTTACATTTTAAAACAAACTGCCAAATGTCAAATCAATTTATTTATCCATTTTAAATTTATCAAATAAAAACATTTAAATTTTTATAACTTCAATATTTTGAAAAGTAAATGAGCTGGACCCCCCAATCCTTATATCATTTTGTTCAATTGTACGAGAGGTATCTACATGCAAACGTTTTAAGTGTAATAAAAATGAAAACACCCTGTATATGTAAATTAAATCATATTAATATTTTAGGTATTTAATAATGGAGGATCATCTACTTTAGATGTACCAGAACCGTCTTGGTCACTTACTCCACCAGTATTCCCAACTGAAGAAATGGACAAAGCGGAAAGATATCATTTATTTAAACAAAGAATGCAGTATAGGAGAAAGAAGGCTGAAATGTACTCCCTGTGGTGCGATTGTTTATACCGTCTCTCCTTGGCAAATCATGTAAGTTTGAAAAACATTCAAATATCAATAAACATTTTCTTGAATGAAACTGACTATTTCCAGTTAATTTCACTATTTAATAGTAAATTTTTCCGTTTAAATAGTGGGATTAATTAGAAACTACCGTGTAAAAATGTAATGTGGGTGAAATTATTTACGATTTATTTAATTTCCAGTTTCGTGATACTATATTTTGGTTACCTCATAACATGGACTTCAGAGGAAGAGTTTATCCAGTTCCGCCTCATCTAAACCACTTGGGATCTGATTTAGCTAGGTCTATGCTTGTTTTTGCTGAACCACGACCTCTCGGACCACACGGGTTGGATTGGATAAAAATTCATCTTATTAACTTGACTGGCTTGAAGAAAAATGATTCAGTAAATGAAAGGTAAAGAAAGTTTATACAGTATTACATCATTATTACTTGCTGTGGTATTTTTTAAACTGGAGATTGAATGTATAATAGTTATTTACGCAACAAGTGCAAAAAACACGTTTTGCACGAGTTGTATACAATATTTTTTCTACATTCGTGCAAAAACTGGAAAAAAGAACCACTTTTTCCATTAAATGTGTTCCACAAAAGTGTTGTTTTTGGCATAAATGTAGAAAAAAAAAATTTGTAGATTGCAGTACGCCAACAAAATAATCGACGACATATTAGATTCCGCCAACAATCCGTTGACTGGCAGACGATGGTGGGCCGAGTCGGATGAACCGTGGCAAACACTTTCTTGTTGTATGGAAATTGCGGAAGTTTTACGATCTCCAGATCCAGAAAAATATCTGAGCCATTTCCCGATTCATCAAGATGGAAGTTGTAATGGTTTACAGCATTATGCTGCTTTGGGAAGAGATAGCAGTGGCGCCTTTAGTGTCAATTTAACTCCGTCTGAAAAACCACAAGATGTATACAGTGCAGTTGTGAGGTTGGTAGAGCAGCAAAGGACCAAAGACGCAGCAAACGGAATCGATGTAAGAACGTAAAATATATATTATTATTATCATTATCAATAGATTAATTATTTGCTATTAATATGTTTCAGATCGCTAAGGTTTTGGAAGGCTTTATCAAAAGGAAAGTAATCAAGCAAACTATTATGACAACAGTGTATGGTGTAACTCGATTTGGAGCTAGATTACAAATTGCTCGTCAGCTTAAAGATATCGACGATTTCCCCAAGGAATCTGTTTGGGCAGCATCTTCATATCTTACTGGTAAGCAGAAATACTTGAATGTGAATCGCATATCTCATTGTACTAATTGAAATAACTGAAGTTATCACTATTGTCAAAACATTTTAAATAAATACTTGTTTTTAGGTAGAACTTTTGAATCTTTACGAACAATGTTCACATCAACGAGAGAAATTCAAGACTGGTTTACGGAATGTGCTAGATTAATATCATCTGTTGGATCTCAGCAGGTGGAGTGGATCACGCCTTTAGGTTTACCAATTGTTCAACCATATTTCAAGTATAGAAAATCTTCAACTGGACCCACTTATGAGTCGTACACTATGGATAAATATGAGTAAGTTTTTGTTATTTCAATTATTCATCATAAATATTGGTAACATAATCTATCAAATCTATTTTTGACACAGAATTTGATAGATGTATCGCCAATTCGCCTGCTCTAGTTATTCTAAATAACTCGTGAGAAATTTTGTTTATATTCTAATTTTAGAGGCGTCTTATCTCTTATCTGTAAATAAATGTATTCGTATTCACATTCATATGGCAGAACAAGCGTTGAATGGAAAAAACAGGACTTTGACCTAAACAAGAACATATTTTGGTTGAAGGAATAACTTCTGTAGGTTCCCTAGGCTAGGCTTTTCGTTCTGCCTTTACAACTGGGATATATTTTCTAAAATTTAACCGAAAATGGCAAGATTCAAAGTTTTTAAAGGGCTATTTTGAATCAAGTGAAACCTGAAAAACCAACAGAAAAATCAATTTGCGGTTGACTTTCTTGCCAATCCTACTGCAAACTCTATCACATGTTTCCTTTATCTAGTCTATCTACTTTTGTATCAGTCTATACCTTCGTCTGTGGATAGTACTTCTCGCTTCCATAATCTTTCTTGTAATTCTGTCTGTTTTCATTCTGAAAATATGTCCATACCAATTAAATTGTTTTTTGTGTTTATTATTGGTACGTCTCACTTTGTTTTTCCTGCTATTCTTCCTAGGTGCTTCATATCAATTGTGTTCATCTTCTTTCTCAATGTCCAATTTCCCTGTCCCAATATTATCTTATTTAGTGTGTAGTACAGTCAGGTTGATTAATTGTTCTCTACTTGTTATTTCTGCTTATAACTTCCTATCTTCTGTCTATATAGTTTCCAGATATTCATAATCTGTTACTCTTTCCAGTATATCTTATCTTTTATTTTATTTCATTAGTAATTTAATCCTGTTTAAACGTCACTTTAGTTTTATTAGTATTTACTATACCTCATTTAAAAACCAGAAGGAGTAATTTCAATTCAAGTTGTCAATTCTGCAGACCTCTGATTGGTCAGATTCCGACCAGTTTCCCACAACACTCTCTAGTATTGACATCAGCTGGTAATTTCCATTTTTGATAGTTCTGACAGATAAATATAATTAATTTTGTCATCCAATGCACTCTTGTTATTTTATTATTTTCACTCAGTTTTGTCGAAACTGTTCTTTTTAAAACTTCAGTAAGCAGTTCTATTGAATATCTGCAATTATGTATTCTTCTACTTCGTGTACCAGCTCTTCGCTTAGTCCAGTAAAACAATGTAAGGTCATTTGGGACCGTCAAAAATGAAATAAATCCATCATATGTATACAATAAACATCTAAATAATCTACTGAACAGACGAGAAATCGACTTATGGCTAAGGGTGGCTGATTTCTTTATAAATCAAGGCATATTTAATAGATTTTGAACACGACTATTGACTACTTTTTCGGAACACACCCTTTAGTAACTAATCTGGTAACTTTTAGTGGTGTGAGTAAGGCTTTTCAAATTACTCCTCCTGGTTATTAAATGGACTATAGCTTCATCTCATTTCTGGTAATTGTTATCAATCTGCATACAATAGTGAATTAATTTTTACTGGTTTCAGATATTTGTATCCAATTGTCGTTTTCAACTGCCATTGAGTGCAATAGTTTTACTTTCTGTATGTAAATTCTAGTATCTCCGGTATATTAATTTTTTATGTATTTTTAGAAAGCCGAATGTGATGAAACAGAAGAACGCATTTCCTCCGAATTTTATTCATTCTTTGGATTCTAGTCATATGATGCTAACATCTCTTAATTGCGAAAGAGCTGGCATTACATTTGTCTCTGTTCATGATTGTTATTGGACTCATCCATCTACTGTACATATTATGAACAAGGTAAGATTTAATCGATAAATAAAGATCTTTGTTACTCGTACACGCTTTGTGTTGTTAAAAATATTGTGTTTGGGAGCGTTTGAATAGCATCACAATTTCTGAATCTCATAAACTGAAATGGTTATTCCTAGGAACTTCAATACAACATACTGATTCCGTTAAAATCAAAAAAGTCGCTCACTCCTTGGCCATTGGGACTTTTTATTATCTTATATAATCTGCAAAAGGAACTTTTAAGAAGAAAGCTCAAACATTATTTTACTAGATTTGAGTGATCTATTGTCGCCCGCTATGTATGTTGATTATGTCCCTTAGAGTTGGATTGATCTCTATTTCTCTATAGCTATCCAAACTTTGATCTTTTCCACTGATTACTGGTCGCTCTTTCTCCATATTCTAGTTGGTAAAATACCTTCCATCTCTTTTTCTTCTTCAGAAAAAACCCGGTTCTTATTCTTATTGTGGTTAATTAGATGAGAATTTTAATGTTTTAAACGGTCATACCTCTTTTCATCCGTTGTATTCTGCGCTTTTCATAATATTTTCCATTTTACTTAATAGAGGAGTTCAGTCTAAGGTCAGTGTGGCTAAAAAAAGTGGATTTTTCTGACAAGAATGACAGTTGAGGTCTACTGTTTAAAACATAAGATTTTGTATATTTTTTATCTTTGCGAACATCTACATTGCTTTATTTAAATAATGAATATACACCCGAAGCATATATTTTAAAATTTAAAATGACTTTTTAGCTGAATAGCCAACATATCGATGGCCAATAATCTTAGGAACTTCTGGCAAGTCACCATTTCATTTCTGTTATTCACTCACTAGTTGTGTCAAATGTCAGTTATATTTATTTTTGTTGATATTCGTTTAATCGTGTATGTTCTTTTTCTATAAGATTTTTGTAGCATTTCTAATTAGCTGTATCTCTATTCTTCTTATTACCTTTTTCACTGACATTTGACAGAACTAGTGACTGAATAACAGAAATGAAATGGTGACATGCCAAGAGATCCTAGAGTTATTGGCCACTGATATGTTGAGTATTCAGCTAAAAAGTCAATTTAAATTTCAAGATATACGCTTTGGGGGTGTATTCATTATTTCAATAATAAAGCAATATAGATGTTCGCAATGATAAAAAACATGCAAAATCTGTTTTAAACAGTAAACCTTAACTGTCATTCTTGTCAGAATAAACCACTTATTGTTGGCCACACTGACCTTAAACTGAACTCCTCTATTTATTTCTTATAAAACTTTCTTTATTCCTAATATTACACTTCCAATGTGATAGAAGATCTTCTTTTTTAAAATCCAATAATAACAATTTGTTTTTCAGATCTGTAGGGAACAATTTGTTGCACTGCATTCTGAACCTATATTAGAAGATCTATCAAATTTTTTATGGAACAAGTTCAGTTACGATCAAAGGTGATGACCACGAATTATATAATTAATTTTTAAATTTTATAATGTAAACTTTTTTTTATTAGTGAATTTACTGGAGACGGATCTGTAGGAGACTTGACGAAAAAGAAGTTGAACCGAATATTACGACAACTACCAAAAACGGGAGACTTTGATATTAATCAAGTGTTGAAATCCATTTACTTTTTCAGTTGATTTAGTAGTTTTTTTGCAAATTAGTGAAAATAAAATCTCTAAGATTGTTTTGTTTGATCTTTTCTTTACCATCCCATTTTAAAAATAGTATCTGTCGATTTTTCAGACCTCAGCCTCAAAACGAATAAGTAATGGAATAGAAAAACACCTTTTCACATGAGAATAAACCGCGTGAAGTTTTCCCAACTGACTAGCGCAGAAATCAAAATCGGTCTTGTTTTTCTATGTCGACCGTTTCTTGTCATTGGCGTTACATATGATACTTTGGATTTTTAAATATTTTAAGACGTTTATCTGTGTTTATTTAATCTAAAAACTTGTTGGTGAGGAAAAATTATCCAAACTCAAGGCCGACACATTCTAATTTTATGTAAACCTACAAAATGTCACAACGTTAAGATACTGATTCTAAGTCAAATGTCAATTTTACTATATTATGTCGCTAGTTTTGATAACGCGAATAGAGGAGTTTATTCTAAGGTCAGAGTGGCCAACAAAAAGTCGTTTTTTCCTACAAGAATGACAGTTGAGGTCTACTGGTTAAAACATAGGATTTTGCATATTTTCTATCATTGCGAACATCTACATTGCTTTATTAAAATAATGAATATACCCCGAAAACGTATATCTTGACATTTAAAATGACTTTTCAGCTGAATACTCAACTGCATATCGGTGGTCAATAATCCTAGGAATTTCTGGCAAGTTACCATTTAATTTCTGTTATTTATGTCAAATGTCAGTTATATTTATTTTTGTTTATATTCGTTTAATCGTGTATGTATTAGATTTTTGGAGCATTTCTAATTAGCTGTATCTCTATTCTTCTAATTACTTTTTTCACTGACATATGACAGAACTAGTGTCTGAATAACAGAAATGAAATGGTGACATGCCAAGAGTTTCTAGAACTATTGGCCACCGATATGTTGAGTATTCAGCTAAAAAGTCATTTTAAATTTCAAGATATACGTTTTCGGGGTGTATTCATTATTTTAATAAAGCAATATAGATGTTCGCAATGATAAAAAACATGCCAAATCTTATATTTTAAACAGTAGACCTTAACTATCATTCTTGTCAGAAAAAACCACTTTTTGTTTTCCAGACTGACCTTAAACTGAACTCCTCTATTCTTTTGTGCTTTCGAAATTACAGGGCAGCCTCATTAGGAGGTTTGTACGAGTTACGACCCATAAATTTCATCTCTTTACATAAACAAGTCTATTGTTCGGAAATTGCTGATAACGTTCCCAAGAGGAATTTCTGTTCATCATGGCTATATTAAGCAAAACTCACCGGATGATAGATCATGTCATCTTACTGACCGCAGACTGGAAATAAGGATTCCTGATACCCTCTTTCTATGGAAATGTGTCTGTTTACTTGACGGGTTAGCTGGAAACCTTGTATTCCGCTGGATCTTCGTTGACAATTTTTGCTGCTGTATGGTTAATAGCAATAAAAAAACCGACCAAGTGTGAGTCGGACTCGCGCAAGATGTATTCCCTACCATTATCTACAGAAACATACATACAAGTGAAGAGAATATAATTTATTTGATTGAATGATTTTACTCCGTAATTCATAGTCATAGTTTCGGTTAGTATACAGTGTGGAAGGGACAAATGGAATAAATGTGGGCGTGTTGGGAAAAGAGTTAATACCTATTTCTTAAAAAGTTGAAGATTGTACATGAATTATGTCTATAAATTTATGAAGAATCCAACAGGGGGTTACATTTAAAATAAGAAAGTTGGTATTGGCCAGTGTCACACGTCACACCCTAAATAATTTTTTTTTTTTTTGAAATTTTGATTTGTTGTTTCACTCTGTCCAAAAATTTTTGTTTAGTTGTCTAAAATCCGAATAAAATTTTACTTGTATCGTGGTTCCATAAAACCAGGCAATTATTTTTTGTAAAAATTATGACCAACATAAAAAAAACAGTTCTAAAAATGATCACTATTAAAATGATAGCGAATGCGCCAATATCAGTATTTTCTAATATTCATCGAATTCCAGAAATAAACAACGGCGTTCCTTACCTCGTATTGTAAATATTCTTTCCCCTCTGCTCCAAAATAGATTTTAAATGTGAATACAGTGCAACCCACCCCGTAGGCCGTAATGATGCTGGTGGCATTTCTTCGTAATAATCACTCGTTGATGAATCAGTTCTATTTTCTCGTTGTGTCTGTTGCAGTCTAAAACAACATGAGCCTATTTTCAAAACCGGCGCTTGTGAAATATGTCAGTTGTTAGTTTGGTTTAGTTTAGTTTGTAAATTTGTGTAGAATATTTTGAGAAATAACAAAAGTGAGTTTGGTATTATTTTTATACTCATATAAATTATTATTTTTATTATTTGAATCAAATTTTTTTATTTGAAACGTTAAAGGTAATATATATATTTTCCGTTTTCTCTATACTTTTGAATTATATATACAGGCTGTCGTAAAAATATATACAAAATTTTGATAAGAAAAAATGTTATAGTGTGCTTAAGTAAAAAATTAATAATTTAAAAAAAGTGTCACGAATAGTTATCTTGCAATATGAAAAAATATACTCATCAGAATGTAACACATACATAATTATGGTGTTTACAGGGTGTTTCATTCAAAATTATCTGTATAATAGTTTAAGAAAATATGAAGATTTAACATAAGACAATTTAAATAAAAGATACCTTCTTAGATATACAGGGTGTTTTGTTTACGTTGTAAAAATATTTCGGTTATATTTTTACACTATAGGGGTGTTACTATAACAGTCCAAGCAGTCGGGTTATCATTTAAGGTGGATGTAGGAGCAGTAGAAGAGATTTTTGATGGAATCCCTCAAAAATATCATGTTTATTGATAATCCGTTGCCCATATCGGATTTTAGGCTGTGCTAATTGCACAATAACAGTTTGCAACCAAAATAACCTAAAATGGGCCTATTTTTCGACATGTTTTCTCATTTTACTCGAAAAGTATGAGTTTATCGCGCATATGTACAGAAACAAAGTTATAAAGCGTGAAATTTTCTATAAAATTGTGTGGATAAAAATGTGAAAATTACATTCCCTACAGCCACAGCGGATGAATAAAAAAAAATTGAAAAATAGCTCTTTTTCGGACGCAAAATACTAATGCAATTTATAAAGCAATGTGAATAATTATTTTCTCAAAAAACGTTATTATTCACGAACCGAAAGCAAAAAACGCGTTTTCGATATCTTATTTAGTTGCTGAGTAATATAATTGTTAATAAACATTAGGTGAAAGAAATAGACATTGTTAGAATAAAGACATATGCCACAATTTTTTTTTAAACTTATAGCCATCATATGCATTGATTTAAATCAACAATTTTTTCGATTTAACTGACTCAGATGTTAGTGTTAGTGGTTCAAATTTTACCTTAGTATAACAATTAAGATATTTACCATAGTAACAATAATTAATATATGCGTGCGGTTTTTTATTTTAGTTAAAATCTGAAAGTACCCACTTGAAGAACTTGAAAAAACACAACTTTTGGCGTTTTGAACGTTTAATTCGGACCTTTTAATCCCGATTTATTGAATCCCAAACTTGATCAACGAAAAAGCACTGACATGGCAACGGATTATCATTAACCATGATATTTTTGAGAGACTCCATCAAAAATCCATGTTTTGACAGTTTTTAGGCTAACCCGACTGGACCATAAGTGGAAAAAATAGAGTTAGGACGGATTTTTTGCGATTTAAACGATTTTTTGGTCCGATTCCTCGTCCCAAGATTGACTGTATACATCAATTTTTACTGGACTGTATTAATATACAGGATGCAACAAAAAAGCAGGTCATAAATCATACCACATATTCTGGGGCTAAAAATAACTCGATCCAACCCAAGTTACGCTAGTACAAATGTGCATGCGAAAAAAGTTACAATCCTTAAAAATTACCAAATGAAAATTGATTTTTTCAAATATTTCGACAGTTGTTCGAAATATTTTAATGAAAGTTGACACGTAGAATTCTAATGATAAGAGCATCTTAAAAAAATTGAGGAGTTATTGCACCAGGTTAAAAATTTATGGGAGTTGAGATCCCCTAAACCTCCCCCAAAATTTTTGTATACGTTACAATTTAATGTTTATTGTGGCACCATTATTCAAACACATTTTTGAAACTTTTTTGCTCTCTAGTACTTTTTACAATTATCAGTTTTTATTGAGATACGGCCTATTTTCCATTATGCTTTAAAAATTTCGAGTAACAAAAAATTAAAGTCAATGAATTTTTAAGTTTCTCGAGGGTCACAAATTTTTGGTTGAATCTTATTTATTTACTTACAAATGTTTAGTTTTTATTAGATGTTCGAAATGGCCCCCATTTTTTTTAATACACAGTTTTACTAACGAAAACCAGAATATGTGGTATGATTTAGGACCTGCCTTTTTGTTACACCCTGTATAAAAATTGAGGAAATCTTGACTTGTATATTAAATAAAATGAAGTTGTTTGTTAAGAAAGTGGGTGAAAAAAGCAGATTAATCTATGCTAAAAAATGTATGAGATTACTTGTTATTCATTGATACTGTTTAAAATGTAAACAACGTTTTTATCTATCTTAGTAAAACCGTTAAATCAAAAAAAAAAATGTTAAATTAACCACCAAATTACAATAAACTTGAAATAACTAGTTAAACTATACAATTTTTTAATGAAAATACCAATAAGTTGAAATAGGTTATTCTCTTGGTTGCACTCAAGCAAAAGGTCATGTTAGATAAGTGAATTTTTATCGCTCCTTTTCAATCAATTTATTAACACTAGTAGCAAAAACTTCGAGATTATCAATAATTAACAACAGTTCAATATTCTTATTAAAGTTGGCAAGTTTAAATGTTTGTGTTTTTTTTCAGATATTATTGAAAAATGGTACGAAGTGTAGTGCTTTTCTTGATAGTGTTTATAGGAATAACCAGGACAAAAGCGGCCGTAACGTAAGTAGTTGTATAGTTTCCAATATAATTAGGTATATACTTTTGTTAAAATGAACTATTGACTTATATGTAAATATAATACTGTAACAACAAGATAACAACAAGAATATTCTTCGAAAGAAAATTGATAAATAATATTTTCTTACGATCATAGGAAAGTGACATATATCGCACTGTCTAGTTCTATGGAAAGTGGCCTTTCTTCATACGCGAACGGAAAAAAAGCTGTCAAATTGAATGTTGAAATGCTGTGCATTCTAGTTACCCCGCAAATGTATGTATAATATTATTTGTCCACGACCACCTAATAATAAGTCAATATATTTTACCTCCTAACAAAAGGTATATGGTACCCATATATCAACTGTCGTGAATTATGGTTCATAATACACTGTAGTGAATTATGGACTAGAGATGGGGGTACCTACAATATGAAATAAACTATTAAATCTGTGTATTTTGTTCAGGAAATTTGTTTCTGACATATATCGTATCGATAAAATATTGTAATTTTTAGTATTGATACTTTTCATAACGATATTTTCTAATATTAAGTTTTTTAAAATATATTTATAACGGTACGTTGTATTGATTCTTTACACAGTATCACCCATCTCTATATATGTCAAATTATATTTTTATGTATACTCGATTTGAAATTGGTTGATAGTAATAAATCATTTTTAGCAGCCGATTCCATAGGCGCACCTACCTGACGTGCCGGTTTGAACCCTATTTACTTATCCGAATAATTTAGTAATCATTATTGTCAGTTGGCAGTTACTATCAATTGTAAACACCCATAAACATCGGTTTCAAAAATATGTTGTTGAAGAAATGGCCAAAAAACAAAATATAATAGTGCTTCGGCTCCCCCCTACCATTGCGAATTAAATCCGATCGAACTGGTATGGGCTCATGTGAAAGGTTATGTGGCTAGAAAAAATACCACTTATAAAATGAGTGATGTTCAAAAACTCTTTGAAGAAGCGCTTCAAGAAGTCAACGCGGGGAAGTGGCAAAGATGTATAGAGCATGTAATAAAGGAGGAGGAAAAAATGTGGCAATTGGATAGTTTACTGGAGAAAACGGTCGAACCACTTATTATCAATTTAGGGGAAGTCCCTCAGATATTTCATTTTCTGATGATGATTAATTTAAAGCGAAGAAATGTAATGACTTACTATAAATTTTATAGAATTTCAAATAGAAACATTTTTCCAAATTTACTTGTTTATTGGTTGCTTTATTGTTATTAGTATTATATTTATTCAAATACAAGGGTAACAAATTATGCCACACATCCGAATGTTCACTAAATTATATAATTATTGTGTTTAATATAAACTTAAACCCACCCGAAAGCACGTGCATGAGTGCAAAACATCACAGGTAGAATCCTACCGCTTATTGTTCGAGCCTCGGGTTAAGCTTTGTATTCGACGCCCTTATCAGATCTATAGGAATGGAAAGTTTAATAAATGCAAAAGGGTCTATACTTTCAATGTATATACTATTTAAAACTTGGCAATTTAGGTGGACCACTTTGTATACGTGTTTGACGGATTTTAATGATTTATTACTATCAACCAATTTCAAATCGAGTATAGCTGTCAGAACATTGAGGTTAGTATACCAAATCGTTACAATCTTTTATTTAATAAAATAAATTAATGGTCGTGGACAAAGTATAGTATTCTACTCGCAATTTATGGCCATAATTCACTTGGGTGACGTCACCCATCGTGAATTTATATGGCGATCATAAATTGCTCGTTTAATAATATACTATATTATGTCAAATGCGTATTTCCCAAGTTGATTTGTCCATATAATAATTTCACTTTTGATTTTTACAGTGATTCAAATAAATAATTAATTCTGAATCGCAATATTCATGTAATAAAAACAGTTTTATTTCTGATATTCTGTTTCCAATTGTTGTTAGTTGTTAAAATAAATGTTCGTAATATATTATAATCAATATTTATGAAGGCAGTCTTTTTCTTCGCATAAAAATAACAATTTTCTGGGCCACTTTCGAAGGGAAGTAATCAAAACTATATAAAATAATTACAAATACACATATGTAAAACCTCTCACATCTACATAAAAACGCAAGCTTGTACATGTCTGATCCGGTAAAAGTATATCGCGTGGTCTTAGGAAAAATAGTGTACATAACTTGTGCGAAAGTGTCACATTCCGCACTCGTTACGTAATAATACTATTAATGGTATACAGTCTTTCAAAAGTCCCGTTGAGTAGCTTCAAAGGCAACACTGCTTCCGTCAACTTTCATCTATCAATTGGCTAGTGTCAAATTTTGAGCTGCGTCATTCAGTTTGTGTTTGACAGATTTTGAAAGCTTCGTGAATTATAAAAAAAATGCATTTGATTTTAAAGACTGGTATTCGTGGAATACATAAAATGTTGCAAATAACATCATTTTTATCAGTAATAGCGCCTTTAAGATAATTCTCGGCTTTTAATTAAAAAAAAACGAGAATACATACATTATTCTATTTTAATTGACTCATTATTTTATTCAGACTCCTCATTCTCAAGTACTTTTACCAGCACCAACATCATCAAGAAATGAAATCTGTTCAAATCAAATGATGCAGATGCTTTTAAAGCTTATAAATAAATTCTTGAAGTTCGTTTACCCCCCTAGATGCATCATAAAAGCAAAAACTTATTTTCTGTACAAACAGGGCGACCTGCTATACATTCATTACTATTTGTATATTTTTCTTATTCTTATAATTTTTTTCTTAACGACCTGTCAAAAACGTCAAACTGGAGTGGCATATAGATCATTCCAGAATAAAGTCATTTGTAGGTCGGCAATACAGACCATTCCAAAATCTGTGACATATATGACAGGTCGACTATACTGTTCTGGAGTCAAGCAGACATTAAAGCATTGAGCTCTTGTGTAGTCAGTTCCAAAATGGTGTGGGAACACCTAGAAAAACTCAATGAACTAGGCGACTACAACCTGTTGAGATCAAATGAATGCAGAAGTCAAAGTAAAACTGCGTTTTAACAGAGATCCTAACGGGACATAGTCGCCTTAATGGGCACCTGAAAAAGCTCAAAATAGTGGAGGAAGAAGAATGCAGATATTGTGGCATGGAAAAAGAAACCTCCATCCACATACTTTCTAACTGCACAGCACTCCAGAATCCTAGAGCACAGAACTTGGGAGATTACTGGATAGAAGAGGAACATTTACCTAAGTTGAAGCCTGCAGCCTAAAATTCCTCCGGGAAATAGGACTAAAGGAGCTACTAGTTTCAGAGACTCTCCTCAGAAACTAAGTAGAAGTAAGGGGGCACAATAGATCTTTCAGGTGTCTCAGGGAATGTTACCCCAAAAATACATACATACTGTTCTGGAGAACTACCGATCAGTTGGGGTAAAAGCTTGTGTGTTTTGGCATGAGTTGTACGTGAGATGGTTGTCAGGCACATGTCAGACAGACTTTGTAGAATTTCTTATTTTCTTGATCTTTAATTTCTCCTCACCGATTTCTTATATTATTAACATTAAACAGAAGCGTTGAAAACGGACAGAGAAGAAATTAATAACAATCTAAACGTTATAATGTTTTCAGGTTAAATATAAATAAAATCGTTGAGTGATAAATATGTGTCACTCGACGATAAAATTTAGTAGGTATATTCTCCACCAGACCAGAATTCATCGTTCACTCTGTAAATTGTCCGAGAGCCGTCCAGCACGGCTCACAGATGTTTTTCTTTTCATTAAAATAACTTAGGTGTTCGTTTCATTGAGTTGAGCCCATAAGGACACTTACCCACTTGTACGTTAGATAAACATCTCAAAACAGAAGTTGTACCTTTTGCTTTATGTTATTGCTCTAATTTATCAAGTTACAAGACCCATGTGCTGTCTTGTCTTTTAACACAACAATAATCAAGGACGTACGCAGATTATAATTCAAGAGGAAGCAGAAAAAAATATAAAAATAATAATAAAAAAGGTGGCTGTCATGACAAACGGACTACACTTCTCTTCTACACACTGTATATGTTTATAATTATTAAAATTATAGTTAAAACAAACAAAGATATCTTATACACCATGCAAATATAATGAATAATAGTTTCAACAGTCTTAAGAATTTGAAATAATTTAAGTAAAAGGGAACATTAAAAATAAAATGTGTTTGATGGGCAGTTAACAGAATGCTGGCATAATGCCAATAACGGATGTTGGTGTTTATGTTTTTAATCTAATATTGTCTTTATGTAGTCGTTTAACAAACATAAGAACTGTATATGTACTATAAAAAGAAAACTTTACGATTGTATGGAATGCTTTTAATTTGCAGAGTCTAAATATTAGTTTATTTATTTTTTAACCTATCAGCTATTATCGGTAATGTCAAAATAGTGTTGTTTTGTTTATATTTCTTTGAAAAATCCGTCAAAATCCGCCTTTTAGATTTTGACGTAATTAGTATAAGTTGAAGCTAGTCACATATTTTGACATGGAACAACATAAACATCAAAGAGGGTAGTTACTCAATTTGAAGAAGAAAAGAAGAAGTCTTGATTAGACTCAGTTTGTTGTTTCATCTTGGTTTTAATTTACGATTAGTTCGGTCTTAAACTTTATGCTTTTTATTGATTAAATGTTTCAAATTCAGATTGAATGGGGTTAAAAACAGTTACAGATGTCAACATTTTGGTCTTGAACAATCCGGCGAAGGAGAAAGAAGAAAAAATTAAGACATGGAACATTAAAAGAAGACAAATCGACAACTTCACATTTAATTTAGTGACGTATCTGCATTATGAGTTGCATAATTTCAGCAATTTTTTTCTGTTCATCTAGAGATTTAAATTTGATTTTTGAATATACCATTTACCGAATAAAAGTTAAAATTTGAACACTATTATGTGAATATTTTCACATTTTAAATATTTTTTTTTTAGAAATGAAGATATCAGGGTAGCAATTTTACAAATAGTGAATGTAGTTCGGTCAACCGAAGACAAATTAGAGAGACATGAATTTCGCGACAGATCGGTTAGCGAACAATTAAAAAAAGGCATGATAAACATCGACAGAAAAATTAAAATGCTAGATCCACTTAAGGGCACTGTTAGTAGATTAGATGAAAGACTTGCCGCCGTCGAGACGATATTGATGCAAAAAAACGAAGCAGAAAAAATGCAATTACAAAGAACATACGAAGTCGTTATTGATATACAAAAAAATTTGCCGGTTCTTCTAGACGACATGAAAAATGACATTATATCTAAGGTAAGTAGTTAATGATATTTTATCATTTCTAGGGGTACTAGAATGGTTGTTAATTAAAATAATTGTTTGTACAGTGTGCTACAGAAAAAAAGTTAGTACTCTCTAAAAATTATATGGGTCTAAAACAAATGAAAACAGCACTGAAAAATTTAAAAAAATTGCCAAAAAATGTGAGATACTCTCAACTTTTTAAAATAATAAGTCGACTTCAAAACATAGACAGTAACTTTCGAGGCAATACCTTCCAAACACACTGGCGCACAGCCTTGTAGATCGTATGTGTCAATTTTTAGGTTATGTACTATTGATCCCGAAACAACAAGAACACTACAAAATGATGATACCTTGTCAGAAGCTTTGCTAGGGTTCGATCTCGATGCAAAGTTTTTAAACAGACAATAAAATTTCCTGCTCTATGGATAGTTAGACGAGGTCCGATGTTGGAATGGCCACCTAGGTCACCCGATTTAACACAACTAAACTAGACTTTTTTATGGGGCTATCTGAAAACCAACATTTATGCCACTCAGCCAGCATCTAAAGATGGTTGATTGAAATGCTTGGAGGGATGAATTGAGACTAAAATGTGCTTGTACACTGTGTTCACACCATAAGGAAAACTTTTTCATTATCAATTTTAGGAAAAAATAGTTGACAGTTTTTCTCGTCTAATTGCTAGGCAACAGTTTCTCATTAAACAATCCAAATTTACCCGATAAAAAACAAACCTCTCGTGCAATTATAAGTGAAAAAAATAGGTTTTACGCTTGTTTAATATTGTTTCTATTTTCTTAATAACGCTAACATTTTTCGATATTGTCAAATTCAAAAGTAAAGTTCATATTTTTTGAGAATTCTCGTATAATACTAACAAAAATTGATATCTTATAATCGTATTTTAGGTTTTAGAACATTTTTAGAACTTTTTATGAGGAATTAATTTTTTTCCAAAAAGTTGATAATAAAAAAGTTTCCCATCTGGTGCGAACTTAAAGTGGCAGCACTGGGCATTTGAAATGGGCTGCATACATTTGTTGTGTTGTTGTACACACATGTTAAAAGTCGAAAGACATTTGGTGCGTTACGATTGTTTATTTACAAAACAAAACCCTAAAATTCACTTTCACAGCTTTTGTTTATATTTAATTCAGTATTGGGAATGGTATAAGTGTAGACCCCTTTCACTCAAGACATGTTTAAAATATTAAGCGTCGTGGTCGTGGTAAATAAAAGCAAATCCATGACTGTACTTACAATAGCAACTTTTTCAAGTTTTTATTTTGACAAATTAAAACTCCAATGTTAAAATGTCATATACCTGGAAATGTTATTGTCACTTTGACCAATAAAAACTTCTCTTCCTCAATATCTAGTAAGCGGACGTCACTTTTACACAATGACAATGAGTGGCAAGTTTGGTTACTTATAATTTCACAGCAATTAAGTTGGTTTATCCATATATTCTGTCGTTAATTTATATTGCCAAAAAACACTCGAGTTTTTTTTTGTATCAGATAAATTTATCTTTAACTCAAAGTTTTGCCAATCACTAAATTTGCTCGAAAAACTGACTTTAGATAAATTGGCAAAACTGCTTCGTTGCAAAGAGAAATTTATCCTATAAAAAAAGCTCTTGTGTTTTTACTGTTGATTAATTTTTGTTTGGTTTATAGATTTCAGCACAGGAGCCGCCAGCACAAATAACAGAACCGTTGATCTCAAAGAAAGATTTAGAAAAGTTAGAAAAAGAATTTATAAATAAAATCGATAAAGTTACTAGCAGCATAGGAAAGATAGAAACTGAACTTCCCAAACTTAAAGAAGATTCCAAAAACGTGAAAGATATCCACAATAAATCTTCGGACAATTTGGAAAAATTAAAAAAACATATTAACGATAACCAACAACTATTAACCAAGTACGACAAGAAATTATCGGAATATAATAATAAAATTCCCAGCATTCAGAGCGATAAAGAACAGAGCGCATGGAAGCAGAATATTTTAAAAGGTTCACATATTATTATCTGTATTTAAAGCAAAAGTTATTACTCAAAATATTTTAGCTTTGGATGCTCAAAAAGCTACAACAAAGGATATTCTTCAAGATATAAAGAACTTACAAAATCAAATCAAGCAATTACCGCAAAAAGATGATGTTACCAAAAGCCAAAGTAGTATTCTAAATAAATTAACAAACGGAACTAACTGTCACGTTCCTTCTTTAGAAAAGGATTTAAACAAAGTTTTAGTTACGGTCAACAGAAGTCGCGATGATACTATTAAAAATATAAAAGATCTGACAGAAGTGACAGCCACTTTGATGAAAAGTTTTGCCAATACGAATAACGGTAAGGGCGAGTTGTACCAAACGCCTAAACTCGGTTTAATGTTAACTGATGATTAGACTGATGTAATTGTTGATAATAAATACATCAATCAGACACAGTCTAAACATCAGTTATCATTAAACCGAGTTTAGGTGTTTGGTACAACTCGCCCTAAGGAATAATTTTTCGTGTTGCCGACAAGACGAGAAATTTTCGCCTCTCGTCTCGTCTCGCCCTCTCTCGACAAGACGAGGGACCCATTTTCTCTCGACGAGACGAGAGACCCATTTTGTCTCGTCTGACGAGGCGAAGCGAGGCGAGGGAAGTACGCTTTCTCGTCTCTCTCGATTTTTCTCGAGCTAAACACGTTATATTTTTTGAGATTTTTGAAATCTTCTCAAATTCCTCTTTGCAAAAATATATACATATGTCTATATTTGTTCTGGTAGATTTGACATATATGCCACACAATTTATGTCAAATATGGTAGAGCCTAACCACAATACGTTAAAATTTAGCTAAGTTTTTACTATATTTGATTTAAATCACGAGAGAAGCGAGACGAGACAAGAGAAGTTCGTCTCTCGTCTCGTCCCGCCCTCTCTCATATTTTATCTCGTCTCGTCTCACGGCAACACTAGTAATTTTAGCACAGAATTATGTATTTGGGAAAGATAATGATAATTTTCCTTTTTGATGCTTTCAGCTATCGAAAGTCAAAAAACGAGTACAAATGAAGTTCTGCAAGATGTTCGAAATTTACAAAACAAACTAACACAGTCAGATAATCAATCAACAGTATTAAGGAAATTGGAAGAAATACTTAACAACATTCATAATAATCCTTCAATGAAAGAAATAAAACAAACTTTAAATAAATTTAACGACAGTCTTAAAAGTAGCCATGATGACATTGCTAGAAATATCAATGGTCTTAATGAAATTACTGCAACTTTATTAACAAGTTTATCTAATACAAATAATGGTATGTTACTTAATATACAGCGTGTCCACGGATATAAGTGAAAAATTTGCAAATATTAGTATTAGTGAATAATATCATTCTTGATATAACGTTTTGCTTATTCTGAAACCCCAAAAAAATTAAATAAAAATCAAGTTTTTCAAAACCCGTCTCATTTTATAGCCAGTTTTATGAAAAGCACATGAGTTTTTGCACTGAGGTCGAAAATAATGCACCATAAATAATTTTCAAATTGTCATTCTTTAATAAATATTTAATAACAATGTTAACTATGCAAGAATTATATAACAACTATCAAAAATAACAATACAATACTATAATGTAAGAAACACTAATTACACAAAAACCTCTATTCAATATATACAGTGTGCAACAGCCAAATGGAATAAATTAGATAACGAATAAATGAGAGCGTGTTGGGTAAAGCTTCGATTTGTATTTTTAGATGCGCATTTTTTTCAAAAAAAATATAATTATATAGGGTGTGTCATGTGACAATAGTGGCCGATACCAACTTTCTTATTTTAAATACAACCCCCTGTATATTATTAGTTTTTTGGATTTTTCAGAAAATTCTAGACATAATTCATGTACAATGTCCCATCCAGGACAATTTCAAAATTATTTATGGTACATTATTTTTGAACTTGGTGCAAAAATTCATACGGTTTTCATAAAACTGGCTATAAACTGTGACGGGTTTCGAAAAACTTGATTTTAATTTCATTTCATAGGCTTACAAAACAAGCAAAACTTTTTATCAAGAATGAAATTTTTCACTAATACTAATATTTGAAAATTTTTCTGCTATTTTTACTTGTATATTTAATTTAGAGTCCAGAAATGGTGGTCGTGTACGCTAAGCAATTGGTAAATATTTTTGACAAAAATCCTAGTAGAAAAAGGATTATGCCATCGTGAAGAAGACATTACGCAGTATCATTTTGATATGTTTTGGACACGCAAATGTTTGTCAGTAATTTGTTATAAACATTTAAAACGAAAAAAAACTCCTTTTTTTGGTTTTTTGGTTTTAAGTTTTACGCTACATGAAAAAACCAAAAAAAGGAGGTTTTTTTCGTTTTAAATGTTTATAAATTACTGACAAACATTTGCGTGCCCAAAACATATCAAAATGATACTGCGTAATGTCTTCTTTACGATGGCATTATCCGTTTTCTACTAGGATTTTTGTCAAAAATTACTATACTCGCATGCTATAGGTCTGTTCCAACCACAATCAGAAACTGTCAGAAACGATCAGAGAATAACTGGTCATATAAAACAACGAGTTCACTTTCGAGTAATTCCTATCACCGATTGAAATGGTCGACTATTCTCTGATCGTTTCTGACAGTTTCGGATTGCGGTTGGAACAGACCTTATATTGCTTGGCCTAGTGGTCGTAGGAAAAATATAGTGTGCAAATTCATTCAATACCCTAAATAGTTATGTTAATAAGGTTTTCAGTAACGTATATAAATGAAAGTGACATTTTTTAAAATACTTTTAGCTATAGATCTACAAAAAACAGACGTTAAGGACATTTCAAGGAATTTAACAGGACTTTCTAAAGAAATTAATCAAGTAGTGAAAAAACAAGATCTACAGTCAAACCAACAGATTATTTTTAAGAAAATTGAAGAAACTTGTGGTAAAAAGAATAACGAAGATAAACATGTATTATCCGTAATTATCGATAGAAATCATGATGATATTATCAAAAACCTCCATAATTTGACAGATGTTGCCTCTAATTTGATGCAAAATATTCCATCATCCAATGGTAAGGTTTTTTAAATGCCCTATATATAAAGTGGCCCAAGAGAATGGAAACGGCCAATTATTGTCCTAATTGTACAAAATTGGGGGTACACCTATTTTGGGTTGTATGTATGTATGTATTTTTGGTGTAACATTCACTGATACCTGAAAGATCTATTGTGCCCCCTTACTTCTACTTAGGTTCTGAGGAAAGTCTCTGAAACTAGTAGCTCCTTTAGTCCTATTTCCCGGAGGAATTTTAGGACATCTGCAGGCTTCAACTTGGGTAAATGTTCCTCTTCTATCCAGTAATCTCCCAGGTACTGTGCTCTAGGATTCTGGAGTGCTGTGCAGTTGGAAAGTATGTGGATGAAGATTTCTTCTTCCATGCCACATTCTTCTTACTTCACTATTTTGAGCTTTTTCAGGTGTCCATTCAGGCGACAATGTCCCGTTAGGATCCCTGTTAAAACTGTTAGCGCATTTTTACTTTGACTCATGCATTCATTTGATCTCAACAGATTGTAGTCTGTCCGGTCCACAGCTGTCTAAGCCTTACTAGATCTTTCCAATGATCAGATCTTCTCTTTCTTTCGTCTTTACTTATTTCTTCCAATATTACATTGGGGCTGATTTCGCAAAAGGGTTCAGTCCCCCAGAAAGGTATTTTAGACCCCCTCTTTGCTAGTTCATCTGCTATTTCATTTCCATTTCCATTCCAGTGTGTCCTGGAATCCATAGCAAGGTAACTATATTGTTCTCGCCTAGTTCATTGAGTTTGTCTAGACATTCCCACACCATTTTGGAACTGATTACACAAGAGCTCAGTGCTTTAATGGCTGCTTGACTATCCGACATTATGATAATCTTTTGTTTTCTGTATCCTTTGTATGATCCTGATATATTTTCTATTCGTAAATGTTGCTCAAGAAATGTTTATAAACATTTGTCGGTGAGTGTAGATAATAAAAATACAAATACAGCACGATTTTCAGCAAAATAATTGGAACATTTTTCACGTATAAAACTGTTTGTTTCCACAATTTTCAGCTTTGGATAACCAGAACAAAAACGTGAACGAAATTTTACAAAATATGAAAATTCTACACAATCAGATAAATCAACTTCCTCAAAAAGACGCCGAACGTAAAATGTCACGACAGGTGGAAGAAATATTAAATAATACGCAACAAAACCATAACGAAGTGAGACAAAAGTTAAATAATGTTGATAACAATATCAACACTAGTAACAATGGTTTGTCACAAATGACATCTGCTTTAATGAAAAGTTTAACTAATGCTAATAGTGGTAATAGTCTTTTTAATGTATTCAATTCCTAAGGTGGATTCATACAAGAAAAATTAAAGCTAATATTAATTTAAAACTAAAACTTAAAAGATAAAAACATATTTTAATTTGAATCTTAATTTCTCATGCCCGTATTCACCAAAGTAAAATATCTACAATTAACTTTTAATTCTGTTGTGCTTAAACAAGAAATTAACTTAATCGGCCAAAGCAATCAAACAATATAACCTACAAATTTATCTTGTGCTTTACAATTTTTGATTTTTCGTTGGTTCTTCATTTTTCTCTAGAACATGGAAAATATTGAAGATCAACCGTTTCACGATGATTTGGACGATATGGACATTATTGCAGATGGCTTCCCTAGAACTCAGTGGAAAAGAACTAATTATTTTCAAACAATGGACGAATACAACTTTTTTAAAAGATTTAGACTGACCAAGCCTATTAGTAATTAGTATGATTACTATACTACCCCAGTAGGGATAGACTCAAATAAAATACCAAGTAACTTTTGATTAAAAGGTTCTTTTATTTTTTAGTAACAATCCAGTAAGGTTAAATCGGTCTTTAAAAATGTAAAGTGCTACCGATATCAGCCATTACAAGCTAAAACATCCGTATTTTGGGTGGTGACACTGAGAAAATATCCATGTTGCCAAGTTGAAAATCAAAGTTAACCCCTGATTGCTTAAATTTACCAAACAACAATTTGGTGAATAGCAATTTGACTTAATCATGATTACTTATTTAATCACAATTACCTAATAATGATTAGAGTGGAAGATGGTGAATACGGCCATTAGTTTCTTTCATGAACATCTACATTACATTACATGGTTTTATCTTCTTAGTTTTAGTTATAATTTTTTCTTGCAAGAATCCTACTTTACGATACTGATTAGTTTGATTTTAGCTATAGAAAGTCAAAAATTAACTACAAATGAAATTCTACAAGATGTTCGAAATCTGCAATATAAAATTGACCAGTCAAATAATCAATTAAGAAAACTGGATGACATTTATAATAGTACTTCAGTGAACGAAATAAAACAAACTTTAGGAAACGTTATCGATAATCTCAACAGAAGCCATGATGACGTTGTAAGAAATATTAATGGTTTTACCGAAATCACTGCTACTTTATTAACCAGTTTATCAAATACAAATTATGGTACGTATTGTCATTGTATTGTATTCATGTCTCATGTCGCTACCTATGCTGTTGAAAATAATAAACTAACAAAATATTCACTAACATAGGCTGCTGAAGCAGCTGCTTGTAATCTTTGATAAAACTCAAGAAGATGTTTCATAAAAATAATTCTAAAATTTATATTTTTTTTATAAAAATGTTAATTTTGTTTTATTTTTCCTCAAGTAATTACCTATACATAGAAGTACAGTACAATATTCACTTCAAAATATTGCGATTTAAATTAACTAGCCTGTATAAAATGTTGATATTAAGAGAAATACAGGGTGTTGAACATAAAATTTTAATTTAATTCAATTTAAATACATCGAAATGTACAAAATCATCATTTCTCCACGACTAAATAATAACTCACAAATTATTTTTACATATTTAGCTACAGAATGATATATATTCTTCACACCAGTGAATAATGAAAAAGAATTCACTCTCGTTAGTCAATCACATTCTATTATTATCAGAATTCACGCTTAAATGAATTAAAATGAATAAATCAAATCGTTTCTTTTAAAACGTCAAATACCAAACAATGCAAATCGATTCTGACAGCGCGTCGTTTGAAACGTCAAAATAATGATAGAATCATAAGTTTACGTATTATTTAGAGAAAAAATGGTTATAGTTATAACTCCCAATTATCATTTATAAATGTAAGGGTTTCGATTAAAGCTGTATGTTACGTATCCCTTTTTGAAAATAAACATGCTCTATCCATAGCCTATTGGTAGAAATTGTTGAAAAATTGAATAGATGAGGCTTTTACTTGATGTAGATCCATACTAAATTATGAAATCAACGCGTCACTTTATGTTTAAATATAATGTAGATTAACAAATTAAAATTGTTTGATTTCATAATTTAGAAATAGTTGACTCTGGCGCGGACGATTGGGGTTCGATCTCACTGGAAGCTTTCTTTTTTTAGTCGTAGAGGAAGTATAGTCTTTTACTTGCGTAGAATGGCTAATATTCACTTGGAACATTTTCCTCTCGGTACCATTTTCTCATTTGTTCATGGAACAATATCAACCAAATTTTGGCAGTCGAAATGATTCCCCATGGTCAAGGAGCCTTGCATATTTTTTTGGAATAAAATAATTTTTTTTTATTTGATTTGATTTTTTATTCGGTTTATTTAAAAAATATTCATTAAAAATATGCATAGCATGTGTACCATGGTACTATGCTGGAATTTTCAAGTGAAAATATCCCATGGTTTTAGAGAAAATGGTACCGAGACGAAAATTTCGAATTTTTTGAAGAAATCAATACCATTTTACATAATATTTTTGATCGCCAACCGTCAGTAAAGCCGTCAATTATCAGATTGATTTCCGGAAGTAAACAAACAGTTTACCCTATCCTATACCAATAGTGTACTTTATCTGCCTTGCGGCAGGTAAAGTGACATGTGAGTCAGGTAAAGTGACATATGCGTTAGGTAAAGTGACATATGCGTCAGGTAAAGTATTTTGACTTTGACATTACTCGAAAATTATTATCTGTCAGTTTCACGCTTCTCCCTATTAATAGACCTCAGTTTCTTAATTATATTCCGAATTCTGAACAGTTGGCGATAAAATTTTGTATGCACCACGTCAGTCAAGTGTCTTTATCGGACTCGCCTGTTATTTGCCTCGCTCGCTTCTCTCGCTCGTCTCATAATTTCAGACTCGTCCGATAAAGAATCACTTTACTGCCTTGGTACATAAATAACTATTTATATTTGAATAGCCCAATAACAAGAGCAAAATTAAAATCATTCCACAATAATCGAGTCTAAAACATTTTTATTTTAAAAGTTATTACTTTAATCATTTTCTGGCGGACGCGGCACGGTTATTGCCTCTTAAGGCTAGTTGGTTTAAATAGCAATGTTTTGAAGTGAAGATTGTACTGTACTGTACAATTACTTAACGACCACCCTGTATATGATTATAGCTATTGATCTCCAGAAGACAGACATTAAAGATATTTCAAGAAATTTAACAGGACTTTCGAAAGAAATTCACTTGTTAGCACACACACATGATATAGAAGCAAATCGGGAGATAATTTTCAAGAAAATCGAAGAAACCTGTAGTTCCAAAAATAATTCCGAAGATCTAAAAAATGTATTAACCACAGTTACTAATAATATCAATAGAAACCATGATGATATTATCAAAAATCTTCATAATTTGACAGATACAGCCTCTAATGTACCAACCAACTATGGTAAGTTCAATACAACCGATTAAATTAGAAACCTTGTTCTTGTTTTTCAAATTTTGAAATGAATTAAAGACAATTCAACGCAAGATGTCGCTAAATCAGGATATTATTTTGTCTATATACTTTATTTACAATTTCCTGTGGAGAAAATGTCTTTTTAGTGAGGTGTGTTACCAAGAGTTATCAATGTTATGTTATAATTCAATATCTTTCGTGGCATATAGCCAGGGAAGTAGTTGTTGCTTCTTTGTGGACGGTCTTTGTTCTTTGACAACTGTTGGTAACATGCCTCACTAAAATGACATTTTCTTAGCAGGAAAATGTGAAGCTAAATCTACAAAACCGTCAGGTCTTTTGTCTAATAGAATTTTAGTTTGTGGTCGGATGTAGGAAAGTCACTATTATCGATATCAATGATTTCTGCAGTCCAGAATTATGCTCTCACTTGTATGTATGTATGTATGTATGTATTTTTGGGGCAACATTCACCGAGACCTGAAAGATCTATTGTGCCCCCTTACTTCTACTTAGTTTCTGAGGAAAGTCTCTGAAATTAGTAGTCCTATTTTCCGGAGGAATTTTAGGACATCTGCAGGCTTCAACTTAGATAAATGTTCCTCTTCTATCCAGTAATCTCCCAGATACTGTGCTCTAGGATTATGGAGTGCTGTGCAGTTGAAAAGAATGTGGATGGAGGTTTCTTCTTCCATGCCACAGTATCTGCACTCTTCTTCCTCCACTAATTTGAGCTTTTTCAGGTGCCCATTCAGGCGACAATGTTCCGTTAGGATCCCTGTTAAAACTCTAGCGCAGTTTTGCTTTGACATGCATTCATTTGATCTCAACAAGTTGTCCCCAGGAGAATCTTTGATAGTCTAAGCCCTACTAGATCTTTCCAATGGTCTGATCTTCTCTTCCTTTCGGCTTCACCTATTTCTTCCAATATTACATTGGAGCTGATTCCACAAAAAGAGTTCAGGCAGAGAAAGGTATTTCAGATCCCTCTTTGCTAGTTCATCTGCTATTTCATTTCCTTCTATTCCAGTGTGTCCTGGAATCCATAGTAAGGTAACTATATTGTTCTCGCCTAGTTCATTTAGTCTGTCTAGGCATTCCCACACCATTTTAGAATTGATTACACAAGAGCTCAGTGCTTTAATGGCTGCTTGATTATCTGTCATTATGATAATCCTTTGTCCTCTGTATCCTTTATCAATATTGAACTGGGCGCACCCTCTTATGGCGTGGATTTCCGCTTGAAAGATACTTGGGGTTTTTTCCAAGCTTTCGGAATGTTTGGTTCCTGGTTCCCAGTTCCTCCTATTGCTTTTGAGCCATCTGTGTACCATTGGATGGCATTCTTTCCAAATCTGGTAATGGTATTTGGATCCCATTCCTTCTTGTTGCTTTTATTCTGTAATGAATTTCTTCGAAAAGTTGTACTTTTTCATCATACCGCCTTGTGGCAAGTCTCAGGTTGTCTGATTTCTGAGAAATGAAGAGGTGATTTTTTTTTAATGATTCCCTCTTACTTATAAAGCATATGATTTGAATTTTGCTTTAGAGACTATCTAATATCTCAACAATTCTTATCTATTTTAGTTCTCGACAGCCAAAAAACGGGCATAGAAGAAATACAACAAAATGTGAAAAATATCCAGAACCAAATCAATCAATTACCAGAAAAGCTCGATATCAAACAAAATACAACTCTACAAGAACTGGAAAAATTATCAGACAAAATTTCTGGTTGCCAGAAACAATCGATTGATAATATCGATAATATGTTGGATGAAATAAAAACAAACATTAACAAAACTAACGAAGATACAATCGAGAAGTTAAACGATTTGTCTGAAATTACAGCTACCCTTGGAAATAACTTTGTAACTAGCTATGGTAAATTACGAACTGACATACAAAATCTGAATGGATTAGATCAAGTAATGATTAAAACTGCCGATAGTGTAATAGATACGAAACGTCGTCTGGAATTTGCTGTGCATCACATCGTTGCTGAAATGTCTAAACATTCTAAAGAAGATGTAAAGAATATTAATCAAGCAATGAGTGATAGGTGAGTTAATAAGATCGAATCTGAATCATTTTAATGGCCGTCGATATTTAAGTATACTTAAAGTTAAGTGGCGCTTTACGAAAGTGCACCATGAACAACTTGCCATTTTAAGCTGCACCTAGCTAAGCTTAGAAAATCGCTCGCTTATTATCCACTTATCTTCAAAGTGGATATTTCTAACCTAACTTTCTTGTGTTTTGATTGATATTATGTCACCGTTTTTCCTCTTTTCGGGTTTTCGTTTTATGTCTTCCAATTTCGGGTGTGTTTCTTTCAATTTTTGAAGAAGGATGTTTATGGAGGATGATTTGGAAGTATTGGATATTTTCGGAAATGGATTTCCAAGAAGACGGTACAACCGTAAAAACTATTTATGAAGAATTGTATGGAACTATTAGCAATTAATCTTCCTGAACTGTATAATTTGCCGATCTGATTTTCTTATTTTTTACTGTGTTTTCCATTATAAATAATTTTCTTATTTAAAAAACAAGAATAAAATCCTTTGATTTTCAAGGAATTGACTTTTAACAGCTTTTAATACGTTATTTCAAACCACAAAAACGAAAAGTCACCAGAAACCATAGAGAAATTGATAAAACTCAACTTAAATAGCGAGGTTGACAAATGTATTAAACACTTCGTTATAAGCAGAGCAAAAACATTGGTGCAACTGAACTAACTAAGCGACCCCAACATTTTAAACTCGCCATAGCTATTCTAAGTTTATGCGTCTATTGATGCAAACGGTCATTAATTTGTTTTTATTTGTAGATTCGATATTTTCGAACAATCGATATTAGATGAAGATACTGGAGCCTTAGCAAACGTAACGTCCAAGATAGAAGGAGACATCCAACAAGTTTGGAGACAAATTGGTATTATGTACCAACAAATGAGTAGTAATTCTGATGCTTTAAAACAGTTACAGAATCAAACTGAGGCGTATGTAAATGGATCCCTTGGAACAATGAATAACGTCAAAGGAAAAGTAAGTTGGAGACAAGTATTAGTGTATTCAAATTATACCGTTGGTAGCACTGCAAACAAAGTAAATTATCAGTTTCCTTCTTGTAATATGAATTTATATTAGTAGATGTATACGGTGTTGGGATAAAGTATGGAACTAAGTGATTATCTTTTAAACGAAAAGAACGATATTTATGAAAAATGCAAAATGCATCTGATGTACGCAAATGACATCAACTTCTTCAATTTAAATGCTTTTTAAATTTTTTTATTCAATAACGCCCTCTGGCGGTGTAATTACAACTGTAAATGATTTCCAGGTTTTTCTTCTTTGTTATAAATTTTTTTCCCGAAGCTGTACCTACTATAAACATCTTCTGTATGTTCCTTGTGGTATATTATTCATTTTTTGTTTCTTATTTTTTGGGGAATTAAACCACAATATTCTTTAGTATTTATTTCAACGTTTCGGTAGCGTTTCAGCTACCGTTGTCAAGATAAACTAAATGAAAATTAATTTTTTATTCCTATCCGACACAACGAAAAAAATTTGACAACTAGACAATCTAAAATATTTTGAAGTTTAAGACTGCAAAACTTTGTTATTCAAATTTTTATTAAGGTTCATTCATAGTAGATCATATCTCTGGCAAAATGTGATGAAATATTTCATTTTATGACATTCCAACGAAATGATAGTCTACTAGAAATGGAATCCAGTGAAATGCACGTTTCAGGAACGGTTTTTATTGGGATAGCGCGTTGTTTTCCCTTATATTGGAAATGTTAATAAAACGCGTTTGTTGTTACTTTCTTTGTGTATGATTATTTTTGTTTTCAAAATATGTATACTCAGTTTCGTGATGTGTATTGAATTGTGTATCGATTCACAACTATTCAAATGATAAAACATAAGAAAACCTGGATAAAAACTTATGATGCTATCCTGATAACGCAGGTAATTGATTATTGGAAATTTCTCTTTCTAACATTGATAACCAAATTTGACTACATTCGGCTGATATACTAGCTACACATTTATCTGCATTTAGTTGTATTAAAGCACTTTCTTTGATTTTTCGTCATTTATTATTGGGTTCTTTCAATATTATTTTTGTTGAATACCATTGAATTTGATGACCCTCTTCCCAAGCATGTTTGAAAATACCTGACTTCCCTATCTTTGATATATTTCTTGTGTTCATTTATTCGTACTTTCAATGGTCTACATGTTTCACCTAAATAAAATTTGTCGCATTCACAAGATATTTTTGATATATGCAGTTTTTTGAATATTGAAATAAATAAAAATATTGTGGTTTAAGTCTCCAAAAAATAAGAAAGTAAAAAATGTGCTATAAACGAGATATGGCCGAGAGCCATTCTTATTGGGACACCCGGTAAATTAGATACCTTTTTTATCATTGCACTCACCTGCAAATTTTCATAAATATCGTTCTTTTCGTTTAAAAGATATTTACTTGTTTCCATACTTTATCTCAACCCTGTATATTTAATTTAGAATTGTTTTAGGTGTCTCAAATAACAGGCAGAATATCAGAAGTTGACGAAAATCTGAATTACCTTTTGGGTAGATTATCTTTGGTAACACAAGAATTCAATCGAATTAAATCTGGTCTAACTGCGGCATTGGATCAAATAAGAGGCAGTTTCCAAACGGTTCAAAAAAAATTGAATGAAGGTCCAGGACCTCACCCAATTGAAAGCGACGAAGTGCCTATGGCTTAAGTGTTTTACGAGCGATTATTTATTATAACTTGTATTTTAGATTAAGTAGCATTAATTTTTTATTACGGTTTGAATATTTTTAATATGGTAAATTATTTTTTCTTTAACCAAACAGTCACTTGATAGTATCTGCACAGTACATAGACATAGATTGTCTATGTACTGTGGTATCTGGAAGGTTTATATGGAAAATTCGATTTTTAAATATAATTAAATATGATGACCAAATTGTTTTCTTTTTTACATTTCTTTGTATTCAAAATGCTTTGTTGTATTTATGTCAAAACACTGAACAAAAAGTTGCAAAAAAGTGATTTTTAAATATTTTTGTCCACGACCACCTAATAATAAGTCAATATTTTACCTCCTAACAAAAGGTATATGGTACCCATATATCAACTGTCGTGAATTATGGTTCATAATACACTGTAGCGTATTATGGTTCATAATTCACGACTAGAGATGGGGATACAATATGAAATAAACTATTAAATCTGTGTATTTTGTCCAGGAAATTTGTTTCTGAAGTATATCGTATCGATAAAATATTGTAATTTTCAGTATTGATACTTTTCATAACGATATTTTCTAAATTAAGTATTTTAAAACAATATATTTATAACGGTACGTTGTATTGATACTTTCTACAGTATCGCCCATCTCTATATATGTCAAATTATTTGATGTAGCTGCCACAACATTTTGAGGTTAGTAATATGCCAAATCGTTACTGACTTTTATTTATTAATAAATAAATTAAGTGTCGTGGACAAAGTATAGTATTCTACTCGCAATTTATGGCCATAATTCACTTGGGTGACTTGCGCCCCTCGCCTGCGGCTCGTGACGCAAATGTCACCCATCGTGAATTATGGCTATCATAAATTGCTCGTTTAATAATATACTATTATTATTCTGTTTTAGTACTTGTTGTAATAGCGGCCACAGCTGAAATACACCTGTAAAAATTTCAACTGTGTAACTGTAACGGTTCATGAAATACAGCCTGATGACAGATGGACAGCGGAATCTTAGTAATGGGATCAGTTATTTACCCTCTGGGCACAGATTATAAAAGAGAACAGATGCGAAAGCTTGACAGAGAACAGTAAAAAAGAGAGATGGGTGGACATACTCATTTAAAGGTCCATCGTCGTATGTCGACTACGTTCGGGCTGCTTCGCGAAACTTTTCAACAGGGTTATCAATTTGCATAATATTTCCCTTAATCCACGATCATAGGTCGAATATTTTATAAGCATTATTTTTAGTGTGATAGTTATACAGATACAAATATTCGACAATTATGTACTTGTTTCAAATGAATTTCATTAACATTAAAAGAATTCTATAATTTGAAAGATTATAATGTATAAAAATCATACCATAAATATATACTATTTTTCACAAATCATCTTTGGCAACCATGCACAATAACCGTGACGGCTTGGCTCAAAAATCAAAATACAAAACGCCATTTTTGACACTTCAGTTTGAAGGTTGTCAATCCGCGATATTATTTATGTTATTTGACTAATCAATTGTAGGTTGTGGTAATATTAACTAAAAATAGTGTACATTAGTATATTATTTTTATAAAATGAATAAACATCACGGGGGAGTGTATTGTTCATACAGAGACTGACCAAATAAATTTTATTCGGAAAGAAAAGTAAAGAACCGGCACTGGAATCTGTTATTGTCCCCAAGTCAACATTGCAATTTGGTAAGAAATTCTGAAAATATTTTAAACTGGCAACATCGCGGCCATACCGAGTTAAAGGTCCAAGTTCATTGAAGTCGGAATTGAAAACCCTTTGATGTTTTGCCGGGATTCGTATCTGTTCTCTTGTATAATCTGTGCTCTGGGTACGAAACCTTAAAAATGAGTAACTGAAAAAACCACTAGTGCATTTGCCGCTGTCAAAGTGACTGTTGCACTGTGGCATATGGTATTTTTTATGTATGTATAACACAGAGCTGTATAACTAATTTGTTTTTTTTTTGAAGAAAAAAAGTTACTGAAATTGTAAGGAAAATAAAATATTATATATTAGTATAATTTATTTCATTTATGCAAATTATGCGCTAGGTACAATATAGAATAAGAATCGACTGCAATGCAGTCAACTCAACAGATTTAAAATCTCTCATACCTCAAATTTGGTACTCAGTACATACATCAGATCAGTTTTTCCTGTTTACTCAAATACGTACTTCATAAAAAATGTTATAGCAGTAGTGAAAAAATATTAAGCACAAATATACGGTTGCGAAAATCCTTATGGAATCCTCGCCTCGGATTACACAAGTACGACAAGGATATATGAAAAAGAGATAAAGAATAATTGTGCGCGGTCATCACTAGGGGTGTATACTTATTTCTCGAGGCTGGCGGAATTTTTAGACAATGTTGCCGGATGAGTGTTTTTTTTGACCTATTGTGCATGACTTCGACAAAAAATTAACGATAACGAGACAAAAATATCCTTTGTACAAATTAATCTGCGCATCTGGCAACAGCGGTTAAAATAGGGGGGCAATGAGCATTCGACCAGTCACGGGAAATAAGTATACACCAATGAGGAGAAACAAAGTACACGCCTTAGTGAACGCGCATAATTATTTTCTCTCTCTTTCAGCTGTTTTTCTGTCGCACTTGTATAACCCGGCATACTTCCGTAAGGATTTTCGCAATCTGTATATCAAACAATTGATCATTACTTTGAAATTTTTAACCACTTCTGTATTTTCTGCTTATTATGCTAAGATGTACTTTTTTAAATTAATTCCAATACATAAAATAATTACAGAAACTTCTAATGACTCTAACACTTTGAAGTGTGGTAATTTTTTTTGTTTGGTGTAAGTTTTTACTACTTTTATTAAACACTGTACTCCACTGGTACTTTTATTAATGAAATCAATCACGTTTCCCCTTGATGTGTTACGGTTTTCGGCGCATGCCAGAGTTAGCAGTCACTTTTAAGGTTAGGTATTTATTTCTGCCTTCCAATATGGAAATATTTTCGCCAGACTTCATTTTTTGTTGTGTATTCTTTTATCTTGAATAGTAATAATAATTAGCACATGGACTTTTTATTAACAATATTATCAATACGATTAAAATTTAATTCTTTAATGTGCTTGTTTTCTCGGATTTTGTCTATTAACATATTTATGAATTTTCCAAATTTGTTATGAACTTCCAAGCTCTGGCAGCGTTGTGCGAAAACCATAATTACCACACCCTCCAAATTACATAAATAATTGATTATTTTTATCGACAGCTGACTGACAATATGTTCTTCCCTCTCATTTCGTCAATTGACTGATATTGATCCATCCAGAGGCGTTGTTATTGTCAGTGACCTTTGTTTTTTTATTTTTACTTTATAAAATAGGCACAGTACGCGATTGGTACATTTATGACAGATATGCGTCATGTTTCCTCGCCTCTTACCGATGCCCCGTAGCTTCAGATAAACTTGCCAAACTATAACTGGGAGGTACCTGGTTCAAAGCCCGGTAGTTTCACTTTTTAAAAGTTCAGAATATTCAGCAAGTAAAAGTTTTTGTATTTATATGTATTTGCTGTTGGTACTAATTAGAATGGTACCTATAGCTATATTTTTTGCCAATAATAATCAATAAAATATTACCCTCTTCATTAAAACTTTTTTTTTCAGATTCTTTAAAATATTTTTTTCTACATTCATGCAAAAAACAACACTTTTGTGAACCACATTTAATGCAAAAAGTGGTACTTTATTGCACTAGTGCAATAATAGTTATTTACGTAATTAGTGGGATATGGACATTATTAACGCACGCATGTGAAGTTTGCAAGACGAGGCCGTAGGCCGAGTCGTGTAATCACATAAGTGCGTTAATAATTCCTATCACACGTGTTACGTACAAAATTTTATCTACAACTGTTTATTAGTATTATCAACAGTACCTATATTAAACATTTTAAAAAAAATTCCAATCCAACGTATTTTTAATAATATTGACTGCAAACATAAAGTACTGTATATCATATTTTGTGGCCATACTATCAAAGACAAACAAGGATTTGGAAATGAAATAAATTAGTTATGTCATCAAATTTTCAAATTTGAATGAACAAAAATCTATAAAAATGAGTTTAAGCGAAGACAATCTCCTTTCGGGAATTGAAAATGCAGCTTCCAGTGTTATTTTAAATATTTAATTCTGGTATTAATATGTTTCTAGATTCTCATTACCGCACTAGTGCGGTAATGTAATCAAAAACGCACTAGTGCGGTAATATACGTCATTATGACACTAAAAATAGTGTCAAATCGTACTCGTTACATGACAGTTGTAGATAAAATATTTTATTGCACTCATCTGTCATTCTTGTGTCAGTTTTGTGATGATTAATGACAAACATAAACATTTAAATTAAATAAAAATCCATAGCAAGTACCTGATCCTGCTTTAATACAACAATAAAATATGTTATCTTACTACTTAGTCTCAACGAGTTACAATTATTTCAAAAATCTTTAATTATTTAAAATTTGAATAGTCAAGGCGAAAACCAGCTATGGTTGAGTACTGACAAGGTGGAGGCCATAAAGATACAAAAAAGAAGAACGGGTTGAGTTTTATTGGGTTCTTAACATATTTATGTTCTAATTTTCCAGTTTTTGCATGAATTTAGAAAAAATATTGTATGCAACTCTTGCAAAACGTGTTTTTTGCACTTGACGTGTTGTCCAACTCGGCCTAAAGACCTCGTTGGACAATCTCACGTCGCGTGCAAAAAACACTCACTTTTTGCACTTGTTGCATAAATAACTATTTTCTACATTCATGCAAAAAACAACACTTTTGTGAACCACATTTAATGGAAAAAGTGGTACTTTATTGCACTCATCTGTCATTCTTGTGTCAGTTTTGTGATGATTAATGACAAACATAAACATTTAAATTAAATAAAAATCCATAGCAAGTATCTGATCCTGCTTTAATACAACAATAATATATGTATATCTTACTACTTAGTCTCAACGAGTTACAATTATTGCAAAAATCTTTAATTATTTAAAATTTAAATGGTCAAGGCGAAAACCAGCTATGATTAAGTACTGACAAGGTGGAGGCCATAAAGATACAAAAAAGAAGAACGGGTTGAGGTTGATTAGGTTAGGTTCTTAACATATTTATATTCTAAATTTCCAGTTTTTGCATGAATTTAGAAAAAATATTGTATGCAACTCTTGCAAAACGTGTTTTTTGCACTCAACGTGTTGTCCAACTCGGCCTAAAGACCTCGTTGGACAATTTCACGTCGCGTGCAAAAAACACTTTTTGCACTTGTTGCATAAATAACTATTAGTCAAGTTTTGTTATATGATGATATAGATAATTGTGTTTCCTCAGGGCTATTGTCTACTGTCAGTTGGTGAAAATACCCATTGAAATTATTTATTTTAGGTTATGATATCTAGCGTAATTTATTAGTATAACACAAGATAATTACCAATACAGAAGTTAAAGCTTATTATATTAATGGAATGTCATAATTCAACTGCCCAAACTGCAACCAAATTGCGCATTTGACTTAAGTTGAGCGCCGACCAGCTTCCGTTCCTGTTTTATTTGAATTAATCTCAATTTAGTTCTAATATAAATCCTATTTTATAAGAACTGAGATTGGGATTGTGTTGTCAACTAGCTGGATTATAAACATGCTAGCATTTCTAAAGAATTAAAAAGTCTATAAGAGTAATTTACAACTGAAAAGGAAGTTACTTAGCTGTCAAATGCGCTATTTGATTTCGCAGTAGCTTATGGCAAACATATTTCAGTAGTAAATCAAATTTTTAATCAGCTTCTACTTCTTCGTTGATGATTACATTGGGCACAAAGGTTGAAAATTCATCATTTTAATGTTAGAAACATATTAATAGTAGATAAGTTATTTTCCTAACAAGTTCTAAAGAAATCCGCACACGAAGCCCAGATTTGCTTAGCTTCAAGTGCGGAAAGACATTTTGTATGTTAGGAACAATATTTTTTGTACGAATGCCAAAAAGTTTAGAAGTAATAAAAACGTCCGCTTATTTGAATTTTTTTTCGTGGTTTTAAAATACGTTATGAGCAAAACAGAAAAACTAATTGGAACCAAAAAAAAACAGTATGTACAATTTGCATTATGGCAGTGTACTATCGATCCAACGATCAATATTATCTTTGCATAAGAGAGGCAAAAATACAGCTAGAATCAAATATAACTATATAGAGTGTCTCAGAGTGCTAGAAATTGCTGATAAAATATTATAGATGGAAAACCAAAAAATTATTAATTTCGTTAACGTAAATGTTTTAATGATTGCCTATACATTGCAGGTATTAATTGAACCTCTTGGATTTTTATTCGAAATATGTTCTCTAACAGGTTTTCTGCATAGACAAGAGAATGAAGGACAGTAGAGATGAAAAAATGAATGACTTTTTTCAAAATTAGGTTCGATGAAGCATATAGAACAAGACGTTGGAATTTAACCCATGGTTCATTAATAGTCTCGCAGTTCAGGGACCTTGCCTACAGCAGTGGATTCAAAATGAAATGTTCCAGCCTGAATAGTACTATTTGAGGGATAACATACAGGGTAGATGGGGACCGAGTTACTGATAGGAATGGTTCTAAATATTAAGCACTGCAATGTTTAGGGTTACTGTTAACAAAATTATAATAGCTAATAATGTTGTACTCGACTTCTTGACAAAAAGTTTCCATGGGGCCAATTCAAGTTTCCGGTATACAGGTTGTTAAAGTTGAAAAATATCGTTTTTGGTGACCAGATAATTTTATTATCAACAAATAAATATACAGAGTAGTATATATTAATCATTTTGACAGATCTCACGGATCGAATTATAAATACAAAGTGATTGAAAAATCAAATCAAAAACATTGTTTAGGTACTTTTGAAAAGTGTCAATGCCAAATCAGCTGTTAGGATATAATTTCTAGGGCAGTGATGCCAGATCAACAAAAATGTTGGTAGATGTAATGATGAAATTAAATTTTGTAAAGCAATAAAACAATTTGAAAAAAATGAAAATCTACATCATTTATACACAAACAAGAACAAGCTTAAATTTAAAAATAGTGTGATATTGTAATAAATACAAAAGTGTTACACTTTTACAGGCTCGAATATTTTTTCAAATAAAATTTGGTTGGTTTATCAGATGACCTAAATCTGCTGGCATCGCGGATAATGCGCTTTGTCAAATTTGACACATGTGACTGTTGGTCATGTTGATTAGTTAAGTTTGGTTTACATAGGGAAAATAAAAGTGTGCCAGTTTTATATGACGCAGAGTGTACGATCAACTAAAAATACATATGTATTATTACAGGGTCACGAAAAACAAGGATTTTCCAACTTTAAAACCCTGTACATCGGAAACTAGTCATAGGATTGAATTGGTCTCATGGACACATTTGGTCAAAATTTATAAGATTTGATGGATCACCACTTCGCAACAACAAAGCGAGGGGTCCTTCGTCCTTAAGATTTGAAATATTTTATTATTTATTGGATTCTTACTGTATTAAGTAAATTTTTTTTAGAAAAAAAAATGTAAATTGAAAAGTAGATACAGCTCGTATTTTTCACAACAAAATTATTTTACTTATAAAGGACGGACGGGTGCTTTTACCACTTGCGGCAAATGAATTGCGCGCGAAAGCTCAAATGCAAGAATTTTTTTATCAAAGTAGATTCTTAATTAACTATGGGTTTATAAAAAAAAGCCGTATTTTTGCCGGAACAGTTATGACAACAATGGACTAAGTTCACTTGATAAAGAGTACTCATTCACAACAAAAATTTAATACCCCCAATCAAAAACCATCATCAAAATTTCACGCTTATCAAGTAGGTAAACTGATAACCTCAATTTAGCCATGTTAGTCAACTTCATTGATACGTTTAATACTAACGCTTTATCATTTTTGTATAAGAAAATTTGAATTTGGCGCCACTTGTCAGATGTCTGTCGGTCAGTTGTCAATTAAACTGGTACTTTCGATACTATCAACATGTTATTTAGAACTTGTTTCCAAATAACATGGGTTTGACATTCACAAAACGTCACTTTGAAAACTGGCGTTCAAAGTGCGAAAAGTCATATTTCGTTTATCTTTTGTTTCTTAAACCTCATATAAAGTGTATCTTCTGTAATTTATATTAAATATTCCGTGATAATTTTGTAGTTCTCTGTCATTTGAGTTTTCAATGACACGTCAGTCATTGTCTGTCATTTTGTGAATATAATTGAAATGATATAAGTAATATAATTATGTTTTTTCTTAAGTATAGTAAGCACTTGGTGTCATCTTAGTCACTCGTGACTAAAGTTTTTGATACTTGATACCTACTTAATATACTATTATCTTTTTCTTAGACCATTCAAACTTATTTTTCTACACCCACATGTATATTATCCATTTCCTGCACAGTTTACAGAAGGGAAATGTAGGCCATATCAGTTAACTGAACGTATATATTCATATACATCCTAGAACGTATATGAAATCCACCAATCAGCATTCGCGTTTAGTATTCGTCAACTCCCCTTTTTTGAATTTCAAAGAAACGTCAAAATAACTTATCGAAAAAAAGGCTTCCCTAGAAGCACTGGATCAAGAATATTTATTTACAATAATAAACATGAATAAAATAATCCGTATAAATTAACAACAAATACTGAAAACAGAATAAAATGGGTATTTAAGATGACTTCTGATAGACGTCAGCTTTTATAAAATTATGTAATTCATGTGACGTTATAGATATATTTTTTGAACATTCCTCGGTAGTCGAGTGGCTAGCATACCAGACTTTCGCGCGCTAGGTCCAGGGTTCGATTCCCAATGAAGAAAATTTTTTTATTGTTAATTTTATTTCTAAATAATTATTCCGCTTGATATTGATTGGTAAAATTATGAAAATTGTTGAAAATTTTGAAATTGAAGTTATACTACAGTCGGGATTACAGTTTATTAAAATGTTTATTTTCTAGATTTTTCAAGTGGGCCGTAGAAAAAATATACTGTTCGACTCGTGTGGATTGTCCATATCGCACTCGAACGATTGAGCACTCCGCCTACGGCGTCGCGCTCAAATTTCGTCCTCGTGCGATATGGCCATCATATGCACACTAGTTGCACAAACTACTATTTCCGTCGACCGTGTATTAACATAAGCTATTAACTTTCTCAAAATTAAACAAAATCATACATTAATGACCCCCTATTGCATGATTTACATTAATCAACATTTTTCTACAGGCAACCCAACGCACATCTTATATTACATTATATTGACAGTTACCTGTGGTATAGTCAACAAAACATACAATAACACCTTCTCTGTGACATTTCAATGTCACTATTTAATTTTTGACAGTACTTAGGTACCTATGAAACAAATAAATATTTTTAGTTTTTAAATATTGAAAAAACTTATACAGTCGACGGAAAAGCTTTGTAACTAACACGAGTATTAAAAGGGCAATTAACAATCTCGAACATTATCTCGCTCTGCTCGTGTGTTAAATTATCTCGATTGTTAATGGCCCTCATTAATACACTTGTTGGTTAAATAACTATTGATGGTCTAAGATCTTTTTAACCTTATAAAAAATCGCAACTTGTTTCCTATACTAAAAAACCCTTAAAATCTTAACCTAACTATCAAATTTACGTATGTTTTATTGCTATAGTTAACGTATGAGCTTCTGAGTTGACCAGAATATAATCCTAAACACCATGAGATGCTAAATGGCCCTCGCGACTCCTTAAACCATAGAGTAATAAATAAGAGAGGTTTTAAAACATATGGAAGAAACTAGCACAAAGTTTGTGCGCAGCTAGTTGAGCATGGCGCATCACAGCGACTAACTGAACTAACAAACTCCGCCTCTTACCACACGAAAATTGTCAATCTGTCAAGGAAGATTTGTGAAAGTGGTAGTTATATGAAAAAGTGGTATTTCGAACATTCTTCGTGTGATATTGGTGTGTGTTTCAAGATGCTTTCTGGTAGATTGGTGTATAAGTGTGGATTATTTGTTTGTCTGTTCTTATTTCATTTTTATTGACTGTTTTTGTGTTATTTTCGATATTTTATTGTATGAAAAATGTTGTTTCAATAGTAATTTCTTAGTAGCAGATTTTTTTCTCCTACTCCTACTAATACAATATTATGCTGAAAATTCAAAAAGCGCGCGTCTTGAATGTTAGTACATACCAGTAGCCAAGGTAGGCGCTAGTGGTAAATTTGTGCAACAAAGCACTACACCTTTAACATCTCTCTTTTATTTATTACTCTATGCCTCAAACTACGCATTATCAAAATGAGAATTTTTAAAAAATGGAAAGAAAAAAATGAAGGTGGAGGATGAACGGAATAATTATATTGTTCCTTCCCCCTCTTAAACAAATTGAAAATTATGTTCATATGCAGTTTAAGGAGCTGCGAGTATCTTTTTGGATATCGTCTAAACACCATTGTATACTCAATTAAAATATGAAATAATATATTAAAAAAGGGAAATATTAATATACCCCAATTCACCATGCTACTGATACGGCCACTTAGTCACAAATATATGTAGAATTGTTAACTTGCAGTTTGCGCCTGCAAGAGCCCAGACTTTTTAGGGTCCTCCTTATGGTTACCCCCCCTCCCAATAAATGGCCTCTATGGAGTCTATGGGAAAACGATTAAATTTTTTAGTTTCTTCAGGCTTGGGGTAAAATGTACTAATTGCCCCCCTGTATCCTGTCCCAAAACTATGTCTACAGTACTTTTCGCCAATTTTGGATTGTGCTGACATAATCTAACTAATAAAATTTTTTTCAATTCATAATATTTAAATGCGAAAATGCTTCATCATCATCATAGCTGATTTTGATGAAATAAAAAAATAACAATCCAACTGTATTCCCTTTTGATGTCTAATTTCAAATGTATGAGTACTCTTTATTTCATTTATACTTATTGCGGCAAAATGTTCTATATACAATAACGCATATTTTTCCTTAAGTCGCTATCCAAATTCAAAACAATAGTAATATATTATGTACCCATTTATAACAATTCTTGGTGACGTATCTACAATTTTTTTTATTTCGGAAAATAAACGCTTAAATTCTATTCTACCTTTAGAGCCTTGTATCCATCGCTTGGCATTTTTTAAAAATTATTTTCTAATACACACAAACATTCCACTTTACAAACCTAGCCAAGTTCGAAATTTATATTGTGGATAATAGGCTGTGGACTCAATTAATTTAATTTTTCTTTTAAATAAAACTTGTGAGATCGGCGTGATATTAAAATTCTTTAAAAATGTTTGCAATCAAATCAGAATTGCAACAATGCTATAATATATGTTTATATCTATAGGTGTTGCCATTTATATTTACAGGAATAATGCAAATATTAGTTATATTTTCATTTTTAACACACAAATATTCAACCAATTGGTAAACTTTATTAATAGACCATTTCAATAATCTTTGCTAATGATTGGAAATTATAAATCCTTAAAATAAATTGTCTGGAATTGGGTGACAGTTTCACAAACCTCTTGTTAGCTTATAACAAACATATACCTACATTCACTTCAGTATCCTCAACTGATTTATCTGACCAACATTCTTAAGCAGCACTAAATAATTCAAGAAATGAGTATGAAACTTACCTTGTATTTAAAAATTCAAATGCCTTACAATACCCATGAATCATTATCATCTTTGAAGCATTTTTAAAACTTGCGCAGAATCGCCTCACAGAAATATTCAACTCGACTTCAAAAAGTCACCACTAGAAATGCTTGGGACAGTTTTTTATGATCCAGTAATAACTATTTGTATACAACCATTGCTAAAAGACGATCTGGTATTACAAGAGGCAGTAAGAGGATCCTGGTGAAAGACCAGTCCATAATAGTGAAAAGAAAAAGACATTACATCTGAATGTGGAACGTAATACTGCAAATGCAAAATCGTAGTGGGTACTAGAAACTATAACCTTGTTTTTAATCTAAGCCCAGTGATTGGTCAGATTGCTGTTCGTTTCACACCGATTTCGTGATACAACTGACAATGACATTCGTCAGTTTTATTCTTGTTAATAATATAAATATTATATTGGTGAATATTACATCAAAGTTTACATACATTACAGTACAATATTTTAGTACTTTCCAATATCAAAACTTCTGTTTACTTTAAGTTTGTGACATACTTAAGCCTCAAATTTAATTGAACACTATTGCATTTTCTACATAACTAATTATTTTAAAATGATCAACAGATGTCAAATAAATTACTTTCATAATAATGTGACATTTGGTTATTACTTTCGCCATGGCTTGTGACCAATGATAGTTAGATATTTAGAAATGTCTGAATCCCTTATTGGTCACGACAACTACGAGCAGAACAATACAGACTCGACTGTAAGACAGTTTTTCGTCCTAGATCGATATATAACTATATTAAAGAAGATTCCTGACAATATAAATGACAACAATTGTGTAGACTAACAAAAAATGGTAATTTTCGATTAAAAAGAAAATTAGCATTCTTTCGAAACCAACTAACTAAAATTGCCTTTATTTATCACCATATTGTAAAATATTTATCCATTTAGTGTCATATAACAATGTGCATGCATATGTGACTGAAAAACACATCAGTATATATTATCTCGTTCCATTGGACAAAAAAATACAGCAACCACAACCTCAAAACGATACAAAACACGTATAGTTTATCTAAAGTCAATGTTAAATACAAAAAAGAAATTTCAAAGAACCGCTAATCGCCAAAAGCAGTGACAAGCGGTTTTTTTTCTTTTATTTCACACTGACTATAATAACAAATGACCAAGATTATTCCCAATAAACGTTAGAATAAGTTTAAACAAAAGTTGATTAAACATGCTTTCGATAAATAATAGCACACTTATGTGTATAAAGTGTGTCCCAAAGTTACTATTACATATCTTCTGTATGTCCCTTGTGGTATATTATTCATTCTTTTCTTATCAATTTCCCAAGAAATTAAAAAGAAAAGAATTACTAATACATAATTAATATTGATTTCAGAAAAAATATATTAGACAATAGTGATGTGCGCGAGTTAATAATTAAGAGATGTCTTAAAACATATGGATGGAGATGAAACAAAGTTTGTGCGCTACCTGTGGCGCTTCACAGCAACTAACTGAACAAACAAACCCTTCTTTCCACAAGGTCATGGCCGAATAGGCCATAGCCTAAGGCGCCACGAACGAAATAAGTCTTTTTTTCTTGCTCGTCACCATAAACAAAAATAAATACAAAATTAAAAAAACTATTTTGCAATCTGTTTGGTCATTTAGTATTATCTCTATTTGGCAGGTTAATAATTAAATAATTCTACAAACAATTACATTGTATTTTTTTAGTCCGATTGAATCTGTGATTTAAAGTAACACTTTCGTGAGAAGCTGCAAGAATTTCAAATTATTCAACCATAAATCGTTGTATTTTATAGAACATTATAAAACAACATAAATATGCAAGATTTTAGTCTAGGGTTACAGTTTGAATGAATTATTTCTTCATGTTACAATGTTCATGTTAACTGTATAATAAATTGGTCAATAGAAGAAGGAAAGTTATATTTGGTATTATATATTAATTTCTTTTTCCATAATAAATTTGTTTTTATGTAATAATATTGATAATAAATATTTTAATTAAAAAAAACACCATACTCCTTCTTCAAATCCTGAAGAAGTAGCAGCTTTAGTACGGTACTTATACAGAATGACTCACCAAAAGTTAGAGTGCAAACAAGCTCTAACTTTCTAGTTTGCAGTGTACATTATACATTAGTCTTTGTGTAAGTTATACAGAATGAAATAATTAAATGAAATATATGAATTGTATAACTCAATGGCAATTTTATATTTATAAATACACCCTGTGACTAATTTATATTAATTTAAGAGAATTATTAATAAAAAATATACTAAAAACTCAATAAATTATAGGATTCATTTATTAACAAGTAAGCAAAAACTCAAGTGTCTTTTTGGACGGTATGACAAAAAATTACCCGCTAACTAACACTCTTAACCAGTTTAGTTTAAAATGCCCCCATTGTTTGCATGTAGTTGCATAGTAATATAATCGTTTGTATTTTGTATTACAGAAATATGGTTTACTTAACAAAAATGTATAAAATAACAATACCAAAAATGATCTAGTTTACCACTTTAGGATTAGAAAGTTATGGCGATAAGGTGATTCGTCGGAAACTTCAGCAGTACTCGAACATTATTTTAACCAGACTTGTTACAGAACACATATTTGTGTCGTATCTCGAAAAGTTGTAATACATATTTTATAGTTAAGAAGTATAGCATTATTATGCAGAAATGATGAAGCTATCCAAATTGAATAAGTAAGCAAAGGTACAAACAATTTTGTAGCTGATTTCATGTATTCAGTATAGTGTAAACTATTGAATATCAAAGTAACGACTGATTATCTAGAAAAATAACTGATCTATTAACAAAAATCAAATATATATTTTTCACTTCAGCATCCAATATATCATTAAGGAGCAAACTTAGACCCATTGTTTTGAGTGGAATATTATTATTTTCATCTTGTGTATAATAACAATTTGGCCATTTACATATGAATCCTCCTGTATGTATGTATTTTTGGGGTAACATTCACTGAGACATGAAAGATTTATTGTGCCCCCTTACTTCTACTTAGTTTCTGGGGAAAGTCTCTGAAACCAGCAGCTCTTTCAGTCCTATTTCCCAAAAGAATTTCAGTTTCACTTTGACTAGGCATTCATTTGATCGTAACAGGTTGTAGTAACCCAGAAGAATCTTTGATTGTCTAAGCCCTACTAGATCTTTCCAATGGTCGGATAATCTCTTTCTTTCCGCATCACCTATTTCTTCATCTATTTCGTCCAATCCCCTTGTATAATGAGATTGCATGTTCCTGTTGAAATTGACAATGAAATTATCATGCTATTTTTTTTATTGGTAATTTACGGCTATATTTCACAGTAAAAGCGATCCACGGAAAAAAGCAATTGTTGAAAGAGGTCCTAAAATTGAAATCATAATGAGTTATATAATTTCAATTTTCCCATTTTCAACGCGACAGAAAATTAGGGTGTAGGAATAGCGTGACAAAGCGTTGTTAAAAAACAGTGTCATATTAAATAGTAAAATCCCAAAGATATACACCTTTAGGGACCATAAAAACTGACACAACTTTGAAATAGACTTTATAGACTAGTAGCCTATAACACATTATTAGTGGAGGGGTCATAGATTTGAAGTTAATATTAAAGGGAAGCATTTTAAATAAACTTTGGCTCCAAAGAATGGATGAAATTGTACATACAATAAGCTTCAACACAGCTTTGAGTGTGTGACATGCTTTGTGTGTTCAAGAACTGAATTATCTACAAAAATATTCAAAAATACTGAGTAAAGTTGAAATTTTCTGATATACCTCGTATACAGAGTGAGTTATGAAGGGCTGTACATACTATTACCTCATGTAGAGACCTCTATGAGAAATATAAAGTGTGCTCTAATATTTTAATAATGTACAGGAGGATTTGTGAATTTTTGATAAATTCTGAATGGTAATTCCTATTTCTAATTTCACTAAAACATTACACTACTATCATATAATTAATTTATTCAAAATAGATAAAAATAAATCAGTGCTGGTCTTAGAAAATTAGTTTGTTTTGTTAATAAAATAAATATCACCCTGTACCCTGTATATGGTTTTCCAAAACTCTCAATGAGAATCTTACAAAATACACAAATAGACAACAAAAATGATGTATTCATTTTTTACCCACTTTACCCAGATGATTGCTCAACGTTTAACAAAAAAATCAAATTTAACTATAAATTAAAAGAAGCTAAAAAGGATGTTAATAAAAAATGCTCCCAACCCAAACTGATATCAAACATAAGCGTAGAGTATTACTACAAATTTACTAGGGTACTACTACCACACCCTGAAAAGCAAATAGCAGCAAAAAATTCTTAAATATGACAGGTTCTATTTGATAGGATTGTTATGTTTAAAAATAAAGCCTGTAAATTTAAAAACATAGCAAACAAGTATATCTTAAAACCATGCCAAGATTTTCATTATAGTATCTTTTATGAAATTACCAACAACAGGACAAAAACCGCACTTTCAAGTTTCCATAATTTAGTCATCATTTTCTTTCTTTAAATAAATAATATTAGCTGAATAATCATCTTTATAATTTTTCTGAGTCTTGCATATTTATGTGATTATAATTTTCTAACTATTCACTGTACTAATAATGAAAAATAATCTACCGAAAAATTACTAGAAGGACAGAGGAAGACAGAAAGATTCAGTCCATAACAACACACAATATATACAACCCGTAATGTTACTTACTATATACATTTCAATCAAGTAAACTGTTACATATGAAATTTTTTTAAACAAAAAATTATTAAGTATATTTATACATAATAAATTATTGTCATAAGTAGTACAATAATTAAACAATGTTTATCATTTCTTGTTACAATTACATATTTAAACAACTATAAATATAAATAGACCTTTTCACTCAATAGAAATAAGAGTGTACATATAAAGTAACCATCCTTTGAAAAACTTCTACTCTTGCTACAAAGCAGAAGTGATACTTTGGTTTGAATATGAAAAGAAATGAAGTGAAAATATGTTCATAAACTTTTTGTAAATAACATGTAGAAAAATTAAGTTTCTACTGTGTATCACTTGCGGAGATCATACTTCTGGAAAGTTATGACGTAATGGTAAGTACTCCAAATAGGATAATGCATTAGCAACAAGAAATTAGGAATGAGCCTTCAAAATTGGTTATATTTATTTCTTCTTTCAGTGGCAGATTCAGCACCTGCAAGACCCGGCACCAAATCAAGCAGGGCCCACTTAAGGGCGAAGAAAAGCCTCAAATAAGAAAAAGTAATACAAAAACTTAACCAACGAGCTTTAGCAACAATAGTGGAATAAAGTTTTTGATTTTTTTTCTAGTGTATCTTTACCATAACTTTTTTTCTGTATCACGGTGCCCCCTGAAGCTTCGCGAGGTCCGTTGCTCAAGACTCGTCTAATCTTTACGTTATTTTGCCACCTAATAAAGTATAAACCAATAATATATCAAGTCAAAAAATTTGTATACTTATACATACCATTTAAGCAATATTTTGTATATATGAAAAGGTCTATTAGGATATGCACAATATTGAGAATTTTCTTAATAAGAAAAAATATTTTTGAAAAACTAAAACCAACATCCAAAACAAACAAAAAATAAACAAATGACTTAAATGTATATATTCCAAAGAAAAATACAATTTTTATTCATATAACAACATGAACATCCCTAAATACAGAGTGTCTTAAAATCCTTAATCAATTACCGTATATTAAACATTTTATTACAAATCAATATTTTTACTTATTATTTTATTATTTTATTCTCATCCAATATACTTTGCCACAGTCTACTTGAATTATTCTCAACAAACCATGTACAATATGAAAAAAATTATGAAAATTTTTGTATCGCCAATTACATCCTAGAACACACTTGGAATTATTCTTCAAGACATTCCAATTTTTTTTTATTTAATCTTACTGCTTGCTTTCAATCTACTATCACTCCTAATCATTTTACCTAATAAATAAATGCACAGCACCTAAATCGTGGAACAGTGTTTTAATATATCTGAAAACTATGCTTTTACAAAGGGTTTAATCACACCTTAGCATGTCCCGAATGTTATTTTCAACAAATGAAATGTATTCACTATATTACACATCTCTATCCCCTGGCATTAGATAATTTCAAGTGCCAAGGACATGATAAAGTGCAAAATTCCATATATGGGGATACAATTAACACTCTAAATAAAGAGAAATGCTTTTAAAATGTAAACTAACCGCAATTTTCAATACACTTATTAATTGCAAAATTATATCCAAAAACTTTGGATATGGTCTTAGAGCATATAAATATCAAAATAGTGCTTCCAATAACAAAGAATTTGTCATTTGTGAGCAATAAACAAATTCAAATGAAATGTTCTTGATTGCTAAATAAAAATTTGATAATTTTGGAAATAGGTATGCAGATTTCAATTGAAAGCACTATCTAATTTACAGAAACTCATTAGTTGGTTAATATTATGAACAAAATTATTTTAAAATGCATATAGTTGGTTACATAAAAATCAAAACACTGTTCCATGTAAAAATAATTGTCAACCCCACTTATCTATATAAAAAGAAAACAGTATATTACAATGTACAACTATGTACATATTGTCGTAATATTTTATTTATTTCAAGTCTGTGTTCACTATAAGTGAATTTAATAAGAGATTATAACTCGGGACAATCAGTGCTTGGACAGCGAATGCCCCGAGTGCTTTCCCTAACTGCTGGTGCTTGCCATCGGGCTCACTGGGGACAAAGGAGTACAGGCGTTGTCTCGAAGGCAACCATTTAAAGTGACCATCAATTTTCGAGAACCCGCGTGGTCCCGATGTTCGCACAGCCAGATGCCCTGCCATGTGCCAAGATTTAGTTTACCTTCAGTTATTGGTATTGTTAAGTTGGAGCCGAGAAAGCATGCTTTTACATGAGCAGGCTGCAAAAATGTTAAAATTATTTTATTGCTACTAAACCCTTATTATCATAAACAAATAAAAATACATAAATAATGATTCATTTAAATAAATAGTATTTTGGTTTTGACATGCATATTTCTCCCAAGTTAGTAATCTATGGATAACATGCAATGAGTATTTTGTCTTGTTGAAATTTTGTTTTTTATGATTATTTTAAACTAGAATATTAATTTGGTGATATTTGGTCCATGGAAAACATGTTACACTATTGTCAGTCACATCAAAAACATTTTTAAAGCATTCTATACACTTTTAGTGTTTCTTACTTGTCAATTCCACATATATAATGTGAGTGTCTCCAATATATGGATAGTGTAAGCTTGTTGTATAACGAAACTCACAAATGTTGCTTAAATACTACTGTCTATTTTTGCTATAATAAGCTTTTCAAAGTTAGAGCCAGCAGTACAATGTTGTAATAAGTGAATTGTATACATCTTGCTCTCAGGATCTCAAGTTATGTAATTTACAATTTTAATAACTTTGGATTTCCTCTTTGCATTTTCTACCGATTAAATAGAATATCTTTATTGCATATTTATACAATTGAATTCAATTGTATACATTCTTATTCTCAGTATTGGAACATTATCATGCAATGAACTCAAATTATTAAAGCAGAAACAAAACTATAACAGGACACAATCTCAAGATTGGGATCTTGTTTTAATAAGGAACAAGAAGATTGCTTTGTGTCAGAAAAGCAGTCTGACAAAAATTTAACAGTAAACACAAAATGCAATGTATGAAAGACAAAATAAAAGGTGATTTTGTAGTAATGGTTTCGTTTGTATAAAAAAATAGTAAAAATACAGCACAGAAACATACTACAGAAGCTGATGTGATTTTATAAATAATAATTGTCAGGGCCATAAACCCAACACTCAACCTTACTTCCCATATTATCTTATGCAATTAAAATAAAATGTTCAAGTCTGTCTTGTTTTTTGACCTCTACTATATACCTACTTTTCTTTTTTATATTGTCTTATCTGTAGGCCATAAAAAAGGTTAAATATGAATATGAATTTTTGACATTTTAACCAGTACAGCACAATAGATTATGAGTTTATAAAATGTGATGTGCTATGGAAGTTAATGAGAATGTATTTGTTATTAATAGCAACTGTAAATTTTATTTGGGGTTTTTTGTGCATGCATTATTTGAAATCATAGATTTACCATATCATCAGGTCCTTCACAGGAATGTCTATATGGTAAACCCTCAGGAACAATTTTATTTAACATCATTTCCATATCATCTCTTACATCTGGATCCCAACTTTCATTCAAGGCTAAGCTAGCACTAGTATGTAGTACTGAAAAAAAAGAAATAATAAAATAATTTGGATAAAGATTGACAAGCTAGTAGGATGGTCTTACTTTGAATATGACACAACCCAATGACAAATGAATTCAACTCTGGTAACTGCCTTAAAATTTCCTCAGTTACCAAATGTACGCCCCGATGTTGTGGTCTTAAATTTACTTTCCGTTGACACCATGCTGTGGGGCTTTGGATAAATCTTGCTGAAGAAGCCATGTTTGACTTGCTATCACCACTGTCGCTCGCCAGTTTGCTGGTTTATATTGTACTCACAGGCAATCACAACAAACAAACACTACTGATACACACTTATATCGCAGAAAAATCATTATTATCATGAGCAAATCATGAGTGATTTTTTAATTATTTAACAGTTTCAATAAAAATAAAAAGGTTACAAGATCTTGCCGCAGTACAAGCGGTTATCAGCAGACAGCAATTCGTTTCACGTTTCTGTCAGAATAAGTAAAGCGCTGTTGTCATATCAAAAACCAAAATCTCTTTATACAGTATAAGAAGTTGACCAACAAAAATGAAATATGTATTTATAATACAAAGACGAAAAAAGAAATACACAACTGAAGAAATAGTAGTAAAAATCACAAATATAAAATAAATAAGCTGTAAGTTGTTATAACTATGTATGAAGAAAGTTGATCCTCCTTCTATTAGGTATAATATTCTATTCTATTAGACACAACTTTTTCATATATAAACATTTATGATCAATTCAATCAATAATTTAAAACAAAATTATTAACACACCGCAAATTAAAAACAAAATAGATATATGCAGTCAAAACAAATTAGTTTAATGCTTAGAATAAAGTGGTTTATTTATATATGTGACTTTACCATAGTAATGTAAACAAAGGTATTCAATATTGTATGAAAATTATATAAATAATCTCTTATTTATTTTTAATAACAAATAAAAAATATTCATTGTGTCTGATAAATTGTGATCAAGCTGACAACGCGGTTACTTCTGATTAGTGACAGTTCGATAATTATCGGCTTAACGATAAGTATATACTCCCGGGAAATTTGAATATTGTTATCTTATTAAAAATTTCAAGTATGCTTCAAAAATCATCAAAATTTTTACATTAATTATGAATCGTAACTAATCAACACACAATATTATCTTCATCATTAAACGTTTTTTATTTGTTCTAAATAATTAATTACGTCGGTATCAGAACATTTGAATTCTGTTGACAGAATCAGACGTCGCCATGAAGTACAAAAACTACACCAAGACAGAGCCGGATTGAATTTTGATTTGCTTCAGGTCAATGAAGACTATAATATTAGTATAATTCACATACAAACGTGTTTGAAAGATGTGCCAAAAAATGGTACAAAAAAAATAATACTTTTTTTGATCAATATACCGAGTTTGAGCGTTATAGTTAGTTAACAAAAAAAGGAAAGTTAATAGCTATTTTCCTCCTACCCTTTTAGAAAGTACACACTTTCCTCCCTCAAATCAGGGAGGAAACTCATACTTTTTCTCCCAGGGAGGAAAAGTACTTTCCTCCCTAGGGAGGAAAGTATTTTTCCTCCCTCTCATTTCAAGTAAGTTGTAAACGATGAAACTTGAGAATTCATTATATTCATATTGTTTCCATAATTTCTAGAACATCCTGTATATCCTGTTTTTTGGTGAAAATCAAACATTAATGGTACTTCAACGTAGTTCTTCGATACAAATTTCAACTTCAGGAATCTTAGATAGGTATACGTTTTTTGAGATCAGAATAAGAAAAGCATAGTATGCTGTGGCTCACTGACAGTAAACACGGCGATTGACTTTTGTGGTGCAAAGTTGCTACATTCATTAAACTTGGTTGAATTTTTGAAAAATGGAGAGCGATTCAAGTGATTTTGAATTTCCTAATACACCACCTAATATTAAGGCACATGCTAACATAGCGTCATTAACCTTACTACCACAAAAATCTAAAGATAGGTATGAAAAACAATATACACAATATAAGCAATGGACTGAATTATATTCGTTACCTATTTGTGTCGTGAATAAATTTAAAAAAAAAGTGGGTAGGAGGAAAAATCATATGTATCACATGGGAGTAAAGTGCCTTTTCCTCCCTTGGATGTTTACTGCCCTCCGCTTCGCGTCGTGCAGTAAACTACATCCTGCGGGAGGAAAAGTGACACTTTCCTCCCTAGTAATACAAATAGCTATTGTATTACTAGGGAGGAAAGTGCCACTTTTCCTCCCGCAGGATGTAGTTTACTGCACGACGCGAAGCGGAGGGCAGTAAACATCCAAGGGAGGAAAAGGCACTTTACTCCCATGTGATACATATGATTTTTCCTCCTACCCACTTTTTTTTGAAAATTTATTCACGACACAAATAGGTAACGAATATAATTCAGCCCATTGCTTATATTGTGTACATATATTGTTTTTCATACCTATCTTTAGATTTTTGTGGTAGTAAGGTTAATGACGCTATGTTAGCATGTGCATTAATATTAGGTGGTGTATTTGGAAATTCAAAATCACTTGAATCGCTCTCCATTTTTCAAAAATTCAACTAAGTTTAATGAATGTAGCGACTTTACACCTCAAAAGTCAATTGCCGTGTTTACTGTCAGTGAGCCACTGCATACTATGCTTTTCTTATTCTGAACTCAATATACGTATACCTATCTAAGATTCCTGAAGTTGAAATTTGTATTGAAGAACTACGTTGAAGTACCATTAATGTTTGATTTTTACCAAAAAACAGGATATACAGGATGTTCTAGAAATTATGGAAACAATATGAATATAATGAATTCACAAGTTTCATCGTTTACAACTTACTTGAAATGAGAGGGAGGAAAAGTATGAGTTTCCTCCCTGATTTGAGGGAGGAAAGTGTGTACTTTCTATAGGGGTAGGAGGAAATAGCTATTTGTATTACTAGGGAGGAAAGTGCTACTTTTCCTCCCGCAGGATGTAGTTTACTGCACGACGCGAAGCGGAGGGCAGTAAACATCCAAGGGAGGAAAAGGCACTTTACTCCCATGTGATACATATGATTTTTCCTCCTACCCACTTTTTTTGAAAACTTATTCACGACACAAATAAGTAACGAATAATTCAGCTCATTGCTTATATTGTGTATATTGTTTTATAGGTATACCTATCTTTAGATTTTTGAGGTAGTAAGGTTAATGACGCTATGTTAGCATGTGCCTTAATATTAGGTGGTGTATTTGTAAATTCTATTCACTTGAATCGCTCTCCATTTTTCAAAAATTCAACTGAGTTTAATGAATGTAGCAACTTTGCACCTCAAAAGTCAATCGCCGTGTTTACTGTCAGTGAGCCACAGCATACTATGCTTTTCTTATTCTGAATTCAAAAAACGTATACCTATCTAAGATTCCTGAAGTTGAAATTTGTATTGAAGAACTACGTTGAAGTACCATTAATGTTTGATTTTTACCAAAAAACAGGATATACAGGATGTTCTAAAAATTATGGAAACAATATGAATATAATGAATTCACAAGTTTCATCGTTTACAACTTACTTGAAATGAGAGGGAGGAAAAATACTTTCCTCCCTAGGGAGGAAAGTACTTTTCCTCCCTTGGGAGAAAAAGTATGAGTTTCCACCCTGATTTGAGGGAGGAAAGTGTGTACTTTCTATAGGGGTAGGAGGAAAAAATTTTTAACGTGTGAGAGCAAGCTACAAAACTTTCCCATCCACTGTACAGAGTGTTCCACAAAAAAGTAGCACATTTCGACAGTTTATAGCTTTCATAAATCTAATCATTCAAATATATTATGCAGTTTTAGTGTATGTTTGGTTGCCTAATTTAAAACCGTTTAATTGAAAATCATTCTTTGGAATGGCCTACATTTTCATTCTGTAAACTGTGCAGAAAATGGATAATATACATGTGGGTGTGAAAAAAAGTTATATACCCAATACGCCTACAGTTTAAATCATACTTATATACATAATATAGGTATTTATTTTTAAATTGTAGACTATTGAGATATTCAAATGTACTCATTTTATTACATAAGCTAATATAACATGGAAATAAAGTAAAATATTTCAAAGATCCATCATCAGAAATCAACATTGCATGTTTAATAAATTAGTGAAAACGTGAAAATCTAGGTGTGCCTGGATATTAAGGTGTGTCACACACGCTTTCCTGTGTATTTTTCTCATCAGCACCACAGCACCCCCTTGATAATTGACTATTGTTTCAGTTCTTAATCGCGATCTGGTGTAGCGAGACTTAATTTTCGATGTTTCACGTAAACAAAAATGGCGACTTTTTATGCCAATCCAGATAAAACAAACGAACTCTGGATTGAGACAGCCGCTCTGGAAACACCCAAATTCAGGATTTGGCACTATATATTTTTTTGTTTTTCTGCTTTTACGGTACTTGGTGAGTCATCATAAATAACAAACACACATGATTTTCTAGATCCCCACCCCCCATGTTATCAAAAATATCAAGGACCTAATATAAATTTCAAAATAATTGCAAATAACTGATTTTCCAAATAAAAACGATTCAAATATGACATTTGTCAACTTCAGCTTTGTCACACTCGCCAAACGTTGCATGTAGCTGCTTTTGGTTGATTTTTCTTTATATTATTGTCTACAATATCCAATTCAATCATTTTGCATTCTTTATAAGTTGTTAAACACTCTAGGAGCTTAATATTCCAAATTTTGATATTTTATTATTTGTATATAAGACTATAGAATCAATATACTATACAACAAAAGCGTAAAGTGTCTTTTTTCACCGAATTGCCATTCATAAAGTATAACGATATGCATTTATTGTAGTAGGTAATTATCTATTTCTGAACAATAATGTGATGTTATCATTTCCAGTGGTACTTTTTTGCTGTTGTATAAAAATTCGTGTTCCAAGGACAAAACAGGAAATCGAAGCAGATTATTGTAGAAAAAAATTGGCAGTCAAATTTCGAGAGAGACTGCGATTGATTAATAATCAAGATATGAGTAACATGGATTTAGAAAGAGGTAATCAAATTACATAATTGATACAACTTTACACAATGATATAAAAGTGACATATAAAAGAATCCTGTCCGAGTCCCGAGTTCCATTTGTTGTCATACTTACAAACCTAAGAAAATAAATGTAATTATAAACAAATTTATATTATTTATGATAATATTATTACATTGTTTAGAAAAAGTGGAAGGAAATATAATTATTGCATTCACCCTTCCCCTTAAAATAAAATAATACTCAGTCCCGGATTATACTATTTTTATCATAATTTTATTTTAAATTTTAGCATTGCAGATCATACAAGAAGATTACAGAGATGAGAGAATGCGACTGAATCCTTCAGCCCCTCCTGCATCCACTCTTCCTCACAACTCTGAAAATATCGCCGAGCCACAGCAGCCTTTTAGAAAATTTTCATCTTTAATATTGTCGACCAAAGTAGCAACAAAACATTAGTCTATATAAAACTTGATTAATATGAGATATAGAGGTAAAAAGAAGAAGAATTTTACATGCTTATTTAAAAAGTGTAGCCATCTTGTACCTAATATCAAAGCGTATTTTTGACTAAATTCAACCTGTTGGACTGAAGCTGAAGATTGACCGGAGAACGGATGGACAAAGATGATCCGTCTTATTTCTAACCTCTATAATCTGAGCATTTCTTTCGTTTTATATCAAAAAGGGTGCAAAATTGTATGGATGGGTGTATTTTAATGGTTGAGAAATTATTTTTATCGATTTTTCAAATGTAATAACTTAATATACTATCAACATTTAGTGATACCTCGCCCTGTATAACAGTTTCGCCCTAAAATATAATTAGCTACCAATATTTTGTGAGTTAACATTATAATAAAATTAATGTCTTACTTACATCTCTAATTTATCTTGATATGATACGTCCATGAAATTGTACTATCTTCTCCTTTCTAAAGAATACAGCTGCGCCTCCAATCAGTCCCAAACAAGTTTGGAAATTATCCCAATGGAATTGATTGCTTGTATTGCCGCTTGGCTTTCTGAATACATGGCTAGGATAGTAACAAAAAGACAATGAATTGCATTTAATAACTTTATTCACAATACTTTATATCAAATATTCAGTTCTTCCAACAATAAATCAAAAATGGAAAACTTAAATAATTCTGCTTTATACTATTCTCATTACTATAATAAACTTATATATTTTTTTTTCCAACAAATAGTATGTACAACCTATTTAAAATAAGAACAAAACTTTTCATATTATAAAGTTACATGAATATCACATACTCTACAAGAACTTTAGGTATGAAAAGTATACAAACTGGATGTCTTTGGGGTGCTGTTAGGTAAGTGGTATAAAAGTATATTGCACATTTAAAGGACAATATAAACATTTTTTATGACTCAACTGTGTAGTTAATTAAACCTTCCCTTACAAGCGATACAAAGTATGCACATCTTGAAACTATTATTATCTACCAGGTGCTGGAGGTTCACCATAACCAGTTATCTCTAACTCTCTATTGTTAATGATAAGCAGGTTAGTTATGCTCGTTGGTGAAGATGGTTTTTGACAAGCTTTTGGCAGACTTCGAAATTTTAAAACGCATTTACACGCGCGTGGTCTGTCAGTCTTATCATTAATTATTGATCGAAGATATAAGAAGCTGACTTGCTTGCAAATATTATTAATGGCTTAAATTATACATATTATCCCAATTTTGATGGTTTCGCACTGTATTTCGAAAATTAGAGGATACCTATGTTATATATTTTTTAACAGGTTAAGTGAGTGTTAAAAAAATTACGTCCCCATTGGCCGATCACTTTTTTTATCAAATTGCCTTTCTATATTTCTTTTCAATTCCTCTTAGTAGCACAGGCCAGGTCATAGACACGGTGAAACTTGGTCTCGCCCAAATTTGTATAATTTGTTTTGCTCAGAGTCGATTACGTTCCATAATGGATGCAATCAAGGGTTCGTTGAAGATGGTTTACTGGTGTTTCAGTCAACATCAACCAAAGACTATCATGAAGAAATGACTGCAGATGTTTTTGAAGAGTATTTAACACAAATGGTCGAATTAATTCCAAATAATGCTGTAATCGTTATGGACAATGCCACTTATCATTCGCGATTAACAGAAAATCTTCCATCTACCTCTTGGAGAAAAGCTGATATTAGAAACTGGTTAATCGTAAAAGATATACCATTTGAAGATGATATGTTGAAAAAAGAACTTTTAAAGGTTGTTTCAGAACAAGAATCGTGAGATAACAGTGCTTAGTTTGCCGCCATAACATTGTGAATTAAATGCGATAGAGTTAATATGGGCCCAAATGAAAGTTTATGTAGCTAGACATAATAAAACATTTAAAATGAAAAATGTTCGTGAACTAATGAAATACTCATTGACAACAATAACTGAAGAGAACTGGAGAGATGCTGTGAATCATGTAATTAAAGAGGAAGAGAAAATGTGGGTTTTAGATAACCTCATAGAACAAACTATAGAACCGATAGTGATTTCTCTCGACGAGTCTTCGGATGATTCTTGTATGGCCAGCGAAGAGGATGATACTATAGATTGAATTTTATATTTCCTATGGATGGTATGTTTACTTTACTTGACATACATTAATTCATTGTCAATAAATTTGAATTATGAAAATTAAACTATATTTTCTTTAATTAATTTAATTTAATAAAAATGAAAATGTAACTTGTTAATAGGCCTGAACGAATGAATTTTATTTCAACTGTAATGTCGACCAAATCTAATTAAATAAGCAGAATAAACTAATATCGTAATCTCCGCCACTGCCGCAATATTTATCGTTTATCTGGCAATGCTCAGTTTTATTACCATTTTGTATTTTGAGCTGAAACAGGGATGTATAGATAACCAGTACAGACACCTACTTGTTTTGCATTGGAATTTTAGTATTTACTTGTAAAATTCATAGGATCACTCTGTAAAAGATAAATTTCTATTTGAATATTTAATGAGGCTACTGTGCTGTCAGACATTAAGAAATAAACTATAGCTGAATGTTATTTTACACTTAACCTGAAAATCATAATCAATGACATATTGTTGAATATTGAATGTGTTGAATTGTTAACAAAATATGACAACTGAACTGTCAAATTAACAAATAAAATTTACGTCGACATTAGTTAAGAAATACGTTAAAGACGTCAAAATTCCGTCTCATCCATTTCATGAATGAGAGATCAAGATGGACAAGGTATGACGTAAAGGCAGAGGATGGTTGAAAAAATTCTACCATTTTTTTGTGCGATTCTGCGTTGGCCTCACAAGCCATGGTACAATAATTGGTTCTTCCGTATTGTTTAAATTTCGAGATATCGCCAAAATACAATATCACCATAAAATTTGAAATAGCCCGCATATATTTTCAAGAGATAGTTCTTGCTGTAGACAATAAAGGCGCTAGAGATAACTGTCCCAGTCACACGTTCAACATCCATCTGTTTTTATTTCTCTATGTACGTAAATGTGTCGGTTATCAAACTTCTTAAATAAAGAATGTAACGCCAATTACTCAATATTAGGCACCAAGCCAAACACAATGTAATGTTTTCATTCTTAAGCCCGCTTTACAGTTCGCAATTCTTCATGTAACATGCAATATTCTTTATCGAAAGCATGCGTAGTAGAGAATAATTTGGCTAGTTTCTTGCCATTTTAAGCTATTGTCTCAAATCGATCTGGTTTGATTTGTATTGCAGCTTGCATGCAATTCTGGGGGAAATGCTGGTAATTTTTTTGTTACCAACAACACAAAAGTTGACTGTCTACTTCTAAACGCAACATAAATAGATTCAATATAAAAATTGGTGTACCAACAATATTAACATTAGATGACTCATTTATAACCTAACCTTATAAAATAAACTTCAATTTTTTTGTTGGTATCCACTGGAAATTGCATATTGTGTAGTGTAAAACGATTATCAATAGTTGCAAGCAATACCTTGCAAGGTCAAAGTGTTGCTGCAATACATTGTAAGAAGAATTGCGAACTGTAAAGAGGGCTTTAGAAACAACTTATATTTTTCATACACATTTTTTCGAGTTTTGAACAGCTTTTAAAATAAAAACGCAAAAATATTATGTGTCTATTCAACATATATATAATATATTTAGAAAAAGATAACCACAAAAGATATATGTATATGGCACATTGTATGTACAAAATAAAATAATTTACAACAAAAATATCAGTCCAAATATACAGGGAATAACTAGAATCGGTTGTTTCGCTATAGTGGTTTGAAATATTATAGATATTAATAAAATTTCCTGAAGAAGCAAAATGTATCTTGTGTGATTTGCATATTAGAATAAAGTAGATACTGAACCTCTTACACTGTCGACATCTCAAGGGAAGAATATTACTTAGATGTATCAATTTAAATATTAAAACTAGTAATAAAAAAAGTGTATGACTACTCAGGCTGTTCCTCTAATAGAAATGAGAAATATTATCTGTATCCCTATGTAGTACATTTTTAAACTTGATTAACAAATCTCTTAAATAAATTATTGTAATGTGTATTAATATTTTTTAAATATGTAACAGTAAAGTGTTGTGCTTTGTATATTTGTTTATAAATCTATCTAATACAATTTGACCTGACATATTTACATTTAAAGCCGTATTACTACTAAATATACGTGTAGTGTATGTTAAAATTTGGAATTAAACAAAAAAATTTCATGCAAGTTATATTTTAACTGTGTAGTTGAAATGTGTCACCCAATTTTAAACATCATTGATTCTTAAAGCATAAATGATATAAAATGATTTAAACTTGTTTAAAATCTGTAATTGATCAATCTAACAATAATATGTATAACAATTTTTAATGCACTGGAAATATAATCAATTTTTATTGCTTTATAAACAATTTTTGCCATTTAATGTATATATTTTAGATAGGACAGAAAAATTTAAGAATCTAGTAAAGATAAAGTTTTAGCATAAAAAAAAATAATTACCTAATAATTATGGACAAATATATTACAGACCTAAAGCACCCTCATATACTTTGGAATAAATATTTTATTCGCTCTCTTTCGCATAAAATTGTGTGTTAAACTTCGCCGTTAAAATGTATACCACTGCTTCATACGTTGCCATCATTATGGCTGTATTGGGTATTTGTCTCACTAACTGAGTAGTCAGTCCTCTATATACACCTCGTACTCCTGGAAAATAAAAGTTATTTTATCCACCACTACTATTAGATGACATTGTAATTTAATTACCTCCTAGTGTTTGTAATACTGGTTACTAAATGATAAATTCGATAAGGTAGACTGTATTTACTTGATGAAAAATAATGAATTTTACATCAGGGTATGGGCACTCTGAACACGCGAGGGTGCTACCACCTAGAGCATGGATGGCAAACCTATGGCACGCGTGCCATAAGTGGCACGTTTGAAAATTTTGTTAGCACGCACAAAATAGTTATTTATGCAACAAGTGCAAAAAAAGTGTTGTTTGCACGCGACGTGAAAATGTGCGAAAATGCGCGAGTGCAAAAACACGTTTTGCACAAGTTGCACAATATTTTTTCTTAACTCATGCAAAAACTGGAAAATTAGAATATAATATGCTAGGAACTCAAACCGTTCTTCTTTTTTTGTATCTTTATGGCCTCTACCTTGTCAGTTCTTAATCATAGCTGGTTTTCGCTTTGACCATTTTAATTTTAAATAATCAAAGATTTTTGCAATAATTGCAATGTAACTCTTTGAGACTAAGTAGTAAGATATACAAATATTATTGTGTATTAGAGCAGGACTAGACACTTGCTTTGGATTTTTATTTTATTGAAATGTTTATGTTTATCATAAATTATCACAAAACTGACAAGAATGACAGATGAGTGCAACAAAAAAAAAACAACTTTTTTCATTAAATGTGTTTAACAAAAGTGTTGTTTTTTGCATGAATGTAGAAAAACAAAATTATTTTAGTAAGATTAGCTAGCGTCGACTCGGTCAGTCCTCTTGCCCAGCGCAAAGAAAGACAGAAAAGTCTTCTGCGCGCTATCTCTCTCATTAATTTTGTTCAAATGCTTATATTACTTTTGACAAAACGGTTATCGCTCCATTAAAAACAGTAAATTTCCATTGCAAATTGGAAAGACAGAGAAGCTAACTTCCAATTTGACCACGTTTGACCTCTTGAACATTTTAAAAAATCGACTGCGGCACTATTGGGGCACGTTTCCTCTTTGAGAAAGAATTTTTATAACTTTGTGGCACGGAAATCAAAAAAGGTTCGCCATCCCTGACCTAGAGAGTCCAGTCAGAACTAAAATTGCTAATTTAATGACATTTGTAACGCCGTTATTAGTAGTTGCACATATTTCAGCGCTGATATCATAATCTAATAACTGCAGACCAATGTTTTACGACGTATACTTTTGCTTTGAACTTCCCAGCCATGAAGAACAACGTTCAGTTTGACTGGAATGAAGTTTAATTGAAGTATACCTACCCAGTTTATTGCATTATTGTAAAACTCCTAACATTTATTTTATTCCATGTTTAATGTCATTGAAATATTTGTTAAAAGAATGTTTTATTTGTTGTGTGGTTTTTTTATTAAATAAAATATATCAACTTAATGATTATTGCTTCATTTTTCCCACTTCAGGTGAAACTTACTCGTGAAAAAGCTATACATAATATTAAGATTAAGAGACATCTGTAGTTATCATGAGATACGATTAAAGATATAGTAAGTTTTTTTTTCAAAGATGGCACTGATCTCTGTGACGAAATTTTTTATTATTTATATATTATTGATAAAATAAAACGGGTTCCTTTTAATATCTTGTTTTATTCATAGACCATAAGGTAGTTAAAGCTCTTTCAAGCCAGAAGTAACAATTTTAGGTTATTAGGTTTCAAAACAGAATTAAAAAAAAATGAAATGGGCAGAAAGTTTTAAATTTACCGCCTTAAAATTAATAGATTTCTGCTCAATATACTCCATTAATATATCATGACAACTATAGATGGCAGCACATTTGATGAAGGCAAAATATTTATTATAGAGGGCAGCCTTTTGGTTATATGTGGTCTATGATTATATGGTTCATTTTTTGACATTTCATTTAATTCAACTTGACGAATTGATTGTTATAATTGAAATATCAATCTAATGTTAAGTAACTTTATATGAAATATCAAAAAAAGGACCATAAATAAATGCCATATTGCAATAAAAGTAAAATTACAATAATTTTTAATATGCAGCCAAAAACTGTAAGATAACATGAATCTTCTTTTTCAGCTGTTAGCGAAGTTCACAACCATCTCAAAGGCGTTAGAGCTACTGACGAGACTCTCGAGGTGGCACCACCCGTACATATAGGGGCGCAACGGGTTAGTTTCCCTTCTATAAGTAGGTTATCTGTGATATGCACTCTCTTCTTTTTCGGCTCGACATCAAAAGTATAAATTGTTTTCGCGGTGTTACCACTTTTTTTGAAAAGGTCTTAAAACTGAATGCAGATCGAATCCTAGTACGCGTATATTTTTCATTATCTACTACATGGAGTATAAGAAAACCCTCGCAACTGTGTGAGCGAAACGCGTCACAAGTATAAGTAGAACATAGGTTCAAATAATATGATAATAGATACAAATTAAATTGTTTCATTTCATCCTGTTAAAAATATATTCCTCCAAAATCTATAAATACCCATTTGTTGACACAGAACAAATAAAATTTATTGATTTGTATCACATGTGTAAATAGAAGATACAAATTAATGTTCTGTTTTAGATACTTTTACAGTAGATTGTGTATTTTTAAATATTTACATCAAATGAAATGGAATTATGGTACTATAAATGATACGATATTTAATTTAGAAATTAAAATTGGTATTGTAGAATTATTTCAACAACTATTGACAAATATAATTATTTTGCTTTAAATGATAACCTATTATTAGGAATTCCAAGCAACCATGGAGCACAAACTTTGTATATAAAAAATGTCAAACGTCAAAAAAAGGTAGACAAGGAATTATCAATCAAGCTAAGACAGTTACCGACTTGATTACTAGATACTGTAACCTGGGGAAGCATCTACATAAAACACCAATTTACAAACTCTTGTTTTCTTGTTCTAAGTCAAAGTAGTAAAAAGAATAAAAGTAGTATAAAGTTGAGGACAATTTTCAAAAGTATATTTTGTGTTAGTGTAAAATAATAATTTGAATAGTTACCTTCTTCCTTGTACACCAAACCCAGGGTTTGCCAAAAAGCTGTATATTTGTTACCTTCTTCTCTCAACCTAGTTCTGGCCACTTCGTGTGGATACGCAATACAAGATGCGACAGTTTTCGATATAGCACCCGCTAACATGAACTCCAAAAAATCTTTTGAACTTCTTTCGTCAGATGTGTGCGATCTGTGCGCCATTAGTTCGGCCTTTATGGCTTCGTATATCACAAAATGGACAATAGTTTCCGATATGCCCATGTAGGATGCCGTTATACCCTTATAGAAACCTAAGATACCCTGGAAAATATTTGCTATTAGACATGTATACCTATATTTGTTTGGATAAAAGTATTTGTATAAAGTATATACATTTTTAAATAAAACAAGGATTTTGAATTAAATTTTATTTAAAATAACTTCATCTTGAAAAAAGGTTTCGATATGAAATAAAGTGAGGGTTGCTAATCTCATCCCGGTATAATGCAACAGGGATATTAGGGAAATAAAACAGTTCTTCAAATAGATCACGTATCCTTATCCGTATAAATAACGTAATGGAGGTACGTGATTAAACAAAAAGAAGTATAAAGCAAATGCGTTCATAACGTAAGCATACATGTGTTTTAATTTTTAACCTAAAAGATGTTAAGACATTATATTATATTGACATCTACTAAAAATAGTCTTTCTTCAAGTGACTTTTCGCGTTTCTTGGTCGTTGAAAAACTCGAACACGGAACACAATAAAGCAATACGTACGTTAGGTACGTGTGACGGATTGATACGTTTCACGTAACGTAACGACGCCCACGTATCGGTTCTGCACATGCGCATTGCAATACGAATACGGATAAGTGGTGATTTTCAGAACTGCTTTTCAAATCTTTATTGAACAAATACCCGTGGTTAGTCATTTGCGAATGCACGAAAATTACAGAATTTCAAGTTTCTAGCTTCACTGAAATTTCAGGAAAAAAAAATTTTTATTCATGCAAAAATTGCAAAGACACGTTTTGCACGAGTTGCCTACAATATTTTTTCTACATTCATGCAAAAACTGGAAAATTGATATGTTAGGAACTCAAACTCAAACCGTTTTTCTCCTTTTGTGTCTTATACGACTATAAAGGATCTTGATAGATAGATTTTTAACAACAAGCTTTTAAGTGATGTAAATTCATCATATAAACTTTCTCCAGTAGAGGAGTTCAGTCTAAGGGCAGTATGACCAACAAAAAGTTGTTTTTTCTGACAAGAATGACAGTTAAGATCTACTGTTCAAAATATAAGATTTTGCATGTTTTTTATCATTGCGAAAATCTACATTGCTTTATTAAAATAATGAATACACTTTTTATCTGAATACTCAACATATCAGTGGCCAATAATTCTAGGAACTCTTGGCATGTCACCATTTTATTTCTGTTATTCAGTCACTAGTTATGTCAAATGTCAGTTATTTATTTTTGTTGATATTCGTTTAATTCTGTATGTCCATTTTCGATTAGATTTTTGTAGCATTTCAAATTAGCTGTATCTCTATTCTTCTAATCACTTTTTTCACTGACATTTGACAGAGCTAGTGACTGAATAACAGAAATGAAATGATTACTACAACTTTTGGCCATTGATATGTTGGGAATTCAGCTAAAAGGTCATTTTAAATTTCAAGATATACGCTTAATCGGGGTATATCCATTATTTTAATAAAGCAATATAGATGTTCGCAATGATAAAAAACATGCAAAATCTTATTTTTTGAATAGTAGACCTTAACTGTCATTTTTGTCAGAATAAAAACACTTTTTGTTGGACATACTGGCCTTAGACAGAGTCCCTCTATTCAAGTTACCTTTACTGATAGTGAAAGGCGCAAAAATTCAAGGATCAAACCTTTGCTAGTATAACTATTGTTTTGCATTCAATTTCTACTTATTATTAATAAAAAAATTAGTAGCGATAGTTAAAAAACAACGACGATCTCTTTATCATTATTTTTAATAGATTGAGCTGATTACTTTAATGTCTAGTAACTACGTTGTTGTTGATGTAACTGAACGATTTGCCTTGATTATGTTTTGTTCAGAATATGTTTACCAATAAACGCAATCATGGAGCAAATTTCTACTCTCATGAATATTAATAAACTCTGAAGACATTGATTATAGAATATTAAACCGTTTATTATAAATACAAAACATAATGAACTAGATGGTCGATGATAGCATGTTATAACAGAAAATGGATGCAAAAAAATCAGAAGTGGGTAGATGGAGTGAAAATAATGTTGATAAGGTAGATTGTATTTTACTTTTTTTTAAACTTTTTTTTTTGTATCAATTAAAAATATGTTTATATGGAAATTGAAAATATAATCCAAGCAGATGTTTTTACCACAAGCAGCACCTCTTAGAGTTGCTACATTTTTTAATTAAATTCGGTAGCGACTAGTTTAGTAGGCATGTCTCTATTTGGATTACCATACTATGGACTGAGCACCCAGATCAGTCAACTAACAGTTTTTACCATGAAACTAATATGAAGCACCTCTTAAGAGTTGCTACAGTTGTTAATTTACTTGGTAGTGACAAGTTCAGTAGGCATGTCTCTATTTGGATAACCATGGACTGAGCATCCAAACCAGACAACTAAGCAGTTTTTACCATGAAACTACTATGTAGCACCTCTTAGAGTTGCTACATTTGTTAATTTCAATAGTTAGCGACAAGTTCAGTAGGCATGTCTCTATTTGGATGACCATACTATGGACTGAGCACCCAGATCAGTCAACTAACAGTTTTTACCATGAAACTAATATGAAGCACCTCTTAAGAGTTGCTACAGTTGTTAATTTACTTGGTAGTGACAAGTTCCATAGGCATGTCTCTATTTGGATAACCATGGACTGAGCATCCAAACCAGTCAACTAAGCAGTTTTTACCATGAAACTACTATGTAGCACCTCTTAGAGTTGCTACATTTGTTAATTTCATGAGTTAGCGACAAGTTCAGTAGGCATGTCTCTATTTGGATATCCATACTATGAACTATCAGTCAACTAAGCAGTTTATAGCATGAAACTAATATTGTAGCACCTCTTAGAGTTGCTACATCTGTAGCGACAAATTCTGTAAGCATGTATCTCTTTTTATTGAATAACAACTAAGCAGTTCAGGAAATGATACCTCTGCATATTACAGTTGTCGATCTAGTAGTACTATTTTATCAGGATATAAAACGTCTGTGTAAAATTATACAATATGTTTAAATTGAATTTGAATTATTCAACTTACCGAAGTAGCATATATCCTTCTCACGACTTGCATAGCAGTCACATTACTATTCCTATTAAAATCTAATTGAAGACGAGTCTTTACGAACCAAATGGGATTGGTAAGAGAACTTGCCATAAAGCCAGCACACGAAGCAGAGCATACGTGAACGATAGGGGAATCTGGAGGTAATATTCCATTCCAGAAACCTTTTGCTTGAGAATATGTACAAAAATATATAGCTCTGGATGGGGCAACGCCAATTAGATTAGGCCCAAGACCTGAAAATAAATTAAAATTGTTAATTTGTTTGATTTAAATGATTTATATACCATCAGCTGATATTAATAATATGCAAACAGGTAACAGACAAATGAGGTAATTTCAGAAAGTAATTGAATCAGTACAGTGCCGCGAAAGAATGTTCTTTGTGTTATTTTTAGAACAGCTGGAAGATGGTAGATTAAAAAATAGAGTTAAGCTAAAGATTATAGAATAAAAATATATATTTTGTCCACGACCACCTAATAATAAGTCAATATTTTACCTCCTTACCAAAGGTATATGGTACCCATATATCTACTAGAGTGAATTATGGTTCATAATACACTGACTAGATGGGGGTACAATTTGGAATAAACTATTGAATCTGTGTATTTTGTTTCTGAAATATATCGTATCGATAAAATATTGTAATTTTTAGTATTGATACTTTTCATAAAGATATTTTCTAATACTAAGTATTTTAAAACAATATATTTATAACGGTACGTTGTATTGATACTTTACACAGTATCGCCCATCTCTATATATGTCAAATTATTTTATGTAGCTACCACAACAGCAGCATTACTAAAGAAAATCGTGCATGTGGACTATAGTTGACAGCTATCCTAATGCAGATATGAACCAATTGAGAAAGAGAATTATCCAGTTATAACGGAATGGATTTGCTCAACATTGAACCTGTCTGCTTTACTGCTTTCACTGAAGGGAGATTAATAATCGAGAATATCTAAAGCCGAAAACACATTGTTCTGTTGCTACACCACGCTACACCACGCCACGCCATGCCGCGCGACATCTAATTAAAAATGCTACAAAAATCTAATCCAAAATACACATACACAATTAAACGAATATCAACAAAAATAAAAATAACTGACATTTGACATAACTAGTGACTGAATAACAGAAATGAAATGGTGATATGCCAAGAGCTTCTAGAATTATTGGCCACTGATATGTTGAGTATTCAGCTAAAAAGTCATGTTAAATTTCAAGATAAACGCTTCGGGGAGTATTCATTATTTTAATAAAGTAATATAGATGTTCGCAATGATAAGAAACATGCAAAATTTAATGTTTTTAACAGTAGACCTTAACTGTCATTCTTGTTAGAAAAAAACACTTTTTGTTGGCCATACTGACCTTAGACTGAACTCTATTGATATATTTTTATCTTTTACCAGATACGAAATCAATAAATAGAAATTTTAGCAAATTATATTTATACATTTCAACGAGTCTATCAACAAATAGACCATTTAGTAATTGAACAACAAACCTATCAAGGAAAGCATGTTTACTTCATCTAACAAAAAGTAAAAAACGATTACTAATATCCATTTGAACTAAAACAATAAAACAAGTGTTTAATTTGTTAACACTTCCATATCAAATATAACGAAGTATTTCATTGTTAATATATAGGTATCAATTGTTATACATACAAGGTAGGGAGAAAGTTTAGTACAAAGTCATTTTCTTTGAAAATAATAAACATTATTTATCAAATTTTAGGGTTATGAACGGTATTGTATTCTTCGTTTTTTAGAGGAACTGTCAAAGTTATGTGACGTCAGAACACGATGTACCCGCTACCCTGTATAGGCTTCAAGTACGTTAAGGCTCATTTACACTTGGAAAGTTTACTGGCGGAAAGTACTTGCCGCCAATAAACTTGCTATCAAATTTATGTTTACACATTTGATAGTTTTGTTTGTCGATTTAATAAAAAATAAAAATGGCTCCTAGTCAGTTGGTGCGTGTTGCGGTTAAAATTATTGCAATTGGAATTAAAGAGGAGTTAAGTAAAAAGATAAAAAAGAAGAAACGAATATGGGTACGAGATTGGATTAAGCGCAGAAATGGTCTAGGTGCTTCTGCTCAACTTTTAAAAGAGATTGCCGCTGAAGATCCAGGATGGTATAGAAATTTTATGAGATTATCGGTCACAAAATTTGAGGAATTGTTAAAGTTAGTCGAACCGATAAACAGTTTTAATTGACTTTAATTTAGTTTTAAGTATTGCCAAGTTGGTGTCTTCAAAACCTTCAATTTCTTTTAATTCCCTTAAAAGATTGTCAAAAACACTTCCTCTCTTTAACTGATTCATGTAATCTTTATTCCGAATATCCCACAATACCTCATATTATTCATAAATATTTAAAAATGCAATTATTTGGCTACTGTTCCACTTCATGATGCTAAAAATGTCTTTAACTTGCCGTAAACAGACTGTTTACACATGGAAACTAACAAGACTTGACAGGAAAGCCGGCCACTAAACTAGCCGGGTCTTCAACTTTACTTGCTACTTGCTGACAAGTACAAATTCATGCTTTCTTTCGATCTACACATAAGCCCGCTTTACAGTTCGCAATTTTTCTTGCAATGTATTGCAGCAACTCTTTGACCTTGCAAGGTCTTGCTTGCAACTATTGATAATCGTTTTACTCTACACAATTTGCAAGTTTCAGTGGATACAAAAAAAAATTGAGTTTATTTTATAAGGTTAGGTTATAGTGTGTCATCTAATGTTTATATTGTTGAATTGTTGATACACCAACTTATTATAACTATTATATATACCTATTTATGTTGCGTTTGGAAGTATACAGTCAACTTTTGTTTGGTTGGTAACAAAAAAATTACCAGCTTTTCCCCCAGAATTGCATGCAAGCTGCAATAAAAATCAAACCAGATCGATTTGAGACAATAGCTTAAACTGGCAAAAGACTTGCCAAATTATTCTATACTGCGCATGCTTTCGATCAAGAATATTGCATGTTACATGAAGAATTGCGAACTGTAAAGCGGGCTATAGTAAGTTTAGTGGCGGCAAGTACTTTCCGCAAGTAAACTTTCCAAGTGTAAATGAGCCTTTAAGTTACTTTTAAGCACTTGCTGATGTTAGTTGTAAGGATTTCTAGGATATGACAGAAGTAACTAACGTCTAGTTTTTGATAAATAAAACGTTCTTTGTAAAATATCAAAGTATTTAATATCAACAATACTACATATGGTGCAGTCAGAAAAAGAACATAAATAAAGATAAACAGAAAATAAGTAGAAATAAAAATGAGAATAGAAGTAAGAAGTTGACTGTGAAGAAGAAATAAGAATGGAAGTTTTAAAGCAACCGTTACCAATGGCAACAGAAAGAGATTTAAATGCCAATTGGAAAAAGAAAAAGATTTTACTTAGAAACTAAGTAAAATAGATATTTTAGGTCACAGTGAATGTCACCCCAATATACATAGAAACATACAATAGGTACCTAAAAATAACATTGTTTGTTCAAAAATTTATTTATTATAATAATATAATTTCAAATTATTAATCTCTCTCTTCCGTGACTGTATTGTTGAGTTTGCTCAAAATAATGATAAAAGACATGCAATCAGTAAGCACGCGAAACGAGATTTGCGCATCGAAATTGGATAAATTACGGAAAATTTAAAACCGCAAATCGCTTAGTCGAACGAAAATAATAAGCAGAAGCGGCATTATGCTGTAGAATACCCATTTTGATTGTGCTTTGACTACGATACTGATTTGATGGTTCTACAACTGTTTTGTTTTATTGATATTTCATTATTACTTCCAATATACCAAATTTGTTAAAACTTTCAAGTACCTATTAGAGTAATAAAATGGGGAATCCCGTCCAGTTCGGCTCGATGTCAGGGTCGGCCATAGGCGTAGGTATTGCCTAATTTTTATTCTGTTAAAATAAAATTCTTTCCTTTTTACGAGTATCCCATCGGCACGCATTTGGCACAATATTTTCAGTGTTTGTGAATGGATAACAATAGGCTAAGCCCATATAATGACCCCAAACCGGGTGGTACTACCTGCACTTGATAAAAAGAAAGAATTTTATAATGAAATCAATGCCAAACTATGGAAAAGGCTTAAGAGGCAATGCGCTGTGTGCGCTCTCGCCAAAAAAGCTAAAATGTACTAAAAGACCCTGTAGAATGTGTTTTTTTTTGTTGATTGAAACTTGATAGGTATTTACTCAATACATAAACTTGTATGAACAGAAATAGAAATTATTTTAAGATTTGCTTTAAATTTGAAAAATAAGTGATTTTTCCTTCAAACACATTTTTCTCCCTTATTAGTTAAGATAACACGTTCAAAATTTCAGGGTTTATATGAACCATTACAGTGAATAGACGATGCATATTATTTTTTGGAAAAAAAATTTCTGTGCTGTGAAATTTGAAATAAATTTTGTTAATATTTTATCAGTGCAGTAATAAATATGCATCGTCTCCGAAGCTACACACTAGTAATATACTGTCAAAATTTGAAATCATTATGTTTATTAATTAATGAGGAAAATGTGATTGAAGGTGCGTAAGAATTTGAATTTTAATGTTACGGTCTGAAGCGACATCTTACGGAGTACATACATATTTTGCACAGAGTGTACTGACTGACTCTCGCCTTGTTTAACGCTTGGATTTTAATCAGAGTCTGTCCTCCTCCAAATTTCGAAGCTTTCCAATCTTACGCGGGTAAATCAGAGCGCATTGGCTCTTAATAGTGGACTGAAAAAGGGGCAAAAAGGTTTCAATTTTTTTTTGAAGGTACAACCACATGTGGTCTTTACAAAATGATAGGGTAGGCCATCTGAAATCGAAAATTACAACATTTTTTAATAGGGACAACACTTTTTATTGCGAAATTTGTCAAAAATCTGTCAAAATTATGTTTTATTACTTTTTCACACATACCTCGCAATATCTCCGGAACTAAACAAGATATTCTCATAAAATTTTTTTAATCGACAGAAGAAACATGAATGAAGATTACTGCGTTACTTTCATTTATGTAAAAAACCTAGTTTTTTTGGATAATTGGAAAAAACTGTAATCTCTACTTTTTTTGCAGCACTATTTTTAGTAATCGAGAAACTTTTTTATTTTTCAAAATTTTACCAAACTATCTGCGTACCAAATGAAGCTAAAGCTTCAAGGAAGTTTTTAAAACAAGAATCACTATTCCAAGTATCATAGTTTTTTAGCAATAAATACGCAAACTTGAAAGTTTCTGCAGCCGCGCCTAATTATTGTGCTGTCTAACAAGCAGGCATCCCTCGCATACGCATAATGCGGTCTATTCCTGAAAAATTTGGCCGATAACTTGATTTAGTTGCTAACGTAACGTCTTTGTTTTAACTGCGATTAGGTAGATATTATTTTGGATGTGTGTATGTCTATTGAGATTTTTTGGAGATTGAAAGGATTAAATACAATTATAATAGGTGCTGCAGAAAACAAGTGTGTGCTCAAGAGATTTTGTAGTAAAAGGAAGACATTCTAGGAGGGAAGGTTGAAGTAAAATGTCATAAAACTTGCAGACAAACATTTATTAGTTCACAAAATACAAGGTGTCCCAAATAAGAATGACTGATTTTAAACATAATTGCTCCAAAGAGATGGGATTTTCACTAGTTTTACTAGTTTATCAAAGAGATTTTTTTAGACTTGGCTGGCATTTCATCTCATCAACACAGGGTGTTTTACTAATGTTGTTCAAATTCAAAGGGGAAAATATGTATTATTTTGAATCTTGTTTAGTTCTGGAGATATTGCGAGGTATGTGTGAAAAAGTAATAAAACATAATTTTGACAGATTTTTGACAAAATTCCCAATAAAAAGTGTTGTCCCTATTAAAAAATGTAATTTTTGATTTCAGATGGCCAGGGACCTACTTTATTATGTTGTAAAGACATGTGGTTGTACCTAAAAAAAAAATCGAGAAGGAAGCGACTTTTTCTCCGTTTTCCAGTCGACTATATTATTAGTTGGGTCACTCTGTGCTCTCTTTGCATACTTAATGAGGATTTATTACTCTATACCTTTCTAAAATAAACTAAAGCTGAAAATGCTTTTTATTTTGCAGATCTCGAGCAGATTTATTCTTAAAATTTTTTTATGAAATTTAAAATTTTATCGAATTAATTAAATATTTTGTAGGACTTACCCTTAAACAAAGCCATGGGCCCTTCATGTTGCACAATATGTTTGAGACATTTGACTATGCTGAACGACTGCTCCGGCGCAAAGGAATAACCTGAAAGAGCTACAACTTGAGGCCGGCTATATTGACATGTTGTCCATAACCTACGTCTCTGATCGGGAACTGTTCTACACGTTGTTTTCGGTTGATTCGTTTCACCGGGTACACTGGGAAGGTCACGGACAACAATAAAACCGTTTTTCGAAGATTGTTGACGGGTTTTCACCACCTCTAAAGGACATGTTACAATAGCTCCAGTTGTCCCAGCAATTCTGAAATAGATTTATTGTTGATAAGTTAAATTTCACACCAGCTTGAGAAATGAAAAATTGGGTCAAATTGTTAAGTCAATGTTCCTAATTATTTTTTTTGTCACTCACTATACAGGGTGTAACAAAAAGGCAGGTCATAAATCATACCACATATTCTGGGGCTAAAAATAACTCGATCCAACCATCCAACCCAAGTAACCCTAGTACAAATGTGCATGCGAAAAAAGTTACAACCTGGCTGCAATTAGAAATCATCAGAAGCCATCGCTTTTCCAGAATATTCGGTTTTCGTTAGTAAAACGGTGCCGACTGTGTATTCAAGAAAATGGGGGCCATTTCGAACATCTAATAAAAACTACACATTTGTAAATAAATAAGATTCAATCAAAAATTTGGGACCCTCGAAAAACTTAAAAATTCTTTAATTTTTGTTACTCGAAATTTTTGAAGCATAAAGAAATATAGGCCGTATCTCGATAAAAACTGATAATTGTAAAGTACTAAGGGGCAAAAAAGTTTCAAAAATAATGTGTTTGAATAATGGTGCCACAATAAGCATTAAATTGTAACGTACATAAAAATTTTGGGAGGGGTTTAGGAGATCTTAACTCCCATAAATTTTTAACGGGAAGCAATAATTCCTTAAATTTTTTTAAAGATGCTCTTATTATAAGAAGCCACTTGTCAACTTTCATTATAAAGCCGCGTCCACATTATGTCGAATGGTGTCGATCGACAAGGTCGATCGACAAATCTCATTCGACATGTTCGACTTTCAACTCGTCCACATCGTCAGTATATGTGGACGTGTTGACCGACATCCATCGCCGACATCAAAACTGATAATACTTTGGATTCGTTTTGCGTCATTACAATTTTCAATCATGAGTGAAGAAGATGCTGTAGTGGCAGCTGCTGCTACAATTATTTTTGCAGTTGTTTTCGTCGACCTCGAAGATTTTGGGTACGACCCAGCCTTGTTAATGGTAGGAAAAAATATCCTACAAAGAAATTTATAAAGGATTTACTGCTAGATGAGGTTGATGGTATATTTCAATGAAAGTTAGCGTTTGCTCCTCATTCCAATCCATATTGAGATACTACACAGCGCACAAAACTAACCAAAATGAATAGGTACGTGTGAGAAATTTTGAGCAACATGCTTCGACACGTCAAAACTAGCCATGTCGATTCGACTTCCTTTTATCCGTACCGACTTGGTCCGGGTTTGCATTCGATTCGACCCGACATGGATCGACAATGTCGGGCGACCGTCCACACTGCATCGACTTTGTCGATCGACCTTGTCGATCGACACCATTCGACATAATGTGGACGCGTCTTAATATATCGAACAACTGTCGAAATATTTGAAAAAATCATTTGGTAACTTCGAAGGGTTGTAACTTTTTTCGCATGGATATTTGTACTAGGTTAACTTGAGTTGGATCGAGTTATTTCTAGCCCCAGAATATGTGTTATGATTTATGACCTGCCTTTTTGTTACACCCTGTATTTTCCAGATAAGATGCAATAGTCCGCAATTTATTCAGTAAAGTCCCAATTTTATATGGCATTGCATCAATCGTACAAAAACAAAAAAAACGATATAAAATACAGGGTGATCCATTAAAAGAAATTGTGAAACCAATGTATTCGATTTTGGGTTCGCCCTGTAAACAATTTCTTAGATATCGAATCAGTCCGATTGAATTGTAGTACTAGACGACCATCACAGACGTATGGCTATAAAAGATTAATTTCAAATTGTGCAGTTTAACGTATGCAAGGCGTTGAAGTCTCGGTTGAAGTCATTGCGATTTACAGGGTTAGAACTTTTTAAATACGCTGTATAATCCATTACAATATTATATCATTGTAATAACAAAGTCATGCAGAATTAAAATTTAAAGTGAAATACAGGGTGTCCCATTTAAAAAAATATAACGTCGTTCTGGAACACGCTGTACAATTACGACTAATTTTGAAATATGAGTCTCTAGGCTGGCTACAATCGGTCAAAATTTCATTCAAATATCTTCAACCATTCACAAAATATTAGACTTTATCGTACTAATTAATCACCCTGTATAGGTACTTTAAGTTTTTACTTTAGTAACAAGTAGTTACTAGCATAAAATGAATGCACTGAATATAAAAGTTTGTAATAATAAATTGGAGAAGGCACGGAATAGAAACCGATCAAATGTAATAATAATAACTAAATTTTTACGATGGGTAATACATCGGGATGCCAATGAGTCGATTAAAATCCGAACAACACTTCCTACACGTTTTATTTTTAAACGTATGGCTATGATGAGGTCAACGTCAACGAAGTTATTTGCACTTGATAGCGTCTAATAAAAATGTAAATAAATAAATTGTAACAGGTAAATTAACATCCGTTCAGCAGCTTTACAAGCTTTAACCTGTTTTTTTATATAAGAGGTAGGGGAGAATGGAAAATTTGTATTCATACTAAATCTCAAATTTCAACCCATCAAAATATTTGAATGGGACTTCCGAGGGGACTTCCTCAGGGTTCTGTTTTTAGACCTGTTTTATTAATAATATAAATGCGAATCTTCCGGATTCTCTATACACACCAGCAGAGTACCAATTTGTGGATGATACATTTTGCTTGGTATCTGGTCCAGATCTAAAGGCTACATCTGAGGTCTGCTGGAGTAATTGATAACATGCTCAAGTGCATCAATACTATAGCAGTATTGATAAAACATTAGAAGAAAATATACCAGACAAAAAATTAAAATATTCACTAACAGGCTGTGCTTAAGGCTATCAGTAAACCAACAAGTAAGTCTAGACTGACAAAGAACTGAAAAGAATCTCTTAATAACAGGCTAGCAAGAGACAACTAAGTGTCTAATATGGGTGCAGGCACATTAGAGGATGTAGTGTAGACCTTTGTTTCAAACGCTGTTTATTTTGATTTTATTTATTTACATTATATTATATATATATTATTTGTGTTGTCCTTTATAATATTGGTTCTTTTTTGCACTAGTGCCACTCATTTGTCATTCTATGATTAAGTACTGACAAGGTGGAGGCCATAAAGATACAAAAAAAAAAACAGTTGAGTTTGAGTTCCTAACATATTATATTCTAATTTTCCAGTTTTTGCATGAATGTAGAAAAAATATTGTACGCAACTAGTGCAAAACGTGTTTTTTGCACTTGTTGCATCAATAACGATTTTGGACTCTTTGTTATGAGTATGAACAGACTTTATCTACTCACTTAGTTTTAATTAACAAAATGGGTACTTTGTTTGAATGAATATTTTAGATAACTTTTTAAAAACAATGCAAATTTAATTACGCAACATCAAATACAGTTCAAGGTTTTTCTAAAAATATATCCATACAGGTTTTCACGTGATTATACAAGTAAAACAATGTATAGTAATAAAAATATCTATGTTTTATTCTGGGAGATGTCTTATTGCTGATAAGAATTAAACCAAATAGAAAAATTGTAAATAATAATAATAATGGCAAAGCAAAACTCAAAAATGTACATCACCAACAAATATCTAAATTCCAAGAAATCTTCATTGGAAACGTTCAAACTAAATTGCATGAGGTGGTCATAGAAACAGATAAAAACTATTCCCCATAGATCTTGTAAGCCCTGATAAAAAAAAATGGAAATCATTAGATTCACAGACTCTGACAAACAGGCTAAGAGGGTACAGAAAGTGCTTCATGGTGGATGTTGTACCAAATAATAACAATATTTATATAAATGCAGCCACAAGATTGCAAAATGAACCAATTTTGTAATTGAGGTAAGAATGAACTGTGTAGTCAAAGGTTCCAGTACCCAGAAGATTAGCCTTAAAAATCTCTCATTTAAATGTACCAACAAGCAAATAGAAAAACTGCTTCCAGAATAACATCCAAATTATGCAAAAATGCAATGAATATAAAACGGTTCAAGATAAAAATGAATTTCCCCATTTCAACAAATTTTTTGCATTTACCATTTACATCCATGAGTCAAATACAGTAAAAGGCAGTTTAATTATGGCAGTGTTTTAAAAAAATCAAGTACCTAATCAACAAATAAATAGGTGTTATTTCATGCTACAGTTTCAATGTTTTTTTATTTATAAGTGGGTATTTATTTTTGAATTTTCCATTACATCAACAAAACATATAGAAAAATATATAAATAAACTACTAGGAACATTCAATGACACTGTTTCTTTCTAATTAAACCTTGTTTATGCAAATTTTTGAACACAAATGTATTGCTTTATTCTAAACATTTTTTTAATAGAATATCCTCTAAAATAGCAAACCTTGGTATTCAATCGGAAATTCTTGTTTAATTGAATTGAATGGTGGCTCATGGTAAACATTTCAAGATGTTATGAAATTTTTGAAATAAATTTTATCCTACCCTTTCCTTTCATGTTGAAGTTTTCACTTAAATAAAAGTTATTTTCCATTCTCTATAGGAGCTTCACCAATGACAATGTTTTTGTTTTTCTAATATTAAAATAGCACTTAATAATTGAAAACAATTAAACATGAAGCTGTATGTTACACAACTGACTACTTACAGACCCTAGGACCTGCTTTAGTGCGCTATGAGGATGTAAATTAACATGCACAGATAATCAAATTTCTTGGGAATATTGAACTTATATTGAGGAGGAAAATATATTTTGGATTGAAAGAACATGAGTAAGAACAATAATAATCTTCGATAAACCTATAATTAAATTTATTTTTTATATATCTTTGGAGAAGAGGATATAATTGGGAAAAAGGTATAAGTAGAGGACATAATTGAGGGCATTGTTGAGAAAAATCAAAAAAAATTCTTAAAATAATATAGAGTTAACATGTTCATTATTGATATTTTTTTCTTTTAAAAGTTTATTTTATACTTTAACAATCTCAGGATAGTTTACCAAATAAATTAGATAATTATTTGGTATTAAAATAATATAGAGTTAACATGTTCATTATTGATATTTTTTTCTTTTAAAAGTTTATTTTATACTTTAACAATCTCAGGATAGTTTACCAAATAAATTAGATATTATTTCATCATCAACAAATAATATTACCTCATGTTTTGTCTGAACATTTTCATTATGAATTTATTTTTTGGAGACTAGAAAGTTTTCCATGTGAGAATATATTTGTGGTCTAATAGGTATGCCCTCATATTGCAAAATAGCAAGGTTTCTTATGCAGGTAATTAGACTTCATACCAATTTAATTTAATTCATTTTATTCCCCAATATAAAACCCTCTAACAGAGATGTTATGCAGAAAAAAGTATTTTTATTAGAACTAAAACTGGAAATCTAAATATATCATCTTCATGGAAAAATAAAGAAGTCAAGTAATTAAGAAAAAACAAAGTGAAGCCCAATAATTCTCCATAAACAATCAGCTGATTGCTGATTTAACATAAAAATTGGAATCTATTTATAGATTAAACTCCAACTATGCCACCGAAAAAGTTTTAAGAACTTTGTTTACTTGCCTGTAAGTAGGTATATTATCCAATCTATTATGTAATGAGTGTTTATCAAAGGATATGGTTAAGTGGAAAGATGTTAAAATAAATAATAATAATACATACCCTCCTGCGACTAAATGGATAATAGTGTCTCTCTGAATTTGAGTCATGTCACAAAATCACAGTAATTTTGGAACATAAACATTAGGGTTACTTATCTCACATCGGGTAATAAGCACACATTTAGGTTTATAAGCAAAATTAAAACGCACAATATCCAAATTTGAGTTTATCAGAATGAATTGTTTTTAATATACGGGGTTCGCATTAGTTCAAGATTTCTTCAAAATGTGGGAATACAAGTAATACAACTACTACGTGACAAATTCCTCGTAACTAATACAAAACTTCATTCTTTCACATCGACGAAATAGAGGCGAATTTCCTTTGAACCATAATATGACATGTCCCCTCTCACAATTACTACCATGCTTTGATCACGTGGAATTGTTTACCCGGTATATGTGTCCTAATTTCACATACACATTCAAAGAAAACGTTTCTTCTGACAATACTGAACACTATTTTCAAGAAAGTTTACACACAAGTCACATTACAAGTTTAAATATCACAATTTATAAACTGCGCACTTTATGTAGTGCAGAAAAACACTTTCTGAAGTGTTTACTGTTTATATTATTAACTCGTGCGATGAAATTTAGTTCCGATTGCTAACGAATGCATTAAAATTAGTTTAAAAATATACAAATAACCTTGACCAGTATAAACAACATTTTTTATATTGTAGTCTTCGAGGTTTACAACTCCGGCACCAAAATAATTTCAAAAACAATTTTTTTCTACTACTGTGCTTTTGGTAAGGCTGTGATGCTTGGATGCTTGCTGTGGATGCTTGTCTGATCAGTTTCATTGGACTCTTGTATGTTTTGTTTATCAATTTGAGTTTGCGCACATATAAATTAGACAGCGCCGTATTAAGAACCAAAACATTTAAATTCAAAGTTTAAACAAAGTACGCCCTTAGGGGTAAGTTTTTATCACTTTTTGAATCACATTTCACTAATGATTTGAATATAGAATTGACAACCTTAAGGAAGTTGTTATTATAATGTAAACAATACCTATCCTATCACTCTTCTTAACACTAACATATTCCAGACAACTTGATTTTTGGCTAAATGTTGTTTGGTTAAGATAAAGATACCATCCACTAGCGCCTACCTTGGCTACCGATATGAACTAGCATTCAAGACGCGCGCTTTTTGAATTTTCAAGCTTTCAGTATAATAATTGTACAATATTTGCAATTGAATAATTTTGCACTTCAATATTTGTTTTTTAGTCTTTCCAGTCAGAAATAACATTTATTACTCTATGTTTGTATCAATTTCTATTCACCACAGGCTCACGATAAAAGATTTAAAATGTTTGACATTTTAACTGTATTGTGGTAGGTAGGTGTTTGATATGTTTTAATAACTCCTCCTCATACGTAGGTATTCTAAATGTGTTCTAAATAATATCCGACGTCTTCACATATTTTAAAAATATTGCAAAATTAGTTCCATTATTAGTACAAACAATAAACAAGACTAAATAAGAATTGAAAGAGAAGAAGTCAATAACCTTATAAGAACTTACTGTCAAACTGCTAGTCAAACAAAATCATAAAAATAAAAGTGTATATGGTCAAAACAAGGATTTAGTTTACGGTAAACATAAAATAAAATCATCATTTAATAAAACTGCTAACAGTGCTAACACCGATAAGTCAACTATTCAGTTGCAAAATGGGATATATCCTAGATTTTAACACTTCTCAGAGAAGTACTATAACACTAAAATATGGACCATTAGAAATTTGAATACTGTATCCAAGCAATTGGAAAATAATGATTCTGAGTTCATTTCGAATGCCTCAAAATAAGGCAATCCATTGTTATCTATTGATGAGTTTATGGATATTATTAATTATAGTTGGTATTTATAAATTTTTGGAAACAAAAAACACCCAAGAACCTGATAACAGCTTATCCACATCTCACACAAATTTAGCACCTGATGCCAAAATAAAAAGAATATTTCAAATTTGCAATTTTCCCGAAGATATAGTAACTGGAGATGAAGGTATAGTATTTAAGAAACCATATTATTGAAAATGTACTTTTAAATCAAAATCTGTTAGATATTAAGCAATATACTTAGCAACTTTATATATATTCATTTAAAAATTCACATATACTTTGAAATTAGATACATTAACAGCTTGGACATTAGTTACTCTAAACTAAATAATACATCCTGTATATTCTTTGATTTGAATCAAAAGTTTTCGTCATTGTCTGGTTGTTTCTATTTTAGGAGTAATTCATGAAAGTAAGTGGACACTTAAAGGATTGCTGATTCTTATTAGACATGGTGATAGAGGACCACTCCAGCATATAAAGAAAATATCCTCTATAAATTGTGGCACAGAAAATAGTCAACTTTTAACTTCTTATAAAGTAAGTTGTTATGGAAAAGTAAAAAGGTACATCAGTTTAACCCTTATTTCTTGATACTGACATACTATTTATAACATTTATGAAATATTACACAGTTTCAGATATTCTTGCCAAATAGTATTTAGCACTTGCCCTCTATAACTTTATTCTCTTCAAATGTGTTAACATTTATAGGATTATTTACACAATCAATCTTCACCTGGAAAAGTATCATGGGTAGGTCCAGGTCCTTTTCATGGTTTTCCATTTTTACCTGGTCATCCTTCTCAGTGTCAATTGGGGCAATTAACAATGCAAGGTAAGTCTTAGAAATTAATTCTTTTTATTTCTAATTCAATGCTGTGTACTGTGTAATTATAATTTTCTGTATTTGCAGGTGTCTCTCAGTTACTTAAACTTGGCAATTTGCTCAAACAGAATTACCAGGAAGTATGGTCAAAATTATTATCACTAAAATCCAATGAAGTGGTGATATATAGTACAAGATATCGTCGCACATTTCAATCAGTCTTGGCTTTTTTATTTGGTCTCATTCCATCAGATACTTTAGAGAAAATAATAATGCACGAAAGCCATAGTATGAGTTTTTGTTTTAAAGATTGTGGTTGTCCAGTTACCGAAAAGTTGTATAAGTAAGTTTCTGTTGTTTATACTCCTGAAATTAATTGCTTTAGCCAGTGTTTTAGTGTTGGTACAAGTAACTTAAAAGCATGTCAAAGCACATATTACATTTGAATTTATATTTCAGAAATGTCAAAAAAAGTATATCCCACCAATTACATTCACATCCGGCAGTTGCTGCATTAGCAGAGTCAACAGGACATTCCCTATTTTCTTCAAACGGAGAACCAGTTACTGCTAATACCGATCCACATTTTGTTAGAGATGCTTTGTTAACATTTGTTTGCCATAGAAATGGGCTTCCATGTGATACTCCAAACAACTGTATCAGGTAATTTCTCTTTTAATCGTTCTAACAAAATTTTACAATCATTTTTTTAGGCGTAAAAATGTCGTGGGGATTTTCACTTATACAGACTGGGTGAACCATCAAAAATGGATAAATGTGCACTGGAAGCGGTACTGTTTATTAAAATCCTACGGTTTAGTGAGACATATTGTCCAGCAAATGTTACAAATGGTATCAAATAGTGGTCCATACCTAGTTGTATACTCTGGTCACGATCACACATTAGAGCAACTCAGCACTGCTCTTGGTTTACATAACGACCCTTTTCTCTTACGATATGCTGCTAGAATAGTTTTTGAAGTTTATCAACAAAATCAAGAAGTCGATAGTACTCGTGGAATATATTTTAGGCTTTTAAGCAACGGCAAAGATGTCACTAAACAAGTTAGTTTTTGTAAAAATATTGTAAATGTTAGCGATAAAGTGAATCTCTGTAAAATAGAAGATATTGTCAGGTTTTTACACGATGACTACTTTAGTTCTTTGAATGTAACTAATTTTAAAGATGCGTGCATGCGATAAAAATTGACATTTATAATTAAATAGATATTCACAAAATAATTTTTTTATTTGAAAAACTAAAAAACTATGATGCTTTGTACATTTTTTGTATGAAGTTATAGCTTGATGGATTTTATCTCCAATCTTGGAAAGGTTGGGAGTAGCTTGGTCTGATGAGAGAAAACAAACAGAATAAAACCTGTTCTGGAACAGAGGGAAGTCTCAACAAAAAAGCACTGTTTGCTCATGGTTTGCTCTTTGCGTTATATTTTTTATATTCTGTGTTTAATTTTAATGAGATTGGTCTTCAAAAACAATGAATGTTTTTAGTAAATATTGTTTATATTAATGCATTGTGTTGGTTTTATATTTTGTTTACTAGGTACATCAATATTGGTAGCTAATTCTTCCATCCAGGCGTGTAAAATAAAAATAAAACTGCAAATTATGACTAAATCATCTTTTATTTAATAAATAACAAATACGTATAAGGTATACCAAAATTTTTCAATCCGATACAAATTTGTTCAACAAGCAGAATGGGTCTACCTACAAGCCTAGTCGCGAATGACTTCAAATTCTTTGTGAAATTTTTATCAATCAATTTTCCCCACACACAAAATATCTTTTACACAGGAAAAACATTAGTTTAAAGATACTAAAGGATTCATGCATGCCCAAATTAAAACTAAGAAGATAAAACCATGTGATGTAGATGTTCATACAAGGAACTAAGATTTAAATTAAAACTAAGAAAGATGGCTCACAACGCATGCGTCAAAACCCAACCATAGATCACCACAGGTGATTGTTTACATGATTGAGCTGGTTTACGTTTAATTTATCTTCAGCGATAACACGCCTTGTTCTATACTCGCGAATATTTTTCCGATAGAGGGCGCTGCAGTATATGTCAAAGCTGTCAGTGAAATGGGGAAAGCAATTTTAACCCCCATTTGTTTTAATACACGTACTGTAATGGCGATTTGGTTTGTTTTCTATAATCCAATTTTGTTCGTTTTCGCGAATTATATCATGGATAAATTAATACTAGGTCTTATGGTAAAGAAATTATTGGGTATAATGTATAGGCATAACTTACAGTATCTAAAGTCAGATGCAGTCTTATCGTGCGGGTCATGATTCAACAAATACATACTCACAGATTTTGTTTTCTTTTATTGCGTTTAATTATAACTTCCAAATAAAATCCGTAAGATAAATAAGACAGATTTATGCAATTTTGACGGGAAAAAGAAGGATATGTATTTAGTTTTCAGCGATTCTAAAAAGTATTTCACCAGCAGAGTTTTTATTTAAATATGTCAGTTTGACAATTCAAAGTGACTGAATAATAAGTAGCAATTTTTCGTTTTTTTTTGTATCCTCAAGCAAAAAAATGGTACTTAGTTTGACGTATTATTTCGAGAATGAAAGAAGAAGTGGAAATTCGTGAATCAGTGTAATCTCACATTTTGGTAACCTCTGTGCTTTCTGATTTGATACATATAGTTAGTGACCTTTGAAGCCGCACGATAAGAGTGCCTTTGACTATAGGAGAGTTGCAATTTATATTTCAAAAATGCACAACAAAAAATAGATAAACATGTGATAATGGATAAATTTTACTTGCTTTATCACGGAGCTTTTAGGATTGGTGGTTCCGTCGTTTGGGATTGAGTAAAGTTCCATGTGAATCGTATTTAGTTAAAATATGAAACAGAAGTGACTATTAAATAGTTTTTTTATCAACAACCCGAACTACAACCCCACCATCAAACCTAATCTAAGTTTTAAAATTGACACAGGTTTCAATAGTGATCTTTCCTTTAAAAAACATCATAACAAGAACAATAAAACAAATACTGCAAAACTTAAAAATAAATATGTCATGCCAAGGTATTAATTTTAATAAAAACTAAATAGCTTTTAATAGTTACACTAATAAAATAAAACAATAAAAATTAAACTGAATATGTTTGTATCACATTAAGTAATCAGCCTTGCATACTAATAAAGTAGATAATGATGAATGTAAATAGAAATTTCATTTTGTTTTGGAATGATTGTGAATGAATATCTTGAAAGTACACGAGAAGTACTAAAGTGTATGAAAAACTTTTTGTTTTTCCCAAATACCAAGTGTTGAATTAGAAAAATTAACTGTATAGCTGTAGTTCATATTAAAAGTTGTAGAACATAAAAAAGCGAAATAAAGAATCAACTAAGAGTTCACAAAAAAAAAAACTATTACCAACTAAAGAATTTAACCAAAGTTACAATATTCCTACGCTGAAAATATTTGACAAGAAGCGCATATTGTTTTTTCCAACTAACCAGGATTCTACTAAAGACCCAAAAGACCTTAAATGCTCTTTATTAAAATAACATTCTGGTTAATTCATAATTAGAATAAAACTTTCAACAAATTTTTGGAGAACTTTTTCCTGACATTTATAATTTTGTTAGTTGCGAAATTGAAGCTAAAACTAAACGACAATTTCTCGATATAGGTAGAGTTTGTTCAACCATCCTTTGCCGTTACGTCATAATTGGTGACGTATTCTGCTGTTTTAACGTTTGTCTTATATTAGTTGAATGTTATTTCACACTTAAGATCAAAATTATAATCAATGTCATATTTGCTGAGAATGGACGAGTTCTATACAAGTGAATTGCTGCCAACATAACGAAAAAAAAATTACTGAAAAAGGTTAGTCGCATAAGGAAATGGTTTTTCCAATCTATGTTCAGTTTTTCTTATATGTTTTGAGTCCCTTTACCACCCATGTTGTACCCGAAAAGTTTGGAGGTATTTTTAGTTTGGGGTATTTTGCATCTTACAGTTGACGAAACACAATATTGACAGCTGTCATTAGTTGTTCGTCAACTGTAAGATGTAAAATACCCCAACTAAATAAACCTACAAGTTGTCAAAAGTGACAAATCCAATTTTCATCGACATAAGTTAAGAAATACGTTAATGTCATGAAAATGAATAAGAGATCAAGATGGACAATGTATGACGTAACGGCAAAGGATGGTTGAACAAACTCTATATTAGTTCAATAACTGTTTTTTTTTGTTAAAAAGGTTGCCTGGGTGAGCACAAATAAAAATTTCACGATTAAATATCAACTGGAAAGAAACATTTTTAAAATTTAAAACGTGCAGTGAGTTTCTTCAAGAGAAAAGTAATAGTACAGTTGGCGCAGGTCGCGAGAAATGTTAGGCTAGATAGAATTACTATTATTTGAACATTATTTATGTATTTGAACGTCCCAACAGAGTGCACACCCTCTAATGTGCCAGCCAATTGCTTCTCGTAGTTTCAGTTGTCATTGAGACTTCCTTCTTGATATTTGGTACAATCAAATTAAGAAAAACTCCATGTACCATCTTTTTCTTCACTCTCAAGTATGATAACCCTAGCTTAAGCCAGAGATGCTGAAGCAATAACTAAATACTCGTGATACCAACACTGAACACATATCAAAGCCATATTTTCGCTACCTAGACTATTTAAGTGGATTAAAGCGATTCATTTTCGCGAAAAAGTAATGACGTCACGCTTGAAGCGAAAATAGGCGTGGTCGAAAGTTCGCCAGCAAACTTTGAAGCGGTTCAGCTATTGTGCGTCATTAAATTGACAGCACGGACAAAACAAATAGATACTGGACCAATGGTGTGGCTGTTTTTACTTTGTTATTTGTAGGCAGCAATATTCGAGAAAAAATCGATTGATTTAAAAAGGTACAAGTTGACAATGTGTTTAAAAAAGGTAAACAGTCCTCTCTCGAAGAAACTACACTTATTATGTTAAGCTAGTTTTGAAATAAGATTAGTGGGAAAGTTCGCTTTTTAAATAAGATTTAAAATCCACTCAATAACAATGAATATCACTGTTTTTGGTTGTAGATGTCTCAATTAATATATTTGAAAAGTTCAATTAATTATAACAATCCAAACGTGTAATTCAATAATAAAAAAAGTGATGAATTAAGTGACTAGATCTCATAAGAAGTTAAAACTATAAATTTGATTGAAGATTCCTAACTGCTGCTTTATGCCATTCTCACCGATCCTGTGGTATTCTGTATCCTCGGAGAATTTTGCTTTGCTAAAAAAATATTATTACTTAATATGACTGATGAAAAAATCTACTTCTTAAATATACAAAATAAGTTGATCGAGACGCCATTATACAATGTAATCCAAAAAGTTGTATACTTGTGGTGAAAAATGTTATCTTATATTCTATTTTGTCATGCAAAGATTTTTATCAAGAATAATTTTTTTGTGCGACGTAAGATAAACTTTTTCCCCATTTGTATACGCAATTGGGCGTACTAGAAATCAATGAGACCTCTGGCGGAAAAAATTGTAATTGTCGCAACGAGTAAAACAATTCGGTTTGCATTGTTTTTGTATTATATGCAAGTCAACGTAATTACCGTATATTCGTACTTTTTGTTTAATTTTGTGTCAGTGACAAGCTTAAAACTGTGTTTTTCTATTCAAATCAACTGTCATCATTTCTAAGGTTATATTCTTATATAATCAGAGATATTATGGAAGAGGTTGTTATCCATTTTTTGTTTTCATTGCACTTTTATGAAAGTGTCACTTATTTCCTCTATAGGTACCATGCAAAAATATATGACCAGCATATAAAACTGCCTGTCCCTCATTTATGCACCTAGATGAAGTCTCGACATTTCCAAATTCAAATAAACTTTGCATAGTCCGTGTATACCTAATCCATACTTACAAAAACAAAGAGAAAGTAAGTCAGTATTAAAGATTTAAAATATTACTCAATACAAACGAACCTTCCCTGTAATATCTGTAGATATTACCATATCAAAAATAAAATAAAAACACGAAATCAGCCCTAAGCTTGTTTTATTTTTGACAAATATCAACCATACCTATTACTCCAAAAATAAAAATATCAGGAGTCAAAATTTAGTTTAACAACACAAAATACTAAAGCACAATCAAAGAAAAAGTAAAAGTTTCACAAAACACACACTGAAAATAACTAAAACAGCAGAATAAAACCACTTAAATATCAAAGGGCTTATACGGCAGCTGATTTGTTTTACTCGTTGCTAGGATGACATTGACATTTCGGAGCGCCATCTATCGAATTTTACTTTTCCCAATTGTTTGTGACAGACGCAGAAAGTTCAGAAACTTATACATTTTATTATATAAAATATCAGTTATATGTTTATCCTGTATTTACCTGATATTGATGGTCACCTTCAATCATCCCTACTACAGCTACTATTTGGTATTGTCTAGCTTTCATCGCAGTTTCATTTTTTCTTAAAAGCCTTAAAGCCGTCGATGCACTATTCGTATCTCCAAGTTGCGCCATCTGTAATGGCGAATGACTTGGATCGAGTACTAGTAATATTAAACTTCCATCTCTATGCACTTCTATACCCATAATCGTACGACTATGACCTAATTAGAAAATAGAAAAAAAAGACCAATCAACACAAATTGAATTAATCGTACATTGATTTATTATTTACATGTTGCAATAAAGAAAAAAATAATCGCTTTTTAGTCCATGGAAGTAGTTTAGCAAAATTCTGCTTAAACACTGGTCTGTCATTTTCAAGGTCGTAGCTACATGATGTTACATTCCTAATAGTAGTATAATAATACTTTTCTTTTACCTTGATGTTGTAAATATAACGGAGGTGTGAATTCTCCACCGATAGAGCTTTCAAAATACTTGAGAACCCAATTAAAAAGCTCTGGATGGGATCCTCCAGGTCCTGTTGGCTTGTGAAAATCCACCAGCTGACATTTTATTCGTAAGAACGAGAGAAGCGTAACTACTTCGGTTGCTCCTATCCATTTTCTTGTATTCACTAGTCGACATCCCAATTGTTCTGATCCCTTCAAAATAATAACATACAGTAGATCAAATTAACCTCAACCTTTACGTCCCTAACAATTAACAATAGTGAACACAAAAGATTGTTACATTTCTTACAATTTAATTTTAAACTTATTCCAAACAAAAACCGCTGACGATAGACAAACACTAAAAGCGCATACGTCCTTTCATCTGAAAGATCATTGGTCAACAATTATTGTTACTACTTTTACTTTCTTAAACCTTGATTTTAACAACTTTCACAATTTTATTAAATACAACGAACACTTCCAGTTTTCGTTAACATTTGAAACATTTATAGCCTTTATGATGACAGTTCTAGATGATTTCAGGTGTATGTCTTCTTCTTTTTTATAGACTATAGACCTTTACATATACTTAGTGCAGGTCCGACCTGACATCTTTCACTTGAAGGGACTGGCATGTCATAAGTCATATTATAGTGTTTGTTTACAGTTTACATCATCGGAAGCACGGTTTGAATTTAATTCAAACTAAAAGTATACTTTGGCAGGACAATATTAAAGGAAATGGAAAAAATTATCAAGTGCAATAAGTTAACTAACCTGAATGTCAAAACCCTGTGACCATGCCTGCTCGATGAGACCTTGAATCCTGGATATACTAGGAACAGAGCTTCTAGGTGGTTTTTGATCTTGCCAAAGTTTATACAATTTTTCATTATAACCTGTATGTGTAAGCAGACTAGATATGAGCATCTGGGTATTCCTATAACCACAACCCCATCCTCTATCACCATATGATGATGCATAGTGATCGACACAGGTGCAGAGAAGAGTTCGTATTACGTTGGTAGCATTATTACTAATTGCTCTTACTCTGGGTACCTGAAAATAAATCATCAATTATTTTTGACGTGTTTTATCTTGTTGAGAACGTGAGTACTAAATAAAATAATCCTATACTATTTAGTACACTATACAATTAAAACTTTAATATACAAATACTAATATGAATTTATTATGCATTTTTACTTTAATGATCTATGAAAATGGATAGAAAAACATTTTACATTTTAGGTAAACTTACTATACTTCTCGTTACTGAGCTTCCATCGTCAATCCCACAACTTTCGGCTGCTCTCAAATCCAAAGTTCTTTCATAATAATCCGAAACGCTCATTTCTCCTGCATATACAGCCCTTTGCATGTTTGTTATTGTCTGTTCCTTAAAATTCCCCTGATTGTCCATACCATATTGAGCTCTTAACATTTCGAATTCTCGCTGTTCCCTTTCCCTAAGCGCCGCCCGCTCTGCGGGTTGAGGAGATCCAGCTGGAAAATGGGATTCAACATGTCTAGATGCTCTTTCACTCTGAAAATATCAAAGGAATACTAATGTTTACTGAGAATATAGAACAAATTAAATACTTACATTTATATCTCCCTCAAGAGTAATACCACAGACTGGACAGGACTGAGTCGTTGGACTGGCAGGCGAAAGTATATCACGATGTTCAATATTGACATGGAGCTCCAAGTCTGGCGCAGATTGAAAATGTTTCGAGCACAATGGGCATACATATTGTTCTGTTGCTGTCGAAGTCGTGTTAGTACCAATTGACGGAGAGCTCAAATCAAAATGGCTTCTGCAATACATTGAAACAAAATCATCAAATTGAAAATAAAATTTAGATATAAAATTCACGACTGCAACGTCACTCCAGAGGAACTACTGAGCAAACGAATATTAGACAAAATTGTATATTGTATAGTCCATTTCAAGATATTTCGTTTTGCCTTGATTAGTTACACAATATTCGGAAATATAGATATAAAAATCGTTCAATCGTTACTGTTTACTGTACAATGAGGGATTCATAAACTTTTATTATTAACTCTTTTAGGCCAGATGCCAAATCAACGAAATATTGTTAAATATTCTTTACCTGTTAACATGTTCCTCTAACTTATATGCGTTTGTACTTGTATAATTGCACATTGGACACTGGAGGGTGCAAGAATTTTTCAATTTTAGATCTAAATTAGTGCGTAATGGAGATCCATGACCATGGCTGGATTTATTGGGACTAACTTCTCCTCCACCATTTATCTGTAAGAAAATTGAAAAAAAAAAATAGAAATTTCAATTTAAAAAATTAATAGCTTTACCTTAGGATTTGAATTTATATTAATGTTACTTTTTACGGATCCATGATTTGTACTATTGCTAGAGTATGAAGCAAGGTTCCAGTGATCTTCACCATTTATTCCTCCACCATATTCTCTAGAAAATAAAACGTAAACTCATACATACATACATACACTTTTAGTTAAGCAAAAAATTTCGGAATTTTGGTGCTACTTAAAAAAATAAACTGAAGGTAAGTGTCTTGGGAGGAAGAAACAAAAATGGTACATTATTTGAAAACTTGTTTTTTCCTAATAGGAAAAAATATATCTGCATATATAAGAGGAAAACTCATATAAAGTTAGTAATGTTTCTTTACTTTAAACTCCACTGGTTGCAAAAGGCAGTGCGGATTGTATTAAAATAATTTAAATTAAATCAATGATAAAATTAGTATCATTGGTCATTAATTTATTTGTTCAATAATTCAGTCAAGTATTTGTAACCTTCAACTACTTTCCAAGAATATATATTGATTATAATAGGTAACCTCAATTTTGTGAAAATGTTGTAATGGTTCTAAGCTACATTAATTCACCTTAAAATGAGAATGTTGTAGTAACGAAGCATTTCCATGTGCTTGACATTATTTACTCCTTCAACACATATCTTATTGAATAAAAAATAAATGCTTTCTCTTCTGGTTCTATCTAGCTGTTTCATATGGGTGCAAGAAAATTATGACATAACACCTGCAACTCTAGTTTCATAATTTTATTTCCTAGTCTGATAAATATATAGTTTCATTATTACAATCATGTTACAAAATCTGTACCAACAGTTTATTCATATTTTAGAACTAAATAAACCAAATATTTATATATGTATGTAAAGCAGATATTTTTAGGAAAGTATATTATTGTTTGTATGTATGTGTGTATATAAGCAATAAATGTATAATGAATGTACTTATTCTAATTACTTACCTAGGACTAGGATCATCTATAAAGCTTATATTCTGCTCTGATTCTGGTGTTAAAAAATCTAAATGTGCTTGATTAACATGTAAAATGAGTTCCGCAACGTTGGGTACTGATAACTCGCAAAATGGGCAAACACCGTTCGCTTCAACGTGTGCTGTATGAGTATGAATTCTAAATTCATCTTCTGAAAGTCCTTCTAGTCCACAAATTTCACAACAATGACTGAATTCTGGTATATTACTTGCCATTTTGTAGTTATCTAAAAATAAATTATTTTCAATGTTTAAAACTTTTAGTGAGCAAACAAAAACTTATGCTTTACGTGTATTGCTCTTTCTTCATTGAATGGAGAATTGTTCGATTGTGGAATTTCAACTTTGATGGAGGAATTAATGGAATCACTGGAACCCGGAAGAAGGAAAATTGCTTCATGACCTAATTTATAGCAACCCTCATAACAAAATTGCATAAAAATTGCCTATTCATTCAATTTTTCGCGAAATCATAATTAGGTCACGTCAATTGTCAAAGTCAGCTGTTCCATTGAATGAAATGCTCAAATTGATTTAGCCAACATATCTTTTGAACAGGTCTGGTCTAGCTATAGAAAAATAACTATTTATTGAATAATTTATTTCTTAGTTTATGGGTTTAGTTTTTGATATATGTATGGGAACTTTATTCAAATCTCAAATTAATATTAGCTAGTAATTTCAATTAGTACTGATTATGATTATTAAAAATATTAATGAGCAATTGAGAACCATAATTATAACAATCGTATTCATATCATAATATTCATAATCCTAATTCATAATGAACAAACAATAATCAACTATTAGTCCGCAATCTGATTTATTAATATTGATGTTTTTTTCTTATGATTCCCAGTCCGTCTCTGGAATAGAATGACATCACAAGACACTGACAGATCAAGTTCATTTTAAAATGTTTCATGAGAAAAGATAGAATTTTAAGATAAGTTTCATACACATATTTACGAAAACAATTTGAAAATTTCATTCCTGTGACCTTTTTCACCTTTGAATTGTTACATTTTGGTGTTACGCCAAAGTACTAAAGTTTTCGGTATTTTTTAGAGGGATAAAATGTCTGAACAAAAAAATATTCCAAATGTGTTTAAATTCATGTTTGGTGCAGGAGCAGGGTAAGTTTTTAATTTATTACATTATATTATAATCATATTAGCACTGTCTAAATTAGATAATGATTAGGTAATGATTACGTTTATGAAGTATGTATATTAAACTGTAATATGTAATTTGGTTATTCTAAATACATATACTGAAATTTGTATTTGTTATTTTTCTGATTTTATCTTGAAAAATAATGTATCTTCAATTTAAGATTACTTGAGCAATACATAATATATGTTCCTTGAATGTTCAATCATTCTTATTCATAATCACACTAGTATAAATTAACATAATGTGTTTTCAGACAATCCTAAAAATATGTATTCTCATATAGTGACTAAACCGGACTAAACCTATGGACTAAACTTCTTTAACAAACTGGTTCGGTATCATCATTGTCTAGACAATGGTATCATCTATATAACATAAATATTATGCTGTAGAATGTTGAATAAAAATACAAAAGCAGATACCTATCATAAACAATAACATTTTACTAAGAATTTTATAGATAATTCCATATCTTCCATTGTATATTTTTCCAAAAACTAATGAACGCTGTTTGATTTTAATTAAATTTGTAGCTTGTACAGAGTATTCAATCTGTACATATTTTTTTCATACCTACAAAGGTTTAAAAGAAATGGATACTATAAACTGGTTCACTGGATAACATTAAATGTAATCAAGATTGAAATTTTAACAATTCAAAAATGCTGCAGAGTATTTGTAATTAAAAATACCCCTCAAATTTCCAAATGAAGTAATTTATCAATGAAGCGACAATTTACAATTATTAAGAATTTGCTTTTAAAATTTGCAGTAATAACCTGGTAATATTATTTACAAATGACTCTACCTGTTTTAATTTAGTTTATCTTTTATAGAATGGGGGCTACCTGCTTTGTCCAACCTTTGGACTTGGTTAAAAATAGAATGCAGTTGAGTGGTGCAGGAGGCAAAGCCAAAGAATACAGAAGTACTTTCCATGCTTGTCAAGTTATAATACGCCAAGAGGGAGTCTTTGCAATGTACAATGGTCTGTCAGCTGGACTTTTAAGACAATTGACTTACACTGGAACAAGATTAGGAGTGTATACATATCTTTTTGACACCTTTAAGTCACCTGATGGAACACCTCCTGGTTTCTTTACCAAAATGGTGTTGGGTATGGCAGCTGGTGTAGCAGGAGCATTTGTTGGTAAGTATGTTTTATAAAATATATCAAAATATTGGTGTTTAGCACAGTACACTGTTAACTGATACTATTTATATTTCAAGGAACACCTGCTGAGGTATCTTTAATTCGTATGACCGCTGATGGACGCCTACCTGTCGAGGAAAGACGAAACTACAAAAGTGTAAATGATGCTTTGATCAGAATTTACAAAGAAGAAGGTCTTTTCACCTTATGGAGGGGAGCTATACCAACGATGGGTCGTGCCATAGCAGTAAATGCAGCTCAGTTATCTACTTACTCTCAAGCCAAACAATTGATAGTACAATATTTCCAAATGAAAGATGGTATACCATTACATTTTGTATCTTCCATGATATCTGGATTGATCACAACTATAGTTTCAATGCCGTTGGATATTGCCAAAACCAGGTAATCTTAATCTTATAAATATAATTACATTTTAAATCATGGGACTGCTTCAGTGCTTTTTGTTTAATTTATTTTGGTATTGGTACCACCTCTTTATCTTAACTCCACCAATATTTTCCACATTTCTTCTATAATCTGGTTTGCTAGTTTTTCCTTTTGACTGCATTTATTTTTTGTTATAGGTTACAAAACATGAAGATAGTGGGAGGAGTAGCTGAATATTCCGGTCCTATGGATGTACTGGGTAAAGTATTGAGAAATGAAGGAATATTTGCCCTATGGAAGGGCTTCCTTCCATATTATTTACGACTGGGTCCTCATACTGTTCTGACATTTATTTTCTTAGAACAGATGAATGGTGCATATTATCGCTTAGTTTTAGGTCAAACCGGAAAAGTAGGAGGTCTTTAAATCCATTAAAGGATAATATAAGACGACATAATTATAATTAATGCTAGCCAAAGCAATAAGAACTAATTAGCATATACGTAGGAAATTTTAATTGTTATTTAATATTATTTTAAATCTCAAATATTGAAATGTAATTTTGATTGTATTTATTTTTATACAATAGTTATTCCACTTTTTATTCTCAGGTTATGTATATTTGTACACACATAATACTGTGATATTAAAAAGGTATACAGGACCGTTGATAATATCTACGTTATTTATGTCATAACAGTATATCCTATCCTATCCTATCCTCAATGTTCACAGTTGGTGCCAAAGGAAACATATGTTAATCCTGGAAAAACTAGAAAAGGGAAATTTTCAAGGCGAGACTGTGTTTGTGGACATGTAGGATCTCTGGAAAATCTTTAAGACCCAAATGAGAGATTGTTAGACCAAGTTAGATTAGAAATTTTAGATAGGACGATCTAATCAGCTGTTGTAACAAAACAAAAAATACAGTTCCAAAAACTTCAGGATCTACTAGGATTAGTACAAGGTAGTATAAAAAAATAATTTTTTTATTAGTCCCAAGTATCCTCTTTGAAACTAGCACTAAGTATTTTTTCAAATTATATAGTTTTTAAGATATTTATGACAAGTTTGAACGAACAGGAAAAATTTTGAATTTTGCATAACTTTAGCTTTCTCTTTTTATGTTGATCAAAATAGGAATGGTGTAGGGTCTTCTATTAGGTTCAGGAAATGAAATCACTAGCTATAATTATGTGCAGAAGTATTTTTATTACATTATCATAATGTTAAGGCTTGGTCTTAGTGGTAACACCTGATGTTATAATATTACAATGTAAATGTACAATTTTTTGAAACTTAAACATTTTAATAATATCAGTCGTAATATATAAATTTAACTCCACCAATCTTATATTTTCTCGTGACTATTGAAACATATTCATTTAAAGAGAATCAGTCTTCAAATTACACCTACTTTGGGAATAAATACGTTTGCTATGCATTTTATTCACAAATGCTGTCATTACTAACGCCATTGAAGGAAGGTTAGAAAGTGTCATATTTACACACCTTTACTTACCGCCCTCACTCCCCGCCCGAACTTAATATCCATCCGACTTTATCTGACATTCATTTATATTGATAACAGTAGTTGTCAAATGTTTAGTATATTATTAAACGAGCAATTTATGATAGCTATTATTCACGATGGGTGGCGCAAGTCACCCGAGTGAATATTGGCCATAAATTGCGAGTAGAATACTATACTTTGTCCACGACCATTAATTTCTTTATTAAATAAAAGTCAGTAACGATTTGGTATAACTAACCTCAAAATGTTGTGGTGGCTACATAAAATTATTTGACATATATAGAGATGAATTATGAACCATAATACATTCCAGTGTATTATGACATGAACCATAATTCACTCTAGTAGATATATGGGTGCAATATACCTTTTGTAAGGAGGTAAAATATTGAATATTGGATATGATGGTTGTAAATAAAATAGTAGGTATATAAACCTCGGTAGGAAGTTTCATTGCTGTCTCGAGATAAAAGCTAACCTCTCGATAGTAAAGAAACTTCCCACCTTGGTGTGTAATACACTATTTTATAACTAGTGTACGTTTAGACTGAGTTAGTTGTGTCAATATGTGCGCTTAACAGAAGACTTTTGACATTAATACTGTGCATTAGACTTTTTTTTTAATTTATACATTTTTTTCTTAATTATATCGAAACTATTATTGGAAATGGTGGAAAATCTCTATGGAACGTGGACTTGCTGTAAATTTTTCATTGATTCTTGATTTCAATCAACAAATAATCGAATTTTGATACACTAGAAACTTTCTGTTTTTGAAGACTTTTACTTTTGAATTAACCTTCCAATTGACGGTATTAAATTTATAACAACAAGTAACAAAAGATTTTTTATTTTTGCAAAACCAACCAAAAACCACTTCAAATATTTGTGGTTTTTAACGTTTCAAAAGTAAAATATGTTTATAATTGTGACGAGAAAATATGAGGATGTACTTTCATTACATTATAATATACATCTCGGGTAATTTTTGAAACAAGATAAGTAGTCATTCATTAATTTTTCGTTACAGAGAAATTTCGACAATTTACAAATAGGTAATTTTTATCTAAAATGGAATAACAGTAAAACAATGTTTTTATTTATTTGAGAAAACAGAAGTTATTGTGGATATTTGAGATGAAATTATGTCAACTATCTTCAACTAATTCTCTTCAATCTAATAAATTTTAATTCTCCTTCACTTTATTGTACTCACTATCTTACTTGAAAATTTATTTAAATATCTGCATATATTTAATTAATAAATACTTCATTATCCACCATTATTTGATTTTTTCAATTTCTGAATGACGTCAATGACAAATCGGCCATATTGTGCTAGAGGGAACTCTGGTAATCAACAATTACTTCTTAAAGGTGTCTCAAATGAAATAGTGTTGTTAAGTGTATCAGTCAATTTTTGTTTATAAGAAACAAACACTCAAGGTCCAACTTAAAATTTTCAATTTGGTTGCCCTCAACCACAATATGACCGACCTGTAACATGGCTTATATTTTTTCAATACTTGATGTTAGTAGGTATACTTCTTTGACATTCTACAAATCAAAATGTTATTAAAAGTGGTTTTTATTGAAAGGCTTTGTAGAATTTGTTTAAGATCCGTTTTTGTTTGAACTGTTTCAACTTGTTTTTCCATTTTATGAATAAAAAAAAAGAAAAATTAGTGGATGACATTTAACTTCTAAAATATTACAACAATATCTTTGTTTGTAATGTACTTACGTAGACAAATAAAGAACTTCTGGGGAGATTAATAATTATGTCACAATCTTACAAAAATTAATTATTTTTCCACACCTAAATGAAAAACACATACCATACTGCTTTATATATCATATATATACATACTCCTCGTTTTATGGAATTTTCACTCACCCTTATTTTTACAGATTATCTATATCATGAAAATATGTTCGATAATTTTTTTTTATTTATATTAAATGTAACACATAGAAATAAGACTATGGAATGTATACGATATAATATACATAAGTTCGAAAAATTCATCAAAAGATATTGCCAATACAACAACTCGACCTTACATTTGTATTTTATTTTGAGTGTATTGTGTATTGTCAATTTCAAGAGATTTTAAAACGGTAAGGCTAGTACCCAGGTATCAAAAAAGTCATATAATTTCAAGTGTTTTCTTTAATAGAACTCATTTAGCGTTGTTCTTTTTTCTATCAAAGTAAAAATAAAATCAATTACAAGAAAATGTATTTGCAGTTTTAAACTTCTGGCATAATTTATCTACCATAACTGGTTCATTCGAAAGTCTTAACAAACCTCTACTTCTATTATCGCTTCTTAATATTGATGAACCAATACTAATACAATCTTTACGCTAGTAAGACCAAGGCAATCCCTAGACTAGCTAGACCAAGATAATTTTTAGACTAGTTAAACCAAGGCAATCCTTAGACTAGCACGACCAAGATCTGTATCTGTACCTGTAGAGTAGGGAGGGCGAGTGTAGGCTCACAGCACTTAGGCCACATGTGACCCATTGTACATCCTCCCGAGGAGTTGTCCTCCTAGGTCATCGTCCATCCTATCCTTCTCAGGAAGGTGGACAGGTCACTAGGAGACATCTCGTTTATATCGGCAGGTGTAGGCCAAGACTCACCGAACACACACTCTCTTATTGACGATAACTCCGGACACTCGCATAGGACATGCCTGACAGTCTCATCTTCCTCTTCACACATCCTGCACAGAGGTGTGTCCACTAGCCCCATAGTATGGAGGTGTTTCCTTAGTTGACAGTGGCCAGTCAGAAATCCCACTGTTATACGTAGGTTTTTCCTGGTCATCGCCAAGTATTTCTTCGGCGCCATCTTCCCAGGGTCGCCCATGGTGATCCTGGCAAAACTGCATCCTTTGATTCCCTCCCATCTCTCAAGGGATTGAGCACGTTTGGCTAGTTCCGCAATTGTCGAAGTCGTCAGGCCGTAGGTGTCACTGGGTCCAAGAATGCACGACCAAGATAATCCTTAGACTAGCAAGACCAAGACAATATTTAGACTAGCAAGATCAAGATAATCTTTAGACTAGCAAAACCAAGGCTATCTTTAGACTAGCAAGACCAAGATAATTCTTAGAATAGCAAGGCTAAGGCAATCCTTAGACTAACAAGACCAAGATAATCCTTAGACTAGCAAGACCAAGACAATATTTAGACTATTAAGATAACCTTTAGATTAGCAAGACCAAGATAATCCTTAGACTAGCAGGACCAACCATCAAGATCAAGATAATCTTTAGACTAGCAAGACCAAGATAATCCTTAGACTAGCAAGACCAAGATAATTCTTAAACTAGCAAGACCAAGACAATCTTTAGACTAGCAAGACCAATACAATTCTTAGATAAGCAAGACCAAGACAATCTTTAGACTAGCATGACCAAGACAATCTCCAGACTAGCAAGACCAAGACAATATTTAGACTAGCAAGACCAAGATAATTCTTAGATTAGCAAGACCAAGACAATTTTTAGACTAGCAAGACCAAGACAATCTTTAGACTAGCAATACCAAGATAATTCTTAGACTAGCAAGACCAAGATAATCCTCAGACTAGCATGACCAAGAAAATCCTTAGACCAGCAAGGCCAAGGCAATCCTTAGACACCCCACTCTAGTTAATTATTGTAAAAGATGTAAACTTGACATTTACGATTCAGATTTATTGCTCTTCAGAAATTTAATTCGAAAAGTTGAAAAATTACTTGTCTCTTTAACAATTATGTTGAATTTTCAAGCAAAATGAATTTCTCATTTATAAATGTCAAGGTTACTTGAATAAAAATTAGCTCTAATGTAATTACGATCATTTGTAAAATGGAAGTGGATGGAAAAAACTGCATAAATTACGTTATCGCGGTTAGACATTTTTGCAAGGAAATGACCAATTTAAAAATTTTATTAGAGTTAATAATCTGCGTGGCAGAAATATTAAGCGAGCTGGATAACAGCTTTTTATTTATTGCTTTGAGCAATATTATGTTCAATGGGGATCTTAATTTAGTCCAAGTTGTCTCTCCAAAAAATTTCTACCACTTGGAATGGAAAATTTAAGAAATAATTTGTCATGTGAATGTTGTAATTGTTTATAAATATCCGTATACAAAGCCTTGGCTATTCAAATCGTCGAGTCAGACCGATCATAGTACCGAGCAGTACCGAGTACGATCTTGCCGCTCGCCCAACCACCGTATGCTCGATTAATCTCCTTACTTTTCCACAAGAAAATGTGAATTTTTAATGACAAGGTATGCATAGAACTATTCGCACCATACTCTTCAATTCTGCTGTGCAAGACGTTCCGAGGTTCAGTTTACAGAAAATTAAAAACAACGCGAATCAAAACATCAAATTTGTTCTAAAATTTCCCTTTCCCGGTTGCAGAAAAATATGAAATTTATTGGGTTGGTAACTTGGAACGAAGTCTCATTGCATTTTTGATTCAAGCAAGTTTTTTTTTTAATTTTCGAACGACTCGCAAATAACTCAAACATGCACTTATTATTTTGCTCCAGGGTACTAGCCTTATATTCAAAGCTAGAGTTAGTGTCTGTCAGGGTATTTTTCAACTAAGCGGTCAACAGCAAAAAAGTTCATTGTAGCATTTTTTCGTTGCCAACAAAAACAAATATTCATTGCATATTTATATAGAAATAAGAAGTGTCTTATATATTTTTATCGCGATATATAGTCTTTTTATCACATATTTTTAAAGTTGTATATTTGAAACACAGTCTGAAAAATGTACATGAAATTATCCATTAAAAAAACATACCTCACAAAACAACTTGAGTAATGTTCAACACATACGCCACTAAAACGTCTTACGAAATCCACTATTTATTAGTTTTTAATCACTACATTTACCAGGAAGGCTTTTAAAATAATAAAAAATAAATAAAAACAGAAATTATATTTATTGAGCAAAATAATTTAAAACAAATACTTAAAACGTTGAAATAAAATAAATATTTTGATAATATTCTGAATGATTTTTATTGTATTGTATTTTTATTCAATTTCTTACATTGGGAAACATGATGACCATTTATACATAATAAAAATACCGAAAAAGGTTAGTCGCATAAGGAAGTGGTTTTTCCAATCTATTTTTAGTTTTTCTGTTTTGAGTCTCTTTACCACCCATGCTGTACCCGAAGAGTTTGCAGGTCTATTTTGTTGGGGTATTTTACATCTTACAGTTGACGAAAAACTATAATGACAGATGTCAACACATATTTGTTTCTTCTCGATGGTATTTGCAATAATAAAAGCAGATTGGAGTCTCACAAATCACAAACAAAGGTAGAATAAAAATTAGTATTCAATATAACTACCAGAAACACAAACCAATGTGTTGACAGCTGACATTAGTTTTTCGTTAAGTGTGAAATGCAAAATACCCAAGACTAAAAAGACCTAATCGGGTACAGCATGGGTGGAAAATAAGGGAAACAAAGTATAAAAGAAAAACCAAAAATAGATTGAAAAACCCACTTCCTTATGCGACTAACCTTTGTTGGTATTTTTTGTTCGTTATGTTTGCAGCAATTGCCTTATATAGAACTCGTCCATTGATGGAGCCTGTCAACTTCAGTTAGCAAAATATACATAAACTACCGTCCAAACCTCTACAAATTGATTCATATCGTGAATCCAGAATATCAATGGGTGCGTTCACCCGACTTCAGCAGCTCACTTAAAGCTCTAAACAGCTCAGTCGTAATATGTGTTCACAGCTTGAAAGTAGGTGAACGCATTGCTGAATTTCAGCATCAATATTTGACGTTTTTAACATCTGTTGTTGTTGACTTGACAAGTCACATAACCTCAGTCTAGAATGGAGAACATTCAGCGAGTAATTCTAATGGAATTGATAAACGATGAATTTAATTTTGACCCGATAAGGGCTGTTGTAGGTAATTCAGATCAGGCATTCGATGTAGTGGAACCTGACAGAGTAGTGCCTGTTCGAAATAAAGATTATTAAGAAAATGTTATATCAAATTACAGCCTGATGATTTTCATAATCAAAACAAAAAGGTTATGAACCATCTGTCAAATTAATGTCAAAACAAATAAGCTCTCCGCATGTCTAAGCAAATGATTAGATGGAAATCTGAAATAAATTCCACTTCAAGAAATTTTCAGCTGCTGACATTCAGCGCCTAGTCAACGGGTCGGCTGAACGCGGTCGCTTACTCAACTTCTCAACTGTTGACGTCGGGTGAACGCACCCATTGATACAAAAGCGATTCACTATTAAGTCATTTATTGTTGTCAAAAAACAATTTACATAAAGAATAAAAATTTCGAGAGAAAAAAATAACTTTAATATCTTATATTCTTGAAAATGACGAATATTTGAAAAACCATATGAAAAGAATACTTAATTCAATGCAGTATTAAAAGTTAACTGATATTTTTGCATAGGATTAAAGTGGATGGATTAGATTCCGCTTCGATTCTCCATATTCACGATTTTCAACACAGGGTATTATAAACGTTAACTTTAATCCATATACGTATGTGATTTTTAATGACATTTTCATATAAAAATTCAGTCTCCCATACCTAATCATCCCTGACGGCATTTTTCTCTACAAATATAGATATCTTGAAGGGCCAGCTGCTGAACCGTAGTTTAAGCTTTGTTTGACACTGACCTAATTTTAGCGTTGTTGAGATTAATTGGATTAAAAATATGGATCATTACATTGACTTTAAAAAAACTTAAGTAGAAAGCAGGTACATGCATGTAATATTCGTATTGTATACATGTATGTATTAATATTGACTATAGTAGTACATTCCGTCCGTATCTCACCAGGCTGTTTATCATGAACAGTTATGGTTAGGCTGTTACATTTTCACTGATGATGTATTTCTGTTGCTGCTATAAGAACAATGAAAAAGAAACTGATTCGTTGATGTACAACATTATCATGGGATCTAAATCTCAAAATTTGGATGTACTTCTGCTTGGACATATCTTGTTTCACCAACAAAAATCGATAAGTTTGTAACTTTATTGTGCTATTTATATTATATTTGATTAAAAATCATTCAAAATATGTATCAAAACAATAATTTAAAATGGCTTAAATAAAAGAACAAAACAAAATTTACGGTTAAAAACCGTATACTCTTTTGTCATACTATGGGTTCCTCCTTTTTGAAATTAATATTTTGAGATGCGCAGAAATCTCTAGTGATAGGTATACAGTTGAAGTACGAACATATTTTGCAATCGTAAACCGGTATTATATAAAATAAGAGCACCAGACAGATGAATAGTATGGCAGCTGCTGCCAGGCATACCCATATTAAAAATATCTTTTTATGTCTGTCGTATTTACCGAAAGATATGAAAGGTAAAAAGGCGTAAGAAAGAAGAAAGCCGAATACGAAACCGAAGAGATGGGCGTAATTATCCACCCACGGTAACAGACCGACTACAAACAAAACTAGGGTGATTGAAAGGAGTTTGCATAAGGCTTGATTTGGGTGTTTTAGCATCGGCCATGCGTTTAAAACTTCGACAATGAGGCAGGCTAGTAGTCCAAATTGAGAACCGGATGGGCCAACCTGAAACAAAAAGAATATCATTATATAGTTGGGCAAATTCACCTGGAAGTGTGTACCATAGAGTGAGCGATCTATGCTTGTCAAAAGGTACAATCGGAGGCACAAATATTAGGTAGTAACTTTAACTTGTGTGAAGGAGGTTTAGTAGCTCGTATTTATTATAGCTAGAACTTGGACTATATGCAAAATATTACTGTGAAGCACATCATCCTAGAGTGTCCACTTTACTTATCAGCAAGAATCAAGAACAAAACTGACTGCGAATACAAATAGAGGAGCTCAGTCTAAGGTATGGCCAGCAAAAAATAGTTTTTTCTGACAAGAATGACAGTTAAGGTCTACCGTTTAAAACATAAGGTTTTGCATGTTTTTTATCATTGCGCACATCTATTATATTGCTTTATTAAAATAATGAATACACCCCCGAAAAAAAGTAATTGGGAAAATAGAGATACAGCTATAATAATTAGAAATGCTACAAAAATCTAATCAAAAATAGACATACACAATTAAACGAATATCAACAAAAATAAATATAACTGACATCTAGAATTATTGGCCACCGATATGTTGAGCATTCAGCTAAAAGGTCATGTTAAATTTCAAGATTTACGCTTCGGGGGTGTATTCATTGTTTTAATAAGGCAATATAGATGTTCGCAATGATAAAAAACATGAAAAATCTTATGTTTTGAATGGTAGACCTTAACTGTCATTCTTGTCAGAAAAAACCACTTTTTGTTGGCCATACTGACCTTAGACTGAACTCCTCTATTAACGGAACTACTTTCTTAAAGACATTTATATGTATCACAAAATTTGGATCTCGTATAGTATTGTGTATGGTCATCCTGCTAATAACCCCAAAGGTTGATGTAGAAATTTATGTTTAAAAACATTCTTATTTTTGTTATTAGATATTGCGACTGTTTTGTGTAGATTATTTTCTATACTTACATCTGCACGATAAGGTACAAAAATAGCACTAGCAAGGTTGCCAGCCACTCCGGAACCAATGTAGATGATTCCAGTCCTCAAACTTCCGGTTAATTTTTCCAGGTCCCTCATTAAAAAATACTGAATTAGAACTGTAATGATTAGTTGAAGTACACCGGCATGTAGGAACAGTGATGTCCATAACCTGTAAAATTGGTCAGGCACGTCGGGGAAGAAGAAAGGAATCATTCCACAAACATCATTTAAACAAGAAACCTAAAACAAAACGAACACTTTTTAGGTTTTAATAAACAAGAATTTGAGTTGCAACGTTTTATCTTCCATTTGTTATTATACGAAAACGAATTATTGTTTAAATTAGTCTTTGAATCTGAATTAACGTCTGCTATATAAAGAGGAGCCGTAGTTGGGGCCTAATTAATATTAGATTTGTTATAGTTTTAATTGCAAACAAATAGCGTCCCTTACAGGAAACGTTGTCGAGTATTTAAACATGCAACACTGGCTATTATTCGAATATTTTTTGTAATTATTGCAATTCTAGAAGAGAACAGACGAATTATCTGATGCCAACATAAACAACCTCATAGTTTATGTATTTATTTATTTTGCTTGATTCCATAGATGTTGCCATGCTGTATTATTCAAATATAATAGTATAATCACTTTTAATGGTTCTTATTATATAATTGGAATACATGTAGGTATAAGAAGAGATTTATTTTATCTTTGACAGTATACAAAATTTCATCACTACAAGAATGAAGGATTATAAACAGGATGTCAATCTGGAGGTTCCTGTATCTCTGAATTTTTCAGTAAAGGTATTGTATGTTTGGTTGTCTACACCACAGGTAACTGTCAATATAAAATATGATGTATAAGATGTGCGTTGGGTTGCCTGTCTACACCACAGGTAACTGACAATATAAAATATAGTGTATAAGATGTGCGTTTGGTTGCTTGTAGAAAAATCGTTGATTAATGTAAATCATGCATTAATAGGGGTCATTAATGTATGATTTTGTCTAATTTTGAGAATTTTAATAGCATTATGTTAATACACGGTCGACGAAAATATTTTTATTAAATTTGAATCCTAACTCAGTACAGCACTGTTATTGGAATCTGTGACCTTTTCCATTGGTATTGCTATCCTTGTTTTGGAAAGAGAAAATCAATTTAAATGTTGGCTGTAAACAGAGTGTGTTGATGTATATAGCAGATTATTCATTAACTGTTTAATGATCGAAGATGTTTACTGCGATTTGTCATATAAATATCATAGAGCTAGGAATTGAACTACGGTATTACTACACACACTTACTTGCGAACATAATGAGGCTTCTTCGTGAAATGTTCCTTGAACGAAATCACAGTATTCTTTAGTTGTTATTTTACATTGTCCATGTATTCCTATACAACATGGATGTCCTATAATTTCGCATACCATATGTTCGGCAAGTTTGTCCCGTGGTCCGTTATTTTTCTGAATCGAAAATTGCGTATTGGTTTTTCGGCAAATAGGCCATTTGGTGATATCGTCTGGCCACTCGTAAGGGTGAACACTTGCAGGAGCATCACAAAACCTGGAAAAAATATAGAAAAAGCTTAAAATATATAACAAGATTTAACTAATGTAATGGAGAGAAGATATGGGAGAAGTATGAGGGCGCGCTATAAGAAGCGTTGGTAGCAGGAGAGATTGGATAGAAATTCGAGGAGGTGAACTACTTCTTGGCACAGGTGCCCACTGGAAATGGGTCGAGTAGGGTACCTCCACAAGATTGGGAAAAGAGAGAGGATGCGAGAGGATGATGCGGATATGCAAATGCTGGAAGAACGAGGAAGTTGGACAAAAACTATGGGAGGCAGTGGAGATAATGTTGAGGGGTTAGGAGGAAAAAATTGAGGTGAGTGGCATAGTGGAGAGCATGGTTTAACCGGAAGTAGCAAATATATGGCAATATTTTCATTTCCAAAACCTCTTCATTTCAATTTTCATGATTCAGATTTTCTTAATTTCTAACCGAACGTTTATCTGCCGCACCATGTATACTTGGCAAGGTCTATCCTGAGGAAATAATTCACAACTCCAAGATTTAATTCACCTTCTTTGATTAATGGATGCTATGCGCGTAGTCTTAGCAAAGCAACACATGTCCTCGGGCTGTTTGTAGAATCAACAGTTTTTCCAATTTCCCATACTGTACCCTCAGTTAACAATATCCATCCCCTTCTTATGGCTTAGTAATTACATTGGTCGCTACTTACTGTTTTTTTTAAACGAAACTTTATTTTCGAAATATTTTGATTTGGGTTTCTACTTGGTCAACTCTTTTATCAGTTTTCTTCTGTAAATAGGGATTTTTTGTAGGTGTGTTGGTAATATGTGAAAAGTTATAGTTGGTACTTACTTTGGATCCAAACCGCATACTGAACCAGATATCCTGCCCCCAGGACCTGAGTCTCCCATTTTCCATTTCTTCCATGTAGAAATTGTTTTCTAAAAAGACATCACATTGCTATTCAAATCACTCAAATATTAAATTTGATAATACAACACCAATAAAACATCTTTTTAGGTTATGTTGTGACATTTACAGACAATTATCGTAACCATCGTAACCACTTCAATTTGGCGAGTGAATATAGCCGCCTCAAATAACTGCCAGCTGGGTTATATCCAGCAACTCGCTAAAAATTTATATATAAAAGGGTGAACCAGGCTATAACATTTATCGAAGGTCTAACCCTGCAATATTAATGTACACCTACATAAAGTCTACGTGTTTTCTTATTTGAAATGAGAAAACGGATATTTTCTGTAGTGTTATCAAGAATATTCAAATTATTCTTAACTTACCGTTGGTCGCAATCCTCTCAACTTCAGAAATATTGAAAAATAAAAAAAAAACAAGATTATAATACAAGTTTTTTTTAAATGATAATAAATCTTATGAAAATAATCAATAAAAACATATTATTATATTGATTCTTTTGGACAACGAATTATGAATTCATTGTAGAAACTGAAAAATATATAGGAATTCTTAAAAATAAGTAGTGTTTTCAATTATCTATTTTAACCACTCAATTTTGTATCTGTAACCCAAAAATCCTAAGCTTGAAATACACTATCATAGTGAGACCAATTATCCAAATACTATTAACAGACTTGGAAAGAATGCCATTCAATGGTATACAGACGGGGCTGGACGGGGCAAACATTCTAAAAGCTTGGGTAAAGCCACAAGTATCTTCAAGCCTCAAGAAAGTTTGCCCAGTTCAATATTGATAAAGGATATAGAAGGCAAAGGATAGTTGGAATGTCAAGCAGCTATTAAAGCACTGATCTCTCTTATCAATTCCAAAATGTTGTGGGAATGTCTAGACAAACTCAATGAACTAAGAGGCTTTCCTGTGGATTCCAGAATGTACTGGAAGAGAAGAAAATAAAATAGCAGATCAACTATCAGAGAGGGTGATTGAAAAAACCTTTTGCGGAATCAGCTCCAATGTATTGAAAGAAATAGGTGAAAGACGAAAAAAGAGAAGATCTGATAATTGGGAAGATCTAGTAGTGCTTAGTCAATCAATGACTCTTCTAGGTGACTACAACCTGTCGAGATCAAATGAATGCATAAGTCAAAGTAAAACTGCGCTAAGAGTTTTAACAGGGAACCTAACGGGACATTGTCGCCTGAATGGGAACTTGATAAAGATCAAAATCGTAGAGATTCTGTGGCAAAAAGAACCTCTATCTAAATACTGGCGATGTACTTCAGAATCATAAGGTAGGCCACCTATGAGATTATAGGATAGAAGAGGGACACTTTCCTAAATTAAAGCCTGCAATTATCATAAAATTTCTCCGGGAAATAGGACTACTAGACTCTGAGACTTCCCTCAATAACTGAGTAAAAGTAAGGGGTACAATAGATCTTTTAGGTCTCAGTGACTGGGGTGACAAGTCACATACATACATAGAGACCCTCAATTTTTATTGCAATAAAGATATTGAGGCTTCTAGCGAGACTAGTAAAGCAGGCGAAACAGTAGACAGTTATTCTCAGAGGTGTATATAAAACTTTTTGGTCAATATTTTCAAAAAATCACCAATTTTCGCTTAAATACAAGCAGTGCTCACTTTCCATTCATTAACTGCTCTCAGCTATGACCTAAATGATTCAATTCTTCTCAGTTCTAATAATTTACTCACCAGAGGTGTGTAATCTGAGAGTAACGGGCACAGTAAAAAGTTTGGTGTATATTTTAGATTTTATAATTGCTATTTTCTTACCGAACAGTCAGCCTGTGAAGATTGGACACATCCTGAGTCATCATTTCTGATACAGCATGCGGTCTCCCGTTCTTTAGCCTGGATTTTGTCGATTTCCTTTTTGATTTTATTGTCGAGTCTCATACAAGGCGCAAACTTAGCTCCCAAGTGTATCAGATCACCAGCCCTGGGTCCAAACCTGAAAAAATCAAGAATGTCAACTAAATTTGTAACTTTTTTACTTGGGAACTGTCAACCTCCGGTGGGCGACGCACTAATTTATAAACAAAGTACCTATAATAATTATAATTTCCAATGTGTCTTACCAGAAGTTAGCAGGTTCCATATAATCCACTTGTTGCAACGATAAACTGGTTACCAGCACTTGACCAGATTTCGATTGCAGACCTATTCCGAAAGAACCGACTCCATAACAAATTATCGATATAAAAAGTACCAAAATTTGCACTGTCGTTACCCAATAGGTAAACATCGGTCTATGGTCCTCCATGTCGTCTAGTTGTTCTTGAATTTTTGCATCTTGTGTTACGGACTTCCTAAAGGAATGCCTGGAAAAAAGTTTAACAATATAATATCTTCCAAGAGTGAAACTACTCGCGTTATGGGATAATTATTGGGAAAATACTAACAAGAATTAACGTAAAGGTATCTACTTTTTCATGAACCCTGGTGGCAACACGAAAAAAATATTACTTTGCATTGTTTTTTTCGATTACTACTTACTCTACTTGCATACATAATAAAGAACTGATAAAGTTCAGTTATTATTAGCAATTCCTAGTAAGATATAATATAATATTTCATTAGGCATTGAATTCCCTTTAAAATGATACTGAGTTTGTCAAAATCTATAAAGCGGAACAAAAGTTATAACGGTTTTATTGAGTCAACTTTCCCACTCACCCCTACCAATTATTTTACAAGATAGAGGAACAAGTACCTACTGGAGCAAACTTCTCTAAGATGTACCATAAATAGTTTCTGAGATACAGCGGTACTGACAAAAATAAATTAAATTAATGAAGAATTCATACAACTTTTGCTACTTCCAATATACTATATGTTTGTGTTTTGGAATATCAATTAAAAAGTATAGTTTTATATATATACCTATCAGTTTTCCATTTTAATATTTTGTTATTAATTTTATTATTATATAAATCAACCCTGAACTAGTTTAACTGTGAAAAAAAAAATTAATCTTGTTTAACTTTCGAATGCTTCGTATCCGGGTAATTTAATTAGGTTAGGAGGCATCATCATATTATAACTAAGAGGAAATTTTGGAGTGCTTTCTTTGAACAAGAATAAAGTTTGTTCTAACATTAATCATAGTTAAAATTAACATTAAGTTCCAATTCTTGTTTTGTACAGTCAAATATATTAAAGTGATTTTTGTCTTATAATGATAATTTTTGAATTCATAAATCGTAAATACTGCACTTTTTTACTTGGTTTTACATTGGGAAATATACAGAGTGACCCACTTAAATTCCAAACATACAACATACAGCTTTTAATTGACAATTGATGAACTGTATATATCTCAGACGGTGAAGCTACATCACTCAAAATTTACCTAGAGGTGTTTCAAGTTACTATTTACAGTGTGGCAACCAAAAGTTCAGATAAAAAATCGCTAATATTTTTGTTAATCGATGTTTTCAAGCCTTTTAAAAAGATACGTATATCAAATGTTGCGATCTTAAGTGGGTCATAAACTACTCAATTCTGACATAAAGCGGTGCAAATTTTATTAATGGTTGTCCATATTAAAAACAGTTGAAATAATTCTAACAAAATAATATTCACGTCTTTATATAAAAAAAGATATTAGTCATTTATTATAGATTGATTCAATTCATATGAATATGATTGATGACATGACATCACGTATTTGTAACCGCCTGACATTTCTATCTATAATTGCCAAGTATTGTCAGAAGTGGTATTTCAGGAGTGAAATCATAATCATTAAGACTATAGGAATTTCAATAAAATTAATTGAGTAAGAGACAACTTAGAGTTCATATACTTAATACACTTCTTGGTGTGCGTAATCGTTGGAAGAAATGGGAAAAAAGGCAGGTCTGTGATTAATCCTAATCAAAATATCACAATAATGAACCGTTTTAAATGTATTACAAACGTTAACATTAATCTTTGACTGAATCTTATTAGATGATTTCTATAGATTAGGCGCAAGCTCAACCTATCTATCGGGAATGACAATTGGGACAAATTACATCATTCAAAATAGGATGCAGACATATTGGCAATGTGTCATACGTCTTTAAACCGTCCCACCAACAGTTCTCGTCAGGTCTGACGCGTTTCGCTATCACACTAGCTTTGTTAAAGGAATGAAGGTATAAATGAGAAATTTTCAATTTATACAGTGCCTCAATACTAAATTATAGGTACGGATATTAACAATAAAATTATGATCTATTTACAAGGAAATAAAAAAAGAAAAAAAGAATTTGTCTAAATATGGGATTAACTAAAGTATTGAACAAGTTTACCTGGAAACTCATTCACAACAATCCTACAGGAATCTTTCTAGGTAAAAAGGTTTAACAAGGGTGAATTGTTGATATCTATTTGGTCGTTAAGAAGAATATCTGAATATTTGTTTTTATTTATCTCAAAGGCTTCTAAAAGATTTAATTTGAAGAGTTTAGGTTCTATATGCAAAATTTCAAAATTTGAATCGAAAGAGTGTTGGTTTGCTAATAAATGATTTGAGTAGTTTGAATCTGATTTTTGGTTGTCATAACTACGTTTGTGTTCTACCTATATAAATTTTGTTACAGTAAATTAAAATGTGGTAATGACATCTGTATAGCACTCTATAGCACCTAAAAGCGCTATGTAAACTATTGTTTCTTGAGAATAGTATGTCGCCCGGAAGTAAATCTAATTGGTATACTACTAAACCATGTTCCTTCATGTATTACTTGTTACGACACTGTCAACATCCCGACAAAACAATATGTTGCATGCAAGTGTCGCATTCAGTTTAAATTCACGAAGCCTTTTGCGAAAATATAAACTTTACTGTTTCAATTACCTCTGAAAGTTGAAAGAACAAAAGTAATACATACAATTTCTAAAAGCAACGATTGTCTTCAATTTATTTATTAACCTACAAAGAAAATAGTTATTTGGCTTTCTTTACTTTGTTGGAAATGAATTAATTTTCGCTTTCGTATACCTACTAGGTACTTCTAAGAGTTTGCTTTGTAAACTTGTTTTTAATGCTTGGTGAAGATAAATAATCTTTGAGCGATGGATCTCTTTTAAAACATCGAATGTTGAGGGGATGGATGTTGAAAAGGTATGGAGGTTTCTGAAAGGAGCCTACTAACCCAGTATTAACCTTTTGTTATGTAAAAAGCTTTTAAAAAGCTAATATCAGAATCGCCTTGGGAACAGAGGCGGCGTAAGGCGTAAACGCCTCACAAACGGATAATAAATTTGAATGAAAATATTAGAATTAATTCCCAACTTAAACCACTCTTCGGTGCAATATGTATATATTTCTTAATGAATAAAAAACTGTTCAATTTTAAGGACCGGTTCTACCATCTCTGTTTAAGAGTTATGGTTAACAAGATCTGACAAGAGGTTAAGAGATTTGCTGTTCTATGATCGCTTGCCATAGGCTGAAGTTATTTGACCAAAGGATAAAGTAAAAGGTATTTGAGTATTTTTTGAGACTGTGACCACTGGTTTCGGTGACCATCAGAGAGCCTAGCGAAATGTACATTAAATTTAGTCTTGTGAGGCCATTGCCTGGGAATTCAGTCCATAGCTTAGAACTTTTGAGTGAAATGTTTCTCCAATAAAGACTAAATACTTACTAAACTTATCTTTGCAAAGTTGGAGTTGTTGGAAAGTTCTTTTACACCCATTTAAGTGTTATATACTGAACTCACCTGGATGTGTGGGAAACGTGCAAGCTAGAGAGTGATTTTTTACCGTTAATTCTAGACATTTTTTTTGGAACCCTGCCTTATGTCTCTTCATACTTTCAGCCGATTCAAGCAGCTGATTCAAACGAACTTACCCAAACATTCGACCGACCCATCCCATTCCATACTGTCTTCGGTCTGAATTGTCCAGTACTCTATCTAATGTACTCGATAATATTCGAGATCGCCCTATGCTGGGCCTGTTTTCTCCATGCCTTAAAACTACGTTTTCATGGTCTATCCTCCATCCAGAGGCACTTGGTGGTTCTGCGTATCTTACCCTTTCAGCAGTTCGTTCCCTGGAAAAAGACATAATAAATCGAATTAAACCCTGTAGATATCCTAAAATTCCAACGGGAAATAGGACTAAAGAAGCTAGAGTTTGTTCAACCATCCTTTGCAGTTATGTCATACATTGTCCATCTTGATCTCTCATTCATGAAATGGATGAGACGGAATATTGACGTCATTAACGTATTTTTTCACTAATGTCGACGTTAATTTTATTTGTTACTTTTGACAGTTCAGTTGTCATTCAACAATATGTAATTGATTATGATTTTGAGGTTAAGTGTAAAATAACATTCAACTAATATAAGACAAACGTAGAACAGCAGAATACGTCACAGTCTATGACGTAACGGCAAAGGATGGCTGAACAAACTCTACAAATATCCGAGTAGGAGCAACTAAGGAGAAGTAAGATAATAGATCTTTTAGTTCTCAGTGAATGTCAACCCAATTTACATACTATATCGAGTGAAAAGTGGAGTATATTGAATATTTTGACTCAAAATAATCTTCATAGTTTTGTAGAATAATATAACTAAAACGATGTGCAATTCAAAAGCGAAGTCATCTGTATGTTTGGTTGCCTATTCACAGAAAATATTGACTTCTAAGAGTGTATGTTATAAGTTTTCACGTAACGTAAACTGAAGTTGAGCTTCAGAGGCTCTATTATCATTAAAAATCATGTGAGTAATGCCAAATGGTATGATTTATCCTACTGTTAAGATGATGGTACCTGTAGGTTGGAGCTATTGCTTCTGCTTTATCCACCGTATCTCCACCTTCAGGTGTTCGTGGGGATGTGGGTACGGCAGGCTTTTCGAAGAAAGTTTGCTCTTCTGGAGAAGGTGTAGCAATAGGTGTATCAGGTGGAAAACTGCGGGAATGCGTTGATTGTTGGGATCTCGGCCTCGGTCTGTGTCGGGTAAGAGTCTAAAACAAAATATAATATACTTATATAACATAATATACAGAGTGAAATAGCAAATACAACAGATAATATAACAAAATCACGCGATTTTTTTTAGCGAATCTGAAAATATACATAAATTCAATTCTACGTAGGTACTTATATTTTCAATTCAAATATCAAATTAATTTATTGGGTAAGAATAAAGTACTTGTCTTGTGAAAGTGAACACGACTAATTTACCGACATACTGGAGAAAATTGGATTTCAAGAAATTAATCTTTCAAGGAGTTGTCAAGTCTTATCCTTACAAATAAGATAGGATAAATGCTGAGGCGCGCCTGAAGGTTTTAACGATAGAAATATAAATGTTCGAAGTTGTAAAGATTGGCAAATTTCATGTTAGCCCCGAGCTACGCAGATAGAGAATTAAGGGGTCTATATGTAAGCAATCCTATAAAATTTAAAGGCATCTTAAAAATAAGTTGAAATTTTGAGTTGAAATGCTATTCTGAAAATACACATTTTAGAGGACTTTAAAATCTGAATGCTTCAGTTGGGGACAAAATTTAATAAAAAAAAACATTTGTAACGAACGTGGTTGATTTTTTGAACGTTTCTGGTCATTTATGAAATTAATGATTATACCTGAGTAGCTTTAAAAATATAAAAATGTAACGGTAGCCGAAAACGACAAAAAAAGGCAAAAGAAATACTTAACAAGCCTTTTAGAAATGAAGAGGCTGCCTGATTGAGCCCATAGTCGTATCATTTGCTAGATATAAATCGCATTGAGCATGGGCTGAAATGTCCAGGCAATTAAATTGCCTTGAACAATCTCCACAACAATTATCTAACACATTGCAAGTCATCTGGATACACATTCCACATCAGTTCATCAATAATTTAATAGAATGTCTTCCAAATTGAGTCACAGCATTAAGGCGAGCCCGAGGTGGTCCCACAGTGTTGCAAACATAGAAATACAATAAAAGTAGATTTATTTATATGCCAATATATTTCTCTAGCCCAGATATGTCTCGGCAATAGACTTAGCGTCTCTAAGGAGTGATTCGACCCTTTTCAGTAATTTTTAATTTGAGGCAGGGATACCACTGAAGGGCAGAAAATAAATGTGCATCTGGAGAAAATCTGATACTTCATTAGAACGAAAAAAAATTCCATTTTCTTAAAGTTGTTGATCTATAAAAAGTTTCTTAATGCTTTATACCGAAAAAAACTGCATCTAGTTTAAAACAGTTTGGTTGAAATGGAAATTACCATAGTACGGAAAACTGAGATAACTGTATCCACACAGTTAGGGATTAAATGAAAGATTCTCGTACTCAGTTCAACAATAAATCTTTATTTTTACGCCCATTTAAAATCTAACTACTTTTTGGTAATGACAGCAAAAAGTTATCATCAAGAATTGTTGTTAATTCTGCCGATAATAACATCAGAAAAAAAATCGGAAGTTCTTTTTATTCGGTTGTTTAACGACGGTCTATTTCTTAAACCGCTTTCAGACGAGACACTTTGTGGCCGTTTATAGTGTCTGAAAAGAATCGCGCGGTTAAAAATACACATTTACACGAAACACAGATAAGGAGTGCGTGGTGTTTAAGAGCGCTTTCAGACGAGACATTTTGTGGCCGGCTACTAGTGTCTGAAAAAAGTCGCGCGGCTAAAAATACACATTTACACGAAACACAGATAAGGAATACGTGGTGTTTAAGCGCGGCTAAAAATACACATTCACACGAAGCACAGATAAGGAGTGCATGTTATTTAAGAGCGCTTTCAGACGAGACACATTGTGGCCGGCTACTAGTGTCTGAAAATAATAGCGCGGCTAAAAATACACATTTACACGAAACACAGATAAGGAATACGTGGTGTTTAAGAGCGCTTTCAAACGAGACAATTTGAGGCCGGCTACTAGTGTCTGAAAAGAATCGCGCGGCTAAAAATACACATTCACACGAAGCACAGATAAGGAGTGCGTGTTATTTAAGAGTGGTTTCAGAGTCAGACGAGACACTTTGTGGCCGGCTACTATAAGTGTCTGAAAATAATAGCGCGGCTAAAAATACACATTCACACTAGTAGCAGGCCCCAGAGTGTCTTGTCTGTAAGCGCTCTTACTGGACACTGGAATTATCGCATCAGAGGCGTTCCACTACAGTACTGGGTAGACGCACAAAAATAGTAGATTGAAAAATAAATTTCATTTAAAATTCGCCTCTTTTATAGAAAGCTTCGTGCAATGCTGACATTCTTAATAATCTAAAAAACTAAGTAAAAATGCTTTCAAAAGCTCTAGATCTTATCTCTTTCTTATCTTGGAGACAGAGTAAATTATTAAATTCTGGAGAAACATTGAAAAAACTCCATAAAGTAAAGAACTCCTACGCAGTTAAAACTTTTAAAGAAGCAGTTATTTATAAAAAAATATATCTTCTGTGCCTTTATGATATTTTTTTTACATTTATGAATGCGGACCTTCTTTCAAGGAACGTCTCTGATTGTCAAACATCATTCTGACGAATAAACGACAACAGATTAGGGAGATAACAAAAAATGGAAGGATCTACAGACAAAATGAAGGCATAAATATAATTTGATAAGAATTCGAAGTTCTTAATGTATTGCCCGTGGCGTATGGTAACATTTTAATGATTGGTTGATGTAACGTTCGGTTAGGTTAGGTATAGTATAAGCCTGATACGTTTTCGAAATGATGTTTCTAACAAAGGATTTCATATGAATTCATAATTATACAAAGATGAACCAGTTCCGTTTCGAATTTACCGCGCAGTAACTTTAAATATCAAGGAATGAGCTCGGCACCGGAGCGAAAATATACAGTAAGTCGAGTAAATATGAAGAAATCGTCTTGCTTGGCAAATACACCTCGGTATTACAAGCAGAGGTCTATGCAAAGTAATACGCTTCGGGGATATATTCATCATTTTAATAAAGCAATATAGATGTTCGCAATGATAAAAAACATGCAAAATTTTATGTTTTGAACAGTACACCTTAACTGTCATTCTTGTCAGGAAAAGCCACTTTTTGTTGGTCACACTGACCTTAGACTGAACTCCTCTATTGTATATACACCACCGAGGAGTCGTTTTTGACACTTTGTACTAAATATACTATTACAAATCGAAATAATTATTCTTTATTATTGAAGTGGAAATAATTAGAAATAGCAGTCCTCCACATGCGTATCTTGTTTTGTATACAATATAATAACACTTTCCTATTAAAATGTATCACACGACTTAACGCAATTAAGAAATTTGTAATTTAATATATTATAATGCAAATGGATCCCTAAAATTTTCGGATGTAGGTAGGCAAAATATAATTATAGGGTTAGACTGTCACGTAAGGGACCTATTTACTCTTACATATACAAGTTTCGAGACTGAGGGGTTCCGTTAATGAAAATTATGTACTGTAACTACATGCTATTAATTCGAATTAAGAGTTGCCCTTAGGGTTTTCTCGATAGAAATGGGAAAAGAGAAACTGGAATGATGTTCATTGGCAATCTCTAAATGTGTATCTATTTCAGGGGCGTCGATGTTTTTTCTTGTAGGATGGTAAAGACTTTTTGGTTTAGGGGATAAAAAAAACATATTTTGGGAAAAGTAGATGGCGCTCCGAAATGTCAATGTCATCCTAGCAGCGAGTAAAACAAATCAGCTGCCTTATAAGCCCTTTGATTAAGTGGTTTTATTTTGCTGTTTTACTTATTTTCAGTGTGTGTTTTGTGTATTTATTTATTAGTATTTTGTGTTGTTATACTAAATTTTGACTCCTAATATTTTTATTTTTGGAGTAATAGGTATGGTTGATATTTGTCAAAAATAAAACAAATTTAGGTCTGATTTCGTGTTTTTATTTTATAGAAATTTTTTATAGAATAGAAAAACACAGTTTTAAGCTTGTCACTGACACAAAATTAAACAAATGAAGTACGAATTTACGGTAATTATAATACATTATAATACAAAAACAATTCAAAACTAATTGTCTTACTCGTTGTGACAATTACAATTTTTTCCCCCAGAGATCTCATTGAATTCTACTCCGCCCAATACAGTATGACTCTAGGAGTGTTTTGAGGTATGCATATTCTAAGGATAATAAGCCATACATTAATGAATAACTCCATGTTATTCAATTCAATAAAAAATATAGAGCTTTTTCAGTTTCTTTGAACAATTATAATTTTGATCGATAAATTAATATAGAAAAAGAGGACACTAATTTTACATGGACCACCTTGTATTTTAATAGTTTTTAATGTAAGGCTTGTCATAGTTTTTGTGCAACTTACTCTTTTCTAAGCTACTGTACCAACTTCGATGACTGTATCGTAAATCCCTAACATTGCTGCTTTACAGCACAAATTAGGTAGACCTATGGTCGGATTAGTACAAATTGTTGAAGCAAAACCTGCAAATTCCACTGGACTGCTGAATTTCTACGGTTACCGCTCGAGTCGGGCTAAACTTTTATAACATCAAAAGATTCAGTTTAGTAATAAATATCCAGCATATTGAAGTAAAAATTCATAAAGTTTTTCAGTTAACAAAAAATTAGCTTTTAGCTTGTTCATAAAAAAACTACCTTGTTTATCCATGTAGAACGAAAGAAAAATAAACACAAATATGCCGAAAATAGAAATTATTCACTGTACATATTTATTACACTCCATTTTGTTCGATCCGCTGGTAATAAAACTATTTGGACAATGACCTAATCCGATACTTTTTATGGATTTTTTCAGTCTATTGGATATTATCATGGTAATTGATGCGGCAAGCGTGACAAATTCATACGAGGATTGTATTTTTCAATGTCAACTATCATCACGTAATGCTGTTTTTCCACTACTAGCAGTGAAATTGACAATAACTGCTTCTTCAAGCCAACTGAGAAGTTGAATTTCTCTATTAGTGGTTAATAATTTTTTTTACATTCATGCAAAAAACAACACTTTTGTGAAACGCATTTAATAGAAAAAATGGTTCTTTTTTGCACTCATCTGTCATTCTTGTCAGTTTTGTGATGATTTATGACAAACATAAACATTTATGCAACTCGTGCAAAGCGTGTTTTTTGCACTTGTTGCATGAATAACTATTCTATCATTAACCTAGATCAATAATGGACGAATTCAAATATTTTGAGAATCCAGGGGTAGTAGTTCAACAAAAAGCTGTTCAACATTATTTTGTATACCCATGAGGTTGCCTTTAAAATACAGGGTGTCCCAGCCGAGAGTGACCCATTTTAAATGCTTATAACTTTTATACCAGTTGTGTTAGCCACCTGCGGTTTACGCCATTCCTTTTCTCTTGGCCTAAAGTTTTTTCTAGTTGGTACCAAATTTTGTCTACAATTATACAGTGGGAGTAAAAAAAATTGCCTTTTTTCGACATTAAAATTTCCAACTATTTTTAATGGAACACCGTGTATATTGTAACGCCATAATTAGGAGTCGTGTCTAAGGTATCCATATACCAATAAACATCGGACTTGTACCTTGAGGTTTTAGCAGCAAAACATTAAAATAGTAGTCTGGATATTTTAGCAAACGTATTTTTTATTAGCATATTTGGAACTATACATTAATAAAGAAATAAATATTAATCTAAAAAAACTGCTGTATATGTTGACCGTTCTGTTCTACGCATTTATGAAGTCGGACCATTAAATGGTTGAATGAATTGTGTAACATATCTTGGGGAATCGCTTCAATTACTGCACGAATATTCCTCTTAAGATCATCCAAATTATGTGGAAGGGGGTTATACCACCTATCCTTGACATAACCCCAGAGAAAAAAGTCTGGAACTGTCAAGTCGAAGAGTACGGTGCCCATTCTATAGGGCCAGTTTACTATGGATACCTAGTTACGTTTTTTTATACGTTTGCTAAAATATCCAGACTACTATTTTAATTTTTTGCTGCTAAAACCTCAAGGTACAAGTCCGATGTTTATTGGTATATGGATACCTTGGACACGACCCCTAATTATGGCGTTGCAATATACAGGGTGTTCCATTAAAAATAGTTGAAAATTTCGATGTCGAAAAAAGGCAATTTTTTTACTCCCACTGTATAATTGTAGACAAAATTTGGTACCAACTAGAAAAAACTTTAGGCCAAGAGAAAAGGAATGGCGTAAACCGCAGGTGGCTAACACAACTGGTATAAAAGTTATAAGCATTTAAAATGGGTCACTCTCGGCTGGGACACCCTGTATTTGCTGCTTGAAATTACACATCAAGACAAAATTATTTGAATAAAAATGACATTCGTTTAAAATTGACTGATGACATAACGTGTACGTTCATTATTGGACGGAGTAGAATTCAATGAGACCTCTGACGGAAAAAATTGTAATTGTCGCAACCAGTTAAAAAATTCGTTTTGAATTGTTTTTGTATTATATGCAAGTCAACGTAATTACTGCAAATTCGTATTTTATTTGTTTAATTTTGACTCAGTGACAAGCTTAAAACTGTGTTTTCCCATTCAACTCAACTGTCATTTCTGAGGTTATATTCTTATATATTATAATCAGAGATATTATGGAAGAGGTTATGTTATTCTATTTTTTGTTTTCATTGTACTTTTATAAAAGTGTCACTTATTTCCTCACCACGCAAAAATAAAACAAGTTTAGGTCTGATTTCGTGTTTTTATTTTATTTTTGATATAGGGGTCTATTCTGTAACCAGTCCTTTAAAATTAGAGGCCGTTAAAAATTTTACAGGCGCTGAAATCACATCTACAAGTAGGTAGATGTGATTTTAGCGCCTGTTAGAGTTTTAACGGCCTCTAAATTTTAAAGGACTGGTTACAGAATAGACCCCTATATCAAAAATAAAATAAAAACACGAAATCAGACCTAAACTTGTTTTATTTTTGACAAATATCCTCGCAAATATCAAAGATACTCATCACTGATTTGTTTTACTCATTGCTAAGATGAAATTGACACTTCGAATTCTACTTTTCTCAGTATATTGAAAACTGACAGTGTACTTGTCAGTCATACGACGGGGTTTATTTAAAGGAAAAAACAACCTGTAAGATACTTAATTCATTACTTCATATCTGGGAGAAAATGACCTTGATATAACTAAAGCTCTAGCAAGGTATTGCAAGAAAAGTAAGATTCCAATAATAATTTCAATGAAATATCTATTGTTACGAACTCAGTGATTCAGAAGCCGATCCTGTCGTGAACTATAAATTTTGGCGAATGCGACCTTTCTAGAAGATTCCACAACAGAGTAATGCGATGGTTTATTCTCGACTGTTCTGGAAGCTTCGCATACTTAAGGTGGTGAATTCAAGAAGGTTTTAGAGTTGCGAAGGCCTATACGGGATTTTTAGTGAGCCGAACAGTTTTCCAGTATACAGGGAGTAAATTAGTAAATATAAATAGTACATTATTCAAGTGTTAAAGATAAATTAGGAGTGTAGATAAATTAGTGAACATTAAGTTGTGTGTATACAAATTAAGTTTATTATAGTGTGTAAATGTTTCTTCAATGATCCAATAGTAATTAGCCACAGCAAGCGTATAATTTTATCCCAATTTTATCCAACTGCTTAAATAAATAAGAAAAATATTACACTATTAACTACTTACTGTTACAACATATGATAATCCATCCCAAGTCATTCTCGCTACAGATTCTTTTCTTCTAATTGATGGTTCACTTCGATGTGGTTCGGGAGGTACGCCAGAAGAATCAGGAATATCCGATGGACCGGGAAGCACATCTGGTCTTTCTGTTGTTAGTTGACCTGAACCGACATGGGATGGCTGATGTGTTGTTTCGGAGAGCGTTCTGCGGTGATGTTGAGAAAATCGGCTTATGCTCGGTACACAGTATTCTTCTTTTAAGGGACCCATCGTCCTGAAAAAAAAATTAATTTATTATTATTTAGAGTAGGTAGGTACAACCAGAATAAGCAGTGTGCTGTTGTTGTGCCTGAAAATCTGGTAGAAGTCCTGTCGAATTAGCCCAAAACTATCAAAATATGGATGTTAGAGCAGTAGGCGAGATTTTTTATGGAAACCTTCAAAAATATCATGGTTAATGATAATCCGTTGCCTCAACCAGTTTTTAGGTTGCGCTAATGGCCAAAACAATTAAAAACGGACCTATTTTTCGACATGTTTTCGAATTTTGCTCGAAAAGTATTAAGTTTATCGTGAATATGTATGGAAACAAAATTATAAAGCGTAAAATTTGCTATAAAATTCCGTGGTTTTAAATGTCAAAATTCCAATCACTGACGCCACAGCGGATGAATAAGTAAACAAAAAATTGAAAAAACAGCTGTTTTTCGGACGAAAAATATGCGGTTTTTTATTTTAATTGAAATCTGAAAGTACCCACTTGAAGGACTTGGAAAAACAAAACTTTTGGCGTTTTGAACGTTCAATTCGGACTATTTAATCCCGAGTTATTGAACCCCAAACTTGATCAACGATTGGAACAGAGTAGCGTCAGTTGTTTCCAAAAGAACTCGCTATTGTAAGGTTTGCCAAATAGATTGGGAGGCTCAAAATGGGCGGAAAAAAAATTGTGGAGTGTTAGCCAAACCATCGTCAAAATTAGAAGAGTGTTAACCATAATGTCCATCATTTCTTAACAGTCTGCTCGATAATTATTCATAATATCAAAAGATATAAAATTAACCATATATATTAAAGTTTAAAAAACATCTGAATTAAGTCAATGAATAAAGAAACAACTACTACTCTAGCTATGTCACGAAGAACAATGAATTACACTTCAACGTTAATTGGAGTATATCTTCAAGATAGAACCAACCATTTTAGTTTGCAATTCCAAAGGATAATATCTTTTAAAGACCGTCAATTTTTCCAATAGGTAGGTTCATTTTGGTACATTTCCCCCCCACCAAGCCCCATCTCCACCAAGCCTCTTGTTTCTTTTTGTGCAGCCACATTTTGTAAATATGTCTTCTCTAAGGAATGTGAACAGTGAGAAGGCCCGATCATTGTTCTGATTTGACTGAAGTAGTTATAGTCTAAGATCCGAATCTAAATCGAGACCTACCGGGTTGATAAGAGAATCAAACTTATTTTATAATAAATTGAATATATTAGAGAATATATTAAAAATGGGTTGACGAGAAAAATCCTGGACAGGATATTTTTAATTATTTTTAAAAAAATGATTATTTATAATTATTTGCACTATGAAGATAATAATAAAATTTTATACTGGACGTAAAGTATAGAACATATAGAATGTGCAGCCGTAGGGTAGACTATTATTTACCTGGACGAACTACTGGGTTGACCGGTATAAGCAGGTATGTCAGTACTAGCTACTTTCTCTAGCTAGATAATAGAAAAAAATTTATATCAGCTTAAGCGCTGTTTTATTCTGAACACGATGATATAGGGTAGACTGCAAAAAATTCGGTCCCAATAGGGGTATACAAATTTTAAAGATTTCAATATTTCAATTTCAACGCGTCTGGGAATGAGTGACAGAGAGGTCCGAGATAAGTATAGCGTGTGATAATAAAGGACCGAACATTGCTGTTGGGTCTGACGGGAATATAATACAAGATTTTTAGTCAATCTTTTTGTTATTTTTTTATTTGAATTTTCGGCAGTCAACTTTGCTTACCTTTAATTTTTTTCAGAAAGAGCAAAAAAATTTCAAAGTAAGTAATTAATATTATTATTAATTACGTTATCATATTTAGAGTTGCAAAAACATTTCTACTTTAGATATATTATTATATTTATAATTTAATATATATATATTTATATACATATATATATTTATTTGTTTAAATTATGTTATGTTGTTTAGTACTTTTGAATTATATTAAATATATTAGATTGTTATGTATTTAATTAATAAATTTGTTTGCAGCATTTTTTCAATTGCTCCGAAATAACGCATCCTGAATTCAAATGTCAGTTGCTCCAAAATAATATAACGTGTACTGTTTACAATAGGGAGAGTAGCAGGAGTACCTCTACTCTCCATAAAGCTTACATACTGAGCATGCGCACTTTCTTATACTCACGTCAGACGCGTTGAAATTGAAATCTTTAAAATTTGTATACCCCTATTGGGACCGAATTTTTTGCAGTCTACCCTATATCATCGTGTTCAGAATAAAACAGCGCTTAAGCTGATATAAATTTTTTTCTATTATCTAGCTAGAGAAAGTAGCTAGTACTGACATACCTGCTTATACCGGTCAACCCAGTAGTTCGTCCAGGTAAATAATAGTCTACCCTACGGCTGCACATTCTATATGTTCTATACTTTACGTCCAGTATAAAATTTTATTATTATCTTCATAGTGCAAATAATTATAAATAATCATTTTTTTAAAAATAATTAAAAATATCCTGTCCAGGATTTTTCTCGTCAACCCATTTTTAATATATTCTCTAATATATTCAATTTATTATAAAATAAGTTTGATTCTCTTATCAACCCGGTGGGTCTCGATTTAGATTCGGATCTTCTACTATTAGTTCAGTTTTGTGTTTTGACTGGTTTTTAATCAAAGTTTTCCCGTGGTGCATGAAAGAGAGTCTCATACATTAAATAAATGCCCAGTAGTAAATTTGTGTTTATTATATTTAAACTACCAGCATTTTCATTATTGAGATTTAGTTCGAACTGAAAAATGGAATTAAACAGATCCATGTAGAAACTCAATTCCCAAAATGAACATTAACGACAGCATTTGCTCGGTTTAACCATTGTCTAATATAAAGATATTAGACAATGGTTTAACCGAGACATTATTTCGAATTTACTGCATTTAAAGATCAACATTTTATTGGTCGTAATTTTCTTTTTTTTTTTCGCAACGGGTGTTAAATGTAGACAGAACATATTATTAGATTGTAATTGAATTTTATCTTTTCCAGTTAAACACGTTTATTTCATCCGATTTTATTTGTTTATAAAAGCTCACAAGACAACAAAACCAATATATACATAAAACCTGCCCATAAAAAATTCAATTGATCAATAAAAAAGATATATTCTTGAAGAAGCGACCTTAAAAATTGTCATTAAGTTTATGTTTGACAGCCATTGGAAGAAAATAACTTCGAGAACATGGAGACTACACTTAGATCTGTTATAAAAAGTGTCCGTCGAAAGGTGCTGAATTGGTGGCGCTACTGTAGCATCAGGACTTACTGTAAATAAACCTCCAAGCAGAGATGAATACAGGAGTTCAGTCTAAGGGCAGTATGGCCAACAAAAAGTGTTTTTTTCTGACAAGAATAACAGTTAAGATCTACTGTTCATAACATAAGATATTGCATGTTTTTATCATTGCGAACATCTATATTGCTTTATTAAAATAATGAATACACGCCCCCGAAGCGTATATCTTGAAATTTAAAATTACTTTTTAGCTGAATACTCAACATATCAGTGGCCAATAATTCTAGGAACTCTTGGCATGTCACCATTTCATTTCTGTTATTCAGTCACTAGTTATGTCAAATGTTATGCCAAGAGTTCTTGAAGCAATTGGCCACTGATATGTTGAGTATTCAGCTAAAAAATCATTTTAAATCCCAAGATTTACGCTTCGGAGGTGTATTCATTATTTTAATAAAGCAATATAGATGTTCGCAATGATAAAAAAACATGCAAAATCTTATGTTTTGAACAGTAGACCTTAACTGTCATTCTAACCTAACCTAACCACTAGACGGAATTTTTGTGTAATTTGGAGATTCCATCATAGTACCTACTTCTTAGAAGTAAATCAAATTATCAGAGTTGTTAAAATATATGAATAAAATAACAGAAAGTATGAAACTTCGCGTACACAGCACCAGAGGTGATTCAACTCAACTCAGCGAATATATCTTCTCTGAGACGAAATGCAAACGTATCTGCAGAGTCTGAAAAAAATGTATGAGACAAGATTGGTGAAATGACATAACGCGGTTTTGACATTTTTGGCAATTGGCATTTAGGTAATCGCAAATGAAATTGGTGCAGAAATCACGGCAGAATTGTTTTGTGGGCAGAATCATAGATAAAAAAAAATAGGCAGAATCACCGGTCGTCAGACAAAACGGCATGTCATCCAGAATCCCTAGCACACCCAGGCAAAGAATCGGACAGTTGCAGAAGTTGCCGTCCCATTTGATTTGATTTTTTGCCCATCCAGAAAAAAAAACAGAACAGGTTGAAAGAAATTAAACTTCATAAATAGAATTTACTGAACAATGAAGTCTCAACCAGGGTAAGACATTTGAAGTCAGTTACCGACTTGGTCACACTAGACGCTGTAGGAAACAACACAAAAAAGAAGTCAGTGACCCAATGAGCAGATAATGTGAACTAAAAGGTGAAAGACTTACTCAGTTTCTACTTATCTAGCAGACTGTTAACTTCTGGAATACATTAAATAGTTGAAAAAAATACTAGTGCTTACCTGCACGCCATTCTTTTCCGCCTATCCAACCACCGCAACTGTTGTTCTTCTTCCTTCTCCACGTCCACTCCAAAGAAATTAGCGGTTTCTTTCCTAATATAATTTTTTATCATGTCCTTTCTACTCATTTGTCTATTCCAAGCAGGCCTCTCTCTATTAGGCAGTCTCTCGCTTTGCGAGTACCCAACAGGTCTATGGTGTATTTGCTGCACAGGCCTTGGTCGTTCGACTGGTGGCGCTGGAGGAAGCGAAATTGCCCTTTGATGTACCGGCGTTCTAGCTGGAGTGGTAGCGGGTTGAGGAGATTTGATGACAGGAGGATTTTCAGTAACGGGGGCATAATCACCGCCTTCCTGTTTTACTGCTTCCGGTGGAGGTATTGGGGTGGTTGGTCGCTGAATGGATTGTTTTTGAGCTGGAGGTGTTTGAGGTTGGTCTTGAGGCTTCGACGATTGCGTCAGTGGGATGGATGGTTGAGGTGTACCTCTCCTGCAAGAAAAAAAAATTGTTAATTAAAAAGTTTCAATCAAGAAAAAGAAAGTGATTAGCATTACATCTATAACGGGGACCTCAACTGCAGACTTTGAGGCATGGATACCGAGACCGTAACCCATATTTTATCTTACTGTGAGGCACTGGACTCGAGGAGATAAACAATCTTCGGAGAAGCCAATGTGCCACCCGAAGTATATGGCACGCTTCCAATGAACCTATAGCGTCTATTAGAAGGTACGGGGATAAATGTAGACTAAATGAATAAGCCAATAGGCTGCAGTGCTTCCGGCATTTGAACGGCTTCCAAAACTCAAAAAAAGACTGATTTGCAAAATGCTAAACAGTTTCTATTTTTTTCGAACGCGTTAACTAATTCAGTATACTAAAAAAACGAACAGTTTTTTGCATACTCACGTATAAATTCAATTACGATTACGGTGTTCTACGAATGGAAAAGAAAATGGCTGAATTATACATAATACTAACAGATAGTGATTGCCGTATACTCAGGTGGAAGAACGGACGAGTTTAGGGACTTGAAAGGGTCTAATGAATATCTGGATAGAATAGAATAGGGTTCTTAGAGTGTTTTCCTTTAGGGTTCTTACTGATACGACTACAATATAAGCGAGAAATTTCCTAAATTTCTATTAAATGAAATCTTTTTTTGGCTATATATATGTATATATAGGTGAATTGAATAAAACACTTTAGAAATAGTATAGGTACTCTATTAGGAAAAGATAGACTACAAAAATCTAAATAATTGTTTTTCGTCAACTGTAAGATGTAAAATACCCCAAGCTAATTAGATCTGCAAACTTTTCGGGTACAGCATGGGTGGTAAAGGTGGTAAAAAAAACAAAACCTGATAGGAAAAACCCCTTCCTTATGCGACTAACCTTTTTCAGTAATTTTTGGTCGTTATGTTGGCAGCAGTTCCCTTGTATAGAACTCGTCCATTGTTCAAAATACGTTTGTCCATAGTCGTACTTCTTATTTTTATATTTATTTATGTTAATTTTTTCATAAAAACAAGTAAATCAATTCCTGTTGAATCCTTGAGAATTCGAGAAATGATAAATAGGAATGAAAGCAACGCAATTACCATTGCCGAAGATCAAACGCTAGAAAAACAATTCCAATTACCTATTAGTTTCAGAAAAGTATATAGAGCGAGATCGAATGCTCCATTTGATTCTGATTCGAAATCTGTGATACTCGTGTCTCAACCTTTTTCGTCTTTTCCCATTGCCGAAGGGAACACATATACTTATTTGTTTGATTTTTTGGACTACAAGAGATGGTAAGAACATGCTTGTTTTTATTCAGAATCAACTTCGATTTGTTGCACAATGTTGAAACATAAAAGAGTATAGGACGCGTTTACGTGAGATACTTTATAGTATTCAATCAAGCAATTTCCGTGACAATTCAACTCATGTATAAAAAATCGCATATCGCAATTGTCACTTTGACAGCGGCAAAAGTTGAAACAGCGATAAATGCACTTGTGGTTTTTTCACTTATGCATTTGTTCATCAATTATCGCTGTGCTGGTTACCATAATAAATAGTTTGACATGTTTGTCAATAACTTTAAATTCTAAACACTAACAATGAGCCGATTCATTGAATTGTCCTGCAGAATTACACTCGATGTTGTGACTAAAAGATGCTTTGCAACAAAAACGACAATACATTTTAAAGCGATCTTCATCAATCTGTAATAGTAATAACTGTTGATACAAACTATGAAGTTCGCCTTGTTCCTCTCTTCCCAAGTTAACTTCCTGAATCCATCCAAGTTTTAATCAGCAACCATAAGTTAAGTACATGCATTTTCCAAGTCTTCTTTAAACGCGGAAGATGAACTGTCATCGCCATTATTATTGTTTATTTGGTACATTTTTAGATTAGATAAAGTGAAATGACGTGATGGTAATGTGTTTGCTTCTACATAAACATAAATTCACGATTGGTGTGAAAGCATGTGAACCTACGTGACGTGATAATAATGTGTTTCCGCCTTTAATTACCTACGTCAATCAAATATTTTTTATTCCGGTTAATAATTCATTCACGGTTGCACAAAAGATTATCTTGACAAGTATTAGTTAATCTTGACAATGTGATGAATGTAGATGCAGCTTTATAATCGATTCAATAGTTCGTTATCACGCAAATTTAATGCATTTGTCTGAATACCTATCAAGTGTGACAGTCATAATTGGATAAAGCATCTGACAATTTAAGCCAAACATTTTACATAAAACGACTAGATTTCTAGTTTGTCGAGTTTAATTACACGGTTTAGGACAAAAAAAATCAATAATGGTGACTGATAATATACCAGTTAAATAATCAATAGGATTATATAGACTTAGTTTAACCATCCTTTGTTGTTACGTCATAATCGGTGACCTATTCTGCTGTTTTAAGCTGGGAACACATTATTATGATGCTACGTACACCACGCCACGCCACGCCACGCCATCCTACGCAACGCCAGAAAATGATCAGACACCGTAGATTTTAATGCATATTTATATATTGTGTGAACACTCTTCTGATGCAATCCCATCCCACAAACTGATGTTATTTTCTATCATTATGTAACGTGGCGTCGCGTCGTATCGGATGACGTGGGAAAAGTGTGCTCAAAGTACATCTCTGACGCATTATGTCGGATGGCGTGGCGTGGTGTAGCATCAGAAGAATGTCTTCCCGGCTTTATGCTTGTTTTATACCTCAAATTTGATAAATAAAATCATCAGGATCGTATTCAGCCAAATTCCTAGTGAATAGTGTGACTAGTGTATGTCAAAATCGAAATCGAAAAGATTTACATGACGCATTTGTCGAATGTTAATACGACCTCAACTTCAAGTGGGTTCTTCTCACGTGAAACGAAGTTTACCTACAAAAGTAAGATTTCAATAATAATGAACACAAAAAAAATCGTCAATCAAAAATCCAACCGGACGTAATATAATATATAATATACACTGACACCGGAAGAACAGATACAGCGAAATGTCCCGTCAAATGAAACGGGTCCTGGAATTTAATTTGCCCAGTTCGGTTCAGTCAACGTAGTATCAAAAAAAAGGAGTTAAAGGATCAAGCTCCTTCATTTCAATCCATGTCAATAAACTGTCACCTACATTGAATGCATGGGAATAAATGTTGGAAAACGAGAACGCGGAAAAATTCGTTGAAACGTATTAGAAAAAAGTGGTTATCCATTTTCTCTCCTTTACTGTATGTACTTATATGGATGTAGACGAACAAAAATATTTACTTTTCTGAATCTAAATCTTTGTTATTCATAGAAGTAATTTTTAATGGAACTGAAACACGAAGACTGCTATTTAAAATACTTGTCACATTGTCCGTAAATTACTAAATATGTAACTGCTGAGCCTAATCCCATTTGTGTATACACACTCTCGGAATAGGTGAACAAGGGCTGAGCAAATGCATACATGAGACGATTATAATAACAAATATCATAGTTTTTCAACAAAAACTTCTCCAAGCCACATATTATAGATGAATGAATGACAAAAAGTCAAGAAAACAATTTTTTTTGTATTCTGTGTAAAAATTTTTTATTTAAATTGCAAAGCGCTTTCGGCTGTTAAGCCATCTTCAGTGCCTCACCTGCAAGTAAGCAATAGTTGTTTTAAATTAAAGTTAGGAAATTTTTTTTTATAGAAGAGAACAGATACGAATCCAGGCAAAACATCAAAGGATTTTCAACTCCGACTTCAATGACCTTGGACCTCCCCCGTGATGTTTATTCATTTTATAAAAATAATATACTACTGTACACTATTTTCAGTTAATATTACCACAACCTACAATTAGTCAAATGACACAAATAATATCGCGGATTGACAACCTTCAAACTGAAGTGTCAAAAATGGCGTTTTGTATTTTGATTTTTGAGCGAAGCCGTCACGGTTATTGTGCATGATTGCCAAAGATGGTTTGTGAAAAAAGTATATATTTATGGTATGATTTTTATACATTATAATATTTTAAATTGTAGAATTCTGTCAATGTTATTGAAATTGATTTAAAACAAGGAATTGTCGAATATTTGTATCTGTATAATATACCTAACTATCACACTGAAAATAATGCTTATAAAATATTCGACCTATGATCGTGAATTAAGGGAAATATTATGCAAATTGATAACCCCGTTGAAAAGTTTCGCGAAGCAGCCCGAACGGAGTCGACATACGACGATGGACCGTTAAATGGGTATGTCCACTCATCTCTCTCTTTTTTACTGTTCTCTGTCAATCTTTTGCATCTCTTCTCTTTTATAATCTGTGTCCAAGCCGCAAATATATACCAAACTCCAAATAAAAATGAACTTTATCGCCTTCAACACGCAAATAGAACGAGCATGAATATTTAGTAATAAACAACAATGTGCAGCATATCTGTTCGCAGGGCAATATCGCAGACGGTTGGAAACTGGACGAATCATGCGCAGTGAATGAAAACCGTTCACAGAAAGACTCTGCGCATAAGTCGTTCAGTTTCCAACCATTTGTGACTGCTCTACGAGCACGAACATACCTAATATACGTTCATAAAAAAATTAAAAAGTATTACAAATGAATATGGATTTCAGATTAATTGTTTTATTAGCCAGATTGGTAACCAAAATTTTAAATGAATATAAAACCAATCACTCAACTGCAAATTTATACTCATACAAAATGATTTTTAATTGGACGATATCGACATGGTTCCAGAAAAAACTAAATGTCTGTCAACAGCTTGAATAAAAAGAATTTAGAGCAGTCTATTTGAAATTGAGCATCGATTTTTGATTGAAAAATTCATTTTTATGAAAAAACTTCACTAACAACTCAATATATTCTGATATGTTTGATAAAAATCATTTATCAACTTCATATTCCACGAATTCAGTTCAAATCTTCTATAAATTTATAGAATTGGAAAAATGCAGAAGTTTACGTAATTACTAACCTTACCTAACCTAACTGAAAGCGGTGGAGATATGGTGTAAGTATGACTAAGGTGGTCCGCGCTATTTCCTTAGCGAAAAAAAATGAGTTTGAGATAGTGTAAAGCCTCTTCAACGTGCCTAAGCCAGGAAGTTAAGTATCTGGGTATAGCTCTGGATGTAAAACTAACCTATAGCTAACATCTATATAACAAGACCAATAACGGGAAAATGGCACTCTATAACGGGCGATAAGTAGCACATGGGGACTAAATCAGCAGATCATACACTGGCTGTACACAACTGTGGTGAGATCAATGGTCACTTTTTTTGAAAATTATCGATAACGATAAAGCTCATCTATCACTCTTCATCTTTTTTTGTGAATATTCCGCTTCAGCTCTCTGTCTTATTATTATAATTGGTTCCATTATATATTTTCGTGGTTGATTGGGTCCCAAATCCATTAATTGTAAAAAAGTTCATTCATTCAATCTTCAGTGTCATCCCTTGAAACTTTTGTATTAATTACACTAATATAAATCGATTCCCTCCAAATTAAAAAGAACTTTTAATAAGTAAATGATAAGGAAATTCGGAAAGAGACAAGAACAATTCTTTTTTCCGAGATAGAAAGACAAAGGCTACAGTACAAAGTATAACTTTGCTGGATTTTTTTGTTGAAGCCAAATGCTTTTAAAGTTCTTAGGATTATTTAAATTCGTAAATTCTACGACTTGTAAATTGGATCTTGAATTAAAACTTTTATTTTTTGAAAACTTTTTCGATACTATCGACTGTCATCCATAATCAAAAAACTAGTAGAGCTCATATTGTATAATACCCTTTTCGGTGTGCTTCATCGATTGTTAAAATGGAAAGAAATGGAAAAAAGGCAGATTTGAGATCAATCCCAATCGAAATATCAGCGCAAACTATCAACCAGGCGTTGAAAATATGATGAATACCTACGTTCCTTTTGTAGCGGAAATGTGTGTTACGTTTTTTTCTAATGTCCCGGAAATTTCAATTGAAAAAATCCCCTAACAACTCATTAAAGCAAGGACAGAACGTTAACAATAAAACAACAGATTTTGAAAACCTTCAATTTGCTTATTTCACATACAATATCCAGAGTGTAATTAGTAGTGTGCTTAACACCGTATCGTTGAGTGATAAATTTAAATACGAATGGTAGAAAAGTACAGTCTCCTTTGCTCTTTGATCACACCCTACGTTTATATTGTATCAAAGGCTTTTCTGCAAATAAAGATGTGCGGGCGAGTAAATACTCCTCAAGTAATTGAGCACAGCTCAGCACTTCATTCGACTGAAGCAAAAATAATTTCACCAAACGTAATTGTTAGAGTCGTTCACGAAATGTTTTCTTGTAGCGCGAAATTTTAGTTAAAACAGTGGTCTTGTACTCTAGATAAACAGTTACTTCTAGTTCCCTGCACGCGATCGGGTAATGTACCAGTTTCTATCAACAGAAGATTTTCAAATTCCACTGGTAATAGGGTTAAAGTAAAAAATAGTTCTCGATGTTTTTTTTTGCAATTAACATAAAATAAACAACATATTTCAATATAAAAATCAAATTTTGACAGTGTCGATCTACTAGTCGGTAGGGAGCGCCCTAATCGTTCAAGCTGATTTCTACCTATGTTTTTTTGTGTGATTAGTTCCAAAATGGTGTTGGAATGCCAAGACAAACTCAATGAACTAGGCGAGAACAATATAGTTACCTTACCATGGATTCCAGGACCCATTGGAATAGAAGGAACTGAAACGCAGATGAACTATAGCAAAGAGGGAGACTAAAATACCTTTCTGGGGGCCAGAACCCTTTTGCGGAGTCAGCTCCAATGTAATATTGGAAGAAATAGGTGAAGCCGAAAGAAAGAGAAGATCTGACCATTGGAAAGATCTAGTAGGGCTTAGACAATAAAAGATTCTTCTGGGTGACTACAACCTGTTGAGATCAAATGAATGCATAAGTCAAAGTAAAACTGCGCTGAGAGTTTTAACAGGGATCGTAACAGGACATTGTCGCCTGAATGGGCACCTGAAAAAGCTCAAAATAGTGGAGGAAGAAGAATGCAGATATTGTGGCATGGATGAAGAACTTGAAGAAGCCTCCATCCACATACTTTCCAACTGCACAGCACTCCAGAATCCTAGAGCACAGTACCTGGGAGATTACTGGATACAAGAGGAACATTTACCCAAGTTGAAGCCTGCAGATATCCTAAAATTCCTCCGGGTAATAGGACCAAAGGAGCTACTCTCCTTAGAAACTAAGTAGAAGTAAGGGGGCACAATAGATCTTTCAGGTCTCAGTGAATGTTAACCCAAAAAAAATACATACATACCTATGGTTTACCCAATCGTCTGACTGAGACATATATATATATATAATCATAAACTCGTTTGTACCCGCTGTGGGTGTCGGGTGTGTCGCTTATTCGTGGACAAATTTTCGCCATTCCTTTTTATTTCCAGCTTTTTTCGCAGCCTCATCTGTCCATTTAATTCCTTTTCCTTTTAAAATTTCTGATATTGTGTTATCCCATGTTTTCTTTGGCGACCTCTTTTTCTCTTGCTTACTTCTCTAGCTTGCCAAATCCTTTTTGATGGTCTACTGTTCTCCATTATACAAAGGTGCCCATACCATCTAAGCTGCTGTTTTTCGATAGTTTTTAGTATTGGTTCTATGTTTAGGTTTTCCCTTATTATTTCATTCCGGATTCGATCTCTTCTGGTGACACCTTTGACCCTGCGTAAATACTTCATCTCTGTTGCTTGTATTCTGCTTTTAAGTGAGTTTGTAAGTATCCAGCTTTCACTACCATGCAATAGGATTGGTCGAAAGACTGACTTGTACACATTTAATTTGGTTTTAGTTGTAATTTCTTTTCTTCCCAGGAAATTTCGATTTAATGAGTAATATACTTTGACTGCTGCACTTATTCTTTCGTTCACTTCTGCTTCTTGTTTTCCATTGTTTTGTATATCTACTCCCAGATATTTGAAACTCTTAACTTGCTTTATCGGCATTCCATCAATTTCTATATTAAGGTTCTCTTCTTCTTGTCCCACCACCATTATTTCTGTCTTTTCCATATTCATATTCATGTTTCGTAGTTTCAATATATGCTTCCATGTTATCAAATTATGTTTCAGCTCTTTTTCGTTTTTAGCGAACAATACTAAATCATCGGCAAAAACGCATTCAGATATTCCAACTACTTCCATATTTCTATAACCTATTTGTATTTGTTTAACTTTTGTCTTCACTTCCTTCAAAATATCATCCATTATCATTATGAATAATGCCGGGCTAAGTACTCCTCCCTGTCTTAATCCTTCTTTTGTTATGAAATCATCGGACTCTTCATTATCTTTCCTTACCCGGTTTCTGGTTGTTTCGTAAATGCATTTAATGTTATTCCTTAGTTTTGATCCAACTCCCCTTTGTTGTAGACTTTTCCATATTTGATTTCTGGGGACGCTGTCAAAGGCTTTTTGAATATCTATAAAGCCGAGATACACTTTTTGATTTGTTCTCAGTTTTTTGTCAATTACTTGTTTCAATGTAAATACGGGGTTTTGGCTACTCCTTCCTTTCCTATAGCCGCTTTGGGATTCTTCTAACTGTTTTTCTATTATTTTCCTAAGTCTAGTCTCTAAGATACTTTCGTAAACTTTCAATGCAGCGCTCAGCAATGTTATGCCTCTATAATTGTTACAATTAGTTTTGTCTCCTTTTTTGAAAATTGGCAATATAATACCTACTTCCCAATCTTTCGGAATTTTTTCTTCGTTCCATATTCTTTGAAACAATTTAGTAAGCATTTGTATCCCTCTTTCTCCTAAAGTTTGTAACATTTCTGCGGTAATGCTGTCGTAACCCGCTGCTTTACCTCTTTTTAACTTTTGTATTGCTTGTTTAACTTCTTCTATTTGTAACAGTGGTTCATTTTCCTCATTTTCCAGTACCTGATGTCTTTCGTCTTGTAGTTCCATCTGTTCTTTCTCTACATTAAGTAATTCCTCAAAGTATTCTCTCCATCTCTCTATAATTTCCTTATCTTGTCGTATCATAACTCCATTTTTATCTTTTATCTGTTTTACATTGCTCGAATTTCCCTTTCTTAGTGTTTTTAGTACTTTGAAGAAGAGCTTTTGATTTCCTTTACTGTCTTCTTCCATCTTTTTGCCAAATTCCTCCCAACTGACTGAGACATACACAGTTTATTTTCTCTCACCACCTTACCCATAGCTTTTGAACGCACTCCTTATGTCATCAGTCAATTTGGGTTGAGCGCGAATTTTAAAAATTAGTATCATTTTTATTCAAATAATTTTATCTTGTTAGATAATTTAAAGCAGCAAATATGTTAAAGACAATTTCCTGAGTATACAAAATTATGTTGCACAAGTTCATAATATATCGAAAACTGACAGTGTACTTGTCAGTCAGACAACGACGGGGTAAACGCTTCTCGTAGTGAGTTTGTGTATTCTTTTTAATTTTTTTCTTAAATTTGGCTGGTTGTGGAGACATTTATGAACCTTTCATCTTATTAATAATTTTGGTGCTCAGTCAATATTAATAGTCCTCACCACCACTACCACCACCACCAAAAATAACGCTCCTACTATTAAATTTTATCTATAGCATGTCCCTAAACTTTATTAACGTTAGTTGGGAGATAATAACGTTATTCAAAACTAGACAACAGGCATAAAAGTATAAATTCACAATATTTCGGTTACTTGTTGAGAAGTGTCGAATCGTCAGAGAATTTCATCGAAGTTCTGAATGGAAATAAGCGAACAAATACCGTTTCGTGTCGTTTCTGATTGTAGAAGTACGAGTATAGTGTTGCGATTCGATTTGAATGTGAATTGTATAGACTTGTAGACTCCGACACGTACTGGATATTATGGAACGAATCGCCATAGCAGGAAGTCTTAGGAAAGTGAAAATATATTTTCAATGGATGAAAGGATCGGCGAGGAAAATGTTGGCGTAGATTGAATTGTAAAGAAAGTTGCAACATTGAAATTATTTTATCAATAACAATTTATACTGACGGATATAAAAACAAATTAGGTGTTTACAGTATCTAACAGAAATTGTGACCCAGTACATCATACCTTTTACCCAGTAGCGGGGGTAAGCATCATGTCAAAAAATTTAAATGACATTAGGGGTCCTTTCAACAGTCTTTTTATTTCAACTTTTGCTTTAATAAATTACATTTGAAATTTGAATTATATACATGTTTTTGGATTTGTTGATATTGGAATAGGCTTATCCACATCTTGTTTGATTACCTGGCCGATTTGGACCGTTCTTTCACCGCCTCCTGGACCAATATGGTTGCTTTATTGATTAATGCATAGCTTTCCGTGTTCCTTTTGAATCCAAAGAGTTTGTCGAACTTGGAAGAGTTTAACCCACAACTTGTTCGATGACCTGGGCGATTAAGACTGTTCTTTCACGGCCTCGTGGACCAATATGGTTTTTTTATTGTCTAACGCATAGCTTTCTGTGCTGCCTTTGAGTCCAAAGAGTTTGGCGAACTTGAAAGGGGGTTGGACACAACAATTACATGGCCGATTTGGACCTTTCTTTCACCGCTTCGTGGACCAATATAGTTTTTTATTGTTCAATGTATAGCTTTCCGTGTTCCCTTTGAATCTGAAGGGTTTGTCGTATTTGGAAGAGGCTAAGCCACAACTTGTTCGATCATCTGGCTGATTTAGACTATTCTTTCACGGCCTGGTGGACCAATATGGTTTTTTTAATGTCTAATGCATAGTTTTCCGTGTTCTCTTTGAATCCAAAGAGTTCGTCGAACTTGGAAGGGGCTTGACCACAACTTGTTCAATTACCTGGCCGATTTGCACCGTTCTTCCACCACGTCGTAGACCAATATAGTTTTTTGTTGTTCAATGCATAGCTTTCCCTGTTCCCTTTGAATGCGAAGGGTTTGTCGTATTTGGGAGAACTAAGACACAAATTTTTCGATTATCTGGCTGATTTAGACTATTCTTTCCCGGCCTCGTGGTCCAATATAGTTTTTTTAATGTCTAACGCATAGTTTTCCGCGTTGCCTTTGAATCCGAAGAGTTTGTCGAACTTGGAAGGGGCTTGGCCACAACTTGTTCGATTACCTGGCCGATTTGGACCGTTCTTTCACAGCTTCGTGGACCAATATAGTTTTTTATTGTTCAATGCATAGCTTTCCGTGTTCTCTTTAAATCTAAAGGGTTTGTCGTATTTTGTAGAGGCTAAGCCACAACTTTTTCAGTTATCTGGCTGATTTAGACCATTCCTTCACGGCTTCGTGGACCAATATTGTTGTTTATTGTCTAACGCATAGCTTTCCGTGTTGCCTTTGAATCCAAAGAGTTTGTCGAACTTGGAAGGGGCTTGGTCAGAATTTTCCTTGCTATTTTTTTATTTTATGATACTACTGTATTAGATGTAGTTTGTTGGAGGTATGGATGACTGAATGCATGAGTTAACTTAGGACCTTCACTCTTACATTTGATTTTATGAATTGTTTCATAGTTTTCGTGGTTATGAGGGTAATTAGCGTCAAAGCGCAAAAAATAGCACAATTTTGACGATATTACTAGTGAAATTAATGTATAACGGTTTCGACATCCCAATGATATTCTTTTTTTCACACTGTACACATTTTTTTATTTCCCTCAAAGAAAAAAGTTCGGACTTAAGCAATCAAAAGAAAAGAAAAAAAGTTTCTCTATGACTTCATTTGGAACCGCCTAAAATTCTTTTTTAAATACGCCGTAAATATTTCCTCAGAAGTTTGTAAATGAGGAACTGATTCTTCGACCAACTTCCACAATCTTTTGTACTATACAAAGGAAAAAGTTTCATTGCAGAGAATTGGGTTGAAAGTAACTTGAATTCAAGAAATAATGTAGGTGATTCATGGCAACGAGTGCAATCGTTCTACGGTCTAGAAATGAGAGACATGTAAAAAAATAGTAGCACTACTAGCAGAACAGTTTCATTGAAATTACCAGAATACAACTTGTTAACTAAATTACTTTTCAAGTAATCGTGATTTCATTAGTTTAAAAGGGCCTTTGTTTCGGGTTACTATATACTGTGAGTGAAGTTTATTTCGGCCATATTTTTTCTTTAGTGACGCTAGTGGTTTTTGAAATTAAAAAATATATATATTTTTTCTCCAACCATAGAAAAAATGTTGACATTTTTGTACTATTTTCAGGTGCAAAGGCATCAATTCCCTACTGTACAAAAATTTGCTTGTTGCTTAGCAACACTTTTAATCCTAGGACTAAAAGTAATTGCATTTGAGCTCTCTAATTGAAATTTGAAGAAAAAAACATTGTCTGCCAAAATTTAAAGCACCACTGAAATTATCACTAACAATTTTCAAACAATTCAAAAAGTACAGCACAAATCCATACCTTTCGTAATAACTACTTAAATATTTATTTTGGATGAGTTTTAGGTTATACTTTCATTTTTCCCGGATACATTCCGCTGAATGAGAATTTGCACATTTAACATGATAAATTTAAACTTTTCGAAAAATATATTATATTCTGGATATTTTCCAGCATTAAAGTTCTAAGTTATTTTCCACACTGCTTATAAAATTCCGCTTTCCTGGATATTTTTACAAATGGTTTGTATTATGTGTACTTTTGCTCTATTCTGTTTACTGTAGACTGTGAAATGTTGATGATCGGAGTGCACTTCAGGGAACAATATGTATATCTCGTGCTGCTATTATATCACCATAAAAAAATGAATACTCCACTTTTCAGTTGAGCGTATTTTCGACATAAAATTTTGTGAAATGAAATATTAGATTCGGATATAACGTTAACAGTGGTGACAATACTGCGATGTGCTGTTTTCGGAAAGGCTGCGATAGAAAATGAAAAATATAAAAAAATATAAATAAAAAACAATAAAATATTAGGGAACTTTCCTTTATTTCCAATAAAACAATAGTATCACCAAGTTATTAAAAATTAATGATAACTTGGTGAATTTACTTCAAAATGGGATGCAGACGTACCTTTCGTAGCGGCAATGTGTCTTACGTCTTTTTCTACTGTCTCACTAACAGTTCTGGGTAGATCTGTACTTTGTTGTTTACGGTCAATTATTATTTATGAAAAGTGAATATTAATCTCATTGTTAATTTATTTAAAGAATACAAAAATATGTATAGATATACAGAAAAATATCAGCATTTTGAAAGTTCTAAAAGATCTATTAAGCCCCCTTACTTCTACCTAGTTTGAGGAGAGTCTCAGAAACTAGTAGCTCCTGTCCAGTTCAGTTAGTCCGCTACCCGTAACCAGTGTAGTTGATCCACTCTCGAGTGTAACATTTTTCTTAAGTGCTTTTAAGTTGCACGTGTGCTTATGTAAACAAATAGCAGGTGCATTTTAGAATTTTAGCTTTTAGGGCAGTTCAGCCTAAAACGCCTATTAGAGAACATCGTTCATTATAACCATTGTTTAGTTAGTAGTATTACAATAAGTTTATATTATTCATTGTGCGCAATTTAAAAGGTTTTGTAATTAAAGTATCATACAGTCCACATCTCTTATTTAATTCGGCAAGGGAACAGTTCCGTGATCATTTCATGGTCCTTTCGATCGGATAAATTCAGTGTAAAAGTTGTTAAAAAAAACTTTATCGGTTACCGGCTCACACAACACAAAACGTGTGTGAACGCAGGCATTAGAAGAACACCATCAGCATAGGCTGAATTCAACAACGAGGACGGATTTCTAGAAGTGCGGAGCTTTTGGTGTTTTTACGAATCTGGACATAGCGGACGCATCGGAGGAAGAAAACGGAGTCTCAAGAAAAGTACAGAAGTAATAACTGGGTGAGAGCATTCCTTTTTTATACCTATATTTGCTGCATACATTTTTTCCTTTTCTTGAGGTGAATTTGGGTCTGGGCTGTTGCAGTATTCATTTCGTAAACTGTACCAGTTATAAGTAGTATAATTCAATTTAATAATGTCGGATGACGAAACTGGATCTGAGGGAGCTTCACTTCAAGTAGAAACTTTAATTCGATTAAGGGGTATGGCTAAGGGTACACTTACACGTTTTGAAACATTTTTAAACGGATTTACGGAAACAAAGCGTACACAGCTGGCTTCCAGGGTCGCGAAGTGTGAGGAATGCTGGAAAGAATTTTTCGATATTCAGATTAAAATTGAGGAGCTAGGTACACAAAATGATAATGAAAAGCAAAGGCAAGATTTCGAGGATCATTACTTTAAGGTTATGGGTATGGTTGAGGGTTTGAAACAAGCGGGCAACATGAATCAAACTCAAAGTATGGGTTCTCAAGTAAATAATCAACAAATAGATAAAAACGTTAAGTTGCCAATTATGCAGATACCAACGTTTCAAGGTTCTTATCAAAGTTGGCTGGAATTTTATGACACATTTAGGGCTCTCATTCATACAAACACGCAATTAACAGGGGTACAAAAATTCTATTATTTAAAAAACGCACTTAAGGGTGACGCCGCCCAAGTAATTAATTTATTGGAGGTGTCTGAACAAAATTATATTGTGGCTTGGGATTTGCTTAAGGAAAGGTACGAAAACAAAAAATTAATAGCGATAAGTCATTTGGATTCTATGAATAATTTTCCGGCAATACAGAAAGAATCGGCAGGTCAGCTTCGGAAATTAGTAGATACTGTAAGAAAGGATCTAAGGGCACTAGAAACACTCGGTCATGATGTTAAGAATTGGGATGTTTTATTAATTTACATTTTGGAAAATAAATTGGATACAGCCACGAAACGGGAGTGGCAAAGGGAATGTCCAAAAAATAATTTTGCGTCGGTGAAGGATTTTTTAACATTTTTGGAAGGTCGGTGCCAGTTTTTAGAGTCTTTTACGAAATTCACGGATAATAAAGGGGTAAACGTTATGAATGAGAGGTCTAGAATCGCAACGAAAGGGTCATTTGTAACATCGGTACTGGGTTGTCCAATTTGCAAGGAAAATCACGTCATTTTTAACTGTAAAAGATTTCTAAATATGTCGGTAACGGGAAAAAGGAGTGAGGTAAAACAGTTAATGTTATGCTGGAATTGCTTAAAATCAGGGCATGTAGTAGAAAATTGTAAGTCAGGGGGATGTAAGCATTGCGGAAAAAGACACCATACTATTCTTCATATAGGGGAGAGTTTTTCTAGGTATGATAGGGTGGATAGTCAAGGGCGGAATAACTACTCGGCGGATACAACACGGGAGAACACGGAAAATTGGAAACATAAAGTACATTCAAGGGGTCAATATTCAGGGACACCTGAGGTGCAAGGTAATTCCGGGACACAGGGTGATTCGGGCGGACGCGAAATAAGGGCTCAAGGACGAAAGGATTCGAATTGTTACGGACAAGCGGTTGCAGACTCACAGAGACAAATAAGTACGCGAGGGCATGTGAGGTCTGATTCTGAAACGGACTTACAGCAAAATTATAAGGCCGTAGTAAAGGTCAAGGATGAAGGTAAGCGGAATAGGGCATCTAATGATATCTTATTATCTACAGCTAAAATATTTATTAGGGACAAACACGGAGAATTTATCGAATGCAGAGCTTTATTGGACAGCGGATCTATGTCCAATTTTATGGTCAAGCGATTATGGGAACAAACTCAGCTACCGGTGGATAAGGTTGATATATCGGTAGTAGGAATCTCTCAGGGTACGGTTAACATAATAAACTCGGTTAGAACTAAAATTCATTCTAGATATAATAACTTTGAGGTAGAATCGGCATTTTTAATTGTTGAAAGAATTTCGGAGAATTTACCATCTCATGACGTATGTATAGACCATTTAAATATACCACCAAATATACAGTTAGCGGATGAAAACTTTGACAGGGCAGGACCAGTTGAAATTTTATTAGGGGCTAGTATATTTTGGGATTTGTTGTCTATAGGGCATATTAAATTGGAAAGGGGAGGACCGTTTTTGCAGAAAACCAAACTAGGATGGGTCATAGCAGGACAAATACCAGGTAGGAAGCAGCAAAACAAAAGGGTGACATGTCATTTTATGCAGGAAGGACTAGAATGCAACGTCGAAAAGTTTTGGGCACTTAATGAGGATATAGGGGAAAAGTCCCATTTAACAATTGAGGAGAAGAGGTGTGAGGAGAGGTTCATTCAAACTACTACTAGAGACGATGAGGGAAAATTCATTGTTCGGTTACCAGCTAAAACAGGAGAGTCGGTTTTTGGAAATTCGTTAACCTCTGCGGTAATTAGATTTAAGCAGCTGGAAAAAAGGTTTGATAAGGAAGTAACTTTTAGAAAAGGGTATTGTGACTTTATGACGGAGTATAAGAATCTGGGCCACATGACTAAGGTTACGGAATTTTCGTCATTGGATAGGTTAGAGAGTTTAAATGCGGAGAAGTTCAATAGTTGGTATTTCCTTAAGCACCATGGAGTAATAAAGGAGACGTCATTGACGACGAAACTAAGGGTGGTTTTTGACGCAAGCTCCGTAACAGATATTGGTTCTTCTCTCAATAATACATTACTAATAGGGCCCAAATTACAAGAGGACTTGTTTAATATATTGGTTAGGTTTCGGCAGCATAACATTGTTATAACGGGGGACATAGAAAAGATGTACCGACAAGTGTGGGTAGCAGAGGATCAACGGAAATGGCAAAGTATTTTGTGGAGGAATTCATCGGATGAACCTATTGGCATCTATCATCTCAATACTGTAACTTACGGTACAAGTTCGGCTTCCTTTTTGGCCGTCAGGTGTTTACATCAACTAAGTCATGATTATTCTAGCATATTTCCTGAGTCCTGTCGAATAATACTTAGAGATTTCTACATGGATGATTTGCTGACGGGAGGGGAAACAATGGAGGAGGTAGTTAAAAGGAAGGAGGAGGTGAGTTATATATTGCAGAAAGGAGGTTTTACATTAAGAAAGTGGATGTCAAACCAGAAGGAAATATTGATAAATTCGGGCAATGAGAGCGGCATAGATCATTATATTTCGGATGAGGAGGATGCTAAGGTATTAGGCTTGTATTGGAACTCGGATAGGGATATATTCCATTTTAAAACGGAGTTGAAGGAGAGTCAAGGGAACAAGGTTACTAAGCGCAGCATCTTGGGTTTAGTAGCTCAGATCTTTGATCCATTGGGAACGGTGAGTCCAATAGTAATTAAAGCAAAATTGATAATTCAGGCTTTGTGGAGGTTAAACTTGAAATGGGATGAAAGCATACCAGCAGAACTGCATTACTCTTGGCTTAGGTTGAAGGAAAAATTTAGTTGTCTTGAGGGGGTATCTATTCCTAGAAAAATAATATGTCAAGGTGCAGCAGAGGTGCAATTACATTGTTTTGCTGATGCTTCCGAGTTAGCATATGGTACAGTTATATATGTTAGGTCAACGAATGGACAGGGTTTGCATTTTTCTCAATTAGTTTGTTCTCGGTCTAGGGTGGCGCCTCTGAAAACAGTATCACTGCCGCGGCTGGAACTCTGTGCAGCTCTTTTGGGAGCTAAACTCACCAATAGCGTATTGAAATCTTTAACTGTAAGGGTTGATAGGGTTGTTTTATGGACTGATTCGACAATAGCGTTGGCTTGGATAAAAGGAGAGCCGCGACAATGGAAAACCTTCGTGTCTAATAGGGTTGCAGAGATCCAGGGGTTAACTGAAGGTTATATTTGGAAACATGTACCTACACATTTGAACCCAGCAGATATGGTATCAAGAGGGGTAGAGCCTGAGAAGCTAGTTGACAGCGATTTGTGGTGGCAAGGACCTACGTTTTTATTGAGCGATGAAGAAGATTGGCCTATACCAAGATCTTCTATGCAGGTGGAGGACGTGCCTGAAGGGAAAGAAATTAAACACACTTTCACGGCTAGGTTAGAAAACGACATTCTAAATAGGTTTTCCAGTTTTGTAAGACTACAAAGGGTAACGGCTTGGTTATTTCGGTTTTATCGCAATTGCAAATCGTCTAGGGCAGATAGAGATCATGGAGATTTATTAGTTTCAGAATTAAAATTTTCGCACGATAGGCTTATATTCTTGGCACAACAACAAAGCTTTCCTGAGGAATTTGCTTCTTTAAGGAAATCGGGGAGAGTATCCAAATCTAGTAAACTTATTACGTTGAATCCTTTTCTAGAAATTGCAACAGGGTTAATTAGGGTTGGAGGTCGGTTGGATGAGTCTCAAGTTGATTACGATCAGGCACATCCTATCATACTGGATAAAGATCATAACGTAACTAAATTGATAATTCTCAGGGAGCATTACAAAAATTTACATGCCGGAACTCAGACGTTACAGTCTTTGATACGACTGAGATACTGGCCATTAACGGGGCGTAACATAATTCGAAAGGTTATTCATAAATGCATAGTATGTTATAGAGTAAAACCAGTAGCGCACAAACATATCATGGGGAACTTACCTGCGGCTAGAGTAACGCCTGGAAGGCCTTTTATACGCTGTGGCGTCGACTATGCAGGACCGTTCCTTGTTAAAACAAGTAAACTTCGTAGGGCTATTGCTGTTAAGGCTTACTTATGCGTTTTTATCTGTTTGTGTACTAAAGCTGTGCATCTGGAGCTTGTTTCAAATCTCAGCACAGAAGCATTTTTAAACGCGATTAAAAGGTTTATCTCGCGAAGAGGGTTACCATCGGATATATTTTCTGACAATGGGACTAATTTCAAGGGTGCTTCAAATCATTTGAAGGAATTATTCGATCTTATTCTTAATTCCAAGGTTAAATCTGTTTATTATGAACATTTATCTCAACTAAATATTAGATGGCATTTCATACCGGCATATTCGCCGCATTTCGGTGGCATCTGGGAGGCAGCTGTTAAAAGCTGCAAATATCATTTAAAAAGGGTAGTGGGTAACGTTACTTTATGGTACGAGGAAATGAATACGGTACTAGCTCAGGTCGAAGCTTGTCTCAATTCCCGGCCTCTCACTCCTTTGTCCGAAGATTGTAACGACCTTTTAGCTCTCACACCAGGACATTTCCTCATTGGGAGACCTTTAGCTGCTATTCCGGAAGAAGACGTCAGGTTTATTAATTTTGGCAGACTCCGGAGGTATCATCAATTGAGTCAAATGCTCCAACATTTCTGGGACAGGTGGTCCAGGGAATATCTTTCCGAACTGCAACGAAGGAACAAGTGGAAAAATCCAACCGCCAACATTCAGGAGGGCCAAATGGTGGTGTTAGTAGACAAGGACCTTCCTCCTTTAAAGTGGAGTTTGGGTCGTGTAATAAGGGTGCGACCCGGACCCGATGGCACGGTTCGTGTGGTGGAAGTGAAGACTAATACGGGAGTACTTACACGTGCAGCCGCCAAGGTTTGCGTACTGCCAATAGAAGATGAGGACACTCTAATTGCTCAGTGCACATCCGAATAAACTATAGACATCTTCTCTTTTTGTTATTTCTCTTATTTTTTGAAAGACATTCTTTCAACGGGGGCGGCATGTCCAGTTCAGTTAGTCCGCTACCCGTAACCAGTGTAGTTGATCCACTCTCGAGTGTAACATTTTTCTTAAGTGCTTTTAAGTTGCACGTGTGCTTATGTAAACAAATAGCAGGTGCATTTTAGAATTTTAGCTTTTAGGGCAGTTCAGCCTAAAACGCCTATTAGAGAACATCGTTCATTATAACCATTGTTTAGTTAGTAGTATTACAATAAGTTTATATTATTCATTGTGCGCAATTTAAAAGGTTTTGTAATTAAAGTATCATACAGTCCACATCTCTTATTTAATTCGGCAAGGGAACAGTTCCGTGATCATTTCACTCCTTTAGTCGTATTTCCCTGAGGAATTTTAGGATATCTGCAGGCTTCAACAACATTTAGTTCCTCTTCTATCCATTAACCCTCAGGTACTGTGCTCTAGGATTCTGGAGTGCTGTGCAGTTGGAAAGTATGTGGATGGAGGTTTCTTCTTCCACGCAACAAAATCTATATTCTTCTTCCTCCAATATTTTAAGCTCTTTAAGGTGCACATTCGGGCGGCAATTTCTAGTTAGGATCCCTGTTAAAACTCTTAGCGCAGTTTTACTTTGACTTCTGTATCTGTATCTGTAAACTAGGAAGAGCGAGTGTAGGCTCACAGCACTTAGGTCACATGTGACCCATTGTACATCCTCCCGAGGAGTTGTCCTCCTAGGTCATCGTCCATCCTAACCTTCTCAGGAAGGTGGACAGGTCACTAGGAGACATCTCCTTTATATCGGCAGGTGTAGGCCAAGACTCACCGAACACACACTCTCTTATTGACGATAACTCCGGAGACTCGCATAGGACATGCCTGACAGTTTCATCTTCCTGTTCACACATCCTGCATAGAGGTGTGTCCACTAGCCCCAAAGTATGGAGGTGTTTCCTTAGTTGACAATGACCAGTCAGAAATCCCACTGTTATACGTAGGTTTTTCCTGGTCATCGCCAAATATTTCTTTGGCGCCATCTTCCCAGGGTCGCCCAGGGTGATCCAGGCAAAACTGCATCCTTTGATTTCCTCCCATCTCTCAAGGGCATGTGTGTAACGTTTGGCTAGTTCCGCAATTGTCGAAGTCGTCAGGCCGTAGGTGTCACTGGGTCCAAGAATTTTTAGTCCAGCGACTTCCCTGGCTAAAGAATCGGCAATGCGATTTCCTTTACTCCTGTCGTGCCCTTCAACCCACCTCAGAATAATATTGTTATCTGCCAAGGCGTTAGCTAAATCTTGGTGGCACTCTAGTACTAGCCTCGATATAACACGTTGTTTGTTCAAGGCTAATAGAGCTTGTCTACTATCAGTGCAGATTATTATGTTTTTGTCAGAAATTCCTTTTCTGGTTAGTTCTTTTGTGGCAATTGAGAAACCAGCCAGTTCTGTTTGAACCACGCTGGTATTGTTTCCCATTCCCCACTTAATCCTTAGGCTTAGTGCTCTCGAGTAAACTCCATATCCTGAGCCATTACTTAGACTTATTCATCCCTTTGATCTCAACAGATTGTAGTCACCCAGAAGAATCTTTGATTGTATAAGCCCTGCTAAATCTTTTCAATGGTCAGATCTTCTCTTTCTTTCGGCTTCACCTATTTCTTCCAATATTACATTGGAGCTGATTCCGCAAAAAGTTTCAGGCCCCCAGAAAGGTATTTCAGTCCCCTTCTTTGCTATTTCATTTCCTTATATTCCAGTGTGTCCTGGAATCCATAGTGAGGTAACTATATTCTTCTCGCTTATTTCACTGAGATTGTCTAGAATATGGTAGATCTACAAGTTTCATCTTTTGCAACACAGTAGGAACGAAAACTTTTTCCCACAGTCGTATTTTAATTTAATATTAATTACTTTCTTTCAGCGTTATTCCAGCATAATAATTTAATTTTTCAATGATATCCCCCTTCTACCATACATCAAAACAATCCAATCGTCAACACAAAAGATTTTTTTAAACATCGTAAAATTCTTTTCAGCCAAAATCGATTAAAAAGCTTCTTGGAAAGACTGCTGCGAGTTTCGCATTTAATTTAATTTGATCTTAAGCAGAATACTTCGGAAGTTGGAAAATCCAGTATTCTTGAAAATCAATTTGGAAATGCCTAAGTTAACCGATGTGCAACTTACCGCCGTTTCAAGATATTTTCCTAATTTGGAATTCTTCGCGGATATATAACTACTTAGGTGTGGTTTCCTTTACAACTAAAAGTACGTGTTGTGAGTTCGGTATGTTACCCTCGTAATCCAGAGATTGTCATTTACTTTTCTTATTTCGTTTTTTCTCCTTCTTTATGTTTCTAAATAGTTTGGAAAGTGATAGTTTGTGCACACCGACCATCAGGTGTTTTCTTTCACAAAACTTAAACAGACTTTAGAAACAGTATTTTCGTCTGATGAAAATAAAAATAATTAAGCTAAAGATACTTTGGGATAGCATCTTCAAGAGTTAAATAATTTTGTCCACGACCACCTAATAATAAGTCAATATTTTACTTCCTTACAAAAGGTATATGGCACCCATATATCTACTGTCGTGAATTATGGTTCATAATACACTGACTACAATATGAAATAGACTATTAAATCTGTGTATTTTGTTCAGGAAATTTGTTTCTGAAATATATCGTATCGATAAAATATTGTAATTTTTAGTATTGATACTTTTCATAACGATATTTTCTAATATTGAGTCTTTTGAAACAATATATTTATAACGGTACGTTGTATTAATACTTTACACAGCATCGACCATCTCTATATATTTCAAATTATATTTTTATGTAGCTGTCAGAACATTTTGAGGTTAGTAATACCAATAATCGTTACAGACTTTTATTTAATAAAAGAAATTAAGGGTCGTGGACAAAGTATAGTATTCTTATCGCAATTTATGGCCAATATTCAGCTGCGGCTCTAGACGTCACCCATCGTGAATAATGGCTATCATAAATTGCTCGTTCAAGTTTAGATTGACAAGAATGCTTGCTTTAAGAGGTAATAACCGTGCTTGATTAAAATAATTAAAATAAAATTAAAATAATAACTTTTAAAATAATAATGTTCTCGATTATTGTGACAAGATTTTAATTTTGCTCTTGTTATTGAGCTATTCAAATATAAAAAAAATATTATTATAAAAATTAAGAATAAAAAAGTTTTCCCTATGGTTCCTACTTAACTGGACACATTGTATATGAAGTTATATTTCATTTTAAGATAAATAATCCGAGCCAAAATCTGTACATATCATATAATGAATTATCACTATTAACTAAACAATTTCCCTATTATACAGCTGCAATATCCGTTAAGTACGGAATGCAGAACACAAAATAATAACCGTTTGTGAACTAGCGCTGGACATAATCGTCAAATTGCTTAGTTGCCGTCTACCGCAACAGATATTTTCATTGTGAGAGACAGACCCTTTCCCGTTTCCAGTTCGTATAAAATTTTATCTTGATAGAAATTGAGACCCGAGCAAAAATATGGGTTATGATATTATCAAAGGTAATACCACGAGTGCTTCAAATTTTATCGATAATTTTTTCTTTTCCACGAAAACTTGTTTATTTGGCAAAAATATGAAAACAAACCGATTTGATAAAATCACGACTCCGTTAGGAGGAGTGATTTTATCTAAATTCGGTTTGTTTGAATGTTTTTGCCTCAAATAAACAAGTTTGAGTGATGAAAATAAAAAATTATGTGATAAAATTTGAAGAGCGAGTTGTATTTGGGAAGATTATTTTTTTCAACAATTTAAAAGGATTTTTGAAAGCGCTTTTAGTTGTCAATAATGACAAATTCAAAGTAAAATTTTGACGTTTCGATGTAAACAAGGTTTTATCGATGAGGAAGCATAATTATCAGTATAATACCGAATGATTGGCTAGAATAATGTATTGCTATTGGTTAAAACCACCAAAATGTCAGATTTTGACAAGTGAAAAAAATAATCAAACGTAATACCACGAGTGCTTCAAATTTTATCGATAATTTTTTCATTTCCACGAAAAATTGTTTATTTGGCAAAATATAAAAACAAACCTAACTTCGGTTTGTTTGAATGATTTTAGCTTAAATAAACAAGCTTGACTGATGAAAATAAAAAATTATGTGATAAAATTTGAAGACCGAGTTGTATTTGGGAAGATTGTTTTTTTTCAATAATTTAAAAGGATTTAATTATGTTTTAAATGACCAATATTCTCGAGACGAGACCAACAAAAGTCTCGTCTGGCCGAAGTATCGACCTAAAAACGAGACGATAGTCTCGTGCGAATCACTGGTTTTCATAGACATTAGAGCGTCGAGAAGCGAAAAGTCTACTGCGAGTTTATAGCTGCCCATAGTGAGCGATCTGATTTGTCGTGTCTACACACACACACACGACCATACTTAGTCCGCGAGTTGTCAAAGGATCGGTTCCTGCACATACGCTGTCTTCAAATTAGTTGGTAGATATTTGAAAGTTCGACATACTGGGTAGTGCGACTCCGTATTTTAAGCTGGTCTAAAATACCTCGTCAGTCGGTGTAATCTATGTTGGTACAAAATGGACAAAAAAACTGCTCTCATGGGTTTATGTATTTCAAAATTCTGTCAAAAGGATGATAGAACGAGGAAAAGAACAAAATCGATCACCGACCAGATCCGTTGTTCAGCACTAATGTGCGTTCCCAATATGCCAAATTAAACAGACGCAGTCTGTCACATACCACGTCGCGCAAAATATCGCTCCGTGTGTGGGAGCCTATTAGAAATTGTAAGTCGGCTCGCATACCGAAGCAATAGCAATGAGCAACTAGCAATAGACAATAAGCAACACGCAATATATGTTACGTTGATCTCGCATACCAAATCAATAATATTCCTTATTTGCTTATTCTAGAATTTCGTTGTTAGCGCAGACAAAATTAATAAATAATAATAAAATTACTAGTCTCAAATGTCGTCGTCTGATGAGGATGAAGTAGTAATAATGTGGCAGTATAGGCGAAGGAGAAATAGGAAACGAAGACGATATTGGATTCATCCTTCTTTTCAAGTACTCAAGAATCATGGAGCAAGTTTATGGGCCAATGAATTGAAGGTTCATCCCACCCAGTTTCGGAACTGCTATCAGATGAGTCCAGAAATAAAAACAAACCAACCTATATTTTGTGAATGTTGACAACAAATAGATATAGGCAATTATATTGTATTTCAACACGCACGCCGTGTCGCTAGCAACATAGATTGACCTGGACAGGCGATAACGATATCACGTTGTGTCGGTGTACGAACCCCGATATGTGAATATGTGAAATACGTATCGACAATATTATCCCTTATTGCTTGTTGCCTGTTGCTAGTTGCGTATTGCTTTGGTATGCGAGCCGCCTAAGTTACAAACGTAGCAAGTATGAATTGCTGTTTTTTGGATCGAGAAGGTAAGATTCCAAGACGAGCTGTGCGCGAGTCCAGAAATTGCAGAACACGACGGGTATTATGCCCACGTTAAAACATGCAGAGACAACCATGTTATTATGCCGGTATTACAAAGAGAAACAATTGTTTACAATTTTCACTAAACGAAGATTAAAAACGATTAAAAAAAACTGATAAAGTCCAGTGGTTGTCTTATGAAGTATATTTGAACGTGGATTGAGGGTATTATAAATATTTTGGTCAAAAAGGTTGTAGTAAACGAGTTTAAAATAAATTGAAATCGTTTCATGAAAGAGACAATTCGTGTGTGCTTGTTTTATTTACTCGTTTTTATCCCTCTAACTCTTGTACAAATAATGTTTCGTTTATAGGTATATATCTGCTCTTCATTTTTCACTTGGTAAATATCAATTTTTTTTTCAAAAAACGGATTTTCAATAAATCTTTAGTGAAATTTTACGGGCCGAAATGCTTTAGTGTATGTACTTCCTTCCAAAGTAACTACTAAATTGTTTTATAGCGTAGAAATTGATGTTAACTGTTTTATGCAAGTAATAAAAAAGAGAGATAAAATTTAGTCGATTTTATTCCCATTTATTTTTTACTAGCGAAAAAAGAATCCGCACATACCCTTTATCACATCAGACGCTTATTGGAGATACAGTTGTTTTCAGTGTATTTTCCCAAGAGGAAACTCCGAACCTTTCACACAAGAAGTCTTTTATAAACAACTGATGTAAATTTTGTGAATATGTATTTCAATTGAGGAGTTCAGGGGCTCGATTCTTGAATCTTGAATACGAAATCTCGAACTCGACATTTGTCATCGGCAATGTCGATCAGTGTTGTCAAAACCTATTCTTCAATACGAATCGAGATTTAAAACGAATGCGGTATTATTTGTCGAATGTATATGTGTCAACGCTGTAATATTATGACAGAGAACAGAATAAAAGTGAAATTTGTTCAAAATTCAAATTTCCACTTTCGAAACTAAAATATCTTCTACTTGTTTTGATTTTTGACAGAGTTCATCTTATATTCACCACGTTTTTTTGATATGGACGGAAAAGTAGAAAAAATGTATTGCAGTCAGGAGCAAAAACATCAATTGATTGAAATGGTCACCGGAGACCGTAATTTATTAAGTGGCAAATTTAATAATAACTTTACGGCAAAAGACTGTATGGAAAAATGGCAAGGCATTGCCGAGATTCTTAATTCCATAAAACAGATATAAAAAAATAGCAGTAATACTTAAAAAATAATTATTATATTAAAATTATAAATAACGAACCAGGCAGAATTTTAAACGATCACTAAATAGATTTTTATTTATGAGTTGATAACCTTAACGTAAAAATATGTCAATATGACAAACAAAATGATGTTTCGTACTCGACATTGAGAAGTCGAAGGATTTTAGACACTCGATGCAGTCTCGAACGAGAAATGTCGAACTCATCTCGAATTCGACTTTCAAGAATAGACAACATACGAGGAAGTCGACATTTGTCGAAAATCGACTACGAAATTCCGATTTCGAGATTCAAGAATCGAGCCCCAGTCTTAAGTCAGTGTGGCCAACAAAATGACAGTTAAGGTCTACTATTCAAAACATAAGATTTTGCATGTTTTTTATCATTGCAAACATCTACATTGCTTTATTAAAATGATGAATACACCCCCGAAACAAGTACCTTGAAATTTAATATGACTTTTTAGCTGAATACTCAACATATCGGTGGCCAATAGTTCTAGGAACTCTTGGCAAGTCACCATTTTATTTCTGTTATTCAGTCACTAGCTCTGTCAAATGTCAGTGAAAAAAGTAATTAAAAGAATAGAGATACAGCTAATTAGAAATGCTACAAAAATTTGATCGAAAATGGACATACGCAATTAAACGAATATCAACAAAAATAAATATTACTGACATTTGACATATGGTCGTTACGTGTTTGCACACGGTAGATATTTTGATGGGTAATTCGTCTAGCAGAGAAAATCGTTGCATAGCTTGTTTATTATCCACGTATGTAAATAAACAGATAACGTTTTAGTCCGACATGTAAACCATCAATCTTACTTTTTTTTCTCCTTGTGTAAATAGAAGACTTGAATATTGTTATAATAGACAATTGTCCGCTATATCAATCGACATTTTGCTTTCTAGGAAAAGAAAATAAGTGTATTATATCCATTGTTGTTGACTAGTTATACAGAGTGAGTTTTAAGTATGGAACTCCTCATATATCTCGGAAACAGATCTTGTGATAATGCCCGGTTTTATAAGCTCGGGTTACCCCTGCCCCGAGAGTTAACCCTTTGACCGGTGGGTGATACAGCGTTTTATAAAGCGGGGTTAGAGTTAACCCTGCCCCGCCATTTGGCTCGGGTTAACTCTCAAGTTAGCGGTTGTCATGCGCAATATACTAAAATGTGAAGATAATATATCATATCCGATATGTATATTGTTTTATGATATATATTTTCAATGTGGACATGGATGAAGTGAGAGATATATTTGAAATTTTTGATGACTTCCTAACAGATGATGAGCAAGACATTATTCAAATGGTTGATATAATATGTTAATACTACTGTCAGAATATATTTCAAATAAGTGTCAAACTAGATCACGGCATTTCTCATATATTTACAACATTTTCCATGCCACTTCCAACAAAAAATGTGAAGTTATAGGCTGCACTCGAATCATAGAAGACACTGTGGACTCTGTTTTATGGACCGAAGTTTTCTTCTTTTATATATTTTCACAGTGATCTATGGATTTTAACCTGAGAGTTAATCCTCGAGGTAACTCGAGATATTTAACTCTACTTTATAAAACCGGGCATAAGAGCGATATTATCATAGTCTTTACATTGTTGTCAGTTTTTTACTTTTTCCAGAATACATAAACAACTAACAGATTTATTGTATAGATCTATACGTTCGTTATTTGTGTCCGATCAATCTTTTTAGTCTGAATAGTTCGTTTATTACATCTAGAGATAGGAGCGGTAAATCTGAAGTTTTCGGTAATTCCGCTCTAATCAGTCCGGTGTAAATCTGTTTACGCGGAATATTTTGACCGACGAGAAAGATTAATCTGTTCATCTGTCATGTTATGAGGTTATGTTGTAGTCACTCCTGTCACTAGATAAATCTCGTACTGTTCAGTACTGTTTGTTCGTGTATGAGGGCCATTTGCACCGGTTATACTTAGCGAAAGATAAGTGAAGCTTACCTTTAAGGTGACCTTAATATCACAATTTGGTTTGCAAGGGGGATCAACTGAGTTTTAAGGTGTACCTTATGTATGACTTAGTTAAGCCTAGGAATTGTGCCGCTTAAAGTTCTCCATAGGGCCATTCGCACCGGTTACACTTAAACGTTAAGTGTCACTTAAATCCACTAAGTGTCACTTAGTCGTTCGCACCGAATTTAAGGGCATCCTTAACGCGACGTTAAGGGTACCTTAACTAAGCTCGGAATATCCTCGGCTTAAAGTTCCACTTAACCTCGAAAATACTAATTTTGAAGTTGATTTATGACAGTTTAGATTTGAGTGAATTGTGCTTTGGTAGATCTTAGTATTTAATTTGTCTTATCGAAATGGAAATGTTGGAAGATGATGACGATTTAGAAATAATTGATATAATTGAACACGGCATACCCAGACAGTTATACATAAGGAACGATTATTTTTATTATTTTATTAACGTTTTCATAGAATTTTTTTTAACGATTCCTTCGTGCATTATGCGTTTTCCGGGAGCATTGCATTAAATTGATTGCATATTTTGTCTCACGTCAACTGCTTATCTTTCCAGGATACCGCATCGCTTTGTTTATTTTCTATTACATTCTTAGACTTGCTAATAATATCTAATAATGATAATTTTTCACGTGTCGTGAAATTTATTCCACGAGATCGTTTTTCTCCGCTCATATTTAAACTACTAATGACTCGGAAGGAAAAAAACTTATCAAAACGTCACAACCAAAGATGACACCAACTATAACATCAGACGCATAGATCAAACTGGATCAAACCACAAACGACTGCCGTTAATTCCTGAAAAGATCTTCTTCTTCAAAAAATATTTCAAAAATTGCGGCGTTGTCAAATGGAACCTCACACTTAGCTAAGGGATGTACGGTGCGAACGAAGTTCCACTTAAATTATAAGTGTCACTTAGTTAAGTATGACATGAGTATGACTTTTAAGGATAATCGGTGCGAATAGCCCTTAATGTCATCTAAACTTCAATCTGTCAATAAGTTTACTATTTTACATGCGTGTTCTTGTGGTATTTGCCTTTTTTAGCTGTGGCATGTCTTTATTGTTTATTGAAAAAATAATTATGAATAATTTTTTTCATGACGATTTAGACGATCTTAACTTGATCTTTCATGGAACCCCCAGAAGGATTTATCATAGAAATGAATATTCTAATGGCTGGGATGATTCAATATTCTTTTCGCGATTTAGGGTGACAAAACCTACCTGCCCAAAAATTTTGAACCTAATTGAGGCAAAAATCGAACACGACTCTTTTGTTCGTGGATCCTGTATCGGTCCTTTTATTTTATATAATTGCTTTATGACTATATTTTAGGTTTAAAAGAGCAGTCTTCTCCCGTCCAGTAAAATTTTGAGTCCTATTTTTTCTAATATTATTATCATCACAATTATTAATATTCATTTTTATTAAACCACCAGTCACAAAAAAAATCAACAATCAAGCTTCGTGAAGTCAAACTCAATAACACAAATTATCTCTTGAATATCTGTCAATCATTGTAATGTCATCATCTAGGTACAAATTAAAAAGTAGCTTTCTCGGTGTTGCCATAGCTTCTCGCCACTTATCTAAGATTTCGTTAAGTAGCACATTAGCAAACCATCTAAAGTTTAAGGTTCACCTTAACTTCAAGTAGACCTTAGATGAGATGAACATTTAAGGTGGATCGGTGCAAACGAGAAAGACACAGGTAAAAACGAGGTTAGAAGTTAGAAAAGAAGTCCTAAAGGCAGCTTGACATGGTGACATTGCATGCAATTCCTTGCAAGGTCAAAATATTGCATTATAAATATTTCACGTTCTTTGAAATTATGCAAGTCTCTTGCACATGCGTCATGGTTGCCATCAACCAAAACGAACCCTTTTCTCTTCCGTGTTTCAAAAATTAATAATCAACACAGCAACACAGCACATCAACATGGTTAGTTCTGCTCCAGTCCAGTAAATCAGCTGACCCGATTGAAATAATATGACATTTGGTTGGTTGTTAAACCAAAAGTAACTAGAATTCTCCCTAGAATTGCAGCTTGCATGCAATAGAAATGGCACCAAATCGATAAATTGCAATTGCATCGAATTGCACAAACTGATCAGCTGGGTCTCAACTGCGCATGCTTTCGGTTCAGAAATATTGCGTTTCACGTTGTATTGCTCCATGTCAAGCGGCCTTAATTAATAATCAACGATTATACCAATCCAAACATTGACTTAAAAGGTTCGGTTGGTTAGCTCCATCTGTGAACAAAACAGTGGTAGCAGAATTGTGAAAGCGCCACACACGCGCTGATCGTAGCCGCACAGCGCACCACGTAAATATTTATGCAGACAGGTTGCCAAATTTGCGTCGATAATATTTGTGCCGAACGCTACATTCAACGTACAACGTAATTTTTTACCAATGTGGACGCGGCTTAAGAAAAGTAAAGAATTCAAATATTTTGAAAAACCAGGTAGTGATTTTTGATAGTAATCTGTTTTTGTTCTCAATATTTCGCTAAAATATCACGTCCATCAGCATAGAGTGGAAAAACTTCTTGGAAACGTAAATGACAACTAAAGATCAATTTTTCGTCGTCACTTGGAGTGCGAATTTACTTTTATATTGTGTTACGGCGCTGAGCAGCCTTTCCTTTTTGTGGTAAACGACATAAAACCTAATTTAGCGTTATAGATTGTGCTCGAATGAAAAAAAAAACCTTTTTAAAACGTTGTCTATAAAAAAAGCTTTTCAGAAGCCCTCTGTCATTTTGGGATTATTGAAACATAATGGAAAAAAGTATTATTTTATTCTAACATTAATTTTTTTTGCTCATGTCGTTTTCGATAAAAGAAAGACTGCCCTTTTTGTGAAGTGTGTTTTAAAAGGGCGATTCCAAAATAGGAAACATAAATAACAAGTTCATAAAATACTTCTGAGTGTATACAGGGCTTACGGGATATATTTTGTTCTTTTTAATCTATTTTCTTCATTCATGACAAGACAATATTGTTACGAACTCAGAGATTCATAAGCCGGTCCTGTCGTGAACTATAAATTTTGGCGAAAGCGACCTTTCTAGAAGATTCCATAACAGAGTTATTCGATGGTTTATTCGCGACTGTTCTGGAAGCGTAGAGGTGGTAAATTAAAGAAGGTTATAGAGTTGCGAAGGACTATATACAGATTGCGAAAATTCTTTCGGAACCCTGCGGGTTACACAAGTACTCCAAGAAAATATGAGAAAAACAGCTGAAAGAGAGAAAGAATAATTGTGCGCGGTCATCGAGGCGTGTACTTGGTTCCAGCTAGGGTGTATACTTATTTCCCGTAACTTGCCGAATGCTGATTGCCCCCCTATTTTAACCGCTGTTGCCAGAAACGCAGATTAATTTGTACAAATTATATTTTTGTCTCGTTATCGTTGATTTTTTTTCGAAGTCATGCAAAACTAAACACTTTGATCCGGCAACATTGTCCTTCAGGTTTTTGAGTGGGTCGAACAGTACAGTGAATCGGTAAACAGTTTCAGTATACAGTGAGTTGACAAATAGTGAGTAAGTGAATATAAATAATACAATATTTAGACAAATTAGGATAATTATTATACAGAGTGTAGATAGATTATTAGACATTGAGTTTTTATTAATTAATTTATTATAAGCCAATAGTAAATAGCCATATTGAGCGTATAATTTCATCCCACGTAAAAACTGTTTGAATAAAAAAGAAAAACATTACAATATATCAGAGCACGCAGATGATTCCATATGGTTTGTCCTTTCCTGCCTTTTAATTCCTTATTATTATTTGAATAGCTATTCTTTGTATTGAGAGCTTTTTAAATTTGTATTTCTATGTTCCAGTTCTATTTCTATGTTCTCAGACAATCAGATGGATCACTTTATTTCAAAATATGCCAGTGTTTAAGAAATGTAATTTCCAGTTACAAGGGATTGCACGATTTAAATGCATGAGCCGCCATAGCAGAAACATCCACAGCAATATCCATCAAATCTAGCAATTCTTTATTATTCAAAGAATAGTGGCATGTAAAAACAAATTTCGGTAGTTTTGTTTGCGAACAAGTTCCAAACAAAACGTTGTGCAATATACATATATGGTTGACTTTGTTGAAGTTTGATGTTTACAATGATTCCAGCTTCCAGCCCTCCCTCACATTGTAGAAAAAGTAAACGAAATATAAATTGAAATTTATATAAAATCTGTACGTGAAAATTGGAAAGAATATTGGTATAGTATAATCTTTCTAAGGTTAATATGATGACCCATATTTTTGATCTCTTTGAAGAAAAAAGCCGCCCAATGGCGTGCATAACATTTTTTTATAACTTCGAATATTGTGAAATAATCTTTTTCAAAGGTAATTCAAATTAATATAGTGGATTAAAATTATAATGCATCAAATTTGTAATACAATTTTTTGTAAATTATGCTTATTTAGCCAGACAATCTGAAAAGATTGTCTGCTCAGCAAGAACCACGGGGAGGTATGAGCTATTCTTGCCAGGAAAAAAGAATTGGCGCCAAACTATTAGATTCCCGCGCATCATCTTGGACTGTCGTTTCAAATGGTCTCCAAATTGCCATTCTAATTAAATAAAATTGAATTATATTCCCCCAAACTCTCCCTAACGTCTATGAACGAATAAATATTATATTATTGATTCAGTAAACTCACTCAACCAAGAAATAGATACTATACTACAGCGGTTCCCAATCTTTTTAGCTTGGGGGCCCAATAATATTTTTTAAACAATTTTGCGGCCCAGTTCGATTTCATATATAGGTATATAACAAAGAGAATGATAATTGTGTAATACAGACAGAAAAAAGCTACTAAAAAGGAATGGTAACCGCAAACAAGCATGTTTCTGGCTAATTAGCCGTCCTCAGTACGGTATAACCAAGTAAGGATGTGAAGCTTGGGAACAAATATGTTAACTGAAACATGGGAAAACACAGACAACGAATACGGGATTTATTTTGACTATTTTAATATTATTTCTTGAGTTTCGGTCAGAATCCGCGGCCCAATAACAAGTTGCCCGGTGCACACAAGTGGGCCGCGGCTCACCAGTTGGGAACCGCTGTACTATCTACTATATTATCTTAAATATTGCTTTGAAACAAAATTCACACACGCCACTTTAAGCAGACTATAGTCTAAGAGAATTCGAAGAATGTAGCTCCCCAACCCATAAAATTTTACATGTTATAGTAGTCCGCCTTAGTAAGTGACCCGTTACTCCGTAATATTATAAGTAATTTTGTACTTGATGATTGGAACGTCCATCTGCAGCTGCGGTGCCAGATATTCAAAATTTTCTTAAGCGTAGTAGGCACACAAAAAGTTGTTTTAATCAATTTCTCCTTTTACAGCAATTTCGAGCGACTTTTTTAATGCTTACTTATAAATTTATATGATGTATTTTTTATTAAATATTTCCAAACTAGCTTTCTGAGAACATCACGAGCTAACAATTTACTGAAGTAATGGGAAACATTTGTATAGTGAGCGTATATCTCGTAAATCTCGTAAATTATTAGTCCCAATTGTACAAATTTGGGTTACACATATATTAGTAAACACAGATTCCAAATTTGGTATCTGTAATGTAGCTAGATTTGCTGTTAATCTTATATTATTAGTAACTTCGGTTTTTAGAATCAATCACCCTGTATTTTCGGTAATTATTGGAATCCATATATGTAACACTTATGGCCTTACAACTAATGGAAAATTTAAGCATTTCGATTCACAATAGAAACCTCTTAAACAGCGATATTGAACGTTACAATTTTAGCATCGGTAAAAGCATATTTGTGTCTATTATATTACCTCCATACATTTCCATTCGCGGAATATCTGCAAAGATAAATTTTGAAATAGTGTTCATATTATAACCCAGTATATGTATAGATAGTCAGCAACTTACAAAAGCTATAAATTACGTCGCAGAAAGATATATATCCTTATCGGAATCTTTTATGTTTCCCAGTTAAAAATGTTGAATTTTGGTAAAGATAAGGGACGTTTTCAGAAAATTGAAATAATCACCAGTTAAACACGTTCTACTATAATAGTATAAACTGGGAAATATATTCAAGAAGCTTGATAAAGAGATGATTATTTTTGGAATATAAAATGTGTATTTTGATATAATTTTTGCAAAAATTAACAGTGGCATAACTGATCCGCTGTGCGTTTTGGAGGCTCCGGCGAAGATTACAGAATAAAAATATAAGATGTTTCACTCCAGGGCGGTTTGATTCAAGTCGCTGTCCCAAACGGACGCCGCTCTCATAAATCATGTTTACGAATCTCCTTTGTTGTCAATAATTAGACCCATGGTTGTATAAAATCGAATAACAAAGTTTGTGCGCATCCAGTTGAGCATGGCGCATCACAGTGACTAGCTGAACTAACAAACCCCGCCTCTAACCACACGAAAATTGGCATTTCTCTCTTTATAGTATATTACGTAACGTGTGTGGTAAGAAGCATTTTACGCACGAATGGAAAAGTAATTCCGTGAGTGCGTAAAATGTTTCACAACACGAGTTACGTACTATACTTTACCTACGACCTACTTCTATTTGTATTTATACTCTTATTATTGATAATACTTGAACAACATCAACAATATTTGGCTATTTCTGCGATTTCCGTGATAATATTAAATCCATCTCACTTTCAATCGACATTTAATTGAATCAAACTTTCCACAAAATACACAAACCAGTTATAAGTTATAAGGATAATAAAAAAGTGTTTTGAAAGTTTCTTGACAGTTCTTACGCAAATCGCTATTGCAGCCTATACTTAAGTTTGATGTTTTGACGGCTTATGTCAGATTTTTGAATAAAATGGCGAAGTCTATTGCTAAGATGTTGCTAGGGAAGCCGTGCGATTTACTTTACAGCTGTGCGTTTTTTTACCGTGCGTAATAGACGTCATTACATTAGCTCCGACTGTGTGTTATTGACTGATTACAGGGGGGTCGTAGGTAAAATTAATTATATTTAACATTGGCACCTATTATTGTCATAGGATTTATTATAACTTATCATAGGTAAGTTAAGAAAGTAAAATAATTGAAACAATATTGTTCATTTTATCGTTTTTTTTATGCAGACAATAAGGAAGAGTTCTAGTTATGTGAAAAAGTGGTATTTCGAACATTGTTCGTGTGATATTGGTGTGTGCTTCAAGATGTCTCCAGATAGATTGGTGTGTAAGTGTGGATTATTTGTTTGTCTGTTCTTATTTTATTTTTATTGACTGTTTTTGGGATATTTTCGATATTTTATTGTATGAAAAATGTTGTTTTAATAGTAATTTTTCACTAGCAGAGTTTTTTTTCTCCTACTCCTACTAATACAATATTACGCGTATGCTGAAAACTTCCAAATTCAAAAAGCGCGCTTCTTAAATGCTATTTAATACCAGTAGCCAAGGTAGGCGCTAGTGGTAACTTTATGCCACAAAACGCTACACGTTCAAAATCTCTCTTTTATTTATTACTCTATGGTGGGGAGACTCTGAGATTACATTACATTACAAATTATTGAGTTTATAGAGTTTGACAATGAGAGTTTATTATTTTTTGTTATAGTTTTTTAAAACTGTCCTATACAATCTATGTTCTAAGACGAGACAATTATAATTTTCACATAATGTCATAAATTTAATAATAAAATCAATACAGAGTGAATTTATGAACCAGTAATAGTTCACTTCGGTGGTATATCTCAGACGTATTTTCTCTTTCTTTAGATTTTCTCTATAGAAAATTGTATTTTATCATTTCAAGACATGCATATGCATTTTAGTGCGCTCCAACTATAAGAAACTAATTTAATAAAATTAGATTTTCCAGCCGTAATTTAATATTTCAAGCTTCCTACCTTTTAAGCACCCAAATTCTCTCATGGTGTCTCACTCTAGCACTTTTATGTAGGTAAGGTAGGTAGAGGTAGATATAACTTGCGTTGCTCTATTTTCTCGCCGAAAAGTATACGGCAATTTTAATATTAAAGACGGAAGAATTTAAGCAATTTCCCATTAAATTATTTCATCACATTAAATTTAAAATACCTACCTATAAAGAGTTCGAGCTGAAAAAGAAATTTCATTTATTATACAGTTAATTTAACAAACCTTACCATTAAATTATGCCACATTATTTAACTGGTATTTTACATATACAATTCGAATTTTTTGGTTTTGAATATCGTCGAAAAAATATGTTGAAATTTAGATTTATTTTTGGTACTCAGAAGGAAATATTAATAACACTGGGTGTAGGTAAATCATTAATGTTGTTGATGGGTCCAGCAGTAGAGTGAGAAGTTGCAGGATCTTCAGTTTACTGTTTTTTAGCTGGAGGTTCTGAGGCGTCAAGCAGACCTTAAAGCACGGAGTTCCAAAAAGGTATAGGAATGCCTAGGCCTCAATGAACTAGGCGAGAACAATATTCACCTTACTATGGATTTCAGGACACACTTGAATAGCAGAAAGAGGGTCTAGAACACCCTTTTGATGAAAATAAAAAAGAAATGAACATTGGAAAATAACTTAAGTAGGGCTTAGACAATAAAATATAATTCTGGGTTACCACAACCAGTTAAGATCAAATAAAAATATGAGTCAAAGTAAATCTGAATTATTAGTCTCAGCAGGGACATTGTCGCCTGAGTAGGCACCTGAAATAGCTCAAAATAGTGAAGGTGGATTCTGTGGTATGGTAGAAGAAACATACTTGCGGATTGCAGGGAAATTCATAATCCTAGGGCACGACTGGATAGAAGAGAGATGTTACCTGAGCTTATGCCTGTAGACATCCTAAAATTCGTTGTAAATTAGGTTTAAAATGGCTGCTAGTCTCAAGAACTAAGTAGAAGTGAGATTTTGGGTATGAATACGTATTACAAATATTTTTCGACATAAATTTGGCAGGGTCGGTAACAATTTAGTCTGATTCTCGTTAAAAGAAAAACAGGGAGTGGATTTATGACCTCGGATAAGTTTTGTAAAACAAAAAAATGTAAATCGTTGCAAGAAAAAAAATTACCTGCCATCCCTTTACAAATATTTAATTCAAAGCGAGAATTTCCACCGGATATAAAGACTAGGAAATTTTCCAGATTTATTAGAGAGTATTATCCAGGAAAAATCTTACGCAAGTTAATTTCATGCTTGTTGATCGTCGATCAAAGCTAAAGCGTTTACCTTGGAATTGCCATTTTCTTAATCGCGCTTGGAACAACTCCGAGGGGTGATATAATTTACATCTTGTTTTTTTTTAATTTCCTTGGGAAAATCAGACACTGTTGAACAAAACGCGTTCTTTATATTTTGTTCTGTTTGCTGAAATTTTTTTCAATACAAAACTGATAACGTTCGAATCATACTATTATTAACAAAAATAAAGTTCTAGTGAATTCCTATACATAGAATAATCCACCAATCTTAAACCAGAATTTCTTAGCTCAGTTCACTAAGTTGGGGTGAAATTGGGACATTGTTGTGTTAAAACAAGATTGTAGAAAGGTCATGATTCATACAAGGGTCATAGGAACATTTTTGTATTATTTAAATAAATATGAGAATAAAGTTAATATTAGTTAAAGTTAAAGAAATATTTTGTCTGGAGTTTTAATAGACGTCAATTTACACTCTGGAACAATAGCTGCCCATAGACGAAACGATCTAGTCGGACGACGGTGTCTGTGAGCGATCTGATTTTTCCTGCACATACGCTGTCTTCAAATTAGTGGGTAGATATTTGAAAATTCGACATACTGGGTAGTGCGACTCCGTATTTTAAGCTGGTCTAAAATACCACGGCAGTCGGTGTAATCTATGTTGGTACAAAATGGACAAAATTGCTCTCATGGGTTTATGTATTTCAAAAATCTGTCAAAAGGATGATAGAAAGAAGAAAAGAACAAAATGGGTCAAGAAATGGATTTCAGAACGAGGAAAATATAGTCATATGTCTTTATTACGGGAATTGAGACAAACCGAACAAGTTGATTTAAAGAATTACTTAAGAATGAGAGGTCCAATTTTCAATGAGTAACTTAGTAAGTTGAAATGTAAAATATTGCTTGAACGAAAATGGTCTTTTTAAATTCTTATTTATATAATCTGGGTCTTTAATATTCCACAAACATGTCCGTTCTCTATATAATTCTATAATTAAACTCTGTTACTATATCTTTTGTCCACTCCAAAATTCAAACCAACAGACGAGCTCAGCGACTGGATCCTTTCGTTAGTTGCAAGTACAAAATTTGACTTGTAGCGACTTGTTCCTTCACCGATGACGTATTTCACCGACCAGACCCGTCGTTTAGCACTAACGTGCGTTCCCAATATGCCAAATTAAACGGACAGTGTCTGTTACATACCACGTCGCGCAAAATATCGCTTCGTGTATGGGAGCCTATTGCAATACTTGGAATGTACAGTTTTTTTTTGGCTTTATCCATTTTTAAAGCTTTCAGAAACAAATTAGGTCACAAAAACTCAGAGCGTAATACATGATACACGAATAAGAACGTAAACAAGTAGTGACGTCAACGGTTGGGCAGCTATCTTTATGACGTAAAACTCGTTTTGACGGACTTCCAAATTTTATGATTTTTAAAGCCGTTTTAAAAGTAAAGATAATATTTTTTTTCAAAAAATTAGCTTGCAAGTTGTTAGGAGCCCCGATAAAGCGTCAATTCCCACCAATAGCAAAATTTATGCCTGTACCCTATTGACCGTAAACAACAGACCTGATGAGAACTGTCAGTGGGACATTAGAAAAATACGTAAGACACATTGCCGCTACGAAAGGTTCGTCTGCATCTTATTATGAATTATTGATGGGGAAGTACCTCAAAATTTATTTTTAATAACTGAGATTGATAAATGTCGGGGTGGTTTTTTATCTGGGAAAAAATTAATGATTTGTAAGTCTATGCTCGTAACTTGCTAACAATAAAAATTCGCAAGGCCGTTGCCTCATTTTTCAATTCTATTTCCAATAACGTCCAATAACTTGCAAAAAAGAAAATAGCGACATTAATCATTAATGAAACCTGCAAAATTCCTCAACATCTTTTACTTAAACGTATTTTTCAACATTTCCATTATTAGACCAGGCAATATTTTCCACAGAGATGGTAACTAATTGAAACAGGTCGTTCCGTAAATAATGATAAATACCACGGCAGTCTAGGGATATTATAGTATATTACGTAACGTGTGTGGTAAGAAGCATTTTACGCACGAATGGAAAAGTTACGCACGATGCCGCGTAGCGGCGAGTGCGTAATTCCGTGAGTGCGTAAAATGCTCTACAACGCTAGTTACGTACTATACTTTACCTACGACCTACTTCTACATGTATTCATACTCTCATTATTGATAATATTTGAACAACATCAACAATATTTGGTTATTTCTGCGATTTCCATGATAATATTAAATCCATCTCACTTTCACTCGACATTTTTCAATTGAATAAAGCTTTCCACAAAATACACAAACCAGTTATAAGGATAATAAAAAAGTGTTTTAAAAGTTTCTTGACAGTTCTTGCGCAAATCGCTACTGCAGCCTATACCTAAACTTAAAATGAAAAAAAAAATCCGCTATTTTAGCTGAAGTACTTATGAAGTAATCTCAATATGGTATGTATTGGTTGTGTTCTGTAAAAAAAGACTTGCTTAGTTTAGCATTTGCAGTTTTTTAGTATATTACGTAACGTGTGTGGTAAGAAGCATTTTACGCACGAATGGAAAAGTTACGCACGATGCCGCGTAGCGGCGAGTGCGTAATTCCGTGAGTGCGTAAAATGCTCTACAACACTAGTTACGTACTATACTTTACCTACGACCTACTTCTACATGTATTCATACTCTCATTATTGATAATATTTGAACAACATCAACAATATTTGGTTATTTCTGCGATTTCCATGATAATATTAAATCCATCTCACTTTCACTCGACATTTTTCAATTGAATAAAGCTTTCCACAAAATACACAAACCAGTTATAAGGATAATAAAAAAGTGTTTTAAAAGTTTCTTGACAGTTCTTGCGCAAATCGCTACTGCAGCCTATACCTAAGTTTGATGTTTTGACTGCTTATGTCAGATTTTTGAATAAAATGGCGACGTCTATTGACAGTTGCTAAGATGTTGCTAGGGAAGCCGTGCGATTTACTTTACAGCTGTGCGTTTTTTTTACCGTGCGTAATAGACGTCATTACATTAGCGCCGACTGTGTGTTATTGACTGATTACAGGGGGGGTCGTAGGTAAATAAATTTATTGATGATGGAAAAACCGCACAAAAACATTATGGATATCGATTGAAAACTGTGTTTGTTTTATTTATCTTCTGTGTATGTTCCTTGCGGCGTTTTAATTATTAGAAATTAATCAGACTCTTATAGAACGAACTAAATTGAGCCTGGAAATGTATGGGGTGAGATTAACCTGAAAGATGACTATAGGAGCGCGTTTAGAATCAATGGATTAGATGAGGAGCGAAAACAGACAGTTACACTCAAAGTGTTCTGTTGTGAACGCAATACCGCTGTAATATTTTAGCATTGAAATAATGTATAATGTCAATTTCTTCTAATTTGGTGAAGACAATTATATGCCTCCACCTTTGGTACTCTGGATATTAATAATAGTGTTACGCGAGGTACTGCATTAATTTGCTAGATCAGTGCCACCAGTGGAATTCCCGTATGAGACGACTATGGCTCCTCCGCCCACTTGTTGAGAAGTTTCTAGACTAACCAGCGCCCTCCTCAGAACGAGAGATTTCTAGAATTATACTCCACGCGCGAGTATAAACAGACGAGCTTCGCTGCACATAGTCATAGTCATATACAGATTGCGAAAATTACATCGGAACCCTCGCCTCGGATTACACAAGTACGACAAGGATATATGAAAGAAAGGGAAAGAATAATTGTGCGCGGTCATCACTTTGTTTCACCTTAGGGGTGTATACTTATTTCCCGAGGCTGGCGGAATGTTCATTGCAAAAGACAATGTTGCCGGATGAAAGTGTTTTGTTTTACCTATTGTGCATTACTGACATGATTGTGCGTTTCTGGCAATAGCGGTTAAAATAGAGGGGCAATTAACATTCCGCCAGCCTCGGGAACTAAGTATACACCCCAGAGGTGAAACAAAGTCCGCGCCTAAATGACCGCGCATAGTTATTCTTTCTTTCTCTTTCAGCTGTTTTTCTGTCGCACTTGTATAACCCGGCATACTTCCATAAGGATTTTCGCAATCTGAAGATAGTCAATTAGTGTTTATACTGGAGGAAAGCAAACGCGCATCGATAAAGTGTTTATTAAGTGACTCTTAAGAATTGATATGAATTGAATTTGAAATGATTTTTGTATTGTCAGGCATTTTCAAGTGTCTTAATTGGTGGTAGTGTCTGCCGTCGCGACGTCTATTTGCGTTCCTTGCCAGCCAATCAAAACGATTTTTAGCTGTCACCTGGTGTACGTCATATGTGAAATGCCATTTATTGGCATTTGATTGTGTTTGTTTGAACAAGTAGTTAAATTGAGGTTATGATAGTTTTCGTAACGGCCAACGGCAAGTTTATAAATGGCCAATGTCGTTGCTACGAACTGCCGACGGCGGACGCAAGCCTGAACGCCAACGGCGAACGCCAAGATTATAAACCCAGCTTAAATGAACTTTAAGTTTCGCCGTCGGCCGTTCGTAGCACCGTTCGTAGCAAGTCTGAAGAGCCAATCAAAACGATTTTTAGCTGTCACCTGGTGTACGTCGTATGTGAAATGCCATTTATTGGCATTTGATTGTTTTTGTTTGGACAAGTAGTTTGTTAGTTTTATATAGATATGACACATTAAATTGAGGTTATGATAGTTTTCGTAACGGCCAACGGCAAGTTTATAAATGGCCAATGTCGTTGCTACGAACTGCCGATGGCGGACGCCAGCGCGAGCGCCAAGTTTATAAATCAAGCTTTAGTACCTATTTAAATATAAAAACGTCTACCAAAATTAGCGAATTGAAATCAATATTAGTAAAACTCAATAACATATATGTCACGGGTGTTTCTATCCAATATCCAATTCAACCAAATTGGTAGATAAAAAGTTTCAAGCGTTCAATGTTGTGAATGCATTTTGTCGTTTAATTTTATTACCGAATACCACTCGAAAACAAATTATTCCGTTCAATTTATGTTGAAAATTATTCCTGGTCCAACGTATATTCGTAAACTAGATGAAATTAAAGCAAAAATATTGTAGCCACCGAAAAACGATCATATTTATAGTAAAGCTGGATTTATAAACTTGGCGTTCGCGCTGACGTCCGCCGTCTGCAGTTCGTAGCAACGACATTGACCATTTATAAACTTGCCGTTGGCCGTTACGAAAACTATCATAACCTCAATTTAATGTGTCATATCTATATAAAACTAACAGACTTCTTGTCCAAACAAACACAATCAAATGACAATAAATGGCATTTCACATACGACGTACACCAGGTTACAGCTAAAAATCGTTTTGATTGGCTCTTCAGACTTGCTACGAACGGTGCTACGAACGGCGAAACTTAAAGTTCATTTCATAGATGTTCATTTAAGTCGAACGGCAGCCAACGGCGAACGGCAACGCCAACGGTAGATATAAATGGTCTTAAGGTTCGCGCGCACTTATCGGCAACAGCCGGAAACGGAACGGGTCACGGCGGCCGGCAAATTTAGCTGGGTATCGCGCACTAGTCGGTAAAAAATTTTCGCCTGTCGTGGGTCGCTTGTCGGTTATTAGCCATGGATTCAGAGACTCTAAATAAAATAATTATAATAAGTTTACTGTGAGAGGAAGAGGAAAAACAAAATTTTGTTAAACAAAAAAGAAAAAAATGGATAAATGACATTTGTACAAAGAGGAAAACTGAAAGTGAATTTGCCACTCTATTTCCTCAGCTAGTAGACCAAGAGGAGACATTTTTTCAATATTTTCGAATGAACATTGCAATAAACAGTATAACAACAAATTATGCTTTTATTTAAATCACTCAATCAAAGTGGTTGAGTAGAGTGTTTATTCGGGACTTTTATTTAAATGAATGCATGAAATCTGTATATTTTTCAATTTTCTGATTTTAGTATTTTTTGTTAACAAATCATACAATTCCGGGTACCCGCTAACAAAAATATAAGTTTTTCGTCATCGATTTTTTCCGTTCCGTCTTCCAAAATCAGCGCGCACTTCTCCGCATCACGACGGAACGCAACGGACCACCGGCAAAAGTATTCTCGTCCGAGATTTCCGTCGACGGCGGGCTGGGCCGTTGCCGTCCGTTGCCGAGTAGTGCGCGCTGTTTCGTTTGAATACCAGGCAAAGATAAATTCGTGGTCCGTAGCGTTCCGGGCTGTTGCCGGTAGAGCCGGTCTAGTGCGCGCGAGCCTTTAGGGGTTTTTGTACTTTTAATTAGGGACGCTAGCGCGAACGCCAAGTTTATAAATCCAGCTTTAAAGTTCATTTGTGGAACGGCAGCCAACGGCGGACGGCAACGCCAACGGTAGATATAAAAAATGGTCTTACCGGTTTCTGTACTTTTAACTAGGGACGCTAGCTCGAACGCCAACGGCGAACGCCAAGTTTATAAATCCAGCTTAACTGTTCAAAGGATGTATGGAATTTGACATTTATACAGTCGAAACTGATGCTTGTATAGGTTTCCAGCAATTTTTAGAATGGGATAGCCGGTATAATATTGTGATTATAGGAAAGGTAAATGCCATTCATGTTTATCGTTCGAAGCAATATCTGTAATGCACAGATTATTACATAGTCATCAAGACATAAGCCAAACGCATAGTGCTGATAATCGAGGAACTAAAAGCGGTCTATGTAATGGGACAGCCAATCGATACAATAGCAACAAGATATAGCTTCGATAAAAAGTTCAAACAGAGAAGACTGGAAAAAGGTGTACCCAAACATGCGGATGTTTTTGGTATACGGAGTTAAATACGTTAGACGGCAGAGGAGCCGGGCTAAAGCAAAGGACAGCCTTCGCAGTAAGCCTATCAAGAAATGTCACAATTTTCCAGGTGGAAATAACGGCGATTCACCACTATGTGGAAGAAATCAAAAGGCAGAAGAGAACATCATATCGTTCAATTGCCATCTTCACAGACAACCCAGCAAAGACACTCAACTCCGTAGAGGTCAATTCTAAGCCAGTATGGGATTGTGTGTGGGCCACACTGGGTGAGCGTAGCAATGTTACTGGGTTCTTGGACTCGATGAGGGTCATTAGGGCAACGAAAAAGCAGATGAAATGGCTATACAAGGCTCATCAATGCCGGAGCCCTTCTGGTGCGTTGCAAAAACCATAACAAATATGGAAACAAAGAAGTGGGTCGCCCACAACTCTCTGAAATGGTGGAGCAGCTCAACAGGACAGAGGCAAGCCTAACAGTTAATATTAGACCTCTCTCCTAAATTTACAGCAGATCTGATGGCCAAAGATAGGAAAACTGTCAAAGCTGTAGTGGGTCTGTTAACGGGGCTCAATAGGCATTTAAATCTGATGGGATTGACAAACGAAGATATGTGCAGCTAGAAGAAGAAACGGAAGAACAAATTGTATGTCAGTGCGATAGCCTAGCAAATGTGTGTTTTTTGTATTAAGCGAAGAAAAGCCATTGAAAGGTTCGGTCTCCACGCTTATAGGATTTTTAAAAAGGGTCAGGCTCGTGAATGTAATCTAGAGTTTAGCGGACCACAATAGATCTGAAAAGGTCGCAGTAAAAAAGGTCAAGAGCCTCATAAAATCTATATATCTAAACCGTTCGAAAGAAAAAGAATTACTCTAAATAATTATTTGGTTTTTGTTATTTTAGAATGGACAAAGTTGAAAAAAGAAGACCGTCTACGCCTATGGAATCTAATCTACCAATTGATTTTCAGAAAAAAACCAAGAAAACATTTGTTAGACTTCAATATCCTTTAAAATTTGCATAGCAGGGTTTTTCGGTCTAGCCATTCTAAAGAATAAGTAAAATTCCCAGAAAAATTCGCTTTTCCAAAAATATTACACAAAACTCATGAAAAAATCAGGAAAATTTATCGCCCTTCGAAAATAAATATTATGTTCCGCCCGAAATTACGTAATAATAATGGACATTTTATCATTGTCCAATGAGGTGTTAAACTTAACAAAAATATGATGTTTTCTCAATGTTGACAGTTACTGGGGGACAAAAACAATCTTATATCTACAATAAACATCTAAATTATCTACTAAACAGACGAGAAATCGACTTATGGATATGGGTGGCTGATTTCTTTATCAATCCAGGCATATTTAAAAGATTTGGAACACGACCTTTTCGGAATACACCCGTTAGTAACTAATCTGGTAACTTTTAGTGGTGTAAGTAAGACTTTTCAAATTATTCCTCCTGGTTATTGAATGGACTATAATAAACTATTATAATATTGAAACGTCAATGTAGTAGAAACTGTAAACAAAACATTCACATATTTTACAGAGTTTGAAAGTTCTTCAAACTTCAAATTCGAATGCCCTTTTTGTAACTGTATAATAATTAGTTCATGACACACATAATCGGAAAGTGGCTAACTTCATATTCAGGTTTGTGACGTATCTGTAGTGAAAGTTGCAAGCATTTAGGAATTCTTAATTTACACAGAAGATAAGTTATTGATATTTACATTATTCGATAGGAAAATATTGAAGGTGAACATTATTATTTGTTTTTTTTGATTTAATAAAAAAAGAAGACGAAAGGGAACATGGAAAGTAAATAAATTAAAAGATACAATTGTACCAACTTTCTGGTCTATAAAGATCTCTAAGCGATATTTTATCACTTCGATTTTCGCATCCAGCATGGAAGTAAACTTACTTTCGTTTGTTATTTGCGGATGAAGCTCATTTATTTCGTTGGAAAACGAATTCCGTTCGTAGCCAGCTCGTGTAAAAGCTACATCGAGTAACACAAAGTCGAACGCTGAAATTAAATTCTCTCAGCTTCTACTGCTTTTTTGGAATGTTTACGAGAAGGAAGGCTATGAGGTTATATGAGAGCATTTCTATATTGTGGAAAAACAAATATTTTAGTGGGAAAACATTGCCATTTCGCTAGCCTTTTTTTATATTATGAATATTCTTTTGAAAATTAAAATGAATAATGTAACGTTTATTTCAATTTATATTTACAATAGGCATGATGACAGTCACTAAGAATCACCAAAATATTGATTTGATATAATTATTTAAGATACAGAGATTCTACAGAAATCACTTATTTTTCATTTTCATGTTTGATTACATTTATTTTAGTAAAAATATAAGCACAAAATTTAACCATCCGCCATCTTATCTCAAACACCAATCAGAAGAGAGTGACGTCATATTTTCGCAAATATCTATGATCCGGCCCGAACCAAATCCAAACATCTGTTTTGTCGTCTTCATATTATCTATGGTTTTGTATTTCCTTTGTTGCTGTTGGCTTTGCTTGGTTCATGTGATATTTTCTCGTTATAAACTATTAAGTATCTGTTTTTTATTACCACAAAAAACCGTTTTTGGAATTATTTTTATGTATCAAAATAAACTTTTAACCTGCAAGCTGTCAAGTGTTTGAAGTTTGACTTTGACGATTTTACTACATGACACAGATCATAGATAACCTATCGACAGTTGGCACTGTTACGAATTAATGATGTCATAGACAGACGCCATTACTATCTAGCGTTTTGGCACATAATTTAAAATGTGTTTTTTAAAGTTGAATTTTTCCTTCAAAAACATTTTTTCTTACAGAAATAACATTTATTGTAGATAAAGTATATACGTGAAAACATCGTGGAGCAGTTTTTCAAAATCAGTCATCATGCCTATTACTTAATTTATATTCACAAATGTATATGTAATACTGTTCTTATTTAATAATTTATATCATACACTAAACACTGGCCATCTATATGTAATATGACTATATTATGTGCTGCGATGCTTGTCTATTTATGTATACGCGCGTGGGGTATAATTCTAGAAATCTCTCGTTCTGGGGAAGGTGCTGGGTAGTCTAGAAATTTCTCGAGAAGTGGGCGGAGGAGCCATAGTCGTCTCATACGGGAATTTCACTGGGGCACTGATTTAGCAAATTAATGCAGTAGCTCGCGTAACAATAAGATAGGTAATGTGTCGGATTTAAGACAACAGAGGAAAAACGGCGATATTTGACATTTGCGAAGTTATAACTATTTACAAACCCTGTATACGAGAGATGTCTATTTTCATATACACTGTGTTATTCATAAGATGCGACATAGGGATTCCTGTACAAAACTGTCAGACGCGAGCTAACTTTTTTACCAAATTGCGTTCATGAAAAATAATAACAGATTTGGAAAGGCCGTTGAAAAATAAGTTCAAATGTACTTTTAATTTTCTTAAATTCGTTTGGCTTAATAAAAATCCCACAAAAATAGACTAGGCGCGTCAAAAAATATCGATTAGGTACGAAGTTATGAGCAAAAAACTTTGTTTACAATATTATTAATAAACAAATTTAAAACCCGATGTTATAAAAATATAGTCAGTCACCTTACTATGTATTCCAGGACACACTGGAATAGAAGGAAATAGCAGATGAACTAGCAAAGAGGGGGACTGAAATACCTTTCTGGTGGCCTGAACCCTTATTGCGGAATCAGCCCTAATGTAATATTGGAAAAAATAGGTAAAGCCGAGAAAAAGAGAAGATCTGACCATGGGAAAGATTAGGGCTTATACAATCAAAGATTCTTCTAGGTGACTACAACCTGTTGAGATCAAACGAATGCATAAGTCAAAGTAAAACTGCGCTAAGAGTTTTAACAGGGATCTTAAGGGGACATTGTCGCCTGAATGGGCACCTGAAAAAGCTCAAAATAGTGGAGGAATAAGACTGTAGTGGCATGGAAGAAGAAACCTCCATTCACATACTATCTAACAGCACAGCACTCCAGAATTCTAGAGCACAGTACCTGGGAGATTACTGGATAGAAAGGGAACATTTACCTTAATTTAAGCCTGCCGATTTCCCAAAATTCCCCCGGAAAATGACTAAAGGAGCTACTAGTTTCGGAGACCCTCCTCAAACAAAGTAGAAGTAAGGGGGCTCAATAGATCTTTTAGGTCTCAGTGAATGTCACCCCAATAATACATACATGCATTATTATCATAACGTTTTATATTACACCTAATTAAGCCCTCAAATTTACAAATTACGTGAACGAAGCCTGGAGTCCTTAATTTGATTAGTAAGCATTGCGCATCACCCCTATTTATGCGGTTTGTTTTGTCGGTAGATTTCACTGTGGTAAGTCATCATTGTGTTGTTATTATTTCATAGATATATGCAATTCATTAGTTGAAATATAATGAAGATTTAAACAAATCAAATTGTCTAATTAAATAATAGAACTTTTGTTGACCTATATCCATGGTAATATCCGACGTAATCCCATTGATTACAATTTTGTAGAACACAATGATCGTTGCATAATATACTATTTTCCCATATTTCGAGAAAATAGTTATTTACGTAACAAGTCCCGAAAATCTTCTCGGGATGAATATGCAGTTTCCAGGGCGAGTCCTGGATGCCTGCAAGCCCCGTAAAATCAATTTCGGGTAGCGTTACGTACAATATTTTTTATTAGATAAAATATTAAAAAATAACTGTGAGAGATACTTACAATAAATATTACGATACGATTTGTGTAAAGTTTCATTTTCGATTTAATAAATCATACCGAAAGTTCTATTTTCAGGACGGCTAAAGAAAAAAATATTTATTACAAATTGGCTCTCAGTTTGCTCTTTAATGACGTCGGAAAGAAATCATAAATAATTCATCAGTTTTTGTTAAACGTCCATTATTTAAGTATTTATAAAGATAGTTCCCGCGACGTCGGAAAAAGAAGTTGTGTCGTAGATTCTTGGTGAAATAAAAAACTTCTTCGCTTCTTTTCTTTATTATTTCGCCCGATGGCTAGTAACTTTTACTACTTCCGCGGAAATAAAGTTGCACGATTTACTGCTGAAAAGCGAATGAATCAATATTTTAACATTGTGCAAATTTGGGATCCAACCATAAATTATTTTTAACTCTCTCGCTTTAGCAAACGTGCTTCATGTGTCGCATAAAAATCGGCCACGTGCGATTCGAACCTAGAAGGGTTTCGTACCATTATCTATAAAAACGGAAAAAATGTTCAATGGAAGCAACAATTTTGTTTCAATTTAATTATTAATTTTTGAAGTGAATAATATAAATGTTTATTCCGTTTTTAGTATTTGTTATTGTAGCAGTAACAGGAATCTGTGAAAATTTCAACTGTCTAACTATTACGTTTCATGAGATACGGCCTGGTGACAGAGGGCACCTGGGAGATTACTGGATAGAAGAGGGGCATTTACCCAAGTTAAAGCCTGCAGATATCCTAAAATTCCTAAGGGAAATAGGACTTAATGAGCTACTAGTTTCAGAGACTCTCCTCAGTAACTAAGTAGAAGCAGTATAGTTACTGGTAGAAGTAAAGGGGCACAATAGATCTCAGTAAATGTTGTCCCAAAAATACATCAATGACTAGTGTGAGACTAAGCCAGATTAGAGCAGGTATCCTAACATTTAATCATTTGTCTAGTCATGTCATCCATGATAACCAAAATAAACCAGGGTTATTGAACTTCGTACGCTTAATTACCGTGATTAAGGTAGTTAGAATGTATCATGATAAGTTAGGGGTTTTCAACAGAACTTGCGTCGAAATGCATTAATGTCAACTCCAAATTCGCAAATTCGACACATCCATCCAAACACTCGAGATATCTAAATTTTGGGAATCAGTCAGCAAAATCATAAATACTGTTAAAGCTCGTGTCAAAAAGAAAGCGAGATACTTCAGAATAGCACTAACTGGGGGAGGGGAAAATAAACCAGCGGAAGGCTGGACTTCAGGTACCTATAAGTACTTCTAATACAATTGCTTGAGGCAACCTATATATTTTTATAAACTACGATTGGAAAATTTGGAGACATCCTTCATAATTTTACTACGAACGCAATGCACTCTCCTGCTTTTTAATAGTTATTTATGCAACAAGTGCAAAAAGTGAATGTTTTTTGCACGCGACTTGAAATTGTCCAACGAGGTCTTTAGGCCGAGTTGGACAACACGTCAAGTGCAAAAAACACGTTTTGCAAGAGTTGCATACAATATTTTTTTTAAATTCATGCAAAAACTGGAAAATTAGAATATAAATACGTTGAGAGCCTAACCTAACTTAATCAAAGTTAACTCATTCTTCTTTTTTTGTATCTTTATGGCCTCCACCTTGTCAGTACTCAATCATAGCTGGTTTTCAGCTTGACCATTTAAATTTTAAATAATTAAATATATATATAATTTTTGCAATAATTGTAACTCGTTGAGACTATGTAGTATAAGATATACATATATTATTGTTGTATTAAAGCAGGATCAGATACTTGCTATGGATTTTTATTTAATTGAAATGTTTATGTTTGTCATTAATCATCACAAAACTGACACAAGAATGACAGATGAGTGCAATAAAATATTTTATCTACAACTGTCATGTAACGAGTACGATTTGACACTATTTTTAGTGTCATAATGACGTATATTACCGCACTAGTGCGTTTTTGATTACATTACCGCACTAGTGCGGTAATGAGAGTCTAGAAACATATTAATACCAGAATTAAATATTTAAAATAACACTGGAAGCTGCATTTTCTATTTCCGAAAGGAGATTGTCTTCGCTTGAACTCATTTTTATAGATTTTTGTTCATTCAAATTTGAAAATTTGATGACATTACTAATTTATTTTATTTTCACATCCTTGTTTGTCTTTGATGATATGGTCACAAAGTACGATACACAGTACCTTATGTTTGCAGTCAATATTATTAAAAATACGTTGGATTGGAATTTTTCTTAAATTTTATAATATAGGTACTGTTGATAATACTAATAAACAGTTGTAGATAAAATTTTGTACGTAACACGTGTGATAGGAATTATTAACGCACTTATGTGATTACACGACTCGGCCTACGGCCTCGTCTTGCAAACTTCACATGCGTGCGTTAATAATGTCCATATCCCACTAATTACGTAAATAACTATTATTGCACTAGTGCAATAAAGTACCACTTTTTCCATTAAATGTGGTTCACAAAAGAGTTGTTTTTTGCATGAATGTAGAAAAAAAATTAAAGAGTGTAAAAATTAAGTATACTTTGACCATTTTCAGTTTGACGACCATAAAATAAAGCAATGCTATCAGATATATTTTCTGAAATTGTTGTGCTCATTTTACATATGTTTCCCATTACTTCAATATACTGTTAGCTCATGATTTTCTTAGAAAACTAGTTTGGAAATATTTAATAAAAAATACATAATATAAATTTATTTGTAAGAATTAAAAAAAGTCGCTCGAAACTGTTGTAAGAAGAGAAATTAATTAAACAACTTCATGTATGCCCGATATATTTTGAAAATCTGGCACCGCAGGTGCACCTGCAGGGTATCGCCAGTTACCGAGTGAAATACTGCTCATAATATCGAAAAATTCGGGTAGCTACTAAAGTGGTCCACTATAACATAACAAATTTTATGGGATTAGGGTGCAAGCCACTTGTTTACTTTCATAAGTCTCATAGGCGTGTGCAATTCTGTTTGAATATTTATATGTAGACCTATTTAAAATAATATAGTAGTATCTATTTCTTGGTTGAGTGAGTTTAATGAAATAATAATACCTATATTGAGTGAATTGATATCAATATACAATAATATTTATTTGTCCGTGGAGTTGAGTGAATTGATATCAATATAATATTTATTTGTTCGTAGACGTTAGGGTAAGTTTTGAGAATATAATTTATTTGTAATTAATTAGAATGGCATTTTGGAGACCATTTGAAACGACAGCCCAAGATGATGTGCGGGAATCTAATAATTTGGCGCCACAAGCAAATGACTTAGCAATAAATGATGATAGGGCCGAATTTAAAAACAAAGATTCACATGTTCAGTGTCAACGCGTTGTTTTAAATATATACGCGTGTATACATTATTTCACAATATTCGAATTTATAAAAAAAATTTATGCACGCCATTGGGCGGCTTCTTTCTTCAATGGGATTAAAAATATGGGTCATCAAATTAACATTGGTTATACTTTAACTAGCTATCACTTCTGATTTACTTTCTTACAACTTTTAACAATATATTCCAAAATTGTATATGTAACAAATTTAACGCCATTTTGCAAAGAATGGACGAGCTATCGTATACTTTACACTGCTTTCCAATCACTACAATCACTTTGACAATGACAAGCAAGAGTGATTAAAGCACAACTACCAGAGAAACATTTCCCGAAACTTAAGGTTGTGAGTAAATGGTTTTTAAAACACTTGTTCTATTTCTAGCACTCTTAAATATACTGTCGTGCGTAGTTTAAAGAACTTTTTTCTACATTCATGCAAAAAACAACACTTTTGTGAACCACATTTAATGCAAAAAGTGGTACTTTATTGCACTAGTGCAATAAAATATTTTATTGCACTCATCTGTCATTCTTGTGTCAGTTTTGTGATGATTAATGACAAACATAAACATTTAAATTAAATAAAAATCCATAGCAAGTATCTGATCCTGCTTTAATACAACAATAAAATATGTATATCTTACTATTTAGTCTCAACGAGTTACAATTATTGCAAAAATCTTTAATTATTTAAAATTTAAATGGTCAAGGCGAAAACCAGCTATGATTGAGTGCTGACAAGGTGGAGGCCATAAAGATACAAAAAAAGAAGAACGGGTTGACTTTGATTAGGTAGGATAGGCTCTTGACATATTTATATTCTAATTTTCCAGTTTTTGCATGAATTTAGAAAAAATATTGTATGCAACTCTTGCAAAACGTGTTTTTTGCACTTGACGTGTTGTCCAACTCGGCCTAAAGACCTCGTTGGACAATTTCACGTCGCGTGCAAAAAACACCCACTTTTTGCACTTGTTGCATAAATAACTATTTATCTAATTTAAAGCACCAGATATTTTTCTAAAGTCTAAATCGAAAAGAAACAGAAAAATCAGCATGGTTTTTATATAAATTCGCAAACGTCCAGTTTTTTTATTTTTTTTTCTATTCCGGTCGAGCTTAGGATATTATCCTTTTATCGAAACGGTTCATTTCCAACATAAATCATCAGAATTCGGGCGATGAAAGAGCACGTCGGCCAAGCCATTTTTTTTTGATAACATATATTTTATGATTATTTTCTCATTCCCAGATATAACTGGGTATACTTAGCTGAATAAGGTGATTTTTCCGAAACTTATTATTGAAAATAATACGGGTAGTATCAAAGTTTATTATTTCAAAGCAATAAATTTAATTATCCATTTAAAAAGATAGTATTGAAAAATAAAGTGATATTTTTACCACAAAATGAGCGAGGATGAATAAATATATCCAATGATGATGAATAACAGACATTAAAGAGAAAGCTCTACAGCTGAGACACAAAAACTAAGATCAAAATGGTCTATTTCTGAACATCTGTACCATTCAAAGTACCAGGAGCCGATCGAAATTTTCCAGCAAAAACAAAACGAAATTCTACCATACAGGGCTAGCATTAATCGGAGCTGCTTAGAACTGGCTGGAATGAAGACAATATTTCGACAAATACAATTGCTTTTGTTTGTGAAGACCATTTTAATGTAAGTGCCTAATTTTGTGTTGGTAATTTTGCTGCTTCAATAGTTGGAGGTTATGTACCTACAGTATGCGAAATCTGCTTCGGAACCTGGGTCTCGAATTACACAAGTACGACAAGGATATATGAAAGAGAGAGGAAGAATAATTGTGCACGGTCATCACTTTGTTTCACCTTAGGGGGTGTAAACTTATTCCCGAGAGCGTTGAGTGAAAATATATTTTTTCACTCAACGCCGAGAGTTACCGACTGCTCATTGCCCTCCTATTTTAACTAGTTGGTGGTGGTGAATGGTAATTCAGTATGCTCCCAACACGGAAGGAGTGAGGGCGTAAAAGGAATATAAAAATACAATCGTTATTACGTAACCTGTACATCTTAAAATTCATTTTTGTCAACATGATCATTTCAGACCAAGTTGAAAATTTCTAACTACAATAGGATATTATTTTAGCCATTGTAACTTGAAAATAAAACAGCATTTCTTGAGAGAACCACAATTAATAAACTAAAAATCCCTTCCATTAATAAATTAAATTGAAAAAATAAAATAAGTAGGTAGGTACCTACACCTATTCTAAACATAAAATATAAACTTCCTGAAAAAATAAAAATAAAAATCCATTCTAAAGGTAAACATAATTTTAATGAATTAAGTGCTCAAACCATCTTGCTGTGCCAGACAATAACCAAATCTGTGATAAAGATTTGATCTCATATCTCTAAGCTTATTTGTCAACGAAAACGAGAGAAAAATATCATTTGTACAAATTAATCTGCGCTTCTGGCAATAGCGGTTAAAAATGTTGAAATAGAGGGGCAATGAGCAGTCGGTAACTCTCGGGATTTAAATTCACTCCCCAGCTGGAATTAAATACACGCCTCTCGATGACCACGCATAATTATCTTTCTCTCTCTTTCAGCTGTTTTTCTGTCGCTCTTGTGTATACAGCGATGGATCGTTAAGGATTTACGCAATCTATGTCTGGGAATAAACCATAAAAACATTATTTTCTCACGATCACACATCAAGTTTCCACTGAAAATGTGCAGAAATATTATTCAACAGGAGTGAAATTCAGTGGTTTCCCAGTGGGTATCGGAAAATAATGAGAAAAAATAGTGGAAACGGCTCGTGATACAGTGACTTTCTTATACGGCGTCGAATTATGGTTGGTATTTTTTAAATTGTACTTACGAAAATGCTTCAACTCCTTTTATTTTCTTTGCATTAAAGTAGCTGTTTGACTTAATAAATTCAAACAGCATAAATGAGTATACTTTGGGCAAGTTATCAGTTTGTGCTTTTGCAAAACCTTCGCTAGCCATATCTTCACTCACAAAATGTGAAAGATTCGTCACTTAACTAGCAAATAAAATATTTTCTTCTAAAGATTTCAAAATATCCTCGGAAATATCGAATATGTACCTATGTACACTTTCCACTTAACGTTGACATTTAGAAATAAAAAAAGCACACACAAACACTTAATGGTCTCAAAAAAAACATATAATAGTAGTTTACCTAACTAGTGCGGAAAGTGATACTTTTCCGCACGCTATTGCAGATGGCCGAACGACGCTAGCGGAGTTCGGCCAAAGTCACTTTACGCACGTGTTAGGTACACTATTTTTTCTACTAGCATCCGGAAAGAAACCCAAAAGTTAGCATAAAGAAACATTTATTATTAAATACATATCAGGAACTTAATTATTATTATTATTATTTGGCACCCTTTTGATAAGGTTTTTAGCAGGGACATGAAAAATTAAAAAAAAAAGAGATTTTTTTTTATCAAAAAATTATTGCAGAATTCTAAGAAAATTCTTAATTGTTCAGTCATTTGGTAAACTACAACCATACAAATACATGTTTTAAATATTTAAATGTCAGTATACTCCCCAAAAATTCTATAAATTTACTTTCCGCACTAGTGCGGAAAAGTGAATCTTTCCATACGCTAGTAGAAAAATGATATTTTTACGTCGATGAAGCAATTAATAGTTAATTGAAATACAATATAAACACAAAACTACACATAACCTAGTGCAATACCGGCCATTTTGACAGAAGTAATAACAAAGTGTGACATCACACGTATTATCGGTAGCGCTCGGAAATCATGGGGTGTTGGTCCGAAAGTGCATTAAAATTTTGAATTTTATTTTAAAATTTAGAAGTAATTTGAAATGGAAACTGGTTTATTTCCTATTATTAGCTATTTTTGATATCAACTTTACTATTACAAATTAATATCTAATCAAAATATGAAATATGCGTGTACCCTATTGTCAACTTTACAGCTAGTAATAGAAAAACATGTTTTTCATTCCTGGTCGTAGAATATATTTACATTTTTGCAACAGGATTTTTTTATATCCCATTTCCACTGTGAATATTCTCCATTTTGTGTCAACTTTGTTTCCTTCCATTTTGCAACATGGATTGTTAAGGAATCGACTGTCAGTTCTTGAAACACAACGTTAGCAAATTTTATAAATTCTCTATCTACCCAAACAAAAGAGTTTGCTTTATCCACAAATAATAAATGCAGTTCAATATTCGCGTTGTCACGAAAAATCTGTATGCATTTTCCTTTTTATATTCATTCTTTGTATTAAAATTTTTCTAATACAAACCGCTACCGTTCGAAGTTTGAAAGATAAATCGTCGAAACCCGACATAATTTGTCATGTCAGCGCTTTTAAAGCATCAAACGGTGAGGACAGAAGATAAGTGATGTACAAAAGAAATAGAAGATTCATAATTCCCACATTGAAAAAAAGGATAGTAGAAAATTTGTAATGGGTTGTTAAACTGAAGTATTCATAGAACTAATTTGGAAAAATGTAATTGATTAAGTTTCAAGCCGAATATGGAACCTTTTTTCCTCTACTAGCCAAATTTGAGACGAAAATTTAAAATAATTAACATTACACACTATTTCAATGCTAAAATCATGGATACTAAAATATTACAGCGTTCATAATACAACACCTTGAGTGTAAGAGCTATACTTATACACCACATTTCTCACAAACGCAACACGAGAAGCGTTTTATTTTCGTAGGCAATTTCAAGTAGCAAATATGTTGAAGACAATGTCCACGATATACAAAATTATGTTGTACAAGTTTTTGTTGAACTGGGTTAATAATAGAAAAAATTATTAACCACTAATAGAGAAAGAAGAAGGAATAATTGTTAACTTCACAACTAGTAATGGGAAAAAAGTACTTAGCAATGTAGTTCTGACACATTTTACTTGGTGATCTATCATTTTGGGAGCACAGTTATTTTTGAAGAATACATTTCATGTAAAGCATGCAATCTCGTTCTCGCGAGATCTCACCTTTTTTTAGCGAGAATGATCTTGGCTAAAAAATTGGCGAGATCTCGCGAGTTTAACAAGATAACTTAAAAACAGTACAATTCTTTGGACATTTTTTGCTCATAAGGAGCTACTTTCAAAATAATTTGTAATAATGGCGTGTGATGTGAACTAAACAGGCCTTTGTTAACAAAATCTATTATTTTTCATACATATATAGTAGGTGGGTGAAGGTATATATACAATGTTTCTACTTAAGTTGGACTCATATGGGAAACTTTTTTATTATTGGTTTTAAGAAAAAAAGTTATTCTTCATAAAAAGTTCTGCATTATCTAAAACTTAAAATGCAATCATTAGATATTTCTTATTTTGAGCCGTATACGAGGTTTGTCAAAAAATATTAATCTTACTCGAGAGTAAAGTACGTTTATTTTCCACAACACAGAAAAATTGTAAGAAGTAAAGTTGTTTGAAATTAAAAGTTATATCCAAATATGCAATTACAGCTATTTAACATGAAAATTAAGATTTGGTGATTATTTACGTTTTCCATTATAAAGTATTAGTAATCGTAAATAATCACCAAATCTTAATTTTTATGCTAAATAGCTGTAATTGCATATTTAAATATAACTTTCAATTTTAAACAACTTTACTTCTCACAATTTTTCTGTATTGTAAAAAATAAAGGTACTTTACTCTTGAGTAAGATTCATATTTTTTGACAAACCTCGTATACGGCTCAAAATAAGAAATATCTAATTATTGCATTTTAGGTTTCAGATAATGCAGAGCTTTTTATGAAGAATAACTTTTTTTCCTAAAACCAGTAATAAAAAAGTTTCCCATATGAGTCCTTCTTAAGTAGACACACTGTATATACCTAGTTTTCTGTAGATGACAATAATATCTCAGTTTGATATTTAACAAGTTTCATTTTCGTTTTTATATTTGTTTTTGGCTTCTTGTTGTTTTGTTATGAAGGAACAGTTTTATTATTAAAGGTCTTTTGATTGATATTGATTGATATATTGATGAGTCTGGATGTTTATTTTATTTCTCATTTGATTAGAAACGTCAAAGTTTACTACTTATAAGTTTATTTAATTAGGTAAATGATTTATAGATTGATATAGATACGTTAAACGTTGAATACAAAAAAGTTTATTGAAGAAAGTCGTAAAAACTACTGTTTATTTTGTAATATCTATAATTCTTATTATTTTTTCCATAATTTATTAAAATATTGTAATTATTTCCAAGAATAAACACAAAACTGTCTTTTTTACGATTTTCATTGGCTGAAATAGAGAAATAAGAGGCTGACACAGTTTTTGACAGTAAAAACGTAAAATTCATCGAAAATGCATCAAGAACAAGACTGCAGTAGATCTCTTAGGTAATCTGATTTCTAAAAATCGAGGAGATGGTTTATTTTTCAGATTCCTACTCTACTTAGTCTGTATCATAGAGAAATAAATAAAAGAGAGGTTTTAAAACATATGGAAGAAACTGGCACAAAGTTTGTGCGCAGCCAGTTGAGCATGGCGCATCACAGCGACTAACTGAACTAACAAACCCCGCCTTTAACCACACGAAAATTGTCAATATGTCAATATTATTTTAATTTGAGTTTAGTCACATGTAGTCACTTCTGAACATATCTATTTTTATTTAATTCTTATTGGCCTTTTCTTATTTAAATTAATTATCTTTAACATTGGCACCTATTATTATCATAGGATTTATTATAACTCATCATAGGTAAGTTGAAAAAGTGAAATAATTAAAACAATATTTTTTTTCTACATTCATGCAAAAAACAACTCTTTTGTGAACCATATTTAATGGAAAAAGTGGTACTTTATTGCACTCATCTGTCATTCTTGTGTCAGTTTTGTGATGATTAATGACAAACATAAACATTTAAATTGAATAAAAATCCATAGCAAGTATCTGATCCTGCTTGAATACAACAATAAAATATGTATATCTTACTACTTAGTCTCAACGAGTTACAATTATTGCAAAAATCTTTAATTATTTAAAATTTAAATGGTCAAGGCGAAAACCAGCTATGATTGAGTACTGACAAGGTGGAGGCCATAAAGATACAGAAAAAGAAGAACGGGTTGACTGATTAGGTGAGGTTAGGCTCTCAACATATTTATATTCTTATTTTCCAGTTTTTGCATGAATTTAGAAAAAATATTGTATGCAACTCTTGCAAAACGTGTTTTTTGCACTTGACGTGTTGTCCAACTCGGCCTAAAGACCTCGTTGAATTTCACGTCGCGTGCAAAAAACACTCACTTTTTGCACTTGTTGCATAAATAACTATTATTTTATCGTTTTTTGCAGACAATAGGGAAGATGTGCTAAACGTTCTAGTTCTGTGAAAAAGTGGTATTTCGAACATTGTTCGTGTGATATTGGTGCGAAATTCAAGATGTCTCCAGGTAGATTGGTGTATAAGTGTGGATTATTTGTTTGTCTGTTCTTATTTTATTTTCATTGACTGTTTTTGTATTATTTTCGATATTTTATTGTATGAAAAATGTTGTTTTAATAGTAATTTCTCACTAGCCGAGTTTTTTTTTCACCTACTCCTACTAATACAATATTACGCGTATACTGAAAACTTCCAAATTCAAAAAGGGCGCGTCTTGAATGCTAGTTCGTACCAGTAGCCAAGGTAGGACGTATATTAAGCTGCAGCAGCCTTTTCATAGGGCACGATCCGGACTGGGTCCATAATTTTGTTGCAAATGCCGTTACCGAAAAAACAAGTGGCACAGTAGCGTAATATTAAGCTGAGGCAGCCACTCTGGATATTTCGGCAACCAAAATAGCTAGAAATACAGGCCTTACGTCATATTTTATTGCTAATTTGTTGCTTGAAGATGGCCTGATCCAAAAAATTTTAAATGCAGCCCCTACTCGCCAAACTCACCCCTCGCTTTTTCGTCATTGAGCTGCGGCAGCCATTTTCCATATTTCCGCAACTGAAATAGCTAAAAATATAGGCCTGACGGCGAATTTTGTTGCTAATTTGTTGCTTCGAGATGGCCTGATCCAAAAATTTTCAGAGCAGCCCCTACTCGCTAAACTCATCATTCGCTCTTGCGTCGTACCTTCTGCGTGATTTTTTCGAAAAACTAATGAGAACTGCACTTTAACTAATTGTAAATACTTCTGAATGATTAAGTTCATTGGATATTAACATTTCCATTACGTAAAAATACCGAAGCACCGCGCATGTTGATATCCGATGAACTTAATCATTCAGAAGTATTTACAATTAGTTAAAGTGCAGTTCTCAATTATTTAGTTTTTTGAGAAAATATCACAGAAGGTATGAAATATGCCGTCTAGCCTGTATTTCTAGCTATTTTGGTTGCCGAAATATCCAGAGTGGCTGCCGCAGCTTAATAATTCAAAAGCGAGGGGTAAGTTTAGTAAGTAGGGCCTGTCTGAAAAATTTTGGATTAGGCCATCTCGAAGCAATAAATTAGCAACAAATTATGGGCCCAATCCGGATCATGCCCTATGAAAAGGCTGCCGCAGCTTAATATACGTCAAAGTAGGCGCTAGTGGTAACTTTGTGCCACAAAACGATACACGTTCAACATCTCTCTTTTATTTATTACTCTATGGTATGTATCTTGTTCTTTCTGCAACACTTCTCACATTATTATCACGTCACGTGAGTTTCCATGCTTTCACACCAAACGTGAATAGGCATGATGACTGATTTTGAAAAACCGCTCCACGATGTTTTCACGTATATACTTTATCTACAACAAATGTTATTTCTGTAAAAAAAATGATTTTGAAGGAAAAATTCAACTTTAAAAAACACATTTTAAATTATGCGCCAAAACGCTAGAATAGTAATGGCGTCTGTCGATGACATCATCAATTCGTAACAGTGTCAACTGTCGATAGGTTATCTATGATCTGTGTCATGTAGTAAAATCGTCAAAGTCAAACTTCAAACACTTGACAGTTTGCAGGTTAAAAGTTTATTTTGATACATAAACATAATTCCAAAAACGGTTTTTTGTGGTAATAAAAAAAAGATACTTAATAGTTTATAACGAGAAAATATCACATGAACCAAGCAAAGCCAACAGCAACAAAGGAAATACAAAACCATAGATAATATAAAGACGACAAAACAGATGCTCGGATTTGGTTCGGGTCGGATCATGGATATTTGCGAAAATATGACGTCACTCTCTTCTGATTGGTGTTTGAGATAAGATGGCGGATGGTTAAATTTTGTGCTTATATTTTTACTAAAATAAATGTAATAACACATGAAAATGAAAAATAAGTGATTTCTGTAGAATCTCTGTACCTATCTTAAATAATTATATCAAATCAATATTTTGGTGATTCTTAGTGACTGTCATCATGCCTATTAACGTTTATGTAGAAGCAATCACATAACCCTGTTGTCACATCTTTTGGTCACGGTAATTACTTAACCGACTATTGTAAAGTAACTCACGTTAATGCACATTTTCTATAAAAAATTCTTCCAATTTAACAGCATTCACGTCTCACAAAATTCATATTTAAACAGAAAATTTGAGCGCGACATGTCATGTAATATAATGTGATTCCACGTGAATCTTCAACGTGACTATAATGTGTTCGTTCTTAATGTGTTCCTGTATTGCATATACCTAACAGGCTAGTCTTTCAATTGAGGAGAGGTTTTCTCTCGTCGAAAGAAGAGATAAATATAGAGAACTCTTCACTATTAAACTATCTTCTCAAGTAACAAATGTAAAGATCAAAATATAGTAAATATTTGAAATATATTAATAAATAGATCTATAGCTTATTCAACAGTTCTGATTTAGCCGCAATGAGCTCTCTTGAGTCACTAAATAAATTTCACATATCGAACTGACAAATGCTTGGCTTATTATTTTTTTTGAACACCCACGTAGGTATTTCACGTTTTAGCGTATATCAAAGACCAGAATTTCCAAAGAGACAAAATCGATCGCTTAGCAGAATCTGAGAATAAAATCGTCAAAGCTGATCTATAATAAAATAGAATTCCGAAAGGAGGTTAAATTACCATTCGAAACTGCGGCATCTCTTTCTTCGACCTCGATCTTTTTCGAAATATAATCGTAAAAAATAACTCATACGAAATAAAATCCATGGCGTTTTATTGATGCATCGCTCAAATTGCTGACGGATACGTGGTTTCATATCGTGTTTTTTTTTAGTTGAAAATCGCAATTTCTAGTATCTTGTTTTTATTTTGCCGTTTCTGAATATATTTTAGCAAACAGAATCCGTTTCTTTTATTCATAATTTTATTTATGGAAATAATATATCTACAAATAAAAGTGTGTTGCTTTTCTGATGTTTGAGATAGTTCAAAATGATTCTGACAGCTCAAGTTTCAATATCAATCAAAATTAATTTACGACGTGCCAAAATATACAGTGTGTACATAAAGTAACGTAACTTGCTAATATTTCGATTTCCGTTGGGTTTTAAATAGTACACCATGTATATATTTTCAGTTTTTGTTAATCTATTAAATTACAAATACAACCGTCAAGACCGCATAATTCTAATCTCAATGGTTCTACAGTTATTGAGAAAAATAGTTGACGGAAACGTTTCTATTACCACCATAATTAACAGCAACAAATAACTAATCTTATTTAATGAGATGTTCAAATTGTCTTCCTTCTTCTATTTGACAGTATCCAAGTCGATTATAAAAAGCTGATATGGTATTACGCAATTGCTGATTTGTTATTTGATGGGCTGTTAACAGTATTCTATTTCTCAGTTCATCCAGATTATCGGGTTTTGTCTTATACACAATGTTTTTCAGATAATAATAATAATAATCGACTTGGATACTGTCAAATAGAAGAAGGAAGACAATTTGAACATCTCATTAAATAAGATTAGTTATTTGTTGCTGTTAATTATGGTGGTAATAGAAACGTTTCCGTCAACTATTTTTCTCAATAACTGTAGAACCATTGAGATTAGAATTATGCGGTCTTGACGGATGTATTTGTAATTTAAAAGATTATCAAAAACTGAAAATATATACATGGTGTACTATTTAAAAAATTATGTTAATAAGTTATTTTGGAGCAACGGTGCACCCTGTATACTTCTAATCGACTTATGCAGATAGTATGGATTATTTGAAAAAACTTTTATTCAACATTTTTTTTTGTAAGCCTAACGGAAATCGAAATATTAGCAAGTTACGTTACTTTATGTACACACTGTAGTAATTTTTCATACATTTTATAAGTATTCAAAATAGGATGCAGGCGTACCTTTAGTAGTTCTCAACTATCATCAGTTAGAAAAAGAAGCTGGGTCCGTATTTTCGAGATCAATTGAAATTTTTCGTATGCGATTTAGTTCGAATGAAAAAAATCGCATACGATTCGATGTTCGTAGTTTTGAACCATCTTCGAAAATGTATTCGTATGCGATGAATATTTGTATTGGCAACACCGCAAATTCGATTATTCCATTTCTCGCTCATAAAATTTTTGCCTTTTTCCAATTTTCGGTTGTCACTTGTCAGTGTAAGAATGTTTTGTTATTGTTAATCCTCATTTAAAAACCAGGGGGAGTGATTTGAAAAGGTTTATTCACATCACTAAAAGTTACCAGATTAGTTACTAAATGGCGTGTTCCGAAAAATTAGTCAACAGTCGTGTTCCAAATCTATTAAATATGCCTTGATTGATGAGAAAATCAGCCACGCATAGTCATAAGTCGACTTCTCGTCTGTCTAGTGAATTATTTTATACCCAAGCATTAATCAGACGGGTATTCTGTCACATGTAAAACTTTTTCCTGTTTCGTATTCAAACTGAAATATTAAAACATACACATTACTCTAATATGGCTGTTTTCAAGTAGCAAATAACTGAATGCCAGTGAATGAAATAAAATAGAAGAACCAATTTTCTAACAAAACCTACATTTTTTTAAATCTTCGATAGCTTGTAACCTCCATATAGACAGATGTAGTCATGTTCAGTTTTAACGAAACGAAGTAAATTAATAAAATAACAAGAGCGGATGCGATGACAAAATTAAATATATTTATCTGTCAGAACTATCAAAAATCATCAGCTGATGTGAATGCTAAAAAGTGTTGTGTGAAACTGGGTGGAATCTGACCAATCATAGGTCTACAGAATTGCCAACTTAAATTCAAATCACTCCTCCTGGTTTTTAAATGAGAATAGTAGGTATAATCATCAGTTGGAAATGGAAGTGAAAAAAAAATTAAATATGCAGGATTCGTTTCAGCTGGACAAAAAAAGAGTTAGTTCAGTTCATGGAAGAACATCCGGAAATAAAATCTGGGATCCGATAATTCCTCAAAGGGGTTTTGAAAAGGATGGTACAATCTATTTTCTCTATCCGCCAGAATTTCAGCATCTTCCAATGCATTTATAACGTTTCTTTCAATAATAAAATTCAAGCCTGCCATTATTCACAACACATTCACAATAGAAACCTGATAAAACACCAAACTGACAATTCTACACAAAAATGAGGTTATATCCGTATACGAAGTTTGATATTCGAATGGTGCATAACCTCACTTTATTAGTCAACTCGTATAAAATATCAATACCATATTGCTATGCTTTAGCAAAAAAAAAGTCCTGTGGGAAGTTCATTAGCAAGCTTATTCAACAGGCAACTAACTTTGGCAATATTAGGGTTGAATAAAACGATCCATTTATAGAATATATCTGTAATCCAAATCTAAGGAGAGAACGGAAAGCGAGAGAGTTCATCACAAGAAATGTTTTCGACCTAATTTATCCTCCTCTTCACATAACGAACCAAAAGCTAATCAGTCTTCAGAGTTATTACGTGACCCATTTGCTCAAAATTGACATTATCGATTCGCTCGTCCTTTGGGTGGCATATACGTAACGTGGCGAAAAGCAGGCGTGGATTGTTTTCAAGGATAATAATCTTGGGTTCAGTGTAAAGTTTGTACTTAATATAAGTTTGTTTTTAAATGAGGTATTATCGACATTTGCAAAAATAAAGAAACTTTCAATATAAAATGCAGGTCCTAAAAATAGTGTATTATTAAACGAGCAAGTTATGATAGCCATTATTCACGATGGGTGAAGTAAACCGAGTGAGAATTGGCCATAAATTGCGAGTACAATACTATAATTTGCCCACGACCCTTAATTTCTCTATTAAATAAAAGTCAGTAGTGGTATTACTAACCTCAAAATGTTGTGGTAGCTACATAAAATAATAGAGTTCAGTCTAAGGTCAGTGTGGCCAACAAAAAGTAGTTTTTTCGGACAAGAATGACAGTTAAGGTCTACTGTTTGAAACATAAGATTTTGCATGTTTTTCATCATTGCGAACATCTATAATTGCTTTATTAAAATAATGAATACACCCCCGAAGCGTATATCTTGAAATTTATATCGACTTTTTAACTGAATACTCAACATATTGGTGGCTAATAATCCTGGGAACTTCTTGCAAGTCACCATCTCATTTCTGTTATTCAGTCACTAGTTATGTCAAATGTCAGTTGTATTTATTTTTGTTGATATTCGTTTAATCGTGTATGTCCATTTTCGATAAAATTTTTGTAGGATTTCTAATTAGCTATATCTATTCTTTTTATTACTTTTTTCACTGACATTATTAGGTGGTCGTGGACAAACATATTTCAGGGTCTGCTATTATTAGTATCATTATGATTATTATTACAAAATAGTAGACCAGTGGATTATTGCAAACTATAATTTGACACGCACTTGGGAGCTTCAGGGTTGTCCATGGTGTCCAGTAATAAACTGTCTTAGCTTACGGAAAGCTGTAATTAATAATAGAGACCTTTAGCTTGTCTTAAATTTCTCACGTATCCGTATACGTAACGAACTGCGCATGTGTAGACCCGTTACGTCTCAGCCGATACGATGCGTTGAACGTATTGTTAAGTACCCTACTCCGTATACTTAAACGGATCCGTATCCCGACCAAAGTCTGTATTCCGTGCTATTAGTGCTATTTTACAAGTCTTCTTCTTCTTTGATATTGGTTTGGTTTCATATGCATCAAAAATAGGTCGTCCAAATTATCATCGTATCATTAAAAACAGAATGAAACGATACGTTTTCTTTACAATTTCTATACGTTAACGTAATTTCAATGACAAGCTAAAAGTTTCTATAAATAACTCATGTAGACTTACGTTTTGCGGTAGCCAATAGCTTTTAGCAGCTGAATTACTTTAAACAAGAATAATATTGAACTGATGAAGTACTTCCATTAATCCACTTGGGAAATTCCAAATCGTTTGTGATCGAGAAATAATTTTTCGTCTGTGCGCAGTTACCGAATCTCAAGTGCTTTCCATCCTTCTATATCTGATCTTAAAAATATTTCTCACCGTCTAACAAGAAACTCTCAAAGTTTAATTCAAAATTAATTGCATTAGCAGAGAGTAGGTAATGGTTTGTTGAAGTAAAAGATAAAATTAATTATCTCTTCTACACTTTTACCACTTTCTAGCTTGTTAGGATAGTTCTGATGATTTTATTTGTTGAAATAAAACTTAACTATCTGAATGTTAATACATCTCTTTATAATTAATCCATATTCAACTATAGATCGAACGACGAAAGTCAATATAAACTTTTTTGTACTTTTAGAAAATGTATATAATTTTCAAATTACATTTTGTAATCTACTTAAGTTTATCCGAAGGCTTTTGTTATTAATTGTTTTAATAATTACCAACGCGAGAAACGTTTACCTCGTTCGTTACGTTGAAGACAATCTCCTGGGTATACAAAATTATGTATGTACAAGTTTTTGCTGAACTACTCTCTTTCTCTCCCTCTCTGGATTCTTAAAATATATAACTCAACTCCAGGAATGTAACCCTGGTAGAATGGATACTTCAGTAAAAAATTTGTTTACTGGCACCGATATGTAGAAAGACAATTAGATAACTTCATTACTTACATTAACTCAATACCTACATAAAAATATCAGATTTACAGTAGAAATTGAACAAAATAAGTTTATAAACTTTCTAGATCTTACAATTTCAAATATAAATAATAGGCATGATTTTTCTATATTTTACAAACCATCACATACAGACATTACAATTCATAATATTCAGTCCACCCAGTTAGTCATAAATTAGCAGCTTTCAATAGTATGATACTCGTACATAGACTTTTAGCAGTTCCATTGAATATCAATTAAAATAAAGAACTAAATATAATAAATCAAATAGCTGTTAATAATAATTACGATCCAAATTTAATTGACAATATCATAAATGAAAAGATACGAAAACATACTCTAGAACAAGTATTTCCTTCGGATAAAAACAAAAATAACCAATTTAGAAGCTTAACATACTTTGGAGTACTATCCTTAAAAATCAAATCATTTTTAGAAACTTTAGACTTGAATATTTGCTTCAAAACTGATAACAATTTATCCAAATTCATTAAAAACAACAAATCCAAATCTTCAAAAATAAATAAATCAGGAGTTTATGAATTAAAATGTGGTAATGACATTTGTGATAAAATTTATATAGGTAGAACTTTTAGGAATTTTAAAACTAGAATTTCAGAACACAAACATGACAACCAAAAATCAGATTCCAACTATTCAAATCATTTATTAGCAAACCAACACTCTTTCGACTCAAATTTTGAAATTTTGCATAAATAGAACCTAAATCCTTCAAATTAAATCTTTTAGAAGCCCTTGAGATAAATAAAAACAAATATTCAGATAATCTTCTCAACGACCAACTTGATATCGGCGTTTCCCAACTCGTGCCCGTTATTACCTGGCCCCGAAAATCACTGACCAGCTCGTGCCCGCTCAAAAACCAGGTAGAAAATTAATACACCAACTCGTGCCCGGGTGCATCGGAACTGCGATTTTTAATTCTTATTTATTATATTATTATGTAATTAAATATTCAAGACCTACATATACAGTTGTTAATTATTTGAAATAAAACTACTATAAAACGTATTAATTAAATATATTGCACATAAAAAACTTAGAACTACCTACATATTATTAATACTATTATACCATGATACTGTTTTAACGAAAGTAAATGTTAGGTTAGGTTAGGTTAGGTTAGGTTCCTATAGATGGGATGGTAATTTGAACAGGTAAATTTTTCAATCGAGCACGAGTTAGTTATACAGATTATTGAGACCTTTACTCTTGTACCTTTTAGGGCGAGTTGTACCAAACACCTAAACTCGGTTTAATGATAACTGATGTTTAGACTGTGTCTGATTGATGTATTTATTATCAACAATTACATCAGTCTATTCACCAGTTAACATTAAACCGAGTTTAGGCGTTTGGTACAACTCGCCCTTAAGGGATTAGTGGGCACGAGTTGGGATGCGTCCCTTGATATTAACAATTCTCCCTATCAAACCTTTTTACCTAGAAAGGTTCCTGTAGGATTGTTGTGAATGAGTTTCCAGGTAAACTTGTTAAATACTTTAATTAATCCCATATTTAGACAAATTCTTTTTTGTTTTTTTATTTTATTTCCTCGTAAATAGATTATAATTTTATTGTTAATATCCGTATAATTTAGTATTAAGGCACTGTATAAATTGAAAATTTCTCATTATACCTCCATTCGTTTGACAAAGCTACTGTGTTAGCGAAACGCGTCACAACTTTTAGTTCAATATAATGTACATTTTAACAAATTAAAATTGTTTTATTTCATAATTCACTGATAGAGAAATTCAACTCAGTTAGCAAGATCTTCACAGCTAGTAGTGGAAAAACTGCGGAGAAACATTTTGACAAATGTACCTATTTAAAAAAGCCAAGAATGGTTTGGTAATATTACGTCTAGCGATTTGTTTGCCTTAAATAAACACCAGTTGTCTCGTTATGAGGGCTCCCTTTGTTTTAAAATTATCCACTACGTATAGAAAAAAAACCACTTTACGGTTTTTTCCTGTCCCATTTTTTTTTTCGAGCAGTAATTGAATACGATATGGAAAAAGCTTCATGGAATGAGAATTTTTATTGTCAAGTAAAAGAGATAAAACACGCAAATGATACGAACACGAGTATATCTTTTTTTTTGTCATTATTAAACGATGGCATATTCCATTCTCTCGAGTGTTCTTGTACGTTTAGATCTTTATAATAAAGATTGTTTTGAAAAATTATTTGTTTTTGGTCGAATAGTTGAACATTTTTTTACGAATAACACATAGATACATACAAAGCTTTCAGATTAGGTGTTAATTATTGATGATAATAGAATTTGTTTACAACAATACATCACAGAGAGCTAAAGGTATTTTTTAATTTACATAAGCCTATGGACGGCGTGATATTTTTAACAATTTTAGATACTACCGGTCAAGATACCAGATAAATTTTAAGGGATACGAAGGGTGAACTTTTTTTTAGCTGAAACTAGTTTAAGGAAAATTTTTTGTTTTTTCATTATAAAGATGCCTCCCCAAACACAATATCACAAAACATTTTTGCGGAAATGCATCATTTTCCCGACTTTAGAATAACTCAAACCAGTTATTTTACATGAAAACTTTTTTATACTTTAAATTTCAAACACTTTCCTAAACATAACTACGCAAAAGAACTTCTGCGGAAATATGTGACCAGGTGTTATTTGTACAGATGGTTGTGCCTTGCAGATAAATGAAAACTTCCTTTTCCCAAATTTCGATTCGTCAATCTAAAAATAAAAATTTCTCTTATTCAATTTGTTGATGTGTTATTAAAATATAAACCTAAAAATATTAAGTTAAGTTTAATCCTCTTCCCGACCTTTAACACAGATCAATGAATAATATCTATTCCTATCAGCTTGATATCGCTTAAAATCTCAAGACACAAACCTGCACTATGATTGCTGGCCCTCCAATTTTCGGAAGAGATGCCTGCATTGAAGTAAAAGCACTGTTAACCATCTCCCGACAATGCTTGAACGTTTTTTTACATGACTTTTTGCAGAGTCGCCGATTAAAGTTCGAATCAATCTAAATCTACATTATATTTTACTAATAAATGAAAATTGTATATTTCCGCAAGAAGTTTTTTGCATGTTTGTGTTTAGAAAATTGTCTAACATGTAAAACAGAAACGTATTTTCTTGTAACTAGTTTCAGCTATTCTAAAGTCGGAAAAATGAAAATTATGCATTTCCGCAAAAAAAAATCGAATCTTTCTGATTGAAAAATATTCCTAATGGTAAATAAACGAATATTTCTTACATAACTGGTTTCAGCTAAACGAAAGTTGGTCGTACATATACAATGTGTTATTTTTAAGATGCAACATAGGGATTACTGTACAAAACTGTCAAACGAGAGCTAACTTTTTTTTTCACCAAATAGCGTTCATGGAAAATGATAACAGATTTGGAGAGGTCGTATGGCGGTTCGATTCGCCCCTGTGATGAAATTTTTTGTTGTTTTCAGTTCTTTTTTCACTATTTTTGAAACAAATGAGTTTGCTTTGTTAAATTTTATGTTTTTTTATACTTGCCATCATTGCCTCTTCCCAAAAAGTTCCAAGTCCAATAAGGGCTTCCATTGTTGCCGTCCCGTTCTGTTCATTTCCCCAACAAGGGTTTGTCTTTGGATTGCACTTAATACATTCCTGCAGACAAAATTGCTGTCCTTTCCCACCAGATTATTGTTGCAAAACTGTTCATATTTGGTGGTATTTATCTTGGGTAATTATTTTAAAAATAAAACCAAAGGGAAATGTGTTTAATACCACCTGGAGAGCATGAAAATTCTATTAATCTCTAGGTCAATAAACTTTTGCTAAAGTAGGGTAGCGAACACTTCAGAACAAATTTTATGATCCCGTGCAGACGTTCTCTTGAAAATTTATACCCACAATGAAAAGATAATCTTCAAAAAATATCGTTGTAAACATTTAATTTCCGAAAGGTATAAACACGGTTTAAGTAGACAGCGAACGTTTACAAAAATTAATTGTTGTATTACGTTTTATCAAACTTACGTTGATTTTAAAATGTAAGAGTTTGAGTAATCAGATGTGTTGCATGCAGCGAGGTAATTTACAATAACTCTCAAACAAATGGAAAGATATTAGTAAAGTGTTTCCCAAGTGGGTCGCGATTCCTTTGGGGTCGCGGGAGAAATTTGGGGGCATCGCTATTAGACTCTCTAAAGAATATTTCTTTATCCTTCATTTTAAAGGCTCAGCAAGATTATTATTCAACCCATTCCATGGCCAGGTCACGCTTGGGAGACATTGATTCGAAGAAATTTGAATAAACAGCAGATGAACAGAAAGACGAACAAACAAGAAAGTCAGACAGGAAAACAAACAGGCAAACAAACAAACAAGAGAGTCAGATAGACAAACGAACATGTAGAGAGACTGGCAAATTGAGAAACAGGCAGACAGAGAGACTTGCAGATTGAGAAACAGGCAGACAGAGAGACTGGCAGATTGAGAAACAGGCAGACAGAGAGACTTGCAGATTGAGAAACAGACAGACAGAGAGACTGACAGATTGAGAATCAGGCAGACAGAGAGACAGGTAGATAAACAAACAAGAGAGTCAGATACACAAACGAACAGGTAGAGAGACTGGCAGATTGGAAAACAAGTAGACAGAGAGACAGGCAGACAGACAAACAAACAAGATTGTCAGGTAGACAAACGAACAGGCAGATAGACGGGCAGATTAAGAAACAGACAGATTAACAGGTAGATTAATAAACAGGCAGACAGACAAACAGACAGGCAGACAAACAAACAGGAGAGTCAGACAGAAAATCAAACAGGCAGACAAACAAACAAGAGACTCAGATAGACAAACGAACAGGCAGAGAGTCTGGCAGATTGAAAAACAGGCAGACAGAGAGACTGGCAGATTGAGAAACAGGCAGACAGAGAGACAGGCAGATTAATAAACAGGCAGACAAACAAACAGGAAGAGAGGCAGGCAGACAGACAAACAAACAGGAAGAGAGTCAGACAGACAAAAAAATAATATGCAGAGATACAGACAGACAAACAAACAGGCAGACAGACAACAATTTTATAACAAAAAAATGGATTCTATTTATTGTAAAAAAATCTAGGTTTGTATCTTTTTCCATTATTAGTACTCTATAAAAAATGTCAAAAACTTTTTGCATGAACTTTTATCTGGCAGCCGCGTAACTCTTACTAATTTTTTGTCCTGTGCAAACAGTTGTTACGCGAGATTCAATTAGGCGATTGTTTACATTTTGAAATAGTCCAACTGAGGAAGAGTAAAAAAACAAGAATGAAAACAAGCAAGCAAGAAGCGTTCGTTTTACGAGCAATTAATTGGGATTCAAAAATAAGAGGAAAAAAGTTGAGAGAACTGCCTAATATATTCAGATCATGATTTGAATACATTTTACTAAATTAAATAAAAATGGGCGAGAGGATTAGTTTGAAGGTTTGATGGTTTTTCATTTTAAAATTATCAGTATTAATTCAAGAAAAATGTGGTCGTTTCCGGATTTAGAAAAATCTTATCTATATTCAAAGTTATTTGAAAAACGTTTTTTTATCAGAATACGAAATTGAGCGTCGAGTGAGAGATAATAGAAATGAAAAAAATTGGGTTTGTCAGCTCCGACGTAAGATTGGAGTTTACCTCAATAATATTATTATACAGATTGAGAAAAAGCTTATCTAAACATTCGGATTACACAAGTACGACAAGGAAAATATAAGAAAAAGCTTGAAAGAGAGAGAAAGAATAATTTTGCGCGGTCATTGAGGCTTGTACTTAGTTCCAGAGGCTAGAGGCCGAATGTTAATTGCCCCCCTATTTTAACCGCTGTTGCCAGAAGCGCCGATTAATTTGTACAAATGATATTTTTGTCTTGCTATCGTTGACTTCTTTTTGAAGTCATGCACAATAGGTAAAACTAAACACTTTCTTTCGGCAACAGTGTCCTTTAGAGAGATTTTCTCTCGGTGCCATTTTCTCTGAAAACATGTGATATTTTCACTTCAAAATTTCAGCATGTATTGAGAGTACCATGGTACACATGCCATGCATAGTTTTGAATGAATATTTTTGAAATAAACTAAATAAAAAATCATATCCCATGGAAAAAAGTAACTTTTCTCCAAAAGACTCTAAAAGACTCCTTGACCATGGGGAACCATTTCGACTACCAAAATTTGGTTAACATTTTTCGATAAACAAATGAGAAAATGGTACCGAAAGGGAAATTTCGACTTTTTTGAAGAAATCAATGCCATTTTACATAATATTTTTTCTTATATTTGAATAGCTCAATAACAAGAGCAAAATTAAAATCATGTCACGATAATCGAGTCTAAAATTAAAAGTTATCATTATAATCATTTTTTGGAGGACGCTCCACGGAAATTATTTATCGCGTGAAGGAACAACAAATACTATAACGAAACTTTGTAATCGTAAAATGATTTCCATGTAAAAATATTTAGATTGTATTTTCGATAAAAAAATTTGTGCCGACTCTAATTCTAGTTTCCAGGTTTTGGTCACGCTCGACAAATCTTACATATTCATTATGAAAATTTTCTCACATACCTAAAGATAGGGAAGGTCGACAAGAAGTTTCAGCGACGATGTATTAAAAAAATAACACTGAAAATGTTGGAATATCGTAAAGAACAAATTGCTCGGTAAACGGGTGAGAAGGGAGACGTTGATTAAGTTCAATACGACAGATTGTTCCCTTGGTATAAATGACATTTCGAGAACTCAAATAGCAGAACCATAAACTTTATAACAACATAAAAAAATTATATTAGCCGGAAGGCGATGAAAGAAATTCGGATCTTAAAATGTTATTTTCTCTTGACATTACAGTACGTTATTAAAAACATTCGGTGAAATTATTTGTTGGTTGGTGTATTCATAAGAAATAACATCAAGATTTTATGTGATAAGAACCGCACTAAGGTTACACGTGTATTCTACAAGGTGTATCAAAAAGGCAAGTTATAAATCATACAACATATTCTAAGGCTGAAAATAACTCGATCCAACTCAAGTTACCCTAGTACAAATATGCATGCGAAAAAAGTTACAAACCCGTGGAAGTTACCAAATGAAAATTGAGTTTTTCAAATATTTCGACTATAATGAAAGTTGACAAGTGGCTTTCTTATGATAAGAGCATCTTAAGAAAAATTAAGGAATTATTGCACCCCATTAAAAATTTATGGGAGTTGAGATCCTCTGAATCCCCCCAAAATTTTTGTGTACGTACAATTTAATGCTTATTGTGGCACCATTATTCAAACACATTATTTTTGAAACTTTTTTGCAATTATCAGTTTTTAAGGAAATACGGCCTATTTTTCATTATGCTTCAAAAATTTCGAGTAACAAAAAATGAATGTAAATGAATTTTCAAGTTTTTCGAGGGTCCCAAATTTTTGATTGAATCTTATTTATTTAGAAATGTTTAGTTTTCATTAGATGTTCGAAATGGCCCCCATTTTCTTGAATACACAGTCGGCACCGTTTCACTAACTAAAACCGAATATTCTGGAAAAGCAATGGCTTCTGACGATATCTAATTGCAGCCTGGTTGTAACTTTTTTCACATGCACATTTTTACTTGGGTTGGATCGAGTTATTTTCAGCCCCAGAATATGTGGTATGATTTATGACCTGCCTTTTTGTGACACCCTGTATACACTGTGTTATTAATAAAATGCAACATAGTTACAAATGGATTATCACAATGAAATTAAGCAAAGTATGGTTTTATTTTTATATTGATAAAGTTGTCATGAAATAAATAAAGAAAATATCTAATTTATAACTGACTGACTAAAGTTAGTTAGATTTTTGTAGCATTAAATAAACTAAAACTAATTTAAAATTGAAATTGAACAAAAATTTGAGAAATTAATTAACCAAAACCGCATTTTTTTCCAACGATCTGTCCAAACTTCCAATTGTAATCGAGTCAGACTGTTCTCTAAGAGCAATAACTACTTCCATGGCTGTTTGCCACGAACATTGCTCTCTTTAAAGGCCGGTACACACGTATATTCAAATGGAGACAACCTATCTGCGATAAAAAGTCATCCATGACTAAACTAAAAAGACTATTGAAATCATTTTTCGTATTTTTTATTTATATAAACAAATTGTTATAGAGGGAGTCATTGAATCGACTGGTATGACCACTCAGGCAAGATCCAGTTACCTACCATCTGAAATAATTGTTGTTAATAATTCTATTTATTGTACAGTTTGCACAATAATTTGTAAATTGTTCTGGAGAGCAACGAGAATTTATAGACGTTTAAGCTGCATGGCTAAATGTTTGATTTATCTCGTTACAACTTCTATATTTCAATATGAACATAGAGAAATCTATCTAAACTTACTTGATTACATCTTGAACGGAATATTTTTTTAATGTAAATCAACGATCGAAGAAAAAATAGAAGAAAAGAAAACTTTTCCGCAATCAACTTTCCATAAACTTGAAAAATAAACAGGTCTTTATCTCACTAATAAAGAGTGAAACATCTGAAAAGGAAGGTTGCAAATCCCAGCAATTTTCAAACTGCAGATACCGAGCCTAAAGGTAAACTTTTATAAATGTGGGTTTTTTTCGCTTTCCAAGATTTCGACGTATTTCCATATCAGCATCAACATTAACAACCGGATTAAGCACACAATCTGCTACATCAAAGAGATCAAGGGACTCGGAATAACGACCTTACGTAATAGAGAAAGGTCAAAATTAGCTCGCTGAAATCCTTAGATACTGCTAATGAAATGCTTATTAAAGAACGTTTAAGCCATCTACCATGAATAATGTTTAAAAAATGTTAAAACTAATTATTATACGAAAAAGTGTTAGTGGAAAATATCAAGAAAACAATTTTTAGAACGCAAATCAAGTGAAGCATATCTTGAAAAAGTGTATGGAAGTTAATAGACAACACATTGAGCATTGCATTTACATTACATTTTTTTATTTTTATTCTGCTTTCAAATGGAATATCATTATTAAAAATACGGAAACTTTTCCTGCAAAATTGCAAGATTACTATTTAGATAATAGTATATTCTTCAACGAGTGCAGAATGATGGCTTTTATTCACGCGGATGAAGTTTCCAAAACGAGCGAGCGCAGCGAGTGAGTTTTGAAATCATCCAAGTGAAGATTAGCCATTCTACACAAGTAAAAGACTATACTTTCTCCACGACTAAAAAAAAGAAAGCTAAAAAAAAGAAAGCTTCCAGAGAGGATCGAACCTCAATCGTCCGCGCCAGAGTCAACTATTTCTACCACTAGGCTATAGAGCATGATTATTTTTAGAAAGGGATACGGTTTTAACTAAATATAACTACTGTTGTCCATTTTTTCTCTAAATAATACGTAAAATTAAGATTCTATCATTATTTTGACGTTTCAAACGAAGCGCTGTCAGAATCGATTTGCATTATTTGGTATTTGACGTTTTAAAAGAGACGATTTGATTTATTCATTATAATTCATTTAAGCGTGAATTCTGATAATAATAGAATGTGATTGGCTAACGAGAGTGAATTCTTTTTCATTATTCACTGGTGTGAAGAATATGTATAATTATGTAGCTTAATATGTAAAAATAATTTGTGCGTTATTATTTGGAGAAACTAATTGATTTTGTTTGTATATGCATAGTAATAAATAAACGAGTACTGTTTAGTACGTCTTTTGTTCTCCAAGTGTCAAATTCTAATTGTCGGAAATAAATTTAACAATTTCGAATGGTTCAATTAAGTGAAAAAGAGCGTATTGAAATTTTAATGATGACTGCAACGAACGAAACTGTTAAACAAAATATTGTTATAGATTTAGAAGAACAACTCAAACTTCCACCACAAATTTGTCACTAAACCATGGTATCAGTCGACATTCTGTAGGAAAGATATTAAAAAGTAAAAAGTATCATCCATATAAGCTACAGTTGGTTCAAGAATAATCAGACTATGATTTTGCCGACGGCTGGATTTTGCGAACGGCTAATGGACATCTTTAATGTAGACGAAAATTTTGCTCCTAACCGATGAGTCAACTTTTTGTTTAAATAGAATAGTTAATTGCTATAACTCAAGGTATTGGTCAAATGAGAATTCTCATTGGATTCATGAAGAACATACCCAGCATCCACAAAAGTTAAATGTTTGGATGGGAATTGTCGAAAATAGGCTTGTTCATTTTTTATCGATGGAAACTTGAAAGGTGACAAGTATTTGGAACTACTAAATAACGAAATTATTCCTGCACTTCAACAGAATGGGCAATTACCACAGGATTCATAGAGTGGCCTGTTCGTTCTCCGAACCTTAGCCGGTTAGATTTTTTTCTTTGGGGTTATTAAAAATCACGCGTTTACGTTAGGCAACCAACAAACTTACAGGAATTGAGACAATGAATTATTGATGAATGTGAACTAATAAATGGAGAAGTCTTTAAGAGTAACTCAAGAATTTGTTAATAGGATGACATATTGTCAGCAAGTAAACAGCGAGCATTTTGAACATTTGAAATGTTTTTGTTGTTTCTCATTAAAAATAATGAAATGTACACCTATTGTACAGCTAACAGTGAGTTATTCCTCGTTTTTACAATTTTTTTCACACTAAACTCAGTAAGCATGAATTCAAAATAACAAGCTCATTCAAAATCTGTAAAAATAAATATATATATTAATGAAGTTATGCCGGGAGTATATTATTAACAAAAAAATGTACATCAGATACATTTTGTTCCATTGCACTTACCTGCAAATTTTCATAAATATCGCTCTTTTCGTTTAAAAGATATTTACTTGGTTACATACTTTATCCCAACCCTGTATACAGTTTACTTAGGTTTTTTTTCATTCCAAATTTTAATTAAACCGAATCAACAAAGAGCTTTTAATCTACAAACATGGGAATGCTGCTTAGTTGGATTTTAATTTTTAATATTAGGTAATAACAATATTACGCAGATGTTTTGACAATAACTATACAGCTTTTAATACGCTTAATTTATACTATAAAAACATACGTACAGTTGCATTTTTCGGTATACTATTTTAATTAAAAGCATTCCACAATATATACGAGTCAAAAAGGAACTAACAAGCAGGGGGCACATTAATTGGAAATTTATAGGTTACGTTTAATAACGCATACCTGGGGCTATTTCAAATATGTGATAATAGTACAGAAAGTAATGAAAATTTTACTGGTATATTCGACCAAATGTTCGGCGGAATATTAAAATGGTTGATTAAGAGCATCGATTTTATATTGCTTTGACTGATTTTAAACTGTACGAAAATTTAACGTCGACAATTTTCAGTTGAAAATACTCCGAATTTAAAAAATGCTGGTTGAAATTTGATGTAGTTACGGGAATCAAAAAATACGAGAGTTGCATATAACAACATACATGGCGCCCGTCATTAAATATAAAAAGTTAAAATCAACTGTCATGCTTAGTTAACTAGACATCAAATTTTTACACAACTTCGTAAGTGAATTATTAAAATTGATAAAAATTTTCACGCAACAATGTTTTATTTTTTTCCAAACTCTTTATGGGTCCGTAACTTTCTTACCACATTGTATATTTTCTTAAAATTTGGCCCACGTATATTTACTTTAAGGTGTCCAATCGATCAATCTATTTAGTGTAAGATATATTCCTGTTCCAGTTCCAAAATAGTTTAAAATTGAGTTCAAATTGTTGAAGAATTAGAACTGGATTTGACATTATAAAACTCTTTAATCAGTTCAGCTTATTTTTTTAATCTATATCTTACTTTATAATTAGACGGTCATTTTCTACTCTTAAAATACCTCGATCTCTTAAAGCACTCGAGTAATACCCTTAATAAACAAAAAACGGTCACGTCTATGTTTTTCAGAATCCTCCCGTTGCCTGGCAACCAAATGAAACAGGTTGAAAAGTATTATTTTTACATTGGTACTAGTAGATATCCAAATTACCCAAGTAAATATCATAATTATCGAAGTCAATAATGAACTTCTAAGAAAACAATTAGCAAGAAAATAATTAACTTGAGTTAATAGATAGAATTTATAGCACTTTGTGTTTAAACGTATTTCTGAATAATAATTTAAAACGTTCAGTATCTTTTATTTCTATATACTGTTTAGTCAATATGCCATTCATTAATAGTCAAATTTTACGCTGCTCAATTTGTAAATAAACTGATTGGTTTGACGGCAACCTAACCTAAAACTAAAGCATATGAAATTTATGATATTTACTCACAGAGGCTCCATAGACAAATTCTCTTCGTCGGTATCCATAACGTTCAATTCACTTTTTATCATGCAACGGAAAGTATTCAATAATACTTAATTCACAAGTTAATAAACACGCCCAAAAATCATTCACAAGGTATTCTTTCATAGACACTGACAATACTAATAGTAGGTATTTCATTGATGACACAATCATACAAAACATAAACGTGTGACGTGAGATAGGTACATCGAGTATACTAAGAGATAAATAAAGAGGGAAAGTCCATCTCTGGGAGAGTCAGCTGCAAAATGTTTCAGCTGAAATTGTTGTGTACAGAGGCGTAGTCTACAAATAATGAATAAGTGTCGTATATATTTTTTGTATGATAAAAAATTATCTGATAAGTATAAGAATTATGAATATCTTAATATTTCACTACTGCGTTATTTACTGACAAAATACCATAGCATCTTTTATGGTGCAATAACTTTAAAGACCTTTGTGTTATGAACAAATTAATAAAAGATGTATTTTTTCTTTAAATGTCCATAACAATTTCGTGAGCACTTGCTAGTCGAAAATATATCAGATACATACATACTTAGCCTAACATTCAGGCCTATGTTCTAACTACCCTTGACTTGATTTCAATCTTGAAACCGAATCAATTAAATATTGACATTCCGTCTATATTGAAATCAAATGGTATGCAGTAACAACAATTGATTGTTAATAAAATTGATTGAAATTCATTTCAAGTTTACTGCTGGCAACATTGGATATTTAATGTTTTATCGAAAAAAAAAGAAGAAAAATGGAAATGGGTAAATTTGATTATTTTCTACTGCTACAGTTATTTTATTATCCCTCTTAATAAAGAAGAAACTCAGTGCCCTCTGCAATTTGGCCGCATCGTAACTTGAAAAATTCCCTCCAATCCCAGTTGAAGTATTTGATGATTTTTCGCATAGAGCTTAGAGATTATTGAAATTCTCAAGGCTACTTGACTTCATTTCAAGTTTTGAAGCAAGATTGATTGTAATCTTTTTTTTCTATGACTGTTGAGAAATGGACCCTTTTTATGTAACATTTTTGTTGAGTAACTGGATGCATTACACAAAACAAGCCACGCCCCGTGTGTAATGATCCATTACACACGACTATCTGGCCAATCACCGTCAAAGAATGCCATTACACACGACTATGTTCGGTGTAATGTTTGAATCAGACTCGCTATGAAATGTCACAATTTGACTTTGACAGTACCTATACCTACCTACCGAAGGTGATTTAGAGCTGACTTTTTATTAGAATGGATACAGATAGTGAAAACGAATTCAACTGCTCAAATTTCACCATTAATATTGTAAGCAATAAATGAATTTTCATTGTAGCTTCCAAAATGGAATTGTTTGACATAAAGCATTAAGTTTATTCAATAAAATATTCTCTATATATCTCGTTCGTTTGAATTGATAGGTGAACACTCAGTCATAGAAAAAGTATAGTATTCTACTTTCGTGTAATGGCTATTACTCATTCGAATGATTACGTCGTAATAGCCATTATTACACGCTCGTTGAATAATATACTATTACAGCATACCAGTCTCCCATTTTTATAGAAATGTACGTCAAATGTCATTTTTACGTCAAGATTTCATATTGAAATCAAGTCAATAAAATTACAGCATAATATAGAGCTTATTATTTGGTTGATGGTTAATTAGATATCCTACAAAGTAGAAACGGGATCTATCTAAGTATTTAAATTGTCGTAGCTATAAACCTCATTAAAAATGCTTCTTACCAAAGTTTTGGAGTTTCGTTAGGAAAATAGTAAGGAGTTTAAAGAGGCCATTGGAAATGCAAAAACAACCCGTATTATCTCAGCTTCGCCGGTACGAGTATTTTAATGAGAAATAGATTACGACAGGAATTCATTTTAGTTTCATCGTTCATCGTTCAACTTTGTTGACTCAGATTTGTTATGCAGCATAATTAAAATACAGTATCTATATTTTTTTTTAGTTTTCGGATCTTTCTGTTAGTACAGTCTGTTAAACATCTAGGGGAAAGTCGCCTATGATGGCACGGTGCACATGATTGCCTACCTACTGTAAATGCAGATTGCGAAAATCCTTATGGAAGTATGCCGGGTTATACAAGTGCGAAGAGGAAAATATAAGAAAAAATATGAAAGAGAGAGAAAGAATAATTGTGCGCGGTCATCAAGGCGTGTACCAGTCCCCTATTTTAACCGCTGTTGCTAGAAGCGCGTATTAATTTGTACGAATGATATTTTTGTCTCATCAAAGGTATGGTTCATACAACAGCCTTTTTGGTGTGCGTCATCGTTTGTTAATGTCTTTCTAACACATTACGTGGAAAGGAATGCAAAAAAAGTCAGGTCTTTGATTAATCCTAATCAAAATATCGCAATAATGAACCGTTCAAATTTTTTACAAACGTCAATCCTAATCATTGACTTACCAAAATTTGATTGGTTGATGTTCAGATTAAGCGCAAGCGCGACCTATCAATCGGGAGAAATTTCTTTATTTAAAATAGGCATGCAGATATACCTTTCGTATTGTCAATGTGTCTGACATCTTTTTCTACTGTCCCACTGACAGTTCTTGTCAGGTCTGTACTTTGTTGTTCACGGTCAATTATTATTTATGAAAAGTTAATATGAATATTATTGTTATATTTATTCGAATAATACAAAAATATTCCTAGATGCACGGAAAAACATTAGCATTTTGAAAGTTCTCAAGTATTATCAGTTTAGAAAAAGAAGCTGGTAACTATTAATTTCATAGCCTTGTCGAATTTTGCTGAATGCGATCCTGATGATTTTATTTATCAAATTTAGGGTTGAATATGTGTCAAAATGACAAATAAAATAAACGACATACCCAAAACCCGAATATACGTCACAAACGATGACGCACACCAAAAAGGCTGTTGTAAGAACCATAATACCACGAGTGCTTCAAATTTTATCGATTATTTTTTTGACTTGTCAAAATCTGACATTTTGGTGGTTTTAACCAATAGCAATACATTATTCTAGCCAATCATTCGGTATTATACTGATAATTATGCTTCCTCATCGATAAAACCTTGTTTACATCGAAACGTCAAAATTTTACTTTGAATTTGTCATTATTGACAACTAAAAGCGCTTTCAAAAATCCTTTTAAATTGTTGAAAAAAATAATCTTCCCAAATACAACTCGCTCTTCAAATTTTATCAACAGTAAAAACACAAGAGCTTTTTTTTTATCGGATAAATTTCTCTTTGCAACGAAACAGTTTTGCCAATCACTAATTTTACGAGAAAAACTGACATGATAAAATCGCGACACCGAAGGTGGAGCGATTTTATCTAATGTCAGTTTTTCGAGCAGATTTAGTGATTGGCAAAACTTTGAGTTGAAGAGAAATTTATCTGGATAAAAGAAAAGCTCGAGTGTTTTTTGGCAAGATAAATTAACGACAGAATATATCGATGAACAACAACAATAATTATCTCATTGTCATTGTGTAAAAGTGACGTCCGCTTACTAGAATTGAGGAAGAGAGGTTTTTATCGCGATAAAAAAGGATGCACCTTTTTTATCGATGTCAAAGTGACAATAACATTTCCAGGTATAGACATTTTAACATTGAAGTTAATTTATCACATAATTTTTTATTTTCATCACTCAAACTTGTTTATTTGAGGCAAAAACATTCAAACAAACCGAATTTAGATAAAATCACTCCTCCTAACGGAGTCGTGATTTTATCAAATCGGTTTGTTTTCATATTTTTGCCAAATAAACAAGTTTTCGTGGAAAAGAAAAAATTATCAAAGGTAATACCACGAGGGCTTCAAATTTTATCGATAATTTTTTCTTTTCCACGAAAACTTGTTTATTTGGCAAAAATATGAAAACAAACCTAAAACCTAAAAACCTAAAACCTAAAAACGCTCCACCTTCGGTGTCGCGTTTTTAATAGTTGACAGTTGTTCTCGTCTAATTGCTAGGCAACAGTTTCTCATTAACAGCCGGTTTCACAATGTCGGGTTAACTCCTCGGGTCAATTAACCCTTACCTTTAAGGTTACCATCAGATACCGTTCCACAATTGTCAGTTCGTCTATAGGTTAGCTGATCGGAAGTTCAGTAGTAATTTTTGTTCAGTTGGTAGAAGATTAGGTATAATGATCAGATTTTATGGATAGTGACATTCAAAATCGGAAAAAAGAAGAAGGAGTTAACCTATAAAATCAATTTATTTGGGAAGTTGTAGCACAGAGTACACCATCTGTGGTTGTAGTTTGGTATAATCTCTTTGACAATCGAAATCTATGGAAGAAATCGAGATTGTCATATTCCTCAAAATTCAAAATAATCGTATCTGGGCCTTATCATTTTTGTTCTTCTTGGTTCCTCATCACTACTATACGCATTTACCTCATAATCGTTCATTTTCCACTCAAAAAATAAGCTAACAGATACCACGTTTTGTGACATACGTGACAGATACAGCAATAGCTTTAATTGTTAGGTTAGAATCTCCAGGTTATTATTATTACTACTAGATTTTCTGGTGGTTAAAATATTCTGAGAGTTAACCATAACCTGAACCCTTCACTGAACAATGTGAAACACTTGTTTTGAGGTAACCAAGGGTTATTTGTTAACCTCAGGATAACCTGACATTGTGAAACCGGGCGTAAACAATCCAAATTTACCCGATAAAATACAAACCTCTTGTGCAATTATAAGTGATAATTATGCTTCCTCATCGATAAAACCTTGTTTACATCGAAACGTCAAAATTTTACTTTGAATTTGTCATTATTGACAACTAAAAGCGCTTTCAAAAATCCTTTTAAATTGTTGAAAAAAATAATCTTCCCAAATACAACTCGCTCTTCAAATTTTATCACATAATTTTTTATTTTATCACTCAAACTTGTTTATTTGAGGCAAAAACATTCAAACAAACCGAATTTAGATAAAATCACTCCTCCTAACGGAGTCGTGATTTTATCAAATCGGTTTGTTTTCATATTTTTGCCAAATAAACAAGTTTTCGTGGAAAAGAAAAAATTATCGATAAAATTTGAAGCCCTCGTGGTATTACCTTTGATAATTTTTTCTTTTCCACGAAAACTTGTTTATTTGGCAAAAATATGAAAACAAACCGATTTGATAAAATCACGACTCCGTTAGGAGGAGTGATTTTATCTAAATTCGGTTTGTTTGAATGTTTTTGCCTCAAATAAACAAGTTTGAGTGATAAAATAAAAAATTATGTGATAAAATTTGAAGAGCGAGTTGTATTTGGGAAGATTATTTTTTTCAACAATTTAAAAGGATTTTTGAAAGCGCTTTTAGTTGTCAATAATGACAAATTCAAAGTAAAATTTTGACGTTTCGATGTAAACAAGGTTTTATCGATGAGGAAGCATAATTATCACTTATAATTGCACAAGAGGTTTGTATTTTATCGGGTAAATTTGGATTGTTTAATGAGAAACTGTTGCCTAGCAATTAGACGAGAACAACTGTCAACTATTAAAAACGCGACACCGAAGGTGGAGCGTTTTTAGGTTGACAGTTTTTCGAGTCTAATTGCTAAAGGAAACAGTTTAGAAGTTGAACAACACAAATTTACCCGATATCAATACAAACATCGAGTGTAATTCGGCAGGACAATTCAATGAATCGGCTCATTGTTAGTGCTTAGAAATTCAATAAGTTGTTGACAAACATGTCAAATTATTTATTATGGTAACAAATGCATAAGTGAAAAAACCACAAGTGCATTTATCGCTGAAAAAGTTAAAGCTAACTTTTGCCGGTGTCAAAGTGACAATAACACTGAGGCATATGCGATTTTTTATACATGAGTTGAATTGTCAGTATAATACCGAATGATTGGCTAGAATAATGTATTGCTATTGGTTAAAACCACCAAAATGTCAGATTTTGACAAGTCAAAAAAATAATCGTTGACATTTTTTCGAAGTCATGCATAGGTAAAATAAAACACTTTCATCCGGCAACAGTCTACTTTACAGAGAGAATGATGGAAGTGTTTAGTTTTACCTATTATGCATGACATCGGCCACTGGTTTCTGAAATTGAATGCACGCCTCGATGACCGCGCACAATTATTCTTTCCCTCTCTTTCAAGCTTCTTTCTTATATTCTCCTTTTCGCACCTGCATAATCCGGCACATTTCCATAGGGATTTTCGTAATCTGTATGAATGTATCTATTCTAACGCTCTAGTGCTGCAGATGTATATTTGTATCACACTACGTCTATGTGTAGAATCCTGTAGAGGGGTATGGAAGAAAAAGGAAATTGGTAGGTAGTTTTGTAATATTATAGAGAGACTAATCAATATCATGTTAGTACTTGTCACATGTTATCTACACGAATTAATCTTCATGCACTTGTACGTATGTAGTTGTTTTGAGGTTATGTTCTTGAGAAAGTATTTTATGTTATTATTCAAAATCCAAATTTTGCCCATGATGGCATAGGTATGGTTCATACAACAGCCTTTTTGGTGTGCGTCATTGTTTGTTAATGTCTTTCTAACACATTACGTGGAAAGAAATGGAAAAAAAGTCAGGTCTTTGATTAATCTTAATCAAAATATCGCAATAATGAACCATTCAAATGTATTACAAACGTTAACCCTAATCACTAACTTACAAAAATTTGATTGGTTGATGCTTAAATTACGCGCAAGCGCAGCCTATCAATTGGGAGCTTAAAACACAATGATACGTTCCTTTCGTAGAGGCAATATGTCTGTCGTCTTTTTCTAATGTCTCACTGACAGTTCTTGTCAGGGCTGTACTTTATTTTTGACGGTAAATTATTATCGATTAAAAGTGATTATTAATCTTATTAAATTGAGCATTTTATCCATTTAAATAATACAAAAATATGCCTAGATACACGGAAAAACATCAGCATTTTGGAAGTTCCCAAATATCTTCAGTTAGAAAAAGAAGCTAGTAACTATTAACTTCATAGCCTTTTCGAATTTTGCTGAATGCGATCCTGATGATTTTATTTATCAAATTTAAGGTAAGATATGTGTCAAAATAGCGAATAAAATAAACGACATACCCAAAACCCGAATATACGTCACAAACGATGACGCACACCAAAAAGGCTGTTGTATGAACCATATGGTTCATACAACAGCCTTTTTGGTGTGCGTCATCGTTTGTTAATGTCTTTCTAACACATTACGTGGAAAGAAATGCAAAAAAAGTCAGGTCTTTGATTAATCCTAATCAAAATATCGCAATAATGAACCGTTCAAATTTATTACAAACGTCAATCCTAATCATTGACTTACCAAAATTTGATTGGTTGATGTTCAGATTAAGCGTAAGCGCGACCTATCAATCGGGAGAAATTTCTTTATTTAAAATAGGCATGCAGATATACCTTTCGTATTGTCAATGTGTCTGACATCTTTTTCTACTGTCCCACTGACAGTTCTTGTCAGGTCTGTACTTTGTTGTTCACAGTCAATTATTATTTATGAAAAGTTAATATGAATATTATTGTTATATTTATTCGAATAATACAAAAATATGCCTAGATACACGGAAAAACATTAGCAATTTGAAATTTCTCAAGTATTTTCAGTTTAGAAAAAGAAGCTGGTAACTATTATTTTCATAGCCTTGTCGAATTTTGCTGAAAGCGATCCTGATGATTTTATTTATCAAATTTAGGGTTAAATATGTGTCAAAATAGCAAATAAAATAAACGACATACCCAAAACCCGAATATACGTCACAAACGATGACGCACACCAAAAAGGCTGTTGTATGAACCATACATACTGCTCGATCATGGCATACAATTCTATCATAGGCGACAATGTAATGCCTTCATAGGAATATGTTACGTTGAATTTCGAGAATATTCATTTTTTCTCCGATTGGCAGCAAATATTAATTTTGCTGACTGATATCAATCAGCAAAGCATCACTTTGCTGCCTGTGATTATACATTTCCATAGCAACCAACCAAAATAAAGAGATTGTTGGAATTGTAATAATTTGCAAATACAATATCCTCATTATGAACAATCGGAGAAAAAATTATATGTTCAACTCGGCAGCAAAGTAGAGTGACTGCCTTAGCTGAATTCAGCCTCGGCAGTCACTCTACTACTTTGCTGCCTATTTAACCAAATAACTATTGTGTGTAGAGCACAATTACGCCTCAAATTTCAAAAGTGAAAAAAGATAAAGCAAAAGAAAACGAAAACTTTATCAAAACATAATGTATGATGACAAAAAAACAGTAAGGAATTGCTATTGAGTATATTGTGAAAAATTTTATTTTCATATAACATCAAAGATTCAGAGAAAAATCGAAAAAACATTTTTTTTCTTTTTCAATTTTTTGTAAAAGTGAACCAGCAAAAAGTCGACCATTAGCGAGAATATTCATGATTTATAATAATGAAAAAACCTATGAGTCTTCAAGAAAATTGACTAGAACTGTATACGACATAAAAATATCATAACTTACCAAACAGTTACAGTAAGCGTACTCTGCGACCTCCTCGGATAACAATTCTCATTGCACACAACAGTCTCTGGAGTAACTGCACTCCTAGGAGGTGGCGTAGCGCAAACGTGCCTACCTCCGGAAGCCCCGACATATTCAACCGAAGGACTAACGCATATACTATGTCGACATTGTCCTTTCGCGCTTTTAACACGACTCTCGCAGTGCGCGTTCCCGCACTGTATCACCTTTTCTTGTTGAAAATATTCCTTTCCATGATAGCTTTGGCACTGGATTTCCTGAAGACTGCTATTGACACATGGTACTTCCTTTTGGTTTCCCTGACTGGTTACAGAACTGCTAGAACTTGAACCCGGACTTGATTTACATATTTGATATCCTTCTTGATACTGACAACATTTGAATCTGTTTGAAGTTCCCGCGAACCTGATTCGTTGATAATTATTACTATAAGGAAGTGGTAAGCGGTAGTGGAAAGCTAAATCTCTGCGCATGTATGGATCGCTGGAGTTGAACTGTTTGTAGCCGTAGGTTTGGTAGGTCGAGAAATACGGTTCTTGAGGTTGAGGAACGTACCTCTCGACTGGCATATGTGCGTTTGGTGGAATATACCTGTCGACATTGAATCTTCCGTCTGGAGTTACATATTTGTCGCTAGAATAAGTTTGCTGGCTATTCTGTTGATATCTATCCGAATAATTCTGGCTGTACCGATCTTTGTATCTGAAAAAAAACAACGCCATAAAGTATAAGACAGTAAAATCAGATATGGTTCGTTCAATAGCTTTTTTGGTGTGCGTCACCGATTGTTAATGTCTTTCTAACACATTACGTCGAATGAAATGGAAAAAAGGGCAGGTCTGTGATTAATCCTAATCAAAATATCACAATACATGAACTCTTTAAATGTATTACAAACGTCAACCCTAATCATTGACTTACCAAAATTTGATTGGTTGATGTTTAGATTAAGCGCAAGCGCGACCTATCAATCGGGAGAAATTTCTTTATTTAAAATAGGATGCAGATATACCTTTCGCATCTTTTTCTACTGTCCCACTGACAGTTCTTGTCAGGTCTGTAATTTGTTTTTTACGGTCAATTATTATTTATGAAAAGTTAATATGAATATTATTGTTATATTTATTTGAATAATACAAAAATATGCCTAGATACACGGAAAAACATCAGCATTTTGAAAGTTCTCAGGTATTTTCAGTTAGAAAAAGAAGCTGGTAAGTATTAATTTCACGGCCTTTTAGAATTTATCTGAATGGGATCCTGATGATTTTATTTATCAAATTTGAGGTTAGATATGTGTCAAAATAGCAAATAAAATAAACGACAACCCGGTTATATGTCACAAACAATGACGCACACCAAAAAGGCTATTGAATAAACTCTAATGTTTATCAACAAACGCAAGTCCAATTTTTGATCAAGATTATATTGGAGAACAAATAAGTAAAATATTGATCCTCAACGTTTCAGATTAGTGCTATATTTTTCAGTTTAATAAACTTCAATTAGTAACATTTTTTCCAAATTTAACAAAATTATGGAATTTCTTTGGTTGTTTGGGGTAATGTTTTGGACTCTTGTTTGAGTTGTTTCTTTTGAATTGGAATTGGTAGTAGGTTCTCATTAGTCCCTAAATCTTTTTCTGGATCTAAGATAATTTTAATTATAGGGTTCTCATTAGACCACAAATCAGATCATTCTTAGTTAAAATGGCTTTAATATTGAGTTTGAATATTACTTGTTTTGATTCAGATTGTTATACAGTTTATTTTGTTTTATAATGAGATTGGTTTTTGATACTTTATTCCATGAATGTTTATTGTGTTTCGGTGATTTCTTTTTCAGTTAATTCAGTTACTTTTTTGAATTAGATTTGGTGAAGGGTTCCGATAAGACCCATAATCTTCTTCTGCTCTGAATTGGTTTTAAGTAATGGGTTCTCATTAGACTCTAAATGAATTCCTTTATCAGATAGTTGAATAATTATTTTGATTGTTTAGAGAGATTACCGAGTTTCAGTACTTAGTATTTTGAAATTGTTCATAATTTACACTTTTTTATTTACAAACTTAAATTATGGTTTAATATATTTGTCTTGGATTCTCTTAGGGATTTTGATAGATTTTCTGTTGGACACCAGACGCGCAGATATAGACTCTCCCAACTAAATTACTATTGAACTGCCAAACTCCAACAGAATTGGAGGACAACGACTACTAATGATACGACTCTGTACAGAGCCTGTAGTGGGAGGTAAGATTGAAAATGAGTTTGTGCGCACGGGGGTGGACTCGCCATCATGTTTGGCACTTGCAGTATGTGAGTTTAAGATGAGGATTTTAGCCCAATATACTTCAAAGTTCAAAGTTTTCTTACACTTGATTGAATATTAAAAATGGCCTACCTGTGATCGTTATTGTGAAATCTATCCGTAGAAATATTCGGTGACGATGAATATCCTTGATATCTCTGGATTTTGTCGTATCTCTCAGCAGTACTTTTGGGAGCGAACGTTTCAGTAGGTGACGGCGAAAGAGGTGGAGGCGGTATGAACCTTTCTGGTGGTGGTGCCGTCGCAGTAGGCGATGGAAATGTATTGTTTGAAAAGCAGTCCGGACTAGGAGTATTTTCAGGTGACAATGGAGGAGGTGGAAAGAACCTGTAAAATATTAGTATGAGAATAGAAGTGTCATGGAAAGTTTTTTTGATAATTTTAACGACCAATCAAATTTTGTCTTTTTATATGTCAAATGAATCAATTTCATCTAATCAGTTCAACATTACACTGAATGCAAAGTTTGATCGGTTAATTTCAAGTGAATTTCAATGCGAGTGTTCAAAGTTTAAATGCTCTATATAACATTTAATAACTAGGAGGAGTAATTTGAAAATCTTTATTCACATCACTAAAAGTTATCAGATTAGTTACTAAATGGCGTGTTCCGAAAAATTAGTCAACAGTCGTGTTCCAAATCTTATAAATAAGCATTGATTGATGCAAAAATCAGCCACGCATAGTCATAAGTCGACTTCTAGTCTATGCAGCAGAATATTTTTTACCCAAGAATTAATCAGATGGGTATTCTGTCACATGTAAAACTTTTTCCTGTTTAGTGTTCAAATTGAAAGACTAGAACATACACATTACTCTAATATGGCTGTTTTTAAGTAGCAAATAACTGAATGCCAGTGAATGAAATAAAATAGAAGAACCAATTTTCTAACAAAACATATATTGTTTTAAATCTTCGATAGCTTGTAACCTCCATATAGACAGATGCTGCCGTGTTCAGTTTAAACGAAACGAAGTAAATTGATAAAATAACAATAGCGGATGCGATAACAAAATTAAATATATCTATTTGTCAAAACTATCCAAAATTTAAATTATCAGCTGATGTCAATGGTAAAAAGTGTTGTGTGAAACTGGGTGGAATCTGACCAATCATAGGTCTACAGAATTGCCAACTTAAATTCAAATTACTCCTTCTGATTTTTAAATGAGGTATAATCAAAGATAAAATTTCCAGAAATTCAAACTACAGTCACAAATATATTTGAGGAATATTTATAGAATTTTGCTGTGAACGAGAATATGAACTAAATGAACATTGATACTAAAAGATTGGGGAGTCAATATAAGAAAGAAAGATAGGACACCGAATTTAAAGGAGTAACTGTGAAGAAAATGTAGTACGCTTCATGCAAACTTTTTGAGAAAAAGTACTATTATGACTTTAATATAGTATTTAAACCAGCCCGAGATAAAATGTTCCTATTTTGTGTTATTTTTTTTTCACATTTTTCAAGAATACTAGAATATTTTTGGTCCATTTCATAGAACAATTGTTGATTGAAAGTATTCAAATAAATAAATAAAAATAAATACGACCCTGTCACGGTTAATACTTTTATGGCTTTATTGCAGATCAGTATCCTATCTCAAGTGAGTTCAGATTCTCACATATCTCTTGAAAAAAACTATACTAGTGTCTAATATATGTCAAAATATCTCGAAAAGCTTCAAAGAATTCCCAAAAATATATTTTATTCAAACTATACAGATAATAAATATGTTTGGAATATTCTAATTTTGTGTTAACCTACAAAATGTGGAAACGTTACGCTTCTGATTCGGAGTTGGTTGTCAATTTTGGAATATGACGCTGATTTTGACAAAAACTTCGCGCATACGACTGCAACTTCATGCGGGTTCTTCTAATTTGAAACGGACTCTACCAAACATACAAGATTGTATTTCTCATACTAAAAAATTAAATATGTGATGTAATAAAACAAACCTGTCACTAGCTGGTGCCGGAGAAGGAGGTTCCAAATAAGAAACCTGCGAAAACGACATTTTCTCAGGTCGTTCAATTCTCTCTTGTGTGGCAAACCTTTCGGGACATGGTATGGCAGGAAACCTATCTTGCCCCAACCTGTCACTAACATATTGTTCGTACCGATTCTGGTATTCTCTATCTTTGTTAGATCGATCGGAGCTCGTTGATCTTTCTCTTTCTCTCGTATTGCACGAATCTGATTTAGAGCCGGTACTATTGTGACGTTCCGTAGCAGAGACGTAACGTTCTTCGTTGTTAGCGCTTCTCTCGTTTTCAGTCGATAAAGTATGGTATCTATCAGTAGGTGTAGTAGTTCTAGAGTATCTATCCATCGTGGGGGTATGTGAGTGGTACCGATCAAGACTACCAATATTTTGAACCGGCGTGTACCTTTCAGGGAACCTCGTGTTAGTTGGCCTATCATAATTGTACCTAAAAAAATATAAATATTTATTTAATTCATCTCAGAGCAAGTGTAAGGTTTATTTATGTAAAAAGTAGGTAATTTTAAGTTTTTTTTTATTGGTGAACCCCTTTACCTATTTAAAGCACGCCCCAGAGTGTTTAATACGAACTTTCAAACACGCGCGTTTTATAAAGTTACCATGGCAACATCAACATCTCAAGAAACGAAGTGTAATGTCTGATATACGCTTCGGGGTTGTATTAATTATTTTAATAAAGTAATATAGATGTTCGCACTGATAAAAAACATGCAAAATATTATGTTTTAAGCAGTAGACCTTAACTGTCATTTTTGTCAGAAAAAACTACTTTTTGTTGGCCACACTGACCTAAGACTGAACTCCTCTATTGTGTAAAAGTAGCATTATTTCAACTGTATAAGTAAGGTAAAGTAAGAAGAAGTTAACGAATATTTCCCAGCTTCTTCTTTCCCAGCAAGAAATGAAGGTAAAATATCTCTTGCAAACAACATTGGCTGGATGCTATACTAAAAATAAAATTTACAATAAATATTTTCTTGTAAATTCTTAGAATATCCTAGGAATTCTGTTTAATTAATTATTTTGGAACTTTTCTACCTTCCCTGTATACTAAAAATATCATAAATAATAGAAAAACGGTTTTAAAAATAATTTTCCATTATATTTTCAAATAGTGCGGGCAGTTTATATTTAGTTTAAATCGATGACAAATACTTGTTTACTTCTAATGGCGTGATTCATAGATAAATTTTAAATCTCGCTTCCAGTAACGAATGAATTTTTGAATCGGACGGACGTGTCGCGTGTATATATTCGTAGTTTACGTGAATATGAATGTATTTCGAATTTTCGGGATTTCGGGAGTGTACCTATATGTTCGAAATTATATTCGGTAGTGGAACAATGTGTGTTTTCGAAATTTTCGGTAGTGTACTAATGTGTAGTTCCAATTTTTGGTCAAGATTTCCAAGGATTATAATTCAATATATAAGGTGAGTCTTTATTTCATTTTCTGGTAGTTACTATCACTAAATAAATATCCTACTTCTTAATTTTTTATATATTTTTCTCAAAATACATTAGTAAACTATGTTGCTGTCTACATTTTGACAATATTTTATCCATTCTTTACCAGCAATGAATGAATGAAGATTTTTGTGATATTTTCGATATTTTACGAATAATTTTAATACAAAAATTGAACTGATTCATTATTTATAAACAAATTAAGTACTTATTAATTCTGAAATATAGTCAGATGCAGTCTTAACGTGCGGGTCATACGATTCAACATAGACATACTCACAGTTTTTGTTTTCTTTTATTTCGTTTAATTATAACTTCCAAATGAAATCCGTTAGATAAATAAGACAGACTTATGCAATTTTGACGGGAAAAAGAAGGATATGTATTATGTTTTCAGCGATTCTAAAAAGTCTTTCACCAGCAGAGTTTTCATTTAAATATGTCAGTTTTGTCACTTTGACAATTCAAAGTGACAATATGAATAATAAGTAGCAATTTTCAATTTTTTTGTACTTAGTTCGATGGATTATTTCGAGAATGAAAGAAGAAGTGGAAATTCGTCAATCTGCAGAGTACTCTCACATTTTGGTAACCTCTGTGTTTTCTGATTTGATACATATGGTTAGTGACCTTTGAACCCGCACGTTAAGAGTGCCTTTGACTATAGTTAAAAACATTCAATTGAGTAAGTTATATAATTTTCGAGTTCTTTTAATTATTGTATAGTGGGGTATTTATTTTATGAACATTTCTTTGATTTATTTTGAAAATTTTTGGTTTTTGAAAGACAGAGGGTAGCTATACTGTTTTCTATATTATCCCAATATATTATTCTTTCTTTATTATTCACTAGTACTACTACTAGCAATAAATGTATACAGTGTATTTAAAATTTTTTGAATCTTTTATGAATGATTTTCATGAAATAATTGAACCGATTCTTTATTTATAAACAAATTGAGTACTTATTAATTTTGAAATAGTTTAAAAGATTCATCAATAGAGTAAGATATATGCTTTTCAAATCTTTTCAATTATTGTATAGTGGGGTATTTATTTCATAAACATTTCTCTACATTTATTTTGAAATTTTTTGCTTTTTGAAAGTAGAGGGTAGCTATACTGTTTCCTATATGATCCCAATACCTCATCCTCTCTTTATTTCCCATTACTATTACTAGCAATGATTGAAGACAGTGTATTTAAAATATTTTGAATCTTCTACGAATGATTTTCATAAAATAATTGAAGCAATTCTTTATTTATAAACAAATTGAACACTTATTAATTTTGAAATAGCTTGAAACATTCATCAATAGAGTAAGATATATGCATTTCGAATCTTTTCAATTATTGTATAGTAGGGTATTTATTTTATAAACATTTCTCTGCATTTATTTTGAAAATTTTGGTTTTTGAAAGACATAGGGTAGCTATACTGTTTTCTATATTATCCCAATATATTATCCTCTCTTTATTTCCCACTACTACCACTAGCAATAAATGAATACAGTGTATTTAAAATACTTGGAATTATTTTGATATTTTTTAACAGGTTCATAATTTGGGTAATCATTTTTTAAAACATTTATCAATAGAAGACTTAAAAATTAAATACTGCATGTAAATTATTGCTCACTGCTACATTTTCCAAATTATTATTAGTGCTTTATTATATCTTTTTTTCCAAAAGGCATAGGTTAGAATTCATACCTTCTTGTAAATATAAAATAGAAAATTTAAATATTTTATTGATATTTGATATACAGTTTTGATAATTAAATTGTTAATAAACTCAAGCTACAGGAAGATCTGTAAGCCGGTGGAGAATATTTTCCGTCGGTTTTAAAATTGTTAACCGATTGATTATAATTTCTACTGGCTGGGGTCGTCTTCCAGCCATGGGGGGACAAAGTTCCATCTACCAGAGGTATGCCATTCTCCATTTTTCTAGCTTTTGTCCTCCCTCTCTTTTATACAAGCTGGATATTTTTCTAAAGACATAGGTAAGCTATGTCGTTCCTAATTTTTCTAAATATTATCCTCCCTCTCTTTTATACAAGTTGGATATTTTTCTAAAGACATAGGTAAGCTATGTCATTCCTAATTTTTCTAAACAGGTATTGTCCTCCCATTCTTTTATACAAGTTGAATATTTTTCTAAAGACATAGGTAAGCTATGTCGTTTCCAATTTTTCTAAATATTGTCCATTTCTTAAACACTGGTTTATTTTCTCTAAAGACACAGGTAAGCTATGTCGTTTCCCATTTTTCTAAATAATGTGTTCTCTTTCTTTTATGAGTTGGTTATTTTTTTCAAAGACGTAGGTAAGCTATGTCGTTCCTCAATTTTCTAAATATTTATCTATTAAGTACGTCACATATAAAAACTTGGTGGTTTGCGCTTGACTTTTTCCCGCACGGATACACGTAGTACCACGCTGTGGTATAGTGCTCGTTCCTAGGTTGTCGGTAAGTTCCTGTTTGCAAAGCGGGCAGTCAACCCGACGGGGCGAGTGCGCTTATGTGTTTTCCGTTTGTCGAATGGGTATGGTTTGGGATGACAAGTTGGGGAAATAGTTCAAAATATCGTTGAAGCCTAAGTTACATATGTGAAATAGTTACTTGATAGTCATATCTCTCTTTTACCTGCTGGTTATTTATTTCAAAAGACATAGGTAAGCTATGTCGTTCCTAATTTTTCTAACTTTTTTTTACAAGCTGGATATTTTTCTAAAGACATAGGTAAGCTATGTCGTTCCTAATTTTTCTAAATATTGTCCTCCCTTTCTTTTACTAGCTGGATATTTTTCTAAAGACATAGGTGAGCTATGTCGTTTCTCATTTTTCTAAATATTGTCCTCCATTTCCTTTACAGTGGTTTTTTTTCAAAAGACATAGGTAAGCTATGTCGTTCCTAATTTTTCTAAATATTGTCCTCCATTTCCTAAACAGTGGTTTGTTTTTTCTAAAGACATAGGTAAGCTATGTCGTTTCCCATTTTTCTAATTTTTCTAAATAGTTTCTTCCCTTACTACTACTAGCAATAAATGAATACAGTGTATTTAAAATATTTTGAATCTTTTATGAATGATTTTCATGAAATAATGAAATAATTGAACCGATTCTTCATTTATAAACAAATTGAGTACTTATTAATTTTGAAATAGTTTAAAACATTCATCAATAGAGTAAGATATGCTTTTCAAATCTTTTCAATTATTGTATAGTGGGGTATTTATTTCATAAACATTTCTCTACATTTATTTTGAAATTTTTTGGTTTTTGAAAGTAGAGGGTAGCTATACTGTTTCCTATATGATCCCAATACCTTATCCTCTCTTTATTTCCCACTACTACTAGCAACAAATGAATACAGTGCATTTAAAATATTTGGAATGATTTTTATACAAACAGATTCATAATTTGGATACTCATTTGATTTTGAAATAGTTTAAAACATTTATCAATAGAAGACTTAAGTTATATACTATACTACATGTAAATTATTGTTAACTGCTACATTTTCCAAATTATTATTAGTGCTTTATTATATCTTTTTTTCCAAAAGGCATAGGTTAGAACCCATAAATAAATAATAAAAATTTTAAATATTTTATTGATATTTGATATACAGTTTTGATAATAGAATTGTTAGTAAAATCAAGCTTCAGGAAGATCTGTAAGCCGGTGGAGAATATTTTTCGTCGGTTTTAAAATTATTAACCGATTGATTATATTTTCTTCTGGCTGGGGTCATCTTCCAGCCATGGGGGACAATCTTTCATCTACCAGAGGTATGTCATTCCCCATTTTTCTAATTATTGTCCTCCCTTTCTTTAATGAGTTGGTTATTTTTTCTAAAGACATAGGTAAGCTATGTCGTTCCTAATTTTTCTAAATATTGTTCTCCCTTTCGTTCACAAGCTAGATATTTTTCTAAAGACATAGGTAAGCTATGCCGTTCCTCAATTTTCTAAATGTGTATCTATTAAGTACGTCACATGTAAAAACTTGGTGGTTTGCGATTGACTTATTCCCGCACGTATAGGCAAGCAGTCATCCACACCTGCACGTAGTACCACACTGTGGTATAGGCGAGCAGTAAATCAGACCTGCACGTAGTACCACACTGTGGTATAGGCGAGCAGTTATCCTGACATGCACGTAGTACCACACTGTGGTATAGGCGAGCAGTCATCCAGACAGGGCGAGTGCGCTTAAGTGTAGGATGTCAAAAAATCGTAGATGCCTAAGTTACATGTGAAAAAGCTACTTGAAAGTCATATTTCTCTTTTACCAGCTGGTTATTTTTTTCTAGACATAGGTAAGCTATGTCGTTCCTTAAATTTTTCTAAATAATGTCTTCTCTTTCTTTTATGAGTTGGTTATTTTTTCTAAGGACATAGGTATGCTATGTCGTTGCTAATTTTTCTAAATATTGTCCTCTCTTTTTCTTTTACAAGCTGGATATTTTTTCAACAGTTATCTGTTGAATTTACCTGTACGCCACATGTACTAACTGAGAGGTATGCGATTGACTTTTTTCCGCACGGTAGCACGTGTAGTACCACACTGTGGGAAAGTGCTCGTTCCTAGGTTGTCGGTAAGTCCTCGTTTGCAAAGCGAGCAGTCAACCCGACGGGGCGAGTGCGCACAAGTGTTTTCCGTTTGTTGAATGGGTATGGGTTAACAAGTTGGGGAAATAAATAGTCAAAAATCGTAGAAACCTAAACAGTTACATGTACAATGGCTATGTTTCTCTCCTACGAGCTGATTATTTTTTCAAAAGACGTAGGTAAGCTATGTCATACCCCATTTTTCTAAGTATTGTCCTCCATTTCTTTTAAGAGTTGTTTATTTTTCCAAAAGCCATAGGTATAAGCTATGTCGTTTCCAATTTTCTTAAATATTCTCTTCCGTTTCTTTTACAAGTTGGTTATTTTTTCAAAAGACATAGGTAAGCTATGTCGTTCCTCAATTCTCTGAATATTGTCAGCACTTCCTTTTCAGCACACTAACACTCTCTTACAGGCTCCATACATCGAATTGTTAAAGAAATTTTTTAATTTTCTTTGATTTTCTGTTTTAGGAATTTTTTTAGGGATATATTCATTGGGAATATTGGTATCGATATATTTAAACTTGGTGAAGTAGGTAATATTTGCATGTTTATTTTCTTAACTGCATTGGGTTTAATATTTGCATGCTCAAGCTTGAGTGTAGTAGGGGTTGGTAAAATAGTGGTAATATTAGAAAATATTTTTGTACTGTGTATTTTGTGTTTAATATTTTTTGTGAAAAATGTTGTAATAAATGTATGTAAATATAAATATTTATTTGTAGTTGTTGAGTTTGTATTTATTTGTTACTGTTTGTATATTTTTATTAATGCACTTTGCTAGTAAAGACAAACTTTCTGGCAGGGTGCATCCGGTAGAAAACATCCTGTAAGCCGGTGGGGAATATTTTCTGTCGGTTGTGGATTTCCTGACCGATTGATTATATTTTCCACTGGCTGGGGTCATCTTCCAGCCATGGGGGACAATCCTCCATTTACCAGGGGCCTTAGTTACTAAACTTTTCGAAAGATATAGGTAAGCTATGTCGTTCCTAATTTTTCTTAATATTGTCCTCCCTTTCTTTTATGAGCTGGTTATCTTTTTCAAAAGACATAGGTAAACTATGTCGTTCCTCAATATTCTGGATATTTATCTATTAAGTACGTCACATGTGAAAATTTGGTGTTTTGCGATTGACTTTTTCCCGCACGGATACACGTAGTACCACACTGTGGTATAGTGCTCGTTCCTAGGTTGTCGGTAAGACTCGTTTGCAAAGCGAGCAGTCATCCAGACAGGGCGAGTGCGCTTAAATGTTTTCCGTTTTGTCGAATGGGTATGGTATGGGATGACAAGTTGGGAAAGTAGTTGTCAAAATATCGTAGATGTCATTCTTGTAAGAAAAAAACACTTTTTGTTGGCCACACTGACATTAGAGATTAGACTGAATTCCTCAATGAAAAAGACAGCCATTTTAATTTATAACAAATCTACAGTGTGAAGTTAAACGCATGTATCTTAGGTTAGGTCAGGCTGGTAGGATGGATAACTTATGATGGCGTGTGAAGAAAATAAATGCTTCTTGGAGGTGTAGGAGGTAAGAAAAAAAGGGAACGACTTAGGAAGGAATGTATAGATGCTGTTGAAGAAGACTTGAAACTGATAGGAATAGAGGACTGGATTACAAGAGATCGAATAAAATGGAGAAATATAACAAAAAAAGTTGAAGCAACCTAGCAAGCTGATTTATATGTATATGAAGTAAGAAACTACAGTTTGGTAACGTAACAAAATTATGTTTAGCGACCTCATCGTAATTACCTCTCTGATTGATGAACCGTCTTACTCTCATTTTGACAGTGCCCTGAGGTTTGCAAGGGTTCCTTGAGCAAAAGTCTATCACTCGAAATAGACGTTTGCGGTCGCTCACCGAGAGGAAACCGTTCCGATACTCCCTGATACCGCTCGCCCGAAGGAAGTCGATCCGAACTGCTACGTTCCGAACCAAACCGATCACTGCCGTAGTGTTCCGTAGCGACGGCCCGATCCTGTGCAAATCGCTCCGTACTGACGTACCGATCGCGGTCATTTGTCGCTGTCGCATCCAACAGACTCTTATCGCTTGGGTAGCGATGGGTGGTGATGTTGTCTTGCTGCTTTTCCGAAGAATTGCAACCAGCAGGACAATGAACAGATCTAGAAGGCGACTGGCACTTAGAGGCATATTGTGGTAACGAGATTTGTCTTCGGCCATAGTCGTCGTCCGCAGGCATTCTGGTGGCCCTGGGCCCGTTGTCAGGACATCTGCAAAAAAATAAGTCTTACTTATTATACTAATTGAGTTTCGAAGACTTAAAACTGTTCCATCAAAAGGATAAAAACATAACTGGAGTGTTATAATTATAAATAAATAGTATATTATAAGGATTAAAAGTGCATATTTTTTCACGAGCAGTATTTTCAGTTGCGAGGTGGAGCCCAGCGCAGCCGAGCGAATGCAAAATTGCGAGTAAAAATAGGCACTTTTAGTCCCTATGATATATACTATTTTTTCTCCAACCAAGTAAACATTGAAATATATTTGGTTTTATTCAAAAATCGTTAATAATTTGGTAATAAATTTGAACACCTATTAATTATAACAGCGATAGCAAGTCAGTATTGTAGTTATGGATATCTGGTGTTGTTGGTAAATATTGATTGTCAAGTAGACGTACTAATTGTGGTACTAATTCCTAATCATATATATAATTTTTGTAGTAGTTCTTGCGCTGCTTTCAAAATGAATCCCGAACATTATGAAAATATACCTGCGGATATATTGGAAAGTGCCGAAGCAGTATATCTAAATCTTTTGTTACCATAATCTCGCCAAGTTTATGAAGTTGCATATCAGCGATTCATGGATTGGTGTAAACAAAAAAATGTGCAAAACTATGCGGAGAATGTTCTTATGGTGTATTTCTCAAATTTAACGTCAAGCCATCCACTCTCTGGTCACAGTATTCAAAGTTGAGATCCACACTGGATATCAGAAATGGTGTGGATATTAGTGAATATTCAAAATTACGAGCATTGTTAAAAAGGCAAACTAATGGATATATACCTAGAAAGTTTAGGGTTTTTACAAAAGAGGAAGTGGATCGGTTACTGTATATGGCACCTGATAATGTATATTTGATAATAAAGGTTGTTCTAGTATTAGGAATTGGAGGTGCTATGCGTTGTGACGAACTAGTTCATTTAAAAATTAATGACATTGAAGATATGGACTCGGCCCTGGTCGTAAAAATTTTGCAGACAAAAAACAATAAACCTCTTCCGCTTACCATTATAGACGATAATTATTTGCCTTTATTTCGAAAATATGTTGCACTACGGCCATCAAATATACAGGAACGTCGTTTATTTTTGAAGTATGTTAATAGGAAGTGTCAAAGAATGGTTGTTGGCATTCACAAAATTAGTGCTGTGCCGCAAGAAATTGCAAATTTTTGAAGCTAGAAAATTGGAAGGAGTATACTGGACATTTGATAAGAACATCTGCTACAGTTCTTATTGATGGTGGCGGTGATCTCATTTGTCTTAAAAGACATGGAGGTTGGAAATTTAGTACGGTAGTAGAAGGATATATTGAAGAATCACGTATCAACAAAGAGAATATTGCCAGAAAAATATTGCAACCTGACAAAGAAGGTGCAAGTACTTGGACATATATTTCCCCGAATTTTTCTTCAACAGTCACGGAGAATATTTTCAGTTGTTCTAACATGAAAATGAAAATCTTTTGAATTGTACGAAAATTGTTAGTGAAAATTTCAGTGTTGCTGTGAATTTTGGCAATAATTGTTCCAATTGTACATTTAATATAACTATAAATAACAACTAAATAGGTACCTATATATAGTTGCCCAATTAGTTTGTTTTACTAAGTTTGTAAGATACATCATAGGATTAAAAGTGTTGCTTAACAACGATCAAATTCTTGCGCAGTAAGGGAATTGATGGCTTTTGCACCTGAAAATAGTACAAAAATGTCAACATTTTTTGATGGTTGGAGAAAAAAACTATTTTTGATTCTCAACTTCAGAGCCCCCCAGTTCGTTAAGGAAGCGCGCAAGGAGAAACTTTTATATGAAGTACTTTATTTATTTTTAGTCCTCTTATCATCCCTCAAGTATTTATAATAACTCACAAAAAAATATATCCGGTTTATGCATTGAAAAATGTACCTACGGCGAAATAATTCAAATCCGTAATCTGTAGCTATAAATATTGTACACTCCTTTATCGATAATAGCAACAGTATAACATTCCATACCCTAAGTTTGAATGCGGTGTCTACGTCCGTAGTTGAAGAAAATTGTGAATAAATGTAGGATCATTTTTCTTTTCGCATAAATCCATCTGGTTCTCGACTCTGCGAATATTCTGCATGAATAAAGCTTCTTTTATAGCAACATGGCGGCGTTAGTTCGGAAGCTAATGAAACAAAATATCCCTATATCCATAGAAGTTGGCAATCGACACATGGACGATTTGATACACAAGTATAGCTTCGGGAAAAACTTCAAAACAGTCACAAGACAAATAGGGATGAAAAGAAGGACCTCCAATGAATGCTGAAAAGATATGCTACACAGGTGGCTCAAAAACCTAGGAAGGAGTACGAGCAGGAATATACGTAGCCAAGCCAATCATAAGAATATCTATAAGCAGCAACACAACACTGTAAAGAAGAGCTAGGAAGGCAAGAGTTTGAGGAAAAGGCTGCTTGGAAATGCTACAAGAGTTGAGCAGCCATAATAGACTGTCATTAGTCTGGATACAAGGCCTCTAACTTAATGTAATTCAATATCTGTCGAGGCATACAGCCAGAGAAGTAGTTGTTGCTTCATGGAGAATGGTCTATTGTAAGCAATTTTCACTAAAATTACTTGTTTACAGGAAAATGATGTTAGGTTAGGTTAGCCGCGGTCAAAATCAACCTACCATAGCAAAACAACACATTTTAACAGCAGCTGTCATAAACTTTAGGATAAAGTGGCATACCACCACGACCTTGAAAACTATGAATAAATAAATAAATAAATTACGAGCTGCAGTTGCAAACATTAACGTGAAGTACCTTTTTAATTTACCAGCCACCAAACTAAAATACCATTAGGTTTATATCCATGACTGTAATGCATTTATTTTAGTCATGTATGCAATATCTCTCCGCTTGCCTAGAATTCATAAGGGTTAATAAACTAATGGATAATCCTACAATAAAGGGTGGCTTACTTAGCATAATATTTTATGCTGTAGGTACATTTTTTCTGATGGTTAAAAGTTTGTTTCTAAATTGAATTTTTTATTTATTTCTTTCCCTAATGTGTCCTTTTATTTTTGTTTATTGGGTTAATTTTTTTCATTTGAAATATATTTTCAATACATTTTTATACCTACTCTACATAGTTTCTAGAATTCTTGGTGTGCTTCATCGATTGTGACGTATATCCGGTTTTTAGGTATGTCGTTTATTTTATTTGCTATTTTGACAGATAGCTAACCTTAAGTTTGATAAATAAAATCATAAGGATCGTATTCAGCCAAATTCGAAAAGGATCTGAAATAGAGGAGTTCAGTCTAAGGTCAATATGGCCAACAAAATGGGGGTTTTTCTGACAAGATTGACAGTTAAGGTCTATCGTGCAAAACATAAGATTTTGCATGTTTTTTATCATTACGAACATCTACATTGCTTTATTAAAATAATGAATACACTCTCGAAGCGTATATCTTGAAATTTAAAATGACTTTTCAGCTGAATACTCAACATATCAGTAGCAATAATTCTAGGAACTCAATTACTTCTTTCACTGACATTTGACAGAGCTAGTTACTGAATAACAGAAATGAAATGGTGACATGCCAAGAGTTCCTAGAATTATTGGCTACTGATTTGAGTATTCAGTTGAAAAGTCATTTTAAATTTCAAGATATACGCTTTGGGGGTGTATTAATTATTTTAATAAAGCAATATAGATGTTTGCAATGATAATCAACATGCAAAATCTTATGTTTTGAACAGTATACCTAAACTGTCATTCTTGTCAGAAAAAAACCACTTTTTGTTGGCCATACTGACCTTAGACTGAACTCCTCTATTAGTAATCACCAGTTTCTTTTTCTAACTGAAAATACTTGAGAACTTTTAAAATGCTGATATTTTTCCGTGTATCTAGGAATATTTTTGTATTATTTGAATAAATATAGCAATAAGATTAAGTCAAAGACTAGTGTTAACGTTTATAATACATTTGAACAGTTCATTATTGTGACATTTTGATTAGGATTAATCATAGCCCTTTTTTTCGTTTTTTCCAACGTAATGTGTTAGAAGGACATTAACAATCGATGACGCACACCAAAATATTTTTTTCCAGCTCTTTATCGAAAATAAAATAAAAACCTCTTGCACCAGGTGATCATTTCCACGATATACCTAATCTTTGAACTTGTCGTTAGATAAAAACCAAGTAATACAAACATTCTTCGCAAAACTTTAAAGTTTTGAAACAATTTCTGAAATGGATTCAATATAACATTACACTTATCATAAATTCAACTAAAACTCGAAGGCCTTTTTATATAAACCTATATATTCCAACTTTCTAGCGAATGCAATCTGTTTATAGATTGCTTCCACCTGAGGAAGGAAAGAACAATCAAAGTGGATTTAGTTCCATTCGAACTTCGCCATATCGAAAACAGGATTGGTATTGAGTATTGACTGATTTAAACAAACAAATAGAAAAAAGTATTATATTAAAGTTTCCTGTAATATTGTCGATTATAATAAAACGAGTTACCAATAGATATCGTAGAATAATTATTATCGTATATACACTGTGTCCACTTAGTTCGCACCATACGGGATACTTTTTTATTACCAATTTTAGGAAAAAAACTTATTCTTCATAGAAAGCTCTGCATGTTCTAAAATCTAAAAAACTTATATAAATATTATTCTGCGATATCTAAACAAATAGAAGCTTTGTACATGGTGTCCCAAATTGGTGTGTTTTGCAGGGTATTTCGTAAACTAGAAGAGATAGAAAAAAATCAGTCAAGATGTTGATGTTATGACTTATTTTTTCGTTAAAGTAATTATAGCATAATTAAATATTCAGTAACTCCCTGCAGCTGGAAGATACAGAGCGATTATTGAAAACTGTCGAAAACTACAAGGTACTATAACTTCTTAAGAAAAATATCAAAAAACGTTATGAAAACTTTTGATAGATATAATATGAAAGAGTTCATGCACACATAATTTTTTTGTTAGGGGCTTCCTAAGAAAATGTAATGCAAACTTACGTTGTTTTAAATAGGACACCCTGTATATTTTGACGTTTTTCGTTCTCTTTTTTACTTTTCATTCAACTGGTATATTAAATTATATATCTATTTTCAATTGTTGGATCTACAGTTTAAATAAACTATTTATGGAGGTTATCAGGTGAAACACTCTTAGAAAATTGAACACTCAGTAACGAAATTCAACATTTTATCATAAGGATACTGATGTGTAACAATTTTATTTATCAAATTTATAATTAATAAAAAATAAAGCATGATCACCAAAATAAAAACAATAAACTTATGAAGGAACAAGAAACATTGTAACAACTGATCTACCTATACCTAAGTTATTTTGTCCACGACTATTTGATAATTTCAACATTTTACTTGTGCTCCTTCAAGTATAATGACGTACATAATTCGATAATGGGTGTGAATAATACGGGTCCGGTCACTTGAGCGAACGTTGTAGAAATCCTCTCAGGTATATTCATTCCCACTAAAAGGGTACTGGTCACTTGAGCGAAAACGAGGGATTAAAATTTAATCGTAAAACAAGGATGCCGCCTTTCTCACAAATACGTACATCAAACTACTACTTACTTATCCAAATTTAATACGTAAAACAAGGATGCCGCCTTTCTCACAAATACGTACATCAAACTACTACTTATCCATGCAAATATAATACGGAAAACAAGGATGCACCCTTTCTCACAAATACTTACATGAAATTAGTACTAATTTTTTCAAATTTTAATACTGAAAACAGGGATGCAGTCTTCGCTTGACTGACCCAACATCGAAAATAAATTTTCGCTCAACTGTCCTGTATTATTAGAGAAGCCATGTTGATTTCTGAGAATTTTCGCTCAAGTGTCCAGCGTCCGAATAATAGGTGTGGATAATGAAAAGGTCATTATATGATATATAATTATATTGGGGACAATTCCTACAAACGACACAATATATTAAATAAAAATTTTCATCAAGACCCGGACTCAGATCTGCGACCACAATTCCTCTCTTTTACAAGTTGCAGAGCACCAAACCATCAGGATATAAAGACATATAAACGATTGTAAATATAGGAGTAGATCGTATTATTTCAGAAGTGACGTTTTAAATAATTTATTGCTAATTGTAAGAATATAAATAGCTATAAGCTATATAAATGTAATAAACTATAATGCTTTGGTTTGACAAAAAATATAGTTATACCTAAACAGGTAATTCATAGTCGTGGACAAAGTATAGTATTCTACTCGCATATAATGGCTATTATTCACTTAGGTGTTTATGTCACGCACTTTCGTGAATAATAGCCATCATTATATATGCTTGTTGAATAATATCATATTATTATTAGAATGTAAAAATTACATAAAATGTTCAAAATGTCCTCAGTTTGAAAACTCAATTTCTGATCTACATCAACGTGTGGAAAGGATATAACTGGTTAGAAATAAAACAGAAGTATAAATAGCATCCCACTTTTATGTAAACGCGATAATCCCACCTGATAAATATATAGCTCTCCTGAAATCTCAAACAGAGAAAGTTTTATCTAAATTGCTTCTTAAACCCAAACACCACTTGTCAGATGAGCAAACTTTTACTTAGAGACATCTTTCGTTTGGTATAAATTGGTATATCCATATCGAGCTTATACAGGAACTTGAGTAATTGAAGTTTCCACTGCTTGAACTCCATTAACCCAAATATTTTGATTAAATAAACCAAATTATCATTTTCATAATGGAAAGAGCTTTTTGTATCGACGGTGTACAGGAGTCCCGAAGTTTTTAATAGAGAACCGATTTTACGGCACACCATCTGAATATTTCATAAATCAGATTTCGTACACCTCTCTTAACTGGCTGTTAAACAAGGAGAGTATCAGATAAAAATTTAAATAAGTTATACAAATTATTTTCCGTCAATATTCCTCAAATGTATAATACAGAGTTAGTTTTAAGCATGTAACACCTCAACTATATCCAAATGGATCACCTTGTATATTTTTGCCTTTTGAAATCCTTAATAAATAATACTGATTATGTTCCCTATACCTAAATGCCATTAATTCCGCAGAAGTTGAAACAATACATTTAGATCTAGTTTTGTTGGTGTTTATCAGTGGATCGTATACCTGGGAAAGGACTAATTGTGATTTTATTTATATTAGCATACGCGTGGAAGTCAACAAGAAATGTATAATAATTTATATTCTAATCGAAATCACATAACAAGATCTACTATCACTAAAGGATTTATGCAAATCAGGGCATAGAAAAACTGCATCCTCCAAAAACAAATCCTATGTCTGTGTCATGTTAGAAGACGACCCACATCATAGAGTAGTAAATAAAATAGATGTTTTAAAACATATGGAAGAAACTGGCACAAAGTTTGTGCGCAGCCAGTTGAGTATGGCGAATCACAGCGACTAGCTGAACTAACAAATCCCGCCTCTAACCACACGATAATTATCAATATTAGATACTTTAATTTGAGGTTAGTCACTTGTAGTCACTTCTGAACATATCTATGATATCTATTTTCATTTAATTCTTATTGGACATTCTTTATTTAAATTAATTATCTTCAGCATTGGCTCCTATTATTATCATAGGATTTATTTATAACTCATCATAGGTAAGGTAAAAAAGTAAAATAATGGAAAAAATATTTTCCTTTTATGGTTTTTTTTGCAGACATTGAGGAAGATTTGCTAAAAGTTCTAGTTATGTGTAAAAGTGGTATTTCCAACATTGTTCGCGTGATATTGGTGTGTGCTTCAAGATGTCTCCACACTGAAAGAACAGTTTGGTTACAATCACTAAGACTAATTAACTATCACCAAATCCGTTATTGAAATATGGCTTATTAAACGTTTGTTGGTAAAAAACAAATTATTTGTTTTTACTCTATAAATAAAGAATTATTTACTATTACATAAGAATATTTTCTCATAACAATTAGTTATTAACTATAAATTTATATTTTTTTTTATTAAAAAATGATTAATCAGTATGAATATATGTTTTTCTACCATACCGAATGCTATTTATTATTACAAAGTCATTGTATATAGTTATTGCATATTCTGTCACTGTTATTCCAGATTGAATTACTATACCCATATATTTGTTCACAATGACAACATGACTAAAGCCACCTTATTGATAATAAACAAATATCTTTCGTTACCAATATTTATGGATTGATGTCCAAATACTTATTTCAGCAACTATAGACTGCCATCATCAGTATTCCCGAAAAGTTATCATGATATTAGCAGATATTGAAACCATATCAGCATTTGGTGATTTATGCTAATACATTTATTATTTAGAGGATCTTACTGCAGTTGATGAAAGATTAGTCAAGACATTTTTGAAGATTTCTTTTTTTTTAGACTTTATAGATACCTATTATTCGTTTTCTATACCATTATATACAGATTTTTCAATATATTAATGATAAATTGTTGTGCTTTTGTCATTGTCATATCTACCTACTAGATGCTGGTAAATGAAACAACAAATCTTTTAATCAAGTGATTTATTCATTTTTTTCATTATAATTTCAACAAAAAATACGATATAAATATATAAAAAAACTGTGTTTCAAGAAATTCCAGAAACTATCAGTCGTATAAGAAATATTGATTATTCATGAAATTTCTTGCAACACATCTCGAAAAATAAAACAAACTTTATATGCAGTTATGAAAAACAAATAAAATCCTTAAATGGGATAACGCATTATTTAATGAAAAAAGGGGTCAAAATTATTGTAGTTTTTTCAAAGAAAAAGTATACATAGGAAAGTAACTAAATATACTAACCATTTGAATGTTCATGAAATTTCATACAACACAACTTGGAAAAAAATTCTTAAATGTAAATATAAAAAACAAATAAAATTATTAAATGGATAACAACAAAATATATTGATTATTCAAGTAAATTTGGATATATTTAGTAAAAAAAAGAGTTACTAGGAACTATGAAATTGTATGAAAATGTCTCACCTCGAATAAATCATAAGATCCTACCTACCTAACATAATATATATCTACTAGGTATTTGCTATCCTGCTAAACAAAATTATATTTTCACTGTCTATCTACTTACTTTCGAAATTTGCATGCCCCACATTCTTCAATGAAAATGCTTATAGGAGTGCTACTGAAGTCGACACCTCCGTCCGCCATTATTTTGGCATAATATCCAAATAAAAATACAAATCTTATATCCAGTCGCTGAGAACGATCCAGTTCAAGCACAATATAATCAGTAAACACTGAACTTTTCACCCACGCTGTCCACACTATTGCTAATCATTTGCTAATATCCAAATATGAATAATAAACAACACTAAACACACTGAGGTTAAGACGATACTAATAAACAGCACACGTGCAAATCTTAGGGATAAGGGAAGCGGAAGCTACATCACATGTGCATCTAAGGCGATCTATGGTCACGCGCATGACAGTTTGTTGATTATAACAAACAAGATTAACTATTAAACAATATTCTGCTCATTTGTATAACGTAGGCTTATAAAAAACAAATGAATTTATTGAAAGTTATAATGATACAAAAAGATTTATTAACAGACAGGGTACCATTTATAATAATTATCAAACAAAGTTATAATTACTAATTAAACTTAGTAATTATCACCGCGAAGTTGGCGTATTAGATGATTTGTTTATTATTGAAAAATTTTATTCAAAATTAACAATTATAGCGGAAACAAATCCTCTATTATTTATTAATAAAACAAATCATCGGTAATGATTATAATAAATAAGTTTTTTCAATTATAAATATCAATACATAATTATGAACAAATTTGACATTAACAAACATTCGATAATAATTACTGAGATTTTTCTTTCGGTGCAGGTAGATTGGTGTATAAGTGTGGATTATTCGTTTCTCTGTTCTTATTTTATTATTTGCTGTTTTTGTGTTATTTTCGATATTTGATTGTATGAAAAGGGAACATCCGTAATGAAAATTTTACGTCAAAAAAAAATTTGTTCAAGCATTATCAGATGAAGATTTCGATAGACGTAACAATCCTCGTTGGATGCGCGGATCCCACACCCATCATCTGCAAAAACTGAATGTATAGACTACAAAATAATCGATCCCTTTTTTATTTAAGAAAACTTAAATTGTTAGGCATATTTAGAATTATTGGATTTATAGTAATATACCTGATTTCACAATTAATCACACTGTATTTTACTTTAAATCGGGTTTGGCTGTATTCAATTTTACAACTGCTGGATGAAACGTCGATTTCTGTAATAAGTTCTTCCGGAGTTTATATTTTCGAAATTTATATTAAATAAATATTTCGCAAGCCACGAAGGAGAAGATAGCAATATCAAACAGTGACATCTAATTCGAGTAAATCTAATTTTACGGATTCAGAGCAATCCATTCGAAATGCTGGAAAAATGTTTGATTTAACATCAAAGCTATTAGAAGTTATCAAAAATGAATTTAAATATTTATATGTATTTCCCTATCCAAGTTGTTTACAGTGAAAAATTTTATTGAATAGTACAGCGAAAAAAGAAATATATTCAAGTCAATGCGAAGACATGAGAAAAAAGCAGGGTTGTCATATATATTTTCTAAAATTGTTCAGCTCATTAAACAAATGTTCTGTTTACCTCGTTACGTTCTCAGGTTAGTATGAAATTTGTTAAAGTGACACCATTACATTTTTTGCATTTGCATACTGTATCGTTTAAATGATTTACGTAGCGTTTTGTAGCACTAACTACTAAGTTAACACTAGCGCCTACCTTGACTACTGGTATGAACTAGCGTTTAAAACGCGCGGTTTTATAATTTTAAAGTTTTCAGCAAACGCGTAATATTGTATTAGTAGGAGTAGGAGAAAAAAACTCTGCTAGTGAGAAATTACTATCAAAACAACATTTTTCATACAATAAAATATCGAAAATAACACAAAAACAGTCAATAAAAATAAAATAAGAACAGTCAAACAAATAATCCACACTTATACACCAATCTACCTGGAGACATCTTGAAGCACACACCAATATCACACGAACAATGTTTGAAATACCACTTTTTCACATAACTAGAACTTTTAGTAAATCTTCCTTATTGTCTGCAAAAAAATCGATAAAATGAAAAATATTGTTTCCATTATTTTACTTTTTCAACTTACCTATGATGAGTTATAATAAATCCTATGATAATAATAGGTGCCAATGTTAATAAATATAATCAATTGAAATAGAGAAAGGCCAATAAGAATTAAATAAAAATAGATATCATATAGATATGTTCAGAAGTGACTACAAGTGACTAACCTCAAATTAAAATAATATTGACATATTGACAATTCTCGTGTGGTTAGAGGCGGGGTTTGTTAGTTCAGTTAGTCGCTGTGATGCGCCATACTCAACTGGCTGCGCACAAAATTTGTGCCAGTTTGTAGCATATGTTTTTAAACCTCTCTTCTATTTATTACTCTATGGTTTACTTTTTTACAGCATTGGGTATTCCCTTTTGTATTATCTATGGTATTCCCACCAGTTGTGCCGTGACTTGTGTTGTTTTTAGATATCTATAAATAGGTTTTTTTTTTCTAAGTTTTTATTATAACTAGTTACTCAAGACGAGTAATTTTTGGAGATCCACTGAGAAATATCTATCGATAGAATCGATTTCAGTTTCTGAATAAAATATTAGTTGTAAAAATGGATCAAAATTTCTGGTGCAATAACGTATGGAAGTTCTCTTTTATTTAATCTGGCTTTTTAGTATTTTAAATGTGAACTGTTCCATAATCCATAATCCAATAACCGACGAGTCCAGTAGCTTTCTTGGAGAAAGACGAGTCCTGACTAGAAATTATTAATTTCTCGGAGAACTCTACATGAACTAAGTACAATAGATCGAGACAAAACCCTTTAATGGCCTCTATATCATTTCCTTCCGACGGGGTCGAAATTAAATTCTACAGCTTCCTTTACCCAGAGCCAGGAACTCTCTTAATAAAACTTTAGGCCAGTGTTCAACTTTACGTTCTCCTTTTGTCTATTTTTATAAAAATTAGTATTGTTTTTGGGTCAAATAAAATAAAAAAAATACACTTTAGAAAAATAATGTATTACTATTTTATACCTATTTAAAGCACGTCTAAATGTTTTTGGGGCCGACTGTACAAAATTATTTCACATATTTTACAGGCAAAAATACATGAGGTAAGTCAAAAAAGCATAGAGCCCATAATAATGAGAATTTCGGGTTGAAACTGAAGATGCATATTCTGAAATAATAAAGAAATAGGGAAAAAAATTGACTACAGCGTAACTAACATAATTGATATACGAGGGTATGCAAAAGTTAGATTCGAAAATAAAAATCAGTTGAGGACTTCAGAAACTTTTTATGGGCATTTTAGTAAGGAGATGAATTTTAGGAATTTCCATTTATGAAACTGTAAACTTATTTCAGATTTGATTATGTTCAAGTCGAAGATACACGTAGGTATTAGGTAGATAAATCATATGGCTCATAATAACAGTTATTTCGAGTTGAAATTTTCAGTGCACACTCTCAAGTAATTAGGAAATATGGAAAACATAGGCTTTACCGTAACTACCTTATTTTGTATACAAGGTTATGCCAAAGTTAAATATACGAAAATTCAAAAAAAGAAAAAAATCAGTTATGGACTGAAGAAAATTTTTATGAAAATTCCACACATGTGATTTTTAACCAATCAGAACGTGTATTTCTGACAAATCACCATCGGAACGGATGAATTTAAGTGGACATTTTTTCCTGTTGGGTACCCAACAGCGAATTATACGTAAAATGTTAAATCTTAGACTTACGTCCTCATTCTATCGAATATAGATTTCCTATAATAACCTTCTTGGTGTTTATCATCGATTGTTTATGTCCTTTTAACACATTACGTTGGAAGAAATGAAGAAAAGGCAAGTCTGTGATTAATCCTAATCAAAATATCACAATAATGAGCCGTTAAAATGTATTACAAACATTAACCCTAATCTTTGACTTGAAAAATTTTATTAGTTGATGTTTAGACTACGCGCAAGCTCGACCTAATAGGTAATCGGGAGAAATTACAACATTCAAAATCGGATGCAGATGTACCTTTCGTAGCGGCAATGTGTATGTGTTACGTCTTTTTCTACTGACAGTTCTCGTCAGGTCTGTACTGTGAATATTTATTGAAATGATATAAAAATATGCCTAGATACACGGAAAAACATGAGCATTTTCAAAGTTTCAAGTATTTTCAAAAGAAGCAGGTAACTATTAATTTCAAGGCCTTTTCGAATCAAATAAACGACATACCGAAAACCCGGATATACGTCCCAAGCGATGACATACGCCAAGAAGGCTATTGAATGTACTATAGATATACTAGGTCCAATTTTGGTAACGACACTTACGCCATCTATCTTATTGACATTATTCCACATAAAATAGTACCATACAATGAGAGATGGGACATTTTTTATTAAAAATTTCATAGTGTTGCAGTTGTCGTTATTAAATTAAAGGTACGATTTAGTTATTTGTATATAGATTGGTTTTCTATTGTTTCCCCTTGTGTATTTTCATCTTATCACGATAATGATAATGTATTATTTGTTAGTTTTACATTTACACGTAGTACGTAGTTTTGGTGCATTCCCTTATTCGTTATACAACTAATTATGTTTCAGTAAAACAATGTCGGAAACATTTCCCAAGTTAATTACAAGATTTATTCACTGCCACAGTTCTTGCACTTTACAAATAAAAATGAATAGTTCCATTGTTTGTAATAAATCTTCTAATTAATTTAAATACTTCATAAAGTTATCGCAGCAGGAACTTTCAAATTGAATTGTCACACGAAGAAAAACTTTGTTAGGAAACAATGATTTAATTTTAAAATCCGCGCACTGATGCGCTATTCATCATAAAAGTTTCCAGTATGAATTCTCTTTATGAAATATAGTGCGACAAGCGAAAATAAATTGAACTAGAACTAAAAGGATTCACTTTGAAAATTTGAAATGCTTTTGACTAACCCATTATCGGTGAGCTAACGTGCTAACGATGTCTCTTGTAATAAGAGAACTCTTTCAAACGTTGCTTCGTTCAATAGAATGAGTTGTTTGTTTTACTAACGGCGTGTACAAGGTGGAAACAATAAATTCGATAACGAATAAGGCCTCTTTTATGCACGTGCGGTTTGCCTATCCTTATACAATGGTAGAACGGCACAACGTTCGGCCAAAGATTACAGAATGTTCGGCGTTTCAGTGTGGTGCCGTCGCTATCTTTTTATGCAAGTTGCAACCATAGAGTAATAAATGAAATAGAGGTTTTAAAACATATGGAAGAAACTGGCACAAAGTTTTTGCGCAGCCAGTTGAGCATCGCGCATCACAACGACTAACTGAACTAAAAAACCCCGCCTCTAACCACACGAAAATTGTCAATATGTCAATATTATTTTAATTTAAAAAAGTAAAATAATGGAAACATTATTTCTCATTTTACCTTTTTTTTGCAGACAATAAGTGAGATTTGCTAAAAGTTCTAGTTATGTGAAAAAGTGGTATTTCGAACATTGTTCGTGTGATATTGGTGTGTGATTCAAGATGTCTCCAGGTATATTGGTGTATAAATGTGGATTATTTGTTTTTTTAGACAATACGCATCAACCCAATGGGTTATTAGCGATGGCTAATGTATTGTTCAAAATATTGTTACAAGAACTTAGATTTTTATATACATGTTAATTGCTTTAAGATATGCACACAAGTTACCAGTATCACATTGATCTCCTAAGATCGATCTTAAGTTGGATTTGATTGACCACTGCGATCTCACGTGTTGGAATAAAGGACACTCCACCAGGAAATTTTTTACCGACATTTCTGTTCGACACGGTTCGCACACAGGTTGATTTGTTTTTGTTATGAGGTATGAGTGGGTAACGAACGTATGCCCGATTCTTAGCCTGGATAGAATCACATGTGTGATATTGGTGTGTGCTTCAAGATGATGTCTCCAGGTAGATTGGTGGATAAGCGTGGATTATTTGTTTGTCTGTTCTTATTTTATTTTTATTGACTGTTTTTGTGTCATTTTCGATATTTTATTGCATGAAAAATGTTGTTTTAATAGTAATTTATCACTAGCAGAGTTTTTTTTTCCTACTCCTTCTAATACAATATACGCGTATGCTGAAAACTTCCAAATTCAAAAAGCGCGCGTCTCGAATGCTAGTACATACTAGTAGCCAAGGTAGGCGCTAGTGGTAACTTTGTGGCACAAAACGCTACACGTTCAACATCTCTCTTTTATTCATTACTCTATGACCCACACTTGATTACTAGACAAATATCCAGGGAAAGGGAACATCCGTAATGAAAATCAAAAAGCGAGCATCTTGAACGCTAGTTCATAACAGTAGCCAAGGTAGGCGATAGTGGTAACTTTGTACCACAAAACGCTACACGTTCAACATATTTCTTTTAATAATGGTACAGTGTTGTCAGACAAATAAAAATAAAATAGATCTGTGCGTGTTATATTGTTTATTAATATATCCCGAAAAGCAAAGAAGACAAAGACGGTGGGCTGTCCATCCTATTATTAATAGGACTCGATCTATCGAAGGGGCATTCTGTTCTGTGTTGACGTCTTCTCCATCCGAACTCATTTTGAAAACTTTTGAGAACTATCACTCGGACTCGGGAGATAGCAACAGAGCGAATGGCGCCAACAAAACCGTTCAACGTCGGCATATCTGGGTACGTGTTTTAAAAATTTGTAACCGCAAAATGTGGTCGGGCGTCTGCGGTCCAAATCTATATTATTTTCGACGGCATGATTAGACGGACAACCACTCGTTTGTGAAATACGACCGCAAATCTCTTGACCGTAACTGAATAAAAGGAAACACTTGCTCCTACATAACTAAGTTTCGAGAGTTTTAGGACCTTCGACTGCAAACCGCACAACGTGTATAAAAGAGTGTGTTGAAAAAAAATGCTTTGGCACGTCAATTTGTATTTTTTTCAAAAAAGAAATTGTATAGGACCCAATATTGGACACACCCTATATTGGTTAATGTCAATTTCATTTTTTAAGAGGACACATCATATGAAATTGATCAAATTTAGCGTCAGTTTGATGAAATCTGATCTACTATTCGTCAATTTTGACTGCCTTAACGTCAATAATTTGGTCCATATTTTGTAGTTTGTGGGTTTTCGCTTTAAGATATAGAACGAACATCCTCATATAATTTTTGTAGCTCTGCGGATCTTCACCTCGGAGTTCATCTCCGAGCTCATTTTGAACCATTGCAAGATAGTATCATTACGGAAAATCCTAGATTTGCTCTTCTTTTTTTCTGTATGCTTCCAGCTTTTTATGCTGAAACCATTTATTTTGATCGTGTTAGTAATAATGACTTTATTGCACTACTTACTGTGAATTTGACAATTATTGCTTCTTCTAGCCATCTGAGAAGCTGAATTTCTCCATTAATGGTTAATAATTCAACAAAAACTTGTGCGACATAATTTTGTATACCCAATAGTTTGTCTTAAATGTATTTGCTGCTTGAAATTACCTATCAAGATAAAATTATTTCTATGAAAATGCCATTACTTTAAAATTCACGCTCAACCCAAATTGACTGATGACATAAGGAGTACGTTCATAATCTATGGACAAAAACAGACAGTGTACTTGTCAGTTGTCAGTCAGACGACGAGGTAAGCGCTTTCTCGTGTTGCGTTTGTGAGTGCTGTGGTAAGTATAGCTGAAAAAAACTAGGGCTTTCTTGATTATAGCTATATTTAATTTACAGGTTTCAATACAACAACTACTACTATGGCCAGGGCCATGAAGCCGTGCCCTTCAATAAAGGCCACAAACTTTTTCAATGGATGCCTGCTTGTGTCTCCAGGGACCATAACAGGGATTCCGAAGATTCGCCTGTGTAGTACAGCCCAGTGTTGACACTCTAAGAGAACAAGAACTGACGTTTCGTCAGTCATGCCGCAACCCCTACATAGGGAATTTTCCTCAATTCCTAAGTTGTGGAGGTGTTTTCTCATACAGCAGTGCCCTGTTAGGAGTCCTGCTATCTTCCTTAGCCTACTCCTTGGTAGTTCAGTAGCTGCCCTAGCGTGTCCATAAGTCCATCCCTTCAGTAGAAGTTTGGATTGTCTAGGACCCTGCAGAGCATTCCAATGAGCGAGGTGCTGATTCCTCAAGCACTTCTTCGTCACCTTGTGTATTTTTTGTTTTGTTAGGCCCATGATCGGGCCCGGGCCGCAGAAAGGAACTGCCCCCCCTTCCGCAGCCAGTACATCCGCCATCTCGTTGCCTTCACAACCAGAGTGGGCTGGAATCCATTCTAGCCGCACTTCGTTCCGCCTTGCAAGATTAAAAAGTCGTTCTCGACATTCGTTAGCAAGTCCTGAATTGCTGGTATACCCACTCAGGTCTTTAATTGCTGCCTGACTGTCGGAGTATATGGTTATGCGTCGATCCACATAACCTCAGTAAAAAGTTACACAATTATTAGGTTCACACATGGCACATACTTTAATATGATTCTCACTAAACTCTTGTCTTTCGGTTTACAGAAATTAAACACTTTGGGTTTCAAAACTATTACACTTATTGTATTGGTCATTAATCTTACTTTGATTTTAATATGTTCTATTCATACTTTGGTTGAGGATGGATGAGAAAATTGCTGCAACACGTTAATCAGAAAATAACTCTGCTAGTCAGGGCTGTTGTCGGAGTGACAGTCGAGGATAGAATCAAATATTATGAGAAGGAAACAATTTGAAAGGGTAAGCTAGCTGCTAACGGGAAGGTGGCGTTAGGAGTAACATTTATTAATTAAAGGTACAGTTGAGGAACTAGTAGTTTTTGAAAAATATTTTCCAAAACCTATAATGCCTTAGAATAATATAAGTTTATATTCAGCGATATCTAGAAAGTATTAACGTTACTAAATTTTAAAAAATGTCTCATTTAATTTTGAAAAATGCATTGATATATTTTCCTTTGTGATATTACGAGTATACCATGAAAATATTATTGAGTGAAGCATCTGTAAGCTATGTTATCTGCAAAACTTGTTTAACAAGCACTTCCAGTGACCATAATTGCATAGTCCGAACTAACTAAGCACATCAAAGTTTTAAGTACATTCAAAACTTCTGGTATATATTGCATTACACCGATAGACGGATACAAGTTTTATTGGATAAGTTGATGCAACTTTTGTATAAAGAAAGAAAGCTGCTTTACGCGAAAACTTTTCATAAGTGCAAGCAGTGAAGCTTGATCAAATTTGGTATGTGTAAAATGATATAGATTGAAGTTTCAGCAAGTTTCAAACATACACTTACCACAAAGGCTTTCAACAGCTTCCGTTTCAAACATATTTTACTTAGAATGGTAAACGTATTGGTTGAAAAGTAGAGATGGGATATCGATCTACAGAAGGATCCAATTTTATATACTTGGATGACCGTAAATATGTTAATATGTAACAGATGAGCCTAATCCGCGCTTACACACGCTCGATATAGGTGGCCATAAGCATGAAGGGATGAGCAAGTGGAACAATGTTCCAGCATTTATAAGTTATTTAAATTTCCAATAAAGGAGTTCAGTCTATGGTCAATGTGGCCAACAGAAAGTGTTTTTTTCTGACAAGAATGTCAGTTGGAATTCAAAATGACTTTAGCTGAATACTCAGCATATCGGTGGCCAATAATTCTAGGAACTCTTGACATGTCAATGATAAAAGACATGTTTAGAATAGGCTTTTTCAAGGTCATGTAATTTTCAGTGCGCATGCGTTCGTATCAGCCATGTTTTTCGTACTGTTTTTTGTAAACAAGCGTGTTAAAGTGCCCGCGTACTAAAACTAAAAATAAATAAATACTATAATAAACGTATTTGTGATTTAAAAAAGTAAAAAAAGTAAAGTAGTAAGTGTCAGGATTCAATAGAGCAGTTTTTCTATAGAGTAAAATTATGTTATCTGTACGAAAAGGTACAACAAAACGGTGTTGTTATGGAGTATGCAAAAGTGATACACGTTATAAACCTTTTAAAATAAAACAAATACTTATTATTTTATAAACTTTACAAAGTTACAAAGCCTTGCCTGGAATATCATAAGAAAGTAATTAACTCATCCAAAAAAATACATATTAAAACATGTCAAAAATGTTCTAAATGTGATTCGTGGGTGAAAAAATGTGGCCGAAGTGACAGAGGATTCAAATCTATTGATAATGTTACTAAGGACACTTATATTTGTTCATTGCATTTTTCTGGAGAAAGTGGTCCAAGTGAACAAAATCCTGATCCTTTGAGCTATCAAGAGTTTCAACAAGTTCATAAATCAACCAATAAGGTATAATTATTAATCCAAAAATTATATTTTTACAGTAATAAACTCAAACTCATTAGTTAAGTACCTATATTAGTCAATTTTTATATTAATTAAGGTGCTTTTATATGCAAATTTAAATGAAATCATGATTTTTATTTATTTGTTCTGATTTTATACAAGAGTAAATTCGAGTATTGACACCTAACCTCTCAAATAGCACACTTTTTTTTCCTTGCTGTGAACGTCCGTGACATTTTAACCATCTTTTTAATTGCTCACAGCTATGAGCTTCCACAGAGTTATAAATAAGTGAAGCACCATCAATTAATTCTGGAAGTAATTTATCATTTGGTAGAAATATTATTGCATTCCCAGCCATTGCTACCAAAAACAGTACGAAACTTTTAAATTACCGCTATTTCAAAATGGCTGCAGCGCTTGCGCAATCACCTGATGAAAAGGCCTATGGTAGGCATTAACTGTCATTCTTGTCATAAAAAGACACTTTTTGTTGGTCAAACTGACCTTAGGACGGAACTGCTCATTAAGCAGCATTCGCATAGAACATCAAACTATCATGAATTTCATAACCTGAACAAACATAATAAGTAGGATGAGGGATTTCGAAGTTTATAGTTAAATGATAATATGTTGTTTACCTGTTTCGGTCGCCGTTGTGATCCGTGATGGCGGCGCCAGGTCTATAGGGGGGCTAACCCCCCTAGCCCCGCCTACCACATGATGTCCTTTAGTATCTGCAAATGAAACGAATCATTAGTTTAAATAATAAGTAAATTAGTAAATTAGAAATAATCCTACACTATCGAGTATACACAGCCTAATGATGTACGTAAAATTCACTTGTAGCCAGCCACAAAGTGTCTCGTCTAAAAACCGCCCTTACACTCAGGGTTTTGTGTTATGAAGGCAATACCGCTGTAATATTTTATTATTGAAAAGTGTATAATGTCAATTATTTTTAATTTTTCTCCTAAATTTGGCTAGTAGTGGAATTAAATGTTTATACACCACAGTGGTGAAGACATTTATAAGCCTCACCCGGTTAATAATAATCAATAATAATAGTCTTCACCACCTTGGTGTATAATATCCTATTTTCCGGTGGTCCAAACGCCATACTAGACGTGTTTAATCTGTTTTTTTGCATTACAAATTTCCACCGCTCTTGCTTGTAGAGAGTAAACTATTGTTTCGAAATTTGTTTAACAACTATAAATACATAATTCTGTATAACAAGAGTACACAAATATTAACCGTCACTAAGAATTTCAATTAGGAACGTAACCATAGTGATAATAAGAAGCTGAAAATTAAGATTTATGAAGGGAAACTTGGCTGGAACTTTATTATTGCTACTTTTTCAAGAAAACCAGACGAAAGGATGATGACTTACGCTTAACTTGCTTTTGTCGAAAATTTCCACAAAATGTTGAAAAGTAATCTCATATAACTTAATTTTAAACAGAATTAGGTACGGGAAACTTAGTAATCATTCGTTTGTGACATTAATTCGATCTTTTGAAATGATATATAAATATCCACAAAATTATATTCAGCAGACTTAAAATTCTTCAAAAAATGCTAAAGAGATCGAGTTCTGGGGTTGAAAATATATCACAGAATAATAAATTATTCCATCGCTTTATAAGTTTTTAAAAAATATTTTTCAAAGACATTGAACGTTCAACTAAGATGAAACAACTACTTCCCGAGCTATAGACCCCGACGGATATTTAATTACAGTCAAACGGAGCTGGCATATCTATAAGATATATAAACTAACCATTCTGGTTTACAGCTAGAAGTGACAACCATAGATAAAAAAAGTACTTGATGGGAAACTGACCCGTGGCGCCCTCTATTTATATGGGTAACGCTACCTCGAGAGTCCCGTCAGTACCTAAGGCACTAAACAGGTTATGAACTTCGCTAAAGTCCATTTAATAACCACGAGGAGTAATTTGGAAAGCCCAACTCACACCACTAAAAGTTACCAGATTAGTTACTAGAGGGTGTGTTCCGTAAAAGTAGTCGTGTTCCGAATCTATTAAATATGCCTTGATTGATAAAGAAATCAGCCACCCATAGCCAAAAGTCGATTTCTCGTCTGTTCAGAAGACTATTTAGATGTTTATTGTAAATATAAGATGAATGTATTTGATTTTTGACGATCCCAAATGACCTTACATTGTTTTACTGGACCAAGCGAAGAGCTGGTACTCGAAGTAGAAGGATCCATAATAATTGCAGGTATTCAATACAATTGGTTACTGAAGTTTTTAAATGAACAGTTCCAACGAAACTGAGTGAAAATCATAAAATAACAAGAGCGGATGCGATGACAAAATTAATTATATGTATTTGTCAATCAAAAATGGAAATTATCAGCTGATGTAAATACTAGAAAGTGTTGTGTGAAACTGGGCTGAATCAGTCCAATCAAAGATCTACAGAATTGCCAACCTAAATTCAAATTACTCCTCCTGGTTTTTAAATGAGGAATAACAGATCAAAAAAGAGGATTCCTGTAATTTTACAGCTTTTTGATGTATATTCAAAATTACTCACATTTTACTTTTATTGCAAAATGACATTACGGTCCATTTTTTGATATTTCATTTGAAGAACCATTAGATTGATATTACAATAATAACAATGAAAATCTTATGCCGAAAATAGAGAATTTCGTATTATTTGAGCCAGAAACGAGCGAACAATAATTTTACTTTACAGTAAAATGCATTTTTTTTTTCATTTTGAAGGATATGGATAATCGGGTAAATGCTTTCCAAGACTTCAACAAGAAACTTTTAATTACTTATCCCGATATAGCTCACTCTAACTCGGTTTTTACCGATGGCAATAACATAATTTTTATGATGCACCAACTCGAAATGAGCAATAACATTTACAACTTAATTCATTAAAAAGCAGCCACTAGATAAAAATCAGCACGGAAAGTAATAAATCTACTTTTAACGCAAATAAAAAGATTTTAACATTTTCTAGGAGAAAACCAGAATAAATTATAGTTTTATAAAACTAAAAATATGATTTAAAGATAATCAAAGTAGGAAATAAAAAATTATTCTCAATAATTATACTCTACAACTTTGAGGTTACGTAAGAAACATATTTACATAAAAGTTTACATATTATAATATAGACTCCGTTTCACATGAAAAGAAACCAATTGAAGTTGCAGTCGTATACGCGAACTTGTCAAAACCTGCGCCATATTGTGAAATTGGCATTCGACTTCAAATCGGAAGCGTAACGGTTTTCCATAACTATATTAAAAGCGTATTCATCGTTTGTGTAGTTTAAATAAAACATATTGGGGAATCATTTGAAGCTTTTCGAGATTGTTTCACATACAATAGACACTGCAAATGGTGAGACTCAATTTCTCAGCCCTATTTTCCTGCAGTAACAAACGAAAACTCACATACCTTTACAAATGTAACAAAATACCTTCTTGTGGAGTTGATATTTTGGACATAAGAGGTTCTAAAACAGGATTTAAAAAAAATGAATTGGGTCAAAGTTTCAAATTTACCGCCATTCTCTCTTAATATATCATGACAACTACAGATGGCAGTACATTTGAAGAAGCCAAAATATTAATTAGAGTGGAGAGTCTTTTGTTTATAAATGATCTGTGGAGCGCTGAACGCCGAACCACAGAGTACACTATCTAACTAACTTCTAAAAGTTCGAAGATATGGTTGCCTCTACCAAATTCCATCGATAGGGATGCCTATAAGAAGGAAACAAAGTGTAACATTGGACCATTTTCTACTCTATTTCAGTCAAATACAGACCAAACCGCAGACGTTACCTGTACTCTGTGGCCGAACTCAGAACGCATGACCGCAGTCAAATACAGACCAAACCGCAGACGTTACCTGTACTCTGTGGTCGAACTCAGAACGCATGACCGCCATCTGTCAGCGCGGGCTCTAAATAACACGGAACTTTAAACTAAATTAATATCGATTTAAAAAAAGCCTCAAGGATTATAATTTCTAGACGCAACGTAATAATATTATTGAATGAAAAAAATTGGAAAGCTCCTTATTGGGTATAAAGGATGCAAAAATGCATATCTCTTCCAATCTCTTGGTGTAGAATAAAATAATAGAATTTTCAAGTCAAAACTGTAGGTAGACTATTCCATCTAAATAAGGTACTATTTTCAAAAACTAGCAATTCAATACTTAATTTATCACGCACAGTTGAGCATGTTCCATAAACATTAAGGTGACTCGAATGAATCGATCGATTATCACAGAAATCTTACTTCATAAGTGAATACACAACAATAAACTACAATCTACTGTTTAATTTATATAAATATGATAATGACTCGAAGGATGCTCATGTTTATGGACATTTTAAAGCGATTCGAGACACGCATGCAAACTGGGGCTGATTAACAAGGGCATTTTGATTAGACCACGAATCTACACAAGTACGTACTAGAAGTTGAGCTAAACTGTATCGTTTTATAACTTTTGGAATAATTTACATAACGTTATTAAATACATTTACATTATTAAGTTTTAGTCTAAAATAACATGCTGGAGCGTTCCTCAGTATTTCCCAAAAATTATAAACCCAAGAAATTTAATTTTATTCAAATCAGCTGGTGTTAAACAGTGATTGAATCTTAACCTGCTAATCAGAAATATTGTATCCAAGCTTCAATTGTCGAGGAAAGGAGAAGTATATCTTATGAAGAAGGTGCACCTTCATAAGAAGATGCAAGAATCGATAGAGTTGAACTCTTGTGTTTATCCTACACCTTTTTTTGTAGCTCGTGTGTAAGATTGTAGATGTTCAGCACAGATAGATTTTAGAGCAAACGAGATAGAACAGAGTCCTAGAGGAGTCCATTTTGAGGTATAAATTTTTAACGTCAAATTTATGCTAACTTTTACTTGTGGTTTTCTGTTATTAAATTTCGGTTTCCTAGCCTCACTTACGCAACATACTGCCAAATGAGCTAGCAACCATTAAAACACATGCAAACAGAACTGGCTGGTATTTCAAATGCCACAAAAGAACTAACCACAAAAGAAATTTCTGGCAAAAATATAACAATCTGCTCTGATAGTAGACAAGCCCTATTAGCCTTGAGCAGACAACTTATTATATCGGAGCTAGTACTAGAGTGCAATCAAGATTCAGCTAACGCCTCAGCAGATAACAATATTATGAGGTGGGTTGAAGGCTCGGTTGAAGGGCACGACAGGAGTAAAGGTAATCGCATTGCCGATTTTTTAGCCAGGGAAGCGGCTGGACTAAAAATTTCAAGACCCAGTGACAGGTGTCACATTGCGGAACTAGCCAAACGTTATACACATACTCAATCCCTAAAGAGATGGGACGGAATCAAAGGATTTCTGACTGGCCACTGTCAACTAAGGAAGCTCCTTCATACTATATGGCTAGTGGACACACCTCTATGCAGGAAGATGCAACTGTCAGGCATCTCTTATGCGAGTGTCCGGAATTATCGTCAAGCTAGAGTGTGTGTTCAGTGAGTCTTAGCCTACACCTGCCAATATAAAGGAGATGTCTCCTAGTGACCTTTCCACCCTCCTGGTAAGGACATGATGGACGATGACCTATGAGGAGAACTCGGGTGGATGTAAAATGGGTCACATGTGGTCTAAGTGCTGTGAGCCTACAGTCACCCTTCCTACTCTACAGATACAGATACACATGCAAGGATTGGTTGTTATCGTTCTGCAGCTAGATGTTTTTGGTATTGGATTTAATCTGGTGCCCTCTACCAAGAACAGAAAAAAACCTTAATTTATTATTTATAAATTATTCAATAAAAACATATTTTCAAACTAAAGGTTGTTAAATGTATAAAATCTCTGTCATCTGTCAAAAAATACGCATGAATATGTAGCTGACTGAAAAATCTTTGTTCATGAATGGTGTTAAAGCAAAAAAGATGTCAGGAACCGGCAAAATGCATTACTTTCAAGAACAGTTGATATATTATATACGAAGAGATAATGGGCTTATTTACCATATAGTATATCTCCCTCCAGGGATCTTTGACTATAATAAATTCATGGGTCGGTGTTGATCGATTTGATTAATATCACGCAAGTTATAGAGTCACGTTGTTGGTATCTCGGTTGGTATAATATACAAATAACACACTACTTTATTGAGTTGACGATTTCAAAAATATATGAGCTAAATGATTGTCAAACTGAGGCTGTGAAAGGTCTAAAACATTCATGTGATTTAAAAATGAAAAATTAGCAGGTTGTATTATACCTTAAAATTGGCTAAGAATTGATAAGCGAATCGAATTCTTCACTGTAAGCATTAAAGAGCGATTTGAAACTAGTCACTTGAAGAATTACAGAGCGATTCGAAATTCGTCAGTGTAAGAGTAAAAGAGCGATTCGATATTCTATACTATGGGAAATAAAGAGCGATTGAAAATTCGTCAGTGTAAGAGTAAAGGAGCGATTTGAAATTCGTCACTTAAAGAATTAGAGAGCGATTCGAAGTTCTACACTATAAGAATTGAAAAGTGATTCAAAATTCGCCAGTGTAAGAGTAAAAGTGCGATGTGTAATTCGTCACTTGAAGAATTACAGAGCGATTCGATATTCTGAACTATAGGAAATGAAAAGCGACTCGAAATTCGTCAATGTAAAAATTAAAGATCGATTTGAAACTCGTCTTTATAAGAATTAAAGAGCGATTGGGAATTCTACACTGTGTAATCATTGAAGAGCGATTCGAAATTCTTCACTTGAAGAAATATAGAGCGATTCGAAATTCGTCAGTGTGAGAGTAAAAGAGCGATTTGAAGTTTGTCACTTCAGGAATTAAAGAGCGCTTCGATATTCTATACTAAGGGAAATAAAAAGCGATTGGAAATTCGTCAGTGTAAGAGTAAAGGAGCGATTTGAAATTCGTCACTTGAAGAATTACAGAGCGATTCGATATTCTAAGCTATAGGAAATGAAAAGCGATTCGAAATTCGTCATTGTAAAAATTGAAGAGCGATTTGAAACTCGTCTTTATAGGAATTAAAGAGCGATTGGGAATTCTACACTGTAATCATTGAAGAACAATTCGAAATTGTTCACTTGAAGGAATACAGAGCGATTCGAAATTCGTCAGTGTGAGAGTAAAAGAGCGATTTGAAATTCTACACTTTAAGAATTGAAGATGCTTCGAAATTCGTCACTTGAAGAGATACAGAGCGATTCGATATTCTATACTATGGGAAATAAAGAGCTATTCAAAATTCGTCAGCGTAAAAGTAAAAGAGCGATTTGAAATTCGTCACTTGAAGAATTAAAGAGCGATTCGAAGTTCTACACTGTAAGAATTGAAAAGCGATTCAAAATTTCTCAGTGTAAGAATTAAAGAGTGATTTGAAATTCTACACTGTAAGAATTGAAGAGTGATTCGAAATTCGTCACTTGAAGAAATACAGATCGATTCGTTATCCTATACTATGGAAAATGAAGAGCGATTCGAAATAAATTCATTAGTGTAAGAGTAAAAGATCGATTTTAAATTTATTACTTGAAGAATTAGAGAGCGATTCGAAATTCTACATTGTAAGAATTGAAGAGCGATTCGAAATTCGTTAGTGTAAGAATTAAAGAGCGATTTGAAATTCGTCACTTTAGGAATTGTATAGCTATTGTAAATTTGTCGCTGTAAGAAATAAAGAGCGATACAAAATACGTCACTGGGCATAAACGAGAGAGAAGCAATTTCTAAATTAGCTAACTTTTCTTATTGAATAGTCACAGGGTGGACACTCCCCACCTTTCCACGCTATCGAGCCGCCACTGGATAAAACATTCGCATTGCTTCAAAACGACTTTGAAAAAAATAAAAATAATACGAATCCTTCAACTGCAAAAATAAAATCAATAAAATATAAACTATTGAAAATAAATACCAACCCTTCGACAAGAAACCATTGCAGACGCTGGCCGGTAGCCAATATTCAGCCACACATCTATTTTACTCGTATAATAGTCCTTACGTTATTTTATTTATACGGTGTCAGTGCCGATACTCCTAGGAATCAATATAGCAAGTACAACTGAAAACTTTCCAAACTCACAAATGCTGGAAGAGTACAGTCTGGTGAAGGAGAACATAATTCAATCTAAACAAGTCATGTTCAGAACTTTAAAGCAGATCAATAATTGAATAACTGTTATCACACGATTTTGAAGTATCGCGGTATAACGTTTAAAATAAAACATACATACCTACGTACAAGTGAAGCTATTATAATTCATTCAGCTGATTGAAAAGAAACATGAGGACACTGATCTAATCGAAACATGCGGATTACACAAGTACGAAAAGGAAAATATAAGCAAAAAGCTTGAAAGAGAGAGAGAGAGAGAATAATTGTGCGCGGTCATCGAGGCGTGTACTTAATTCCAGAGGCCAGAGGCCGAATGTTGATCGCCCCTCTATTTAACCGCTGTTGCCAGAAGCACATATTAATTTGTACATATGATATTTTTCTCTCGATATCGTTGCCTTTTTTACGAATTCAAGTATCGGCTATTGAATGTACTATAGGAGATTTTCTAATTATATCATTGTGAACGTAACCTTTAAAATGGCCCCCGCAGAGTAATATGCGTTGAAATTGATAACAATGTATGGTAAATATGACTTTTGCATTTTCTTTTGAACACTTGACAACGAATTATCATTTTCTAAATACAATTTAAGCGAATAAACAAAGTACCAAATCACCAAAAAACCTGTTTTCACATTCGCTATTAAGTTAAAGCAAGTGTAAATGGAACTCTAAAATATTAAAATGACTTGTTAGATTTTATAACAAACCATAACGGACGATATCGCCAATTCAACCAGAAATTATATGACAAATTACAAGTCAAATGGAGCATCCGATAGGAAACAAATTACCTGTCAAGTGTGGCTTGCTAATGTTCTGAAAACTTAAGGCCAAAATTACATATAATATAGCCATACACACAGTTGTCACTTTGCTCTTTGTCAATTTTACCTGTTTGACTCATACAGATTTTCCTTAAATTTGGGTAGTATTTATACCAGAAAATGAAATAAGAGCGTTTTCCGGATATTTCCTCCTGCTAGGTAAAAACCTGGAAGAAGTATAAAGTTACCTATTCTGACTCTCATATACAGGGTTTCCCACGATATTTTAATAATCTAATATCTGATAAACCGTAGTAGAATATGGCAACAATAAATTTTTGAAATTGGGCAAAAGATATATTATATTTTTTTATTATGGGAATGGATAAACCAGATTGAAGAGATTGAAACGAACATAGAGAAAATATTAGGAGAAATGAAGGTATTAGCCAGGGACAGAAAAGAATGGAAAAAATAGAAGAATTCCAATCCGACGCCTGAGAAGGCATAAGGATAAGAGAAATAAAGATGAAGGAATATTATTGCGAAAACCAAATACTATACAGACTTTACATTTACTAATGGAAAACCCTGTACTAGCAGTTGTAACGATTTACGAAGTTACAATAACGATTCAAGAAACTGGAATTGATTTTTATTGGATCAACTATTCGAGCTTCAAATATATTCAGCAAGTTTGAAAACTTTTCAAATAATGTGGTCGCACCTAAAGTTAAAGACGATTGATACCTCCAAATTATCCCTTCTTACTCTCTACACTCTAATTCTTGCTTTCGAGGTTTAGTAGGTCACTGGTTTTTCAATTCACTAAGTATTACTTGATTCTACAATACGTATAATGAATTTCCTTTGTCATATTATGTAAAATGCATACTGAGTGTCCTTACATTGGCGATTTATATTCAAACAATTTTGACTACAAAATTGCGGAGATTTTAATTATGATACTTGAATTTTTGTGAAATTTAATCACATCGAAATTAAGAGCATCTCCAGACAGCAAATATTATTTAAAGAGAGAATGATTATGCCAAATATAATTGCAAAGATTACGTCGGCAGTCTATTCAGACAATGGGACAAATTGGAAAGAACAGATATATTCAGGAAAGGATCAAGTGGATTTTCAATCCATCTACTCTTCGTAATACAGATAGAGGGGAATCCATTCAAGACATACGATTTACTTGGAAAAGAGAGAATAATTGCGCGCAGTCAGCGTTGGGAGTGTGTTTAGTTCTAGCTACCAATATGATATGAAAGCAGCCAGCTTAGAATGTTTGTTACTTTCTGAGGAATAAATAACTTGTTAATTCTGCAGCTTCCACCATCGATGTAGTGATGTGAGGATAAAAATCACTTCCATGGCGTTGGGCATGCCCTCATTGCTTCTGTAACACATTTTATACAAGTTAGTCTTTGAATTTTCAAGAGGTTTGCTCCCGTCGTCAATAGACTAGTTCTACTACTTCACTCAATGGCTCCATAAATTTTAATTGGCCTGACTATGGCAGTAGTTTTTGTTTGAAAACGTATGAAATATAAGGAAGAAAAATTGAATACCTACTGTATAAATTTCTTGTATTAAATAACATCACGTTATAGAGGATAATAACCAAAAAGGCCCAGAGGATTCAATTACCATTTTATGAGATGATATGTGAAAAAGAAAAACTGGATAATGCGACAATTTCTATTAATAACTCGAAATCAAGTTATCAAGGATAATAACCGGAAAGATCCAGAATTCGATCACCAATATAATCACGCCTACGGCAACCTATATAGAGACAAGAAATGTCTATATATTTTTTATGTTGCCATGATAACGTCTAAAATCAAGGGTTCTAATTAGATGAAATATATTTCCGGAGAAATATATAGATTGACGTGTTATTACAGGGTGTTTCATTGAGTAATATTTTACCTTCTCACAAAAGGTATATGGTACCCATATATCTACTAGAGTGAATAGGCATGATGACAGTCACTAAGAATCACCAAAATATTGATTTGATATAATTATTTAAGATACAGAGATTCTACAGAAATCACTTATTTCTCATTTTCATGTGTGATTACATTTATTTTAGTAAAAATATAAGCACAAAATTGAACCATCCACCATCTTATCTCAAACACCAATCAGAAGAGAGTGACGTCATATTTTCGCAAATATCCATGATCCGACCCGAACCAAATACGAACATCTGCTTTGTCGTCTTTATATTATCTATGGTTTTGTATTTCCTTTGTTGCTGTTGACTTTGCTTGGTTCATGTGATATTTTCTCGTTATAAACTATTAAGTATCTGTTTTTTATTACCACAAAAAACCGTTTTTGGAATTATGTTTATGTATCAAAATAAACTTTTAACCTGCAAGCTGTCAAGTGTTTGAAGTTTGACTTTGACGATTTTACTACATGACACAGATCATAGATAACCTATCGACAGTTGACACTGTTACGAATTGATGATGTCATAGACAGACGCCATTACTATTCTAGCGTTTTGGCGCATAATTTAAAATGTGTTAAGTTGAATTTTTCCTTCAAAAACATTTTTTCTTACAAAAATAACATTTATTGTAGATAAAGTATATACGTGAAAACATCGTGGAGCAGTTTTTCAAAATCAGTCATCATGCCTATTATGGTTCATAATACACTGGAGTGTATTATGGTGCATAATACATTGACTAGAGATGGGGGTACCATATGAAATAATAAACTATTAAATCAGTGTATTTTGTTCAGGAAATATATCGTATCGATTAAATATTGTAATTTTAAGTATTGATACTTTTCATAATATTTTTTAATATTAAGTACTTTAAAACAATATATTTATAACGGTACGTTGTATTCATACTTGACACAGTATCGCCAACTCTATATATGTCAAATTATTTTATGTAGCTACCACAACATTTTGAGGTTAGTAATACCAAATCGTTACTGACATTTATTTAATGAAGAAATGAAGGGTCGTGGACAAAGTATAGTATCCTACTCTCAATTTATGGCCAATAATATTCACTAGGTACCATCTGTGAGTGCTGTGACAATTTTTGCTTCTTCTAGCCAACTGAGAAGTTGAATTTCTGTATTAGTGAGATGGTAGTTGAACAAAATCTTGTGCGATGCTTGAAACTACCTATCAATATAAAATTATTTGAATTTCTCTTGCTTCTCGTGCTGTGTTTGTGAATTATTTCTTATTTTTGTCTTAAATTTGGCTAGTTCCCAAATTTTACGCCACTGGCGGAATAAAAACTTAAGCACAATTTTTCGATTCTCCAATACTTTTTACGTGAATAAAGTACTCTATTTTCAGTCGATATTTCTCGAGATATTTCAATTTAAACATGAAGCTGTCCAATTTTGATTTTTAATAACTATGTCGATGTTTAGGACAAGTGAATTGTATTTAATACACCACCTATGGTGTATAATATACTATTTTCTGCGTTTGACATTCGCAAAACGTCACTTTAAACACTAGTGTAGTTTCTCAAACGTCACATAAAGTGTATCTTCTGTAATTTATATTCAATATTCCGTGATAATTTTTCAATGATACACTCGTGCCTCATAAAACTCGTGACTTAAGTAACGTTTTTATCACTCGGTACTTAATATACTATTTTTTATCGCCGCGCGATCAGTAAATTTAAATCTGGAATATAGCCCAAAATAAAATTTCCAAATTGAGCTTTTTTATTTGAAAATAGTAAGAATAATACTACAATTTTCAAGAAATTGTCGGACATATTGTCTAAAATAACCTCCGTTTACCTTCAAGCGTTGATACAATCTACTTGCAAATAGTTCTCGTCACGCATAAGGACTGAACATAAAATAAATGTCTTTGTGGAAAGTTTTTTTTTATGAATTAGTTGTAAAAATAAAATTATGGACGTACAGTAATATTAAAAGAAGAGTACAAGTATTAGAAGGAGACGTTAATGTCATCATATATAGACCATTCCAGAAAGACGTCACAAAAAGGTTGGCCATATTTCTCCGGAAGTCACAATATGTCATATTCTATTCAGTATATCTATCTATATCTAATTTTTTACTGGAAAACTACAGTGGCTGTATCCATCTTGGAAAAATCAATAAATAGCACAAAAATGAAAAGAATATTATATAGTCTTTTTCTCTTGATCATTAATGAAATGTGTTATGGTTTATACTAACCTAACCTAACTTTAGTCGAGAACGATTTTGCACCCGGGCGTCTGCGAGGGCTGGCAATAAAGTTCGAGTAATAGTAGTAAATAACCATCCCGAGACGTAAGATTTTTTCTTCTCCCCGCAGAATGTATTCTTGCATTTCTATCAATTAACTTTTCGCATAAAATATAGAAGAACAGCAAATATTGCTTGTCTGGCAACAAAATCAATTCTCCAAGAAATGGTGCTAAACATAGACTGCTTTTGGAGTGCTTTCCCGAAAAATCTGCTATCCATCAAGCTTGCCTCCATCCACATACTTTCCAACTGCACAGCACTCCAGAATCCTATAGCACAGTCCCTTGGAGATTACTGGATAGAAGAGGAACATTTACCTAACTAGATATCTTTAAATTCCTCCGAGAAATAGGACTAAAGGAGCTTCTAGTTTCAGATACCCTCCTCAGAAATTAAGTAGACGTAAGAGGACACAATAGATCTTTTAGGTCTCAGTAAATGTTACCCCAGAAAAACATACATACAAGATTGCCTACTTTCACGAAAAATCTGCTATATTAAAGTCTCCATCAAGCTTATGGTGCAAATATTCCATGCTGAAGTTCACCCTTTTCATAAAGGAAAACCAGTTATTTCCAAGTATCTATCCCAAGCTTCGAGCATTTTTAAAAAGAATACATTGCTGATATAAACCCACTCTATAACTCCAATAGAAGAACATTTGCCTCTTTATTAGTTGATGTCTTGGCTTTCAAGTGACATGGTGGATGTAGAGGAGAGCGTTAACAATTAAAAGGAAGCTGCAAATAAAATTTTATGCAATATAACGAAGCCGAAGTCTGCTGCAGCAGGTACTTTGCTGCCGAGTTGAATATATAATTTTTTCTCCGATTGTTCATAATGAGGATATTGTAGAATATTTGCAAATTATTACAATTCCCACAATCTCTTTATTTTGGTTGGTTGCTATGGAAATGTATCATCACAGGCAGCAAAGTAACCACTTTGCTGCCTAGGCAGGAAAAGTAATACTTTGCTGATTGATATCAGTCAGCAAAATTAATATTTGCTACTGATCGGAGAAAAAAAAACTTTTTGAATAATAGTCTATTATACACCAAGGTAGTGGATACTATTATTAATGATCGAGCGAGTGTCTTATGAATGTCTTTACCACCATGGTGTATATACAATTTTTTCCACTACTAGCCAAATTTAAGACAACAATTAAAAATAATTAAAAGTAGCGTTTACCCAGTCGTCTTACTGACAGTACACTATCAGTTTTCGATATATTATGAACGCACTCCTTATGTCATCAGTCATTTTTGGTTGAGCGCGAATTTCAAACTAATAACATTTAACATTATTCAAATAATTTTATATTAATAGGTAATTTCAAGCAGCAAATATGTTAAGGGTATACACAATTAAGTTTTTGTTGAACTACTATCCCTGAATTGTCAAAATATTTGAATTTGAATAGAAGAATCAATAATTGTCAACTTCACAGCTGCTATTAGTGGAAAAAAATATATTCGAACGTCAGAGTGACATCAAAAGCTTCTCAATCGCTTCAACCGCTATTCTGATTTAATACGAAAAAAAAACACAGTCCATTTCGCAAGTTGGAAGAAGTTTTCATCATAATAATGACTTCCTGGAAGGAGAGAATTTTCTTATGAGGATCGTACTAGCAGTATTTCATTCAAATTAGTATTTTAAGGGATATAGAATGAATAGAAAGCTGATTGGAATAAACTAAAACAGATTGTCTTAGATAATTCGCTGTTGGCATAAATATTTGCTATTTTCAAGATAAAATCAGAAAAAAAATTAAGATAATAAAGTAAATAATTGGAAAAATGGAAAATAAATAAGAAATTTTAGAAATATACTATATGAAAGTGCTGGTATTCACCTACAGCGTGTCCGTGGATGGGTACCTATATAATAGGTGACAATATTCTAAATAGGTATTATTTGTAGTGGAAAATGTCATTCATGACGAAAAATTTTGCTTGTTCTGAAACACCATTAAGTGAAATAAAATTAAAGTTTTTCGAAACCCGTTTCATTTTATAGCAAGTTTCATGGTAACCCGAGGACCGAGGTTTTACCCCTCGTGAAAACCGTATGAATTTTTGCACTAAGTTCGAAAATATTGAGGGATAAACCACTGAAGAAAAATCTGTACACTATTCTCTGTATTTTCCAGGTATTGTTCAAGTATTTTCTTTGAAAAAATATTTATTTCTAGCACTATATTATTAAGAAATGTTTCAACGGAAATTTTCTGTATTTTCCACTGCATTTTCCTCGCATTTTTTAATGATACTAGTATGTTTTAGAGTATTTTCTGTATTTTTAATGTATTTTCTCTAATTTGTACACTATTTTTTTCAGTAGTTTGCCCCTCGGAAAATAATGTACCATAATAGGTAATTTTCAAATTGTCATGTTTCAATAAATATTTGATACTAACAATGTTAACTAAACCTACAAGAATTATAATCACTATCAAAAATAACAAAACAATATAATAATGTAAGAAACTCTGAGAACACAAAAACCTCTATTCAATATTATATATCCTCCCCCAGCTTAGAAACATCTCTCAATTTTCTTTATACATTCTTTGTCAGTTTTTCGCATCATTTTTGGAGTAGTTTTGTTAACGGGATCAATGATATAGCTCGTTTCAAGTCTTCAATATTATGGTTTAAATTATTTGCGTAAGCATTTTGTTTCAAGTAGCCCAGGAACACTTGAGAACTATTTATGGTACATTATTTTCGAGCTCAGTGCAAAAATTCACACGGTTTTCATGGAATTGGCTATAAAACGAGACGAGTTTCGAAAAACTTGGATTTTATTTCACTTTATAGGGTTTCAGAACGAGCAAAACTTTTTATTAAGAATCACATTTTTCACTAAAACTATTTATTGAACATTTTTCACCTATAGGGTACCCCATCCATGAACACGCTGTATAAAATTGATGGTATTCACCTATACGTGATAAGGTGCAGACACTTCAAATGTTAGTTAGTAATAAAACAAAATTTATTTTTATTCCAGCCATTCTAAAGGTATTGTACCAAAATCTCAAAACATCAGAAATACTATAGGTAAATGTTCCGCACTACGACCAGAAAAAGCATGTAACAAAAAATTTGCATACAAATAATCAATTATTACGCTGCTGTTTCATTTGACGTTCATATACAGTAACACAAAGCCCACAGGTGCAATTAGGTTTCCTTTGATTGGAACGAGATAACAATTTCATATCTTTTATCAATTCTCTTCAAATATTTCCAGGTTTCCTACATGGAATTTTCAAAATTTCGTACAAAGTTATTGAAAGGAAATTCTTGAGAACGTTTAGTATATAAAATCTGCGCATATTATGTCAAAAACATCTGTCCGCCAAATATATAGCACATATTATTTGATATAAACTTAAATTAATAATAAAGTAAAGAAATATAAATACCTTCTGAATAAACTTAAAATACATTAATCCACGTAACCATTTCGGTATTGTACCACAAAATCTGAGCCAAATAGCGACATCAACATAAAATGTATACGCCTAAAGCAAATCGCAAAATGGCGTACTGCTTGTGAAAATGGCAACACTAAACACAACTTCCGACACTTTAAAGCGCACTGCTATAAAAATTCTCACAAAATATTAAAGGTACACAAATATTTCAACAACGGATTCAGATTTATTATCAACAGTTTTTTACTACAAAAAATAGAGCATCCGGAATTGGACAATCGCTGGATGTCATTTTACAATATCACGAGTTTTCTGATACCCGTCACCGTTGATTCCTGCTGGATTTAATACAACACACATTCTTTTCAAAGTCTTATTCGTACACTACGATTGTCGATAATTTAATAAATACAGTTCTTACTTCTATTTTTTTCAAAGAAAAAGTACAAATAGGTAGACTTGTGTTAGGGTTGCGCGACATACATATACAACCCCTATAGTCTTATTATCGACGTGCGCCTCGCTGATGGAGGGAGGTGGGGAGTTTAACGACTCGATAGGGGAAAATGCCGCCCCTTCGCAGAATGTCTGGTTTTAATAATTTAGTTATAATTGCAGTATGAAATGTTACCATGTCACTCAAATTAATACTACGAAATACCTTTACCTATATTAAATTATAATGATATTTAAGTTCAAAGAAAATAAGTCAGAATCTATTTTTATAAAATCATTTTTATTGGAAAGTAGATATATTAACATTGAACTTAATAAAAAAGTTAATAAAAATAACATATTAAATTTGTTATATTTGAAAAAATGTTTCAACTCTTTAAAAATAGTTTTTCGACAAACAAGTTCTGATTAACTTATCATTGCTTTAAATTAATAGATTGATTGATAGATATTAAAACATGTCCCCATATGTTTCTATTATTTTTGGACCTGGATTTCTACCATAAAAAAAACAAAACCAAAAGTGCTTAGAGCAAGCACGCGGAATAGGAGTAATGAACTAGCAAAAAGGGGTGTCAAAATACCTTTGTGAGTACCTAAACCCTTTTGCGGAATCAGCCCCAATCTAATATTGAAAGAAATAGGTGAAGCCGAAAAAAAGAGATCTGACCATTGGAAAGATCTAGTAGGGCTTAGACAATCAAGGATTCTTCTGGGATGACTACAACCTGTTGAGATCAAATGAATGCATAAGTCAAAGTAAAACTGCGCTAAGATTTTTAACAGGAATCCTAACAGGACATTGTCGCCTGAATGGCACCTGAAAAAGCTCAAAATAGTGGAGGAAAAAATCCAAAAGTTCTTAGAGCAAGCACGGGCTTTGAACGTGATGTCACTATACCCTTTTTAGTGACGTCAAAGAGCCTACAATCTTGAAAACGATAGACCATTATTTCCGTATGATTTTTAAGGTCCGCTTCCCTGGTTTTTAAATTCTGACATTTCTTCTAACCCCCAGAGTGTTGCTTTATTAAAATAATGAATACACCCCCGAAGAGTATATCCTGAAATTTAAAATGACTGACAGCTTACCTATGTCTTTTGAAAGAAATAACCAGCTGGTTAAAGAGATATGACTATCAAGTAGCTATTTCACATGTAACTTAGGCATCTGCGATATTTTGACATTCCACATTTAAGCGCACTCGCCCTGTCTGGATGACTGCTCGCCTATACCACAGTGTGGTACTACATGCGGGAATAAGTCAATCGTAAACCACCAAGTTTTTACATGTGACGTACTTAATAGATAAATATTTAGAAAATTGAGGAACGACATAGCTTACCTATGTCTTTAGAAAAAATAACCAATTTTTAAAAGAAAGGGAGGACAATAGTTAGAAAAATGGGGAATGACATAGCTCTGGTAGATGGAAGTTTGTCCCCCATGGCTGGAAGATGCCTCCAGCCAGAAGAAAATATAATCAATCGGTTAAAATTTTTAAAACCGACGAAAAATATTCTCCACCTGCTGACAGATCTTCCATCAGAAGCTTGATTTTCCTAACAATTCAATTATCAAAACTGTATGTCAAATATCAATAAAATATTTAAATTTTCTATTATATATTTACAAAAAGGTATTGGTTCTAACCTATGCATTCTGGAAAAAGGATATAATAAACCACTAATAATAATTTGGAAAATGTAGCAGTAAGCAATAATTCACATGCAGTATATAACTCAAGTCTTCTATTGATATGTTTTAAACTATTTCAATATCAAATGAGTACCTAAATTATGAACATGTTGAAAAATATAAAAATAATTCCAAATATTTTAAATACACTGTATTTATTTATTAACAAATTAAGTACCTGTTAATTTTGAAATTGTTTAAAACATTCATCAATAGAAAAAGTTATACACTTTCTAAATCTTTTTAATTGTTGTTCAGTGGTGGTACTTATTTTATAAAATTTATTCTGTATTCACTTATTTCCAAAGGCATGGGGTAGCTAGATTGTTTTCTATATTATTCTTCCTTCTTTTCTAACTACCACTACTAGTAATAAATAAATACAGTATATTTAAAAATAATTTGGATCTTTTAGAAATAACTTTCCTCTAAAAAGTTTAACCCATTCATCATGTATCTACACATTGAATTTATACCAAGATGAAATGACAATCGAAACAAACAGCTCACTCTAACTCTAATCTAAGCTTCTTCTTTTCTTCTTCAATAGAGGAGCTCAGTTTAAGGTCAGTGTGTGGTTAATATGTAGTATTTTCTGTTCTGTTCTGTTTAATTCAAATAATAATTAAAATGTATATTAAAGAAATGTGACGTCTAAATGATTTGTTATTCCACACGGTTGCCGAAAAAATATTGTACGCAGCACGCCCGGAAATGTTTTCCTTGGACTCACAGGAATCGCCTACGGCTCGTCCTAGAATTTTGTTTATTCGTCCAAAAAAAAACCATTTTCCGGCCTTCTTACGTAAATTTTATACTATTTTTAATGAGGATAAAAACAAAACAACACAATAAAAATTTAATAAAATACAGTTCGGCGTAAAGCTGAAGACACAATAAAGAATACAAGATACAGGAGACAAATAAAAAACACAACAACTAACGTTTACTCACTAGTATCTACCAATTAAAAACGAGCATTTTACCAAGGGGGTGTGACAGTGAAAAACTTAACCTAACATTTTAAAATTTGTTTTGGTTGGTTTGTCATTAAAATTTGTTTAGTTAAAATTTGTATAATCCTGAAATATTTTTTTTGTTCGCTAAATACTTATAAGCAATGGATAATTTAGAAGCAAAGGGATATAATAAACGTACTTTCAACTCTTCAAAACAGTAACAACTATGACAACAGACAAGCTGATAAACAACGATTCCGATTGGTCAGAAACAAGCAATAATAAGATACAAAATACCAAATTTCCGAAATTCTGTATCCATGACACAGATTATAAAAGAGAACAGATACGAATCCCGGCAAAACATCAAAGGATTTTCAATTCCGACTTCAATGACCTTGGACCTTTAACTCGGTATGGCCGCGATGTTGTCAGTTTAAAATATTTTCAGAATTTCTTATCAAATTGCAATGTTGACTTGAGGACAATAACAGTTTCCAGTGCCGGTTCTTTACTTTTCTTTCCGAATAAAATTTATTTGGACAGTCTCTGTATGAACAATACACTCCCCCGTGATGTTTATTCATTTTATTAAAATAATATACTAATGTACACTATTTTCAGTTAATATTACCACAACCTGCAATCGATTAGTCAAATAACACAATATCGCGGATTGACAACTTTCAAACTGAAGTGTCAAAAATGGCGTTTTGTATTTTGATTTTTGAGCCAAGCCGTCACGGTTATTGTGCATGATTGCCAATGATGGTTTGTGAAAATAAGTATATATTTATGGTATGATTTTTATACATTATAATCTTTTAAATTGTAGAATTCTTTTAATGTTAATGAAATTGATTTGAAACAAGTAATTATGGAATATTTGTATCTGTATAACTATCACACTAAAAATAATGCTTATGAAATATTCTACCTATGATCGTGAATTAAGGGAAATATTATGCAAATTGATAACCCTGTTGAAAAGTCTCGCGAAGCAGCCCGAACGGAGTCGACATACGACGATGGACCTTTAAATGGGTATGTCCACCCATCTCTCTCTTTTTTACTGTTCTCTGTCAAGCTTTCGCATCTGTTCTCTTTTATAATCTGTGTCCATGACATGTATTTTGTTTCCTATAACCTTTTATTTTGGGTTACAGCATTGATTTACATGTACCTATTAAGTTTTTGTCGCTTGTCACTTGTACTTTGTATTTTTTATTGTGTCTTCAGCTTAAACTGCTACCTTAGAATTAACGATCTGCTAATCATTAAATAGAATCAGTTTTTAGTTGAACACCCTATTAATAATTTCATACTTATTGTCGTTGAGTATAAAAAAACTGTCGCTTTAATTATACGTAAAATGATTGCACATGTTTGTTTTTAGACCGGAATTTATGTTTATGAATCTAACGAGAAATGCATTACCTTTGTTCATTAATAACTGTCATGCTTATTTTCCATGAATTTTCCACATTGCGGTGGTCGTTTGAAGGTGCATCCAGCCATCGTGGAGTTCAATTAGTTAATGGTAGGCAAATATTTCACATGCTTCCATAGCTCGTTCCATGGGAATCATGTCGATTGTATAATATGGCTCACGTTTAAAATTCTCATACATTCATCTGCTAACTAAACGTTTCGAGAAAAGAGTAATCAAAATTATATTGAGTTAACATGAATAAATTTGGATTAAGTATGTACGATAATCACATCTGGCACACAATTCACCTTCTGTCAAAAAACGCAGCTTATGCCATATCTAATATGCACCTAAACATACCCAAGCATGCAGCTGTATATTTAGAACGTTAGCATGATATGAATTGGTGATTTTTTTGTGATTTTAAGAAGAAGCCACATGAAGTTGCAGTCGTATGCGCGAACTTGTTGTTTTATGGTTGTTTCATGTAAGAAGCCATATTGTAAAATTGACATTCGATTTCAATTCAGTAGCGGAACATTTCCACGTTTTAAAGGGTAACACAAATTAGAAAAAATGTTAAAATAGCTATATATATATACGTTACAAACGTGATATTTTACGGGATGTAGGCAGTTTCCAGGGCGAGCCCCGTAAAATCACTTTCGGGTAGCGTTACGCACAATATTTCTGCTGCAACCGTTCATTAGATAAAATATTAAAAAATAATAGAGATAGACAATATAAATATCACTTTTGTACATTAAATGTACAATTATCAGCTTGCACTGATTTAATGTGGAATAATTATTTACTCGTCACTTTCGTTGTCGATTTCCATTTCTATATGGAAAAATTGAAAATACAGTGGAAATATCAACAAATTTATTTTGACAAGCGATGTCATAATAAAATTTCCGTAAATGTAATTGCTAAGGTCGCTGACATAGATATTGAAAATCATTCCGAAAATAAAACAAAGCATTCCGAAAATAGCTACTTTATTTTCGATTTAATAAATCATACCGTATAAGTTCTATTTTTGGGACAGCTTCAAAAACAAATATTTATCGAATGTGTAGTTCAAATAAAACATATTTGTGAACTATTTGAAGCTTTTCACATTCAATAGAGTCTGGTATCTATCTATACTTACAATTAACGATTGGCAATGTTCATTTGTAGCGCCAATGGCATGAAACTGTTCTTACGAGGCTACATAGCTAAACAAAACCGATTTTGGTTTCTGCGCAAGACAGTTGGCAAACTTCACGTGGTTTCTTCTTATGTGGAACAGAGTCTATAGTTTTAGTAGACACTATGAATAAGACTAATAGGTAGAAGAAGTTAAAGTCTGTTGATATCCTTAAATGTATTTGGGAGCTACTAGTATTTGAGACTTTCCTCGGGAACTAAGTAGAAGGAAGACAGAGCAATAGATCTTCTAGGTGTCAGCAAATGTCACCCCAATGTACATACATGGTGATACAAAGTTGGAAATATAACATCTTTTTCTGGCAGAAGGGACTGGGATATGTTTGTATAAAATAAGGTTGCACCAGAACCAAAAGATTAGCAGATCCTAAAATTAGGTCCTTCTCTATCTATTCTCATACCTTTATCTTCTCAATCCTTATTATTAAGGACTTTTACGACTATGTCGAAGTAAGATTGGAAATAAATTATACTATTGGATTTTGACAGAAGGAGCTGGATTGGAGTGTGTGGGCAATAAACCAAACACTCTGTTTTGGGAAAAAACTGAAGCATATTTCAATCGGAAATTCAACGAATTGAAAATTATGCTAGATAGTCATAGGCATAGGCAGCGACAACTGTCGCGATGAAGCGATGAAGCTCTATCTCACTGGCCCCATAAAGTCCGTCGTACTGCAGAAGATTTGGCATTGTTTGCGTGACCTATCGATTCTCCTGATATTACATCGTGCGATTTCTATTTTGGAGGGTACGTTAAAGACACTGTTTTTGTTCCACTACTTCCTACAACTATGGCCTTAATGTTTTCTCTGTCTACCGAAATATTATTTACCATACTAGCTGTAATACTAACTAAAGTATAGCTTTGTTGTACCCGATTACTCTTTTGTAGTAGTTGTATTTTAGTGCAGTACTGGCACAACTACTAGCAAAAAGTGAAAACTTTCTTTGATGATAGTATTGAAAAATAATATCTTCTGTATGTTCCTTGTGGTATATTATTCATTCTTTTTTTAATTTCTTGGGAAATTAAACCACAATATTTTTAAATTCTTTATTTCAACGTTTCGGTAGCGTTCCAGCTACCGTTGTCAAGAAAAAATAAGTAGAAATTAATTTTTATCCCTAACTGACACAACGGAAAAAATTTGACAACTAGACAACCAATAATATTTTGAAGTTTAAGACTGCAAAATTTTGTTATCAAATTTTTATTTAGGTCCATTCATAGTAGATCATATCTCTGGAAAAAGTGAAATGAAATATTTCATTTTATGACATTCCAACGATATGATAGTCTACTAGAAATGGAATCCAGTGAAGTGCACGTTCCAGGAACAGTTTTTATTGGGATAGCACGTTTTTTCGCTTATATTGGAAATGTTGTTAATAAAACGCGTTTCTTGATACTTTTTTTGTGTATGAATATTCAAGTTTTCAAAATATGTATACTCAGTTTTGTGATTTTGTGTATTGAAATGTGTATCGATTAACAACTATTCAAATTATAAATCATAAGAAAACCAGGATAAAAACTTATGATGCTATCCTGATAACGCTGGTAATTGATTATTGGAAATTTCTCTTTCTAACACTGGTAACCAAATTTGACTACATTCGGCTGAAATACTAGCTACACACTTATTTGCATTTAGTTGTATTAAAGCACTTTCTTTGATTTTGCGTCTTTTATTATTGGGTTCTTTCAATATTATTTTTGACGAATCCCAAATTCATACATCAGAAATAGCAATCATTTTATAGAAAAGCTGATTAGTTGATAAAAGTGACTAATTTAAATGAGCATGTCCCGTAAGTATTTAATTATTTTTCTTGAATTTTTGTCTATATATATAGTTAGGTTTTGTTTCTGTATTCTACTAACAGGATATTCTTCATATCCAGTTTAAAACGCTCTAAGTGGTATTATCCTTAATTCTCAGCTACGACCATTTAACCCAAATCCCAATTTCTACATTATTTTCCATCTGCAAATCCAAAAAGGAGAAACTGCGTACTCAACTACGTTATTATATCGGCGAGCGAATTTAATTTCCTGAATATTAATAAATCGCTTCCTGGAAACACACTCAGTAATCCAATAATTTTTTACAGAGACGGATTTGAATTACCAAATTTGATATATTTAATCATCAGGTTTGTACGTAGAAAGAAACTTTCCTACCCCAACAAATCGTTTGACAGTTTACGTTATACCAAATAGAGGAGTTCAGTCGGTTCAGTCTAAGGACAGTGTGGCCAACAAATAGTTTTTTTTTATGACAAGAATGACAATTAAGGTCTACTATTTAAAACATAATATTTTTGCATGTTTTTTATCATTGCGAACATCTACATTGCTTTATTAAAATAATTAATACACCCCCAAAGCGTATATCTTGAAATTTAAAATGGCTTTTTAGCTGAATACTCAACATATCGATGGATATTAATTCTAGAAATTCTTGGCATGTCACCAATTCATTTCCGTTATTCAGTCACTATATAGTTATGTCAAATGTCAGTTACTTAGCACTATGGATTCCATAGTGCTAAGCCCAGTTACTTACGCATATTCCAGAAAATTTGCCTTTGTACTCAAGTTGGAAATCTTGGCTATCGACTCGTGTCTGCAAAGAAACATTGGAAAGGTCTATAGGGACCAAAAGATTGTTACACTCTTTAACTCTACTGATATCCTTGTATGTATGTATTTTTGGGATAACATTCACTGAGATCTATAAGATCTATTGTGCCCTCTTACTTCTACTTGGTTTCTGAGGAGATTCTCAGAAACTAGTAGGTACTTTACCTCTATTTCCCGATAAAATTATAGGATATCTGCAGGCTTCAACTTTGGTAAATGTTCCTCTTCTATCCAGTAATCTCCCAGGTACTACCTGTAGGATTCTGGAATGCTTTACAGTTGGAAAGTATGTGGATGGAGGTTTTTTTTTCCCGGAGCCGTCCCTTCGCCGGTACCACCTCAGCCTCCTGGGCTTATTGTGGATACTCCTAGCGTTCTGACTACAACCTATTCAGCCAATCCGTTCCCTGTATTAGCTCATACAGGTTCTTAGCTGGTTGATTGTAGAAGTCTTCTGGAGTCATTTGGGTTCTGCCATAAAGTTTCTGCCTTCTGTGGTCCAGCGACTCACAGTTGCATAGTATATGCAGAGCTGTTTCGGTATCCTTTTTGCATCTTCTGCATGTAAGGTCTCCGTTGTACAGCCCTATTTTGTTTAGGTGCTCCTTTGTGGGAAAGTGTCCCGTAAGTAGCCCCGTAGTGTGTGGATGGAGGTTTCTTCTTCCATGACACAATATCTGCATTCTTTTTCCTCCACTATTTTCAGCTTTTACAGGTGCCCATTCAGGCGACAATGTCCCGTTAGAATCCCTGTTAAAACTCTTAGCGTAGTTTTACTTTGACTTATTCATTCATTTGATCTCAACAGGTTGTAGTCACCCAGAAGAATCTTTGATTCTATAAGCACTACTAGATCTTTTGAATGAACAGATCTCTTTCTTTCTCCCTCGGGCCACTATTGGCTTCCTGGAGCCTTTTCAGCGTACATTCAAAGAAATAAGGATTGTTGGGTTCAGAGGATGGGTTAGAGAGAACGTTGATAGGTGCCCTGAAAGGTGGACTACTATCCTGACCCGCAGGTGTGGAGTGCCTGTCTTTAAATGCAAAATAAAGATCCTTTTCATACATCCACTCATGAATTTGAGGTTTTGGCGAATATCTTTGGGAAAGCTCAGGTTTCTAAATCCATTACCATAAATTTATTTTTATTCGGTATTAAACTGTCTTCAAACTATTTCATCAGCAACTTTTTTAGAAAAAAAAGTCACGTTAGCACCTTTAACAAATCCATCTTTGGTCCTTTTCCATTGAAAAACTTTCATAGAAAGCTCAACCAATTGGTATCCAAAAAACGGTGGTTATGAAATTTTCTTTTATATCGATCTGTATTTCTATACAGCATCATAATTTATGCACATTCGAATGTTAAAAGGCAAGTGATGCTCATAAGCTTCAAACAAGTGGGCAACGATTTAAATCCAGCCCTGAGTAAATTGTTGTGTTTCCCGCATGAAGCGAATGTTTGCTAGTGACATTTCTGAGATTTATTCTCGACAGTCATGTAATTTAAAATAGAACCTCATTATATATTCCTCAGTGTTCCATGAACTGAAACTACTGTAACAATGCCATAAATTCGGCAACGAATGAATGTTACCAAGTACTAATAGACCTAGCTAACTTTGCACAACGTGAGAGTTGTCTTTACATTAGGAATATAACACGTTTTCCGATCTCACTCGTCGAGATAATCTATCGCAGATGTCGAACAAATTTAATTCATACATTCGAGAAAATTAAGAGATTTCTGATGTTAACTAGTTAAATGGATATAAATTGTATATAGAGAGAGTTTTAAGTATCGAACTCAATAGAGTAGTTCAGTCTAAGGTCAGTGTGGCCAACAAAAAGTGATTTTTCTGACAAGAATGGCAGTTGAGGTCTATCGTTCAAAATATGAGATTTTTGCATGTTTTTTATCACTGCGAACATCTATATTGCTTTACAAAAATAATGAATACACCCCCGAAGAGTATATCTTGAAATTTAAAATGACTTTTTAGCTGTATACTCAACATATAGGTGGTCAATAATTCTAGGAACTCTTTGCGTGTCAATCATTTCATTTCTGTGTATCAGTCACTAGTTATGTCAAATGTCAGTGGGAAAAGTAATTGGAGGAATAGAGATACAACTAACTAGAAATGCTACAAAAATCAAATCGAAAATGGAAATACACAGTAAAACCAATATCAACAAAAACAAATATACCTGACATTTGACATATCTAGTGCTTGAATATGGCTTGAATAACAGAAATGAAATGGTGACATGCCAAGAGTTCCTAGAATTATTGGTCACAATTAGCCAAAAGATTATTTATTGTGATAAATTCTATAGCACCATCATCCGCCCCAGATAAAATTGCAAACTTCAACTCTTGTTTCATATTGCATTATTAACTAAAAATATGAAGTGTCAATGTCCAAATACCCGACATTTGTTTTGACCGAACTCTCTTTTGGCAGTTTGTACCAATTGATATTTAAGTCGACTTAAAGTTAAGTGGCGCTTTGAGAAAGTTTTGTTTTGCACCATTAACAACTTGTCATTTTAAGCTGCACCTAGCTAAGCTTAGAAAATCGCTCGCTTAATCATCACTTATCCTCAAAGTGGAGATTTCTAACCTAACATTCTTGTGTTTTGATTGATATATGTCAATGTTTTTCCTCTTTTCGGATTTTCGTTTTCTGTCTTCCAATTTCAGGTGTGTTTCTTTTAATTTTTGAAAAAGGATGTTTATGTAGGATGATTTGGAAGTATTGGATATTATTGAAAATGGATTTCCAAGAAGACGGTACAACCGTAAAAACTATTTTGAAGAATTGAATGAAAATATTAGCAATTCTTTTTCCCGATCTGATTTTCTTATTTTTTACTGTTTTCCATTATAAACAATTTTCTTATTTAAAAAACAAGAATAAAATCCCTTGGTTTTCAAAGAATTGACTTTTAACAGCGTTTAATACGTTATTTCAAACCACAAAAACGAAGTCACCAGAAACCATAGAGAAATAAATAAAACTCAACTTAAATAGCGAGGTTGACAAATGTATTGAACACTTAGCTAAGAAGCAGTGCAAAAACATTGGTGCAACTGAACTTTAACTAAGCTACCCTTAAATTTTAAACTCGCCATAGCTATTCTAAGCTATATGCTTCTATTGGTGCAAACCGCCATTAAAGTCATATTTGCGTTAATCCGAAATTTAAAAATAGCGCAGAACGTAATTAGCGTATCGCGCTATTCGTGTTTCCCCGATCTCTCTAGTCTCTCTATCATCTCCCAAGTACTTGGTACGTCCTGAGACACTCCCTGTATTTTTTCATATTCCTAGAATGTCTTGTGTTATTTTGTTAAAATTGACTGAACTATTTATTAGTCGTAATTGTTTTCAATTCGATTGTTTACGATTGCGAAAAGTTTGTAAATTTGCTGACAAAAAAAACATAAAATAATATGTGATGCATAATATTAAAACTATGTCACAGAAATTAGAAAATATTCACTTACATAGCACATAAAAATGTTTCTTTTTGTGGAAATAATTTTTGTAACACAAGCATTACAAATAATAGCGTTGAGTGATAACGAAAATAGTTTATCAAAATATAGAGCTGAATTGGACCAAATCGGCAACGACGTAGAAAATTTTTTATACGATTTTACGAGAGATATCCTAAAAAAATCAGATAAATACATAGATAATGATTATAATTCGGCATACGAAGAAAGTGAAGAAGAAGAAAACGAAACAGTTCAGAACGAGATTAAAAAAGAGAAAAATAAATTAACCACAACACCAGCTACAATTACCGATATTGAAGACGCTAATAATGGAAGAAGAAAAAGATCAATTTCTGGAGAAAATATTTTAGCTGCCGCTGGAAAACCTGATGGTAAAGAAAAAACAGATCCTGCAGTTCTGGAAGATGAATCCTTGCAGGAAATTAAAGATGAACTTGAGAAATTAACAGAACTCACTATACTTCTTAAAGACCAACAAAAGATATTGTCAGTGTTAAATAAAGAAGGTACTAATGATTTATCGGAGGAATACGATTATCAAGATCTCATACAAATGTTACAAAATCTGGAAAAAGATAGAATAAAAGTGAAACCAAAAGTGGAAAAACAAGGAAATATCGATAAAATGATGAAAACAGAAATACAAAAAACAATTTCATCTCTTAATGAGACAAATGACAAGTTGAAAGAAGAGAAAGCAAGAGAAATAAAATTAGAAAATCAAATTGAACAACAAAAAGAAGATATTAACGCTTTAAAAACTGCAGTTGAACAGTTGTTGAACCAAAATAACGCTACGAATGAAAAGAATAATAATATATCCATTAAATTATTACAAGGTAAAGATATAAAAAATAATGATGAATTCGTTGGTTTACCTTTATTGTTACCCAAACCTTTACCAAAGTTAAAAGAAAATTTGGGTCCTAAGATCGAAAACAGGAAGTACCAAAAAGGTAAAGAAGGAAGTATTATTCAAAATAATATCAAAAGCAATACTAAATTGAGTGAAAAACTGAACGAACAAATCCAAAAAGAAAAAATAAACGGGAAAGATACGCAGATTAAGAACATAGTATTTAATAAAACGGAAGAAACTGAACGTCCGGAAGCTAGAGCTAGTTCTGTTGAAAAGGACATTTCAAAACTTTTTGATGTAATCGAAGACAATCATAAACCCAAACTAGAAGACAAAATAAAAGAATTGGAGGAAAAATTGAACAAGGAAAGTAAAGAAAAAGCACTGAAAAGAGAGCTATCTATCTTACGAAACCTATTAAATGAAGAAAAACAAGAAAAACCATCTTCCAAATCTCTACTAGAAGACGATGACAATAATAGCGATGAGGAAGATGTCCAGTTTTTAAAAAGGCTGCAGATGATAATTAAGGCAATAAACAAAGAAAGGTAAGAGAAATAGGGTAAGAGTGATATGAGCATATTTATTTTTTTTTTATTTTTAGCAATAAAACTATACAAAAACCAGAAACTGACATTGATTCGAGATTAAAAGAATTACAATTGGCTATAGACAGATTAAAACCAACAGAGGACAAAACAGATATAGTCCCTATCGATGATGTACAACATAAAGGACTCTCCAGTGAACCGAAGGAAGAAAATCAACCTGAACATATATCAGTTAAACAACTCAAAATTTTAAGGAGTAAAATAGATGAGCTACTACTTAAGGAAGACAGTATTAACGATCAGATTAAGCCATCAATTACCACTGGAATGAGCAATCAGCATCAACTGTATCCCAACATAGGTAAGTCTTGAGAATTAGGTATTCTAAATGAAAAACAATTATCGATATTCATTCACGAAGGCCAAGAAGGGAACATTAAAATGTCTTGTTTAAGTGCTGCTTTATAAATGCCTGGTTAAGTCTGTCAGTTACGTAGCCCCCTGTTATCTTAAGCCATCTTTTCCCAATAAATTTTAAGTATCCAGCACTGATCAATATGGGCAATTTTGTACCGTTACACTTATTATTTTCTTTGTTGCAGATTTAAACAGAGGTTTGTTACCTTATCCGCTTTGGTACAGAGGAAACTCTTATTCTGAATCGATGGGTCCACCTTTTTATGATTACATTCCCCAGTCAAATGCTCCATATTACTATTTGCCACAATCACAACTACCCGCGCCGCCAGCAAGTCGTGAGATAATACCAAATGAAGGTACCAAATTTTTAGAACCACTGGGAATAGATATAAGGAGCCAGTTTTTTCCGGCCCCCCAGTTTTTTCAAGACCCCACGCCATTTCCAGCGAGAAGTTTTGGAGACTTTAACTATAATCAGGAAGGTAAGTAATAAAATGGTGATCTTAAGAGCGCTTACACACGAGAAACTTTGTGGCCGGCTACTAGTGTCCTACTAAATTTCATAATAATTGTTTATTGTTCTAGACCCTGCAGGATTTGGGCTACCACAACCAGGAAACTATCAGGCGGAAGCTAATAACCATGATTTGAAAAAAATCACAAACGTCAATGATTTAAAATCGGAAATATACAATTTAGAAAGTATATTATCCGTGATGAATACTTCACCTTATAACGAAAAATTTGGCAACACGGGAGAACTTAAGCAGTTGGGTCAGGAAGTAGAGGGTTTGAAAGGTATAGTTTAATTCAAAGAATATAATATCGTTAGGTTTTGCTGTCATGAATAACCTATTCGCTCAAGCCTCGTTGTGTAGGACTGATATTCTTTAAAAAGCAATAACATAGTTACAGTGTCGAATTAAAAAGGCTTCGAACTGATAAATAATATTCTTATTTATTATCAAATGGAATTTAATTGGGTTTGTTGAAAGTTTACGAGTTTGTGAGCAAAAAAACGGCTATTTTTACTGGCGTACATTCCACATAACTTATCGAAATGAGCCGGACTATTTAAGTTTCCCCAAAAGAAAAAGGGACCAATAATTTTGTAGCCTAATATTCTAGACTATACAATTTCAGTTTTTGTGGATATTTGTTGTGGGGGTTCAGGCATCCAACGAGTATTTTTACGTGACCAGGATGTCTATTCACCAACAGTGAGAGCTTCTACGAGAGTAAACACTTATGAAGTGCACATGCGCGCTCTCTCGTAATTGCAAATAATGAAATACCACGCAAGCGCACTTGTGTACTCTCGTAGGAGCTCTCACTGTTGATAAATAGACACCCATAACTATGCCGATTTACGTTACCATTAATAAAAAAGTGGCCTTATCGCAAAACATAACATTATTTGAGAAATTTGAATCGTTTTGATTGCAACATTTTCCATAATAAAGCCGCGTTTACACAAGGCCACCAAGCGGGCAGGTTACTTGGAACAGGTAACCTGAGGCAAGTTACTGTACTGGGGACTTGCCGTTGACCCTGCCCACACGACGTCAGTTGTGAGAGAGCCAGAGGTTAAGTTGTATTGAAAATGGCAGAAAGTGTATCTTCTGCTGTGTCATCTTATGATGACGTACAAGAATTGACGCGAAATCTTATACTGAAATTTGTAAGTGAAATAAGGAAGAGCTGGAAAAGACAAAAGTATGCGTGAGTGAGTGGCTTAACAGAAGAAAGACAAGGTGGAGCCATTGTATCAGGACAGTATTACACAAATATATATCAAATATTAACAATTTAAACAATAAACAAACATCCAACAAACCACTGTTTATCACCAATCCGCTCACTCGCTCGGCAAGTAGTTCTGAGTGGTGGGAGGGCCATTTTTTTACTCCTCGTGCAAGTTGACTTGCCTGGCAGGTTGACAGGCAGCTTGCCTGCAAATTTGTATGGATGTAATTTATTTTCTCTACGAGTTTTTAAGGAATTTTCCTGAATATTTGTCTAGTGTTCAAATGTGGATCACCTCCTTACAGGAAACAACGCTTCTAAATATTTGTTTTCAGTTGACACATTTTTTCTGCGACCTGATTTAGATACATCCTTCACTGATCCAGTTTTGATAAACTTTTTCACTAACTTACTGACAGTAGATCTTGTTATGGAATTTCTATTAGGATATAAATTATTACATGTTTATTGTTGACTTCTACTTTTTATATTATAAGCAGTGGCAGCTCGTTAGGGTGGGTAAAGCTCCGAAATTATGACATTTAGGTATAGGAACAGCTGTATGAAAAATAATCTGTATCACAATGATTTCAAAAGGGCATAAAATATACAGGGTTATTAATTTTAAAAACAATAACTATAATTACTGTTTAGATATTAATGTGTAAAATTTTCCTGCAGTTATTATAAAATCCTTAGGTGAGGACAAAGCTAATTATCCAGTAAATCCACAACCTTCAACAACCAAGGCTAATTATTATTCTACAAGACACAAACGTTCCACTGAATCATCATATCCGACAACGGATAAAGCTGAGTCACCGACCAATACGCAAGCCCAGGATGACGTTACTTCCAAACTAAGACAATATTTTCTAGAAGAGGAGAATAAAGAAAGATCAGCTCATTATAATGAGCTCAAAAATCGCCTGAATAGAATTAAATCCCAGTTAGGTGAGCCAATTCAATTTGTTTATATTAAACTACAGTAGTGTTTTTTTTTAGAAAAAGAATCTTCCTACAGCCAAAACCAGATGGAGTATTGGCCGTTCCAACAGTACCAAGAGACTCCTAATAAATATCCAGCATATACCCATACTATTTCACCTCATTTAAATTTGGCAAATGCTCCACGTGAAGACATTTCGACAACAATAATTGTGAGAATTTTAGAAAAAGTTATAGCAGCCTTACCGAAGATTATTGGAAAGTTGTTTGGTGTTGGTGTACAAAAACTAATTGATAACGTTGATGGAACCTTTGAAAATAAACAAGAAGGAAATAGTTATGGGTATAACTATGGGGTATCTAATAATAACAATGAACTACAATCAAACTTTCATAAACTAGGCATCTTTGGGTATCTCCCAATTATATTTTTAAATATTATAAACACCCTTACGAATATTTGTAAGTCGTTGAAAAAAAACAAATTTTTCGCGAGTTTTATACTTCCTGGCTTTGTTGTACTGCTTGTATCCGGTGCAGTTGTCTTTCTAATATGGTGGCTTCAACCTGAGGAGAATTCCATTTCTATAAAACAAATTGAAACCAACAAAATTGCAGGAAATTCAGCTGATTATATGTACGACAACTATGGAAGATATGCTGGTACAAATTATAGAAGTAGCTATAGACCCTATCCGGTGTACGATTTCAACCGAACTCCCTGGTATAATAATAATTATTTGAGGAACTATAGAAGTTTTGATGGAAGGACAATTAACAGGTTAAATAAAGCTTCTAGCGCTGAAGGCTTTCCAATAGTTTACTACAGAAGTTATTTTGAGGATGGTTCGAAACGGGTTTGAATATAATTGTACTTTGTGGGATTGTGAATAAAATATATGAAATAAATCTGTGTTTTACTTCTAGGTATTGAGTTTAATGTGCCAACTTTTAGGTTAGGACTGACTAGGCTAATTAGTAATTACCTATACAACCCACAAACATGATCATTACTTTATAATAATAATAATAAATGATGTACAGCTGGGTACTGAAAATTTTAGTAGACACACACGGCCAGAGGACTTCGACAATTGCGGAACTAGCCAAACGTTACACCCATGCTCAATGCCTCAAGAGATGGGATGGAATCAAAGCATGCAGTCTCGCTAGGATGACTCTTGGCGACCATGGGAAGCTGAGGTCGAAGAAATATTTGGCGATGACCAGGAAAAACATACGTTTAACATAAGGATTTCTCACTGGCCACTGTCAACTAAGGAAACACCTCCATACTATGGGTCTAGTGGACACACCTCTATGTAGAGTGTGTGATCAGGAAGATGAAACTGTCAGGCATGTCTTAAGCGAGTGTCCGGAGCTATCGTCAATAAGAGAGTGTGTGTTCGGTGAGTCTTGGCCTGCCGATATAAAGGAGTTGTCTCCTAGTGACCTGTCCACCTTACGGGGAAGGACAGGAAGGACGATGACCTATGAGCACAACTCGAGAGGATATACAATGGGTCACATGTGGCCAAAGTGCTGTGAGACTACACTCACCCTCCCTACTTTACAGATACAGATGCCGTGCAAAATCGAGGAATCTACAAATACAGTTGATAGACCAGAAGCGAAATAAAAGGTCAGTTTACTCAAGGGTAAACCAGTTGAACGCAGGAAATCTTGCCAAAGCAATTAACAGCTACGCCACGGCTCTGACATACTCATTCAGAATTCAGTGGACAAGAACAGAACTGGAAGAGATTCAAAGAACAGCACGAACGATGATGACCAGACAGTTGTCGCTACCCGACATCATCAGTTATTAGGACCATATTGCCAAGAAACAAAGGACGGAGCCTAACCTAGATTAGATTAGATTAGGATTGGAGTTGCCCTTTGTCCTATCCCACTTCGACCTTTGCAGACTTATTGTGGTCCTCCATATATTTAGACCTCGATATCTAGCTTTATTCTCCGAACAAGTGCAACCGTTCTCTTGCATTCGCACTCACAAAGTATGTGCTCCGCGGTTTCTACTTCTTCCTGGCAGATGTTTCCTCAGCCTGCAATGTCCGGACCACAGACCATCTACCACCAGGTCCGGCAAGCATCAGCCACCATCAGCCTCGTCGTTTCTCGACTTTGACATAGTAGGAGCCTAATCTAACACACATAATTGATTTATCACCTCAAACAAATATCTAAAATGCAAAAATTCGTCTTTGGCAAGGCTAAATTTCTTGATAAGAAACTTGAAATTATTGCAGGCTAGGACAAACAGGCTGGGTGGATCCATAAAGTGCCTCATGGTCGACATCATCACGACCATATCTACAAGGAAGCACTCTAATGGAACATTGTTTCCAGAAACAGAAGGATTTATGATAGAAATCGAAGACAAAGTAATCAATATTTACAATTAGAAGAAATTTGCCATAAGGGATCCAAAGATCGTGTTGGAAAAGTGCAGAGTGTGTCAATAAACAACTTAGACGTTACAGAAAAATTTATATAGCAGAGTTGTGTAACGGGTGGTCCCAGTATTATCTCTGGTCCCAGTTACCAATATTGCCACTATATTTTGTTGCTTTGAGATAGCAATGTAGTAGTACTTTGCTACGTAGACGTTACGTGGCCGCCTATTGGTATGAAATTTAATTTCGACTTTTTTAAACATATTCATATATTTTTTTAATAAACCAGAGCGAATTTAAGTAAATTGAAAGTGCAGTTGACTTTATTTTTAAGCGACATTTCCAAATCTGTCATTATTTCTTATGAACGTTATTTGTTAAAAAAGTGATCTCGCGTTTGATAGATGTTGCAGCATATAAGTGCCGCTACTGAACGATTTCATCTTCATGTAATATAAAAAGTAGGTAACAATAAATCTGTCAATTTGACTTTCAGATAACTATTTCATTTATATTCTGTCGCCAGAAAAACAAACCCGTGATAATCGATCAATTTTATCTAGATCTTATTATTAGGCGATTTTTATAAAAACAAAACTGTAAAAATACGACGTCCTACAGGCTACAACGTATTTCCGACAATTCGACGAACGACTGGAATTTGTAAAGATGAAAACAAGTCTTTTTAACAGCTACTGATTTATTATGTGCCAACATTACAAATAAAAGCCAAAAGCCATGGCACATAAAAGCAAAGAAACTTTCAGCAATCGCAAATATCTATATATTAAAACAATGGATCTTCCATCAATTTAAACTACAATATGTTCGTTATTATTTAATAATTCAATTTAACATCACAATGATAATTGAAAATATAAAAGCAATGGTAAACTTTTTGAATAAGAAGTATAAATATGCTTGTTTCAAAATTGAGCAGTTTTAATTTGTTTTTGTTATAATGTTAATAACGCAATGGACGAAGGGAATTGCTGACAACATAACGAACAAAAAAATACTGAAAAAGGTTAGTCGCATAAGGAAGTGGTTTTTCCAATCTATTTGTGTTTTTCTTATGTTTTGAGTCTCTTTACCACCCATGTTGTACCCGAAAAGTTTGGAGTTTCAAACGAGAAGTTTGCAAGTCTATTTAGTTTGGGGTATTTCGCATTTTACAGTTGACGAAAAACTAATGACAGCTATCAATACAGGTTTGTTTGGCTTTGTTTGTGTTTCGTCAACTGTAAGATGCGAAATACCTCAAACTAAAAAGAAACTTTTCGGGTACAACATAGGTGGTAAAGGGACTCAAAATATATAAGGAAAACTGAAAATAGATTGGAAAAACCACTTCCTTATGCGACTAACCTTTTTCAGTATTTTTTTGTTCGTTATGTTGGCAGCAATTCCCTTGTATAGAACTCATCCATTTCTCTACTTATTTATACAGCGAGTACTTAATGTTATCAATACGACAAGAGTATTGCTGCTTTAACGTAATTTGTGCCACCCACAAACTGACACCTACTTAGCTAGGTAATAGATTGGTAGAAAATACATCAAATTTATAATTATCGAATAAATAATTTGATTAAGTATATTTTATTCGACAAGGAGGTGGTTTTTTTAATGGTATTCTCTTTATTTAGTTTGTATCTTGTTCTTTCTGCAACAGATTCCACCACCATATGTGAGGTTAAGAAACACTTCTATGGCTGCCATTGCGCGTGCCTTCATTGCTCCTGTGAAACATATACAGGCTAGTATTTGAATTTACAAGAGGTTTCCTCGCGTGTTCATACACTATTATTACTATTACTATGGCAGTGTACATCAGGCTGAAGAGATTTTTGGGTTACAGCCCCAATTTCTTGCCAGATTCCTGCACAACATTAGAGCCGTTTTTAGTTTGTATATAATCTCCTTTTCGTCTTACTTTCACAGTATCACAGGGGATTACTGCCTAGTAGTCAAACCTAGATACTTGATACTTCGTTCCCATCAAGTTTCATGTTCTTCTATTTATTGCTTTCTTGGCAGCCTTATGTTAAGTGTTGTCAAAAGCTCTTTCTATTTCCAAACATGCACATACTACATTTTTTTGGTTTGGTTGTTTAGAGCTTCTCGGATAACCTCCGTTAGTTGTACCTACTAGAGCAGTCTCCTTGGATCTGCTTGTCCGGTAAGCATTTTGATACGGGTGGAGAAGTAAAATCTCTCTGATTTCCCATCTAATATAATAGATTTTTCCATCGTTTCGAGCACAAAGGATGTTGAACTAATTGATCTGAAGGATTTGGGGTTTGTTGTGTCCCTGTTTTGTATTGATTTAATGATTCTTACTTTTATAAAATCTAAGCAATTGAAACAAGGTCAAATAAGCACTAAATCAAATAGCTCAAATGACTTCGATTTGTCCTATTGTGATCCTTCATCTGCTTCACCTTTTGGCAAAGTACAGACGCCATAAATATAAAAATTAAACTGTTTTTTTGGCATATTTAATACGACCTGATTAGGTTACAGACCTAGCTCCATAATAACAGACAATAGGCTTTCTCTGAAAAGCAACACCGTGACAGTCACATTATATATTCTCTAGGCTTGTCCTCCTAAACTGAAAAATCTCAAAAGATATCAAGGCAATACCAAAAAAGAGCATGTCAGAAGTGTTTCGAGGATTATAAAAATCAGCAATAGTGATTATACAGATTGCGAAAATCCTTACAGAAGTATGCCGGGTTATACAAGTGCGACAGAAAAACAGCTGAAAGAGAGAGAAAGAATAATTATGCGCGGTCATTAAGGCGTGTACTTTGTTTCTCCTTATTTCCCGAGACTGGCCGAAGCTCATTGTCCCCTATTTTAACCGCTGTTGCCAGAAGCGCAGATTCATTTGTACAATAGTAGTTTGTACAACTAGTGCGCAAAGCGTCACTTTTCCCACGAGCGCAGAAGTTTGTGGCACGAACCGTAAGGCGAGTGCCGCGTACAAGTTGTACACAATATTTTTACAACCACATTTATTAATGAAAGAAATACATTAGCTAGAGTATTTTCAATGTCCGAATTGGACAACTCAAAAGATAAATTATTTTCATCTTGGTTCATGATTACTAAAATAATGCTTAATAGATTAATGTTTTAATAATTAATAAATTAAAATAAATAATGAAATAGATAGTTTACTTACTTTTAGTTTCAATTTAAAAATTGTATACTAAATAGGAATTCAATTAAGTTGAATTGTCAAAAAAAGTTGACAGGTCATCTTTGTTTGACATTTCGGTGCGGAAAAGTGCCATAGCGTGTACTTTTCGCATTACTTTTACAACGGTTATCAAAAGTATTGAGAAAAGGCCTGCTTTGCGTATAAAAATTTGTGTAGAAAAGCGTGTTTTGCATAGTGGTTGTAGGAAAATGATATTTTTGTCTCGTTATCGTTGACTAGTTTTTCAAAGTCATGCACAATAGGTAAAACAAAACACTTTCATCCGGCAACATTGTCTGAAAATTCCGCCAGCCTCGGGAAATAAGTATACACCCCTAAGTGAAACAAAGTGATGACCGCGCACAATTATTCTTTCTCTCTCTTTCATATATCCTTGTCGTACTTTTGTAATCCGAGGCGAGGGTTCCATAAGAATTTTCGCAATCTGTATCTAAGGGGGAACGCTTGGAAAGAGAAAAATAAAGTCACATTTTTATTGGGCGTACCTCGTATATAAAGATTTCCAATCAGACCAAATGCATTAGCCGATCGAAGACGTACAATATTTCGATGGTCCTGGCCAATTAAAACATAAATTTAATCAATAGAACCTACTTCGAGTTAGGCGTGGTTATTGAGGTTTGGTCATAAATCATTTTTAGTAACATGTGTTATCAGAGGATGCAGCTTAAAACTTTACAAATTGCATTGCATTATATGTGCAACCATATAATATGTAAAGTCGTTATTTTTGACTGGTTTTAAAGATGGAAAATATATTATTGTTGACTTTTTATCCAAAAGATTGGAAAGGTCGTACTTTTTCACTGGCAAAGTCAGCTGATTATTGTGCTTGACAAAATTACAAAGAATTACCGCTTGAATTTATCCATTTCTCTGTAATAGGTAGAAAGCAAGCAAGAACCTTATTCCATATACCACTGTATTCCCGCATCTATACACTTAATACGTTTTAGATTTGGTTAAAAAAATTTTGAATTAAATTCATATTTTCTGATATATCTGGTATATGGCTTGAAAATTTCGATAACTGATGGCTGAATTTTAGGTTTTAAGCCTTCCTGAACCTTTTATGAATAATAACTTTCTTCCGTAGAATCAATAATAAAAAAAAAATCACATATGCAACGAACTTATAAGGGGTCACACTGTATATGGCGGTGCCTGGCACGAAACCTAATGTATGTATGTATGTATTTTGGGGTAACATTCACTGAGACCTAAAAGATCTATTGTGCCCACTTACTTCTACTTAGTTTCTGAGGAGAGTCTCTGAAACCAGCAGCTCCTTCAGTCCTATTTCCAGGAGGAATTTCAGGACATCTGCAGGTCTAAACTTGGATAATATGTTCCTCTTCTATCCAGTAATCTCCCAGGTACTGTGCTCTAGGATTCTGAGGTACTGTGTGCAGTTGGAAATTATGTGGATGAAGGTTTCTTCTTCCATGCCACAAAATCTACACTCTTCTTCCTCCACTATTTTGATCTTTTTCTGTTAAAACTCTGTTAAAACTCTTAGCGCAGTTTTACTTTGACTGATGCATTCATTTGATCTTAACAGGTTGTAGTCACCCAGAAGAATCTTTGATTGTCTAAGCCCTACTAGCTATTTTCAGTAGTCAGATCTTCTCTTTCTTTCGGCTTCACCTATTTCTTCCAATATTACATTGGAGCTGATTCCGCAAAAAGGTTCAGACCCCCAGAAAGGTATTTCAGTCCCCCTCTTTGCTAGTTCATCTGCTGTTTCATTTCCTTCTCTTCCAGTGTGTCCTGGAATCCATAGTAAGATAACTTTATTGTTCTCGCCTAGTTCATTGAGTTTATCTAGGGCCTAGATTCTAGGCATTCCCACACCATTTTGCTCAGTTCTTTAATGGCTGCTTGACTATCTGTCATTATGATAATTCTGTATTCTTTATCAATATTGAACTGGGCGCACTTTCTTATGGCGTGGATTTCCACATGAAAGATACTTGGGGTTTTTCCCAAGCTTTAACAGAGTGTTCACGTAACCTAAAAATATAAGAAATATTGACAAAATATATTTACAAAAAATTATTTTGATCTCTACTTCCTAAATGTAACGGTTTTCAAGTTGAACGATTCACCTGACAATAAAGGATTTGGGTCCTTTCCCTATTCCTATTTTCGCAGAGAAATGTATCCTGTCGTCAACCGTGTTATTTGACCCATTTTAGACAGAGTTTCAATTTCTTTTTTGTCCCCTGACGCGACTTCGTCCTTTACACGTTTACCGGTTCTGGACTGGCAATCTATTAAGTATAAAACCTTCAGGGGTTGGCCTGTTTAAAGGTGAAATGCACAGAAATCCAAATATACATAAATAAATATTTATAAAGTAAAATTTTAAAGTCTCATAAATATATATACCAAACATATTCATAAATTGTCAATTGGGAGACTGCTTTATCGTTTAAAGAATTTCAAATTATTAATAAATCACAATGTACAGGGAGATTGATAAGTATTGGGGCGTAGAGCAAGTCTCAGAGTCATAACAGCATTTCAAATTGAATTCTGTATTTTATTTTATTTTAAAACAAATTGTTGATAACGATGTTAAACATATTTATATCTTATTTTTGCTGAAAGTAATCGTAATGGAAATAAGTATATATGTACTATCAATTAATTTTTCTATTAAAAAAAGCTATTTGTCTTATGTGCATTATTGAAATTACTTTTCTTTCATTGGAATTGAAGTAACTTTAATGAAATTTTATGTAATATAGAGAGATTTGAATTGTAAGGAAAATGTTCATTCTCTCGGATTTCTTGTTTTGAAAAATAAGTGTAATCCCAAGATTTTGATGAAAAGATTTTTTGTTGATTGTCCCAGAAGTCTGAAAGTTTTGAAGAGAAATGTTCAAATCAAAAGCAATCATGAAAAAAGGATGATAATTTAAGTTACGTAGCTGGTTAGACTAGATTTTCAAATATTGTAGAATTTTAATTTATCTGAATTTTGACTTTACACTGAATTAATTTGAAACTGTCGTTTAATTCGTTTTAAAATATGTTTTAATAAAGTTATGAAATTATTTTTTTTATCTATTTGTATTGTAAGAGAGTTTCATTTTAATACAAATTTTATTTCATTGAATCTGGTTATCTTAAAATATGAAGAGGTAAAGTTTGTCCAAAATCAATTTGTTCATCTGCTGTGCCAATTCGAAGGAAAAAGCCGGTAAGGGAGACCAATAGGTACTTCAACTCCTGCATTTCATTTTGAACAAACTTTACTTAAGTACCTACAAAAACCTGAATATTTAAAAACTCAAAATGTCCGCTATCCTAAGCGATAGTTCACGCCTGTAGCCAAGGAAGGCGCTAGCGAAAACTTCATAGTCACTGTCATAGCGTTGTCTATGGTTTATGTCACAGACTGCTCTTTCTTTATTTCTCTGTCTATGGACTCTAACCTAGCTTTTAATGAGAACTCAACGTCATAATTATAAACAAATAATAAATTAAATAATGGACATAGATCCAGTAGATTTTTTTCCTGGATACGATCCGTGTGCATGCCTTGGAAGGTGCAGATGTGTTCAGGAAACTCGATCATGTAAGTACATTGCCACAAAGATTTAAATAATAATATATATTCAGTTATATCAATATAATTTTGAAGTTAATTTAGGGCAACAAGTTTAAAATACTCAACAATGCTAGCATGTTTATTCTACATAAGTACTCTTACAATTATTGTATTTTTCAAAAAAAAACATTGTATTTTCAGTGTCATTCGTAGCTACTTAAATGTTTTGAAGCGTAAGATATTCGTTTTAATAACTTCAACTATTATAATCAAATGCCGTAATTTAAGATATTATACAGTCTCTCTATAAGCATAAAGTATATAAACTTTAAAAAATAATTTTAAACTTGAAAAGTCTATAAATGACATATTGATATGTGGCGGCATCTATTGGCGGACGTTAAAGTATATTTACTCTCGATTTTTGAATATATTTTAGATTATTTTCTCTCTTGAATATCCCTTCACAAAACATGAAAAGAATTTAAGTAATTAAAATTTTATACCGACTAATTAGCAACCTTGTTTTATAATATAAATGTAAGTCATTATTGTTCACCCAGCGAAAGAATTCTTCACAAAAGAATTTATAAAAAAACGATGTCAGATATTTAAACACAAAAGTTTATTAAAATATATAGCACAAAAGAGAATCAAGCCGTTTTGTTATATTTGAAATAACTACTCAATTTTACAATCGGACAACACTCTAACAGGGTTTTCTAAATTCTTTTGAGGGCTTGTTTTTTCCGAGAGTTCAGTTAGGTATTTTGAAAATACAGTGCCGCATTCAATATATTTTTGTGCAAGTAGAATTCAAATTTTGAAATAACTACTGTGTAATCACGTGTCGTGCAAAGAACGCTTGTTTATCATCAGATTCACTAAACCACAATTAATTAAATGCGGAAGTACTTATGACTTTATTGGTTTTGTTTAAATTTATTTACTTATAAAATGGTATAGATACCTACGTTCCATAAAACTTAACTGTTTTCATAGGTTCTTGGACATCTTGTTTTGCTGTCGCCGTGTCAATAATAATTTGTGGAACTGGTCTGTATTGTAAGTATCTTATACATAGATAGATATAAATACTTATGGAATTACTACATTGACAATACCTCTCCAAATTTGAGAGTAATATTAGGGAGAGGCATAGATGGGATATAAGATTGAGAAGGATTGGATGTGAGGAGAGTCAAATAATACTGGTGTATATGTGTGTGTGAGAGGGAAATATTTATGCCCAGAGCATGAGATTTATTAATTTGGAATAGGAACATCAAAATTTAAATTTTTTGTAGGATAAAGGGCAATTTAAGCAGATTGATTCAAACATACCTTAATAATTATTTCTTATGTAATATTTAGAATTGCCTAATATAGATACTTTTAGATTATGAAGAAGTTGGTAAAAACTTCCTTGAAAAGTGGAATCATCCTACTAATGAAGGATATTGCATAAAACCCGAACAGTTCCATGCCATTAAAAAAGATTTGCAAGGGTTACAAAATAAACTTGATACAACGGAAGTGTGGCGGTAAGTGTGTAATAATATATTATTAAACGAGCAATTTATGATAGCCATTATTCACGATGGGTGACGGAAGTCACCCGAGTGAATATTGGACATAAATTGCGAGTGGAATACTATACTTTGTCCACGACTCTTAATTTCTTTATTAAATAAAATTCAGTAACGATTTGGTATTACTAACCTCAAAATGTTGTGGTAACTACATAAAATAATTTGACATATATATATAGAGATGGGCAATACTGTGTAAAGTATCAATACAACGTACCGTTATAAATATATTGTTTTAAAATACTTATTATTAGAATACTTATTATGAAAAACATCATTACTAAAAATTACAATATTTTATCGATACGATATATTTCAGAAACAGATTAAATGTAGATATATTAAATTCTTATATGTTTCTACAGTCTTCAAATATTTCCAAAGCAGTGAATTCCGTTTCCTCTGCTTTGCTAAAGTATCTACCATTTCATTTCCCCCAATATTTGTGTTCAGCCAAAGTTAAGAGTTTTTTCCAAGACAATCTGTTCTTGGATCATGCTATGATAAAAATCTTTTGGAACATCAGCTTAATAATTCAAATTGCAATTTTTAGGAAACATCTTGACAGTCTTTACTCGAAAGCTTGCCTTCAAGTAGAAATGATCATTGACAGAAGAGTGAAAGAAGCATTGGACATATATGATTCTGACAAAATTGGATTGTTTGGTAGTTATTATATTCATATACAATTTCTTTTATTGTTATATAATAGTAGTAAGTGGTAGTTACACTCCATTTCAGTCATTTCACGTAAAAAGATGCAACTTGAAGTTGCAGTCATCTGCATAAAACGGCCGTTACGAGGAGACATAGATAAGCATTTTGGTTTCTGCGCAAGACAGTTGGCAAACTTCATGTGTCTTCTTCTCATGTGAACTTGTCCAGAACTTTCACTATATATACCTAAACTGATATAAGTTTCTTCTCCAGATTTTGCTGCTGTGTATGCTAGCGGTTCTATAGTATCTACTCCAGAAACATATCCATATCCTTTGAACAAAACTATTAGCATTTTCAGCGTAGTAAACATAAATGTTTTATCGAATCCGGAAAATTTGTTACAAGTTAGCAATCTACCCGGCAATTGCTTCGCCTTTCATGGTAGCCAAGGAAGGATCCGCATTAAATTGGGTAAAAAGATTTCGATTAAAGCCGTCACTCTAGATCATCTTAAACTTCACACTGACAGAAGCAGCGCCCCGAAAGATTTTGAAGTATACGTGAGTATTATATTATCTGACATTTAAATGTCAAAATTTATACTTTATGAGACAATAATTTTACCAAATTTGTACAGTGGCTAGCTGTTGTACCTATTCTTGTCCAAATAATGCCTGTATTCCCCAATTTGCGCAGGTGCCATCTCATTGGACCGTGACCAGTGGGAAGACACGTTATTGTTCTGATTTACGTCACATACAATAACAATCGGAAGGGTTTCTTGCCATAGATGTAGGCGCAGCTTTTGTGCGCAGTGACAGTCTATCGAAAATAGGATCACATTTCGACGTTGCAAGATCACGCTTAGATTGTTGTTACTTTTCATCTCGTTAGGAAGCTGTTGCCAACTAATTTTAGGATCACAACTTTCAAGTGTCATTTAAATAGAGTATTTGACAATTTTTTTAAAATACCGATTCTCTTCACCTTTCTCTTCGTTTTTGTTTGATCTTGTAGAGAATGCATCCTCGGAAGGCAGATTTAGTAACTCCTAGTTCGATTTCTGTGCCAATACATAGACTTGATCAACCAAATCTAGTTCGATTTCTGTGCCAATACATAGACTTGATCAACCAAATCTAGTTCGATTTCTGTGCCAATACATAGACTTGATCAACCAAATCTAGTTAGTTCATCAGCTTTTCCATTGTCCTCGATACCTGTGTCCTGGAGAATGTAATCTCAAAGGACCACATTATTATAGATCTGAAAAGATCGCAGTGGAAATGTCAATAACCAACTCATTAAATCTAATCTCTTCTATACCTCATTTAAAAACCAGAAGGAGCAATTTGAATTTAAGTTGGCAACTCTGTAATCCTCTGATTGGTCAGATTCAGTCCAGTTTCACACAACACTTTCTAGTATTGACAACAGCTGATAATTTCCATTTTTGATAGTTCTGACAGATGAATATAATTAATTTTGTCATCGCATCGCCAGTTCTTCGCTTAGTCCGGTAAAACTATGTAAGGCATTTGGGACCGTCAAAAATCAAATACATTCATTTTATATTTAAAATAAACATCTAAATAATCTACTGAACAGACGAGAAATCGACTTATGGCTATGGGTGGCTGATTTCTTTATCGATCAAGGCATATTTAATAGATTTGGAACACGACTACTTTTTCGGAACACACCCTTTAGTAACTAATCTAGTAACTTTTAGTGGCGTGAGAAAGGCTTTTCAACGGTTGGTTAGGTTAGTTCATTTAAATACTTTTATACATACATATTTCGAAAAATGTAGCAAGCATGACCACTATCATCAAATTGTTATAGACCCACAAACCTAACCTGATCTAAATGTAAATTTTATGTAATAATGAAGTAATTTTTTCAGGGTCTCTCCAATCCATATGCCCAATCGGAAATATTAATAGGGAAATTCACATATAAAATAAATGGACGATCTTACCAAACTTTTGAAATAACTGGATGTAATGATTCTCTAACGTTTGAATATGTGGAGTTATACATATTGAATAACTATGGAAAAGAAGAATTCACTTGCTTATACAGATTCAGAGTCCATGACAAGTATATTGAAAGAAATTGATAATTTAAGTATAATAAAATTATTTATTCGAGTTTTAACATGATTTTGAGTTAACTGTTTAGCTGAAGTATGTACGAAGGTGTTACCCCAGTGGTCATTTCGACACTGCTTCTCTGTAATAGATGAGTTCAGTCTAAGGTCAGTGTGGCCAACAAAAAGTGGGTTTTTCTGACAAGAATGACAGTTAAGGTCTACTGTTCTATATTGCTTTATTAAAATAATGAATATCTCCCCGAAGCGTAAATCTTGAAATTCAACATTACTTTTTAGCTGAATACTCAACATATCGATGGCCAATAATTCTAGGAACTCTTGGCATGTCACCATTTCATTTCTGTTATTCAGTCACTAGTTATGTCAAATGTCAGTTATATTTATTTTTGTTGATATTCGTTTAATTGTGTATGTCCATTTTCAATTAGATTTTTGTAGCATTTCTAATTAGCTGTATCTCTATTCTTCTAATTACTTATTTTACTGACATTTGACAGAGCTAGTGACTGAATAACAAAAATGAAATGGTGGCATGCCAAGAATTCCTAGAATTATTTGGCCACTGATATGTTGAGTATTCAGCTAAAAAGTCATTTTAAATTTCAAGATATACGTTTCGGGGGTGTCTTCATATTTTAATAAAGCAATATAGTCTAATATAGATGTTCGCAATGATAAAAAACATACAAAATCTTATGTTTTAAACAGTAGACCCTAACTGTCATTCTTGTCAGAAGAAACCACTTTTTGTTGGCCATACTGCCCTTAGACTGAACTCCCCTATTATCGCGTCAGACACATTCAAATACAATGCAGGGTCGACGGAGGGTTAATATTAACAACATTTATAAATATATATTTTTTAAACTTAATAATTATCACAGGTACAACTTCTAATAAATATTTCATGAATCTTACACTTGGAGCTATTCAAAAAATCCCTGTATTTTAGAACATCACTAGCCATTTCTGCCAACATGAAAATAGCTCCAATAATATTACCACTGGTTAGACTTGGAATCACAGATCCATCAACTACGAACAAATTGTTAGCACCCTTAACTTCAAAATTGAAATTAACCACTGTAGTTTCATCTTCTTGAGAGCCCATTTTGCACGTACCAACTGGATGGTAGGAGGTAATCGTTAGATATCTCACATAACAACTCCAATATTCTTTTGAACCAAACTGAAATTTTTTACACGGCGGAAATATATGATCATTTAAAGTTGCACCTAATTCTTTCATTGCTATGGTATTGACTAGTTTTGTTATTAAATCTATTCCTTTCACTAATACATCAACATCTTGTTGATCTGTTAAATATTTGGGATCAATAAGAACCGAACTGCTGAATTTATTATCTTGAAGACGTATGTTACCTCTACTTTTTGGGTGCAAAAGAACAGGTAATATTGTGGCAGTAACTCTATCATCTAATTTGGCAAAATAATTGTTGAAAGTTTCATCTGTTATGCCCATTAAGTTTCGAAGATATAAACCATTGTCTTCATTTATTCCTAAAGGCATGACCATAAACTGAATATCAGGTGGAGCATCCCATTTTCCTTCAGTGTTAAAATAAGCCAATACATCGCATCCTACAGTTGTCCAGGGACCAGAACCACTCCAGAAATATTCAATTGGGGAATAAAGGGAAAGTAACTGTTTTATGCCTATCCCCACTGAGTTATTCAACAACACCAAATCGAAACCGGTGGTGAGATGATCTTGCAGATTTTCTCCAACTGGTAAATTTATCTTTGTTTTTATATGCACAGCATCTAAATGCTCTTTTGGACCAATTCCCGAATGTAGTAGTATTTTTGGAGTGCCGACCACACCTGGAATTAATTAATAGAATTAAATAATGTGAGGCTGTAATTCTAAAGTTCACTGTATGAAACATCTGAAAATACCTGCTGATAAAATTATCCCTTTGGTTGCTCTAGCAATATAGTATTGTCCTTTATAACTATACTTAACCCCATAAGCTTCAAAGTTATTATGCAATAAAATTTTTTCAACAGTTCTACCAGTACGTATTACTATATTTGGTTTATTTAATTTCAACAATGTATGTGCTGGAGTCCATCTTTGCCCATTTTTTAAATTAACTTTAGGTAATCCAAAACCTTAAACAGAAAAATTTTAATATGGATTGATGTTTGTGTCAAAATTGAAAGATTATTTAAAATCACTTAATCATAAACTTACCACTCATACAATTTTCAGTTTCGTTTGTAATATTGTATCCCAGTTCTTTGGCAGCATTTAGAACATACTCAGGTAACTTTGACAAAAAAGTTAAGTTGCTGATATAAGTTGAACCAGAAGATCGCTCTGAAAATATCTATAAGTGAATTAAAAATTTACAATACTTAATTGGACGCTTACCTGTCTTCTGCTCTAATTTCTTGAAGTATGGTAAAACATCTTCCAGAAATGAATAACTATCTTTGTCTTTAAACCAAGAATGAAAATCTTCAGGGTGTCCTCTCACATATAGCATATTGTTCAACATAGCAGTTCCTCCTACAATTTTACCCATTGGCCATATACTTGCCTAAAGGCAGGAAAATAATAAATGAATTGATTATCAAATACAGATGATATATCACTTTAGGTGGAGGAATCTTACAACCTATTCATTTAGATTTTTTACTCTCACATACCTCTGAACACCAAAAAACTGTTGAGAGAGATGTATAGATAAAAGATCTATTGGCATCAGTATATTATAAACAAAATAATTCTGTGAAGTAAGAACCTATGGTAAGAACTTTCATTAAAGTGACAATTCAAATTTGAAAAAATAAACATTGTTTACCAAAATAAAAAGTTAGCTCACATTGTTGTGTAATGCAAAGCAACTGTTTTTCTGTGCAACAGTTTGATATTGCCAATCAAATGCTGATTTCTGCAACAAAATACCAAATGGTGGAATATCCAACAAATTATGACCATATTTGCCAGATTCCAGAACTAGAACTTCAATATTTTTACTTTCTGCCAGACGTCTACTTACAATGGCACCAGCAGATCCAAAACCAACTGAAAAATTGGAAACAAAATATACTGAAAGTACTTATTTCCAAATAAAAAATAAGTTTATTGTATTAGAGAGGGCTTTAGTATATATACCTAATAACTTACCTACAACATAATCGAATATTCTTTCAGTTTTATCTTTTTCTTCGCAGTTGTAACAAAAAAATAAATCGGCATACTGTAAATATTTGAGGAAAATTCCAAAACACAGTATGCTAAATATATATAAAAATATTAAAAGAGAACGTACATTCACGAGCATGTTAAGCAAATCCAATTAGTCAGAGAATTAGTTTAGTTCATAGATAAAAAATTGGTTTAGTTTACATGTTTAGTAATTCCATAATTTCGCCAATCTACTATTAATTATACTGTGCTACTATTTAATGTGTCGCGTACCTATGTGACAAAAATATTTCAAAAAGGTTTATACTGCTTGAAAAATGAATTCTTTAATTTATTATGATAATGTTAATATAATAATTTTTAATTTGAACTCAAATTTTTAAAATAGAAATTGGAGGTTAGATTCCTTTTCCTACTTTCTTCGTTTTTAAGTCAAGCACATTCTGTATTATCACAGAACTTGCCGTTAAGTTGCTTCAACACCATAGAGAAATATAATGCCACCTCTAACAGGTGGCCCTGCAACATTTTTCACATATTTTTCGTCTTGAATTTAGCGTCAATGAATTTAGTTTATTTGATTATCTTTGAAACAAATTTCCGATCATATTTCGATAAATGGATTACATAATAAATACCGTCCAAGATATTTGTAATTTTGCATCGAGTTGTGTATTGTATATGACAAGATTGACAAGCGACAGTTCAAAAACGTTGACGACTGACGTGACGTTCATAATCAAATCAGACAGAGACAGACACGCTCTTTTCTTGTAGCTCTCCCAAGTGGCATCTTGCTTCGTAAGTTTTTAAAAATTATTTTTAAAATATTATTACCATCATTCACTTTTATTAGTTTTACTTTGTGAAATGGAAGTACATAACAATAATTTAATTACCGATTTAAGTATTTTTACGATACATTAATAGTTTATGAAATAATATTGTATTACCAAAAATTTTAAGGTTAATTTTTGATGTTTTGTAACTGTGTTTTTCAGGTTTATCGTAACTCAAATAAAACGTAAAGATGTCGGGAGGAATTGAAGCGCTAAGCCTCAAAGAAGATGATGTTACCAAAATGTTGGCCGCTGGTACTCACCTTGGAACCGCAAATGTTGACTTCCAAATGGAACAATACGTTTACAAACGTCGTCCTGATGGAACTCACATTGTAAATCTACGTAAAACATGGGAAAAGCTCCTATTAGCTGCACGTGCTATTGTTGCTATTGAACACCCAGCTGAAGTGTTCGTAATATCATCTCGTTCTTATGGTCAACGTGCAGTTCTTAAATTTGCTGCACATACAGGAGCCACTCCTATTGCTGGAAGATTTACTCCTGGTTAGTTTACGTACTATTATATATTCTGTACAAGTAATTTTACAAATGATGATAACACTAAGGAACCTATGAGACGATGATTTCACTTTATAAAACTGACTAGAATATGTAAACATATTATGAACATATTTTGTATAGACATTTGTAAATTGTATTTTATTTTCAGGTGCCTTCACTAACCAGATACAAGCTGCTTTCAGAGAACCTCGTTTGTTGATTGTTACTGATCCATCATTTGATCACCAGCCAATTACTGAAGCTTCTTATGTAAACATTCCAGTAATTGCCTTGTGTAATACTGATTCACCACTCAGATTTGTTGATATTGCCATTCCTGGAAATAACAAATCTTCCCATAGTATTGGTTTACTTTGGTGGCTCTTGGCTAGAGAGGTAAGTAGATATAATGCTATTTAAAATTTCACAACATGTAAACCAAGAGAAAACATTTGCCGAGTTATATTTTTCTACTTTGTTTTTCTTGAGTTTGTTTAAAATTACTAACCAAAAGGTAAACAAGAAATCTAAATGGATTTTACTAGTTGCAAATCTAATAGCCAATTTTCAATATGATGAATAGTTGTTCCCACTTTAATGATCTTCCATGATTGTTAATAATTTTTCCACCTGAAATTTACTTTCCCCTTGAAATTGATCCACTTTATTGAATGTTTGGTGCAAAGTTATACTATTGTTTAGGTACTTCGTCTCAGGGGTATCATCCCACGTGACACCAAATGGGAAGTTGTTGTTGATCTGTTCTTCTACCGTGAACCTGAAGAAGCTGAGAAAGAAGAACAAGCTGCTAAAGAAGCAACTTCTACTTCTGTTAAACCTGCAGAAATTATTTCTGCACCATTAGAATCACAAGATATTACCTGGAATGAACCCGAAACAAATGATTATGCTGCTGATGTTACCCCAGGTAATTTTTAAATCATAATTGAGAGTTATTCATAAAACAGTTTATTTTGGTATTTTCAATGATTGCATTCACCTAATAGTGTAAATCTTATCACCCATTCTAGTAACAATTGAAATTCTTTATTTAAAAGATCTGCTAAACTTGGCTCTATCATATTTGAATAAACTGATTGAGATTAAAAGGATTACTAATTTTTAAATTTTTCAGCAGCTGCTGCACCTGCCTTTAACGTAGATGCTAAACCAGATTGGGCTGCCGAGGTTGCACAAGAACAATGGCCAAGTGCTCCAGCTGAAACAACCAACTGGGCTGGTTCTTCCACTGTCTGGAAATAAGTTGGATTGACATTGTGTGTTACACGATTTTCTATTAATAAAATTTTGAAAAATCAATGATTTTTATTGCAACTGGTTGTCTAATTTTTCAGCCAAAGACTATATCCAATTAAACGATATAGGGTGTGAAAGGAATGATGTTTTTCCCAAAAAATTGTATAATGAGTTGAGACAAATAATAATGAAATCTGAAGTTTTTAAAAGTTTCACTATGCTAAAGGTGTCAATCACTACTAGAAAAAGAATGGGAACAAGACATAAAAGTAGAATAGCCTATGTTTAGGGCAAAGAACACTTCAACATAGTGTTCCAAGGGGATCCATACTAACAAAAGGTTTTATCAAGGATGGAGGCGACGTTTGCCCCAAAATCGGGTCATGCAACAGCAATTCCTCTACAATATTGAAAAACTTACTTCTGATTGGTACATATCAATTCGATAGCAGTCCCCAATGATGAATAATCCTCCACCAAGACAGTGCAAGTTCCTACACAGCTCGGGAAACAATCCTCGATATAGTCCCGACACAACTTCCAAAACTTTTTTACTGTTCCAAGATTTATTATAAAAAAGGTTCGATTAATAATAAATTGCGTGATCAAAGGTTCTACTCCTCAGGGGGTGGTGTCAACGCATTCAAACAATCTATTTTGAATATACCAGCAAGTGAGTGGAGTAACTACTTCCAGAATTGGTTTTAAAGGAAAGATAAAGCCCACAACCTTTTTCAATGGATGCCTGCTTGTGTCTCCAGGGGCCATAACCGGGACTCGAAGATTCGCCTGCGTAGTACAGCTCAGTGTTGACACATGACAGAGTGTCAGTCATGCCGCCACCCCTACATAAGGAACTTTCCTCTACTCCTAGGTTGTAGAGGTATTTTCTCATACAGTAGTGCCCTGTTAGGAGTCCTGCTATCTTCCTTAGCCTACTCCTTGGCAGTTCAGTAGCTGCCCTAGCGTGTCCATCCCTTCAGTAGAAGTTTGGAATGTCTAGGACCCTGCAGAGCATTTCAATGAGCCAGGTGCTGATGCCTCAGTCACTTCTTTGTCTCCTTGCGTATTTTTTGTTTTGTTAGGCCCTTTCCGCAGCCAGGGCATCCGCCATCTCGTTGCCTTCAAAACCAGAGTGGGCTGGAATCCATTCTAGCCGCACCCTTGCAAGATTAGCAAATCGTTCTCGACATTCGTCAAGTCCTGAGTTGCTAGTATACCCACTCAGGGCTTTAATTGCTGCCTGACTGTCGATCCACATAACCTCTATCTAGGTTTATCTGCGCACATTCCAAAATAGCATATATCTCGGCCTGATATGCAGATACACCATCGCCCAATGGTACACAAATTTGGGTTCCTGGAGTAAATTCCAGCCTCTGCTCTATCACCGGTGCATGAGCCATCTGTGAACCAGACGCTCCCATTAGACTGTGTGTTTATTCTTATCTTTTCCTAGGATTCTCTATCCCGGATTATGGCCTTGTATGGGGTTGCGTAGTAGTACTTACACAGGCATTCGTCAGCCACTCAACAATAGTGTAAAAAACTTATCTACTGGGTTTTATAATATTTATAGCAAAAATAAACAAAACTGGGTAGAATTAAACGTAAACATTATTTTATTTGCAACAAAAATATATTAAACAAATATACAAAATAATTTACACGTATGCAAAAGTTACCCTTACTATATACAATTGTTTAAATTACCTATACTAAATGTTAGAAAGTCGGTAGTTCAATAAATACAACTATTACCAATTATTTACAACACTAAAAATGAAAAAGTACAACGACAAATAATGTAATCATCTCTTTATACAAATCTACAACCATTTACGTTGGTTGAAATCGGAGTTTAGTTACTAGTGTCAACTTTGACTTATTATTATTATTAAATGGATAATAGTATATTACGTAACGTGTGTGGTAAGAAGCATTTTACGCACGAATGGAAAAGTTACGCACGATGCCGCGTAGCGGCGAGTGCGTAATTCCGTGAGTGCGTAAAATGCTCTACAACACCAGTTACGTACTATACTTTACCTACGACCTACTTCTACATGTATTTATACTCTTATTATTGATAATACTTGAACAACATCAACAATATTTGGCTATTTCTGCGATTTCCATGATAATATTAAATCCATCTCACTTTCACTCGACATTTTTTTAATGAATAAAGCTTTCCACAAAATACACAAACCAGTTATAAGTTATAAGGATAATAAAAAAGTTTTAAAAGTTTCTTGACAGTTCTTACGCAAATCGCTATTGCAGCCTATACCTAAGTTTGATGTTTTGACGGCTTATGTCAGATTTTTGAATAAAATGGCGACGTCTATTGACAGTTGCTAAGATGTTGCTAGGGAAGCCGTGCGATTTACTTTACAGCTGTGCGTTTTTTTTACCGTGCGTAATAGACGTCATTACATTAGCGCCGACTGTGTGTTATTGACTGATTACTGGGGGGGTCGTAGGTAAAAGTGTTTACAAGCTAAATTTAAAAATTCATTAACTTACTTCTTTATGGAATCAATACTATATTTTATATGTGTACAGAATGAACAATTCATTCAAGGTACAGTTTATAGTTTCTAAATTAAAAAATCACACCAACTAAAATATTCTATTTTCTACAAACCATGTTTTAAATTACCTTCTTTCAATATAGGTAACGAAATTATTGTTGGACATGACGAAAATAAAAAAAATGTAACAGTTAGAACTCTTCATATATAGAGACAAAATTGTCTTGTGCTTTGAAATTGTAGTAGCCCTTTAAATTCCAAAGTCCAAAAACAATTTTGTTTCCATGTTAACAAAATGGAAAATAGAAATTATCAATGCAGCACCACTTAATATGAATAGTTCAAACACAGTATTTTATTTTCGTAATGTCCAACAATATTTTCAAAATATTTAAAGTAAAAATAAATTATCAATTTTTTTCAAATTTCTGTACACATCCGATACAAATTTAAAAGTGTTAAAATTTACATGAACATTTGGCATACTATAAATTGGGGCAATTTGACAAGAGTACATTTTGACTAAAAATTATTAGATATTTTTAGCAATCCACACTTTGATAATATACGTATAAGAGTATTTCAATATTTTTATTGCAATAGGTGCGTTTTTTTGTCCAAGATTTCATTTAATGTATGTAATAAGATATAAAGTGATGTAAGCACCAAAAAGAATGTCACATTCAATTGAAAAACCTGTCAAAATTCACAATTCCAAGAAAATATTTTAACATTTAATAGTTATTCTTTCCATAATCCCATGTTATACAGGGTGTAACAAAAAGGCAGGTCATAAATCATACCACATATACATATTCTGGGGCTAAAAATGACTCGATCCAACCCAAGTTACCCTAGTACAAATGTGCATGCGAAATAAGTTACAACCTGACCAGACGCCATTGCTTTTCCAGAATATTCGGTTTTCGTTAGTAAAACGGTGCCGACTGTGTATTCAAAAAAATGGGGGCCACTTCGAACATCTAATGAAAACTACACATTTGTGAATAAATAAGATTTAATCAAAAATTTGGGACCCTCGAAAATCTTAAAAATTCATTGACTTTAATTTTTGTTACTCGAAATTTTTTAAGCATAATGAAAAATAGGCCGTATCTCAATAAAAACTTATAATTGTAAAAAGTACTAGGGGACAAAAAAGATTCAAAAAGAATGTGTGAATAATGGTGCCACAATAGGCATTAAATTGTAACGTACACAAAAATTTTGAAGGGGTTTAGAGGATCTTAACTCCCATAAATTTTTAATGGGGTTCAATAATTCCTTAATTTTTTTTTCAAGATGCTCCTATCCTAAAAAAGCCACTTGTCAACTTCCATTATAATATGTCAAACAACTGTCGAAATATTTGAAAAAATCAATTTTCATTCGGTGACTTCGAAGTGTTGTAACTTTTTTCGCAAGCACATTAACAGCCGGTTTCACAATGTCGGGTTAACTCCTCGGGTCAATTAACCCTTACCTTTAAGGTTACCATCAGATACCGTTCCACAATTGTCAGTTCGTCTATAGGTTAGCTGATCGGAAGTTCAGTAGTAATTTTTGTTCAGTTGGTAGCAGATTAGGTATAATGATCAGATTTTATGGATAGTGACATTCAAAATCGAAAAAAAGAAGAAAGAGTTAACCTATAAAACCAATTTATTTGTGAAGTTGTAGTTTGGTATAATCTCTTTGGCTATCGAAATCTATGAAAGAAATCGAGATTGTCATATTCCTCAAAACAATCGTATCTGGGCCTTATCATTTTTGGTCTTCTTAGTTCCTCATCACTACTATACGCATTTACCTCATAATCGTTCATTTTCCAATCAAAAAAAAGCTAACAGATACCACGTTTTGTGACAGATACAGCAATAGCTTTAATTGTTAGGTTAGAATCTCCAGGTTATTATTATTACCACTAGATTTTCTAGTGGTTAAATATTCTGAGAGTTAACCATAACTTGAACCCTTCACTGAACAATGTGAAACACTTGTTTTGAGGTAACCAAGGGTTATTTGTTAACCTCAGGATAACTTGACATTGTGAAACCGGGCGTAAATTTGTACTAAGGTAACTTTGTACTAAGGGTTGGATCAAGTTATTTTTAGCCTCAGAATATGTGGTATGATTTATGACCTGTCTTGTATAACATTCACTAAAAACCAAAGAAAATTACATGTTGTTTAAAATCCCAGCAAATCAAATATTTCTTCATCGCCTCCACTTTATTTCCGACCCAAGTCTAACTGATATCACCGCATAGCACATGCGTCATCGATGAAGGGGAAGGAAAAATATAAGCTCACTTCATAGTGAGAAAATAAAAAAAAAACGCACATTATTATTCTAAGTTGTGATCTCGGTAAAAAAAGTACGCACCGTCGACAAAATCTCAGTTGCTACTTTCAAAGTTTCTAATTTCAATTGCCAACCCTTCTAGGGACAGAAACTTTGCGTTTCTATTGGTATAATCGTAGCACGCGACACCCAACTATTCAGAATGCAAAACAGCTGCCGCTAGAGCTGTTGTCTAATTTTTAAATTGGGCAAACGTACCTTTTTTGCATGGATTATGACTTATGCGAAACATTTTCAGACAAATACATTGGATGGGGTTGTTCGAAGTAAAATGTTCTGCTGTCTATTTTTTCCAACATTCTCTCTTATTCAAAGTGAAACAATAATGTAATACCTTCTCAATTAGTTCAAGATTCATTTTCATTGATGTTATCCTAGTTTCCCAAACAAATCTTTGTTTTCTTCGTAATCTGTGGATTTTTTCAATAACTAGTTTAGTTTATCCAATATCACACGGTTGCTAGTACGCAATAGATTTCAGGTGCTACAAAGGGCACCATTCCTTGAAATGTCTTATAATTTCTTCTCTACGGCTTATTTATTGTCTACGTGGTTAGCAATAGACCCTTTCATACAACCAATGCAGCTGGTTTATTTAATAAAAATAAACTTCTATTTTTGCTACGAAAACTCCAACTTTGAGGTGCAGTATTTCGAAAACTTCTGTCGATCGGACTGAGTGGCTATGAAAACTTTTATTATATGTATTGAGAAGTACGGCATATCAAATTTAAGAAAGGGGTCTGCGGAGATTTTTACAAAATCTGATAAAAGGAGGACATCTTATTTTTGTAATAAGCCAAAATCAATAACTTGTGGTTATCAGACAAACAAGTTATTAAATAGGCCAAACAATAGATATATTTTCATGACAAAAATCCTAGTAAAACTTTGCCATCTAATAAAAAACCTGACGCAAATATAAGGATTTTACCATAGAGTAATAAATAAAAGAGAGATTTTAAAACTGGCACAAAGTTTGTGCGCAGCCAGTTGAGCATGGCGCATCACAGCGACTAACTAAACTAACAAACCACGCCTCTAACCACACGAAAATTGTCAATATAATTTGAGGTTAGTCACGTGTAGTCACTTCTGAACATATCTATATGTTATTATATATTTTCATTTAATTCTTATTGGCCTCTATTTAAATTAATTATCTTTAACATTGGCACATATTATTATCATAGGTTTTATTATAATTCACCATAGGTAAGTTAAAAAAAGTAAAATAATGGAAACAATATTTTACATTTTATCGTTTTTTTGCAGACAATTAGGAAGATTTGCTAAAAGTTCTAGTTATGTGAAAAAGTGGTATTTTGAACATTGTTTGTGTGATATTGGTGTGTGTGCTTCAATATGCCTCCAGGTAGATTGGTGTATAAGTGTGGATTATTTGTTTGTCTGTTCTTATTTTATTTTTGTGTTATTTTCGATATTTTATTGTATGAAAAATATTTTTTAATAGTCATTTCCCACTAGCAGAGTTTTTAATTTCTCCTACTCCTACCAATACAATATTACTCGTATGCTGAAAACTTCCAAATTCAAAAAGCGCGCGTCTTGAATGCTAGTTCATACCAGTAGCCAAGGTAGGCGCTAGTGGTAACTTTGTGCCACAAAACGCTACACGTTCATCACCTCTCTTTTATTTATTACTCTATAGATCATACTAAGTAATATCTTTTACTAGATGACACATTCCGTTTTCTACTAGGATTTGCTCTGTTGCTAGGTGTAACATTCTAAAGAGAATGTCCTTTCCCTACATCTGGATCCTGTGTGCGTCGATGAGTTTGGTTAACAACTAACAGGTATTAACTAAAAGCGGCATTCTTAAGAAATAAAATTTAGCTTACATTTTATCATAGTCTTAAAGATATTGGCAGTAGCATTTAAGTCTAAAACTGGATTCTACTTAAATTAATAAGCTTCTCACCGTAATACGCGGCATTTTATAAAATTGTTTTCTATCTTTTGTTCGTATGGGTATTTTTTAATTGGTGTATTCGTTTCAAAACAAGCCAGTCACAGCAAAAGTACGATGACGGTCAAATTATTCTTGATTACTGTAGCTGGAGCGCTACCAAAACGTTAAATTTAAAAAAGCTTGTGGTTGGATTTCCCAAAAAATAAACAAAAAGAAAAATGAATACACCACATTTTAGATGGAACTGACTGACAATAGAGCATGCTCAAACTAAACATTTGATCCAGGTCAGCAAATTAATCTGTTTGTTTCTACGAACGCATTTTTTAATGCGCATGCCTCTGAATGTTCTACGAACAAACCCAATTATTATATAATTTATGAATCGAGTAGCGCAAAAAAAGCCAACATTTTTTGAGTCTCGTGTGAAAAAATGTCAGTTTTTGATGTTTTAAGAGCCATCTCCAAAGTACAGCTCAAAGCTGGTATTATCATTCGTCAATAAGTTTACATAAATATTATTGAAATGTTGTATACCTCATTTAAAAACTAGGAGGAGTAATTTGATTCAAGTTGGCAATTCTGCAGACCTCTCTTTGGTCATATTCTGACCAGTTTCACACAACACTCTCTAGCATTGACATCAGCTGATAATTTCCATTTTTGATAGTTCTGACAGATGAATATAATTAGTTTTGTTATAGCATCCGCTCTTGTTATTTTATTATTTTCACTCAGTTTCGTTAAAAGTGTTCCTTTAAAAACTTCAGTTATCTGCAATTATCGATCCTTCTTTTTCTAGTATTAGCTCTTCGCTTTGTCCGGTAAAACAATGTAAGGTCACAGATTATAAAAGAGAACAGATGCGAAAGCTTGTTAGAGAACATTCATCTTATGTTGACTACTTTTCCGGAACACACCCTTTGGTAACTTTAAGTGGTGTAAGTAAAGCTTTTCAAATTACTCCTCCTGGTTATTAAATGGACTATATTTGTTCAGAAAAAATTGGATTTATGACGATTTTTGACCTGTTAAGAAATTGTTTTGAACTGTCCTTCGGAGTGAGCTCTTAAAACATCAAAAACTGACCTTTTTTCACACTAAACTAAAAAAATTGTTGGTTTTGTGCGCCATCCTAGTTCTGATTGATTTTATTTGTTTTAAATTTGTTAAAAATAATTTCAATTATTGAGTTTTGTTTTCATTTGTCATTTCAGCAAATAATTTCACATTTAGAACAATTTTTACTTTAAAATTCGCATAAACGATGAAAAATATTCCATTAAAATTATTATTTTTTTCCAAATAATAACATCACAGTGTACTTTCATTAGCAACTGACTAGTTTTAAAACGATAATACACATTTAAAATGTATTACCACTAAAAGCAATATTACTTACACTTTAGTCGCTATTCAGGTTGGAAACAACATTTTTCAAATGAAAACCGATAAAATTCGTACTAAGGATTAATAATAGCCCAATAGGCCCCATAACAAGGCCTAGGGCTGAGAATCTCGTCACCTCTTACTCTCCAAGCAGTAAACGTTGACGGAACAGTCTGATGTACCTGAAGCTAAAGCAATTTTGTGTGGATGGTAGTTGAGGCACGTGACTGGACCTATTTTGTGACCCATGAAACCATCATAACCTCTTATCGTATTAAGAATTGTTCCATTGAGTGTGTACATGTTTATAAATTGATTAATAGATCCACTGTAACATAAAAAAGTTACCATTAAATCATTATCAAAGATTACAGAATAAAAGTAAAAGATATTTCACTTGTTCAAATGTATCGATCAAAGAATTGATGCCGCTGGTAACTGTCTGGTAACTTGGAGGCTGGCTCCATGGTACAGTATGTCGCTACGTCCTTACTTGCATTTAATTTGGCATATTATACGGGACGTCGCCCACCAAGCACTGTTATTTTAGAACGGTGTTTATAATTGGTTAATCGGGCTTTATGTTTTATAGATTTTTAATTGCCGTTTGCACCGGTTGCTGTTATCTTTCGGATTAAGTAACTCATGATTAACTTTAACCATTGATTAAAAGTGAAGTGCTTTGCACCATTTGTGGTTAAGGTTCTAGTTAGTAAATTATGAGTTAGGTGTGAGTTGGTATCTTGACATTTAGGAATAATTTGAAAACTAGCAATTTTGTTGGTAATAGTAGTGTCAAATATGACAACTATTTGATATTTGAGTTTTCAATATGAGCGAAAAAAGGAAGAGATCGACAAATTTCTCTCAAAATGAGAAAATGATTTGCTTGAATTTGATAAGAAAATACAAGCACATAATAGAATGCAAGGAAACAGGTGCGTTAAGCTGGAAGGATAAGGAACAGGCCTGGAAAAAGATTGAGAGGGAGTTTAATGCTCAATCAGATAGCTACAGATCTGTAAATGTTTTGAAACGATTCTACACAAATAAAAAGAAAGAAACTCGCAGGTCTGCAGCAAATGATAGGAAGGAAAATTCTGCTAATGGGGGGGAATACCACCTTCTGTTGTAAAAGATCCAACAAATAAATTAACCTTGGAGATTTTGAACAATAAAACTGTTAAAGGGCTGGAAAATAAATTTAATAGCGATGGGATAGTAGATATTGGAAATGGTCGAAAGGATCTACATGAGACAACAGAAAATCTTTTTCTAAATCTTTTTCTAAAAGTTGTTGCATCTATCCCTTCAAAGTGATTTTCCCTCTGAGATATTCTTCTTGGAATCCCAAAGTTTATTATGTTCAAGATTTCCAAGTCATCTTCTTCAAAGTCCATCAAATCCATATTATGTTGAAATAGGAATTTATCTCGCAAATTCGCCAAGCACTTCAGTTGATTGTCATTTTGACATGACTCTAATTATTAATTATATATCTTAAACCCTACCTTATCCGTGGATTAGATTTAACTATCAATTATAGCGTTAACTCAAGAATAAATGTCATGGTGCAAGGAACATTTTAATTTAACTAGTAATTAAAACTTAACCACAACTTAACTTAGACCGGTGCAAATGGCTGTTAAATGTATTAATTAATTAATAATTATTGAAATAAGCAAAGCAATAAGTAGCACAAAATTGATAAGATGCTGGATAAAAACTGTGAATTGATTCGTTTTCAAATTAGTGTGGATTTATGCAGACACAATTAACAATTATCAATTAGCATTTAACAATTAACAATTATAAGTTGAACTACTCATTTCACTATGACTCCATTTATGCACACAATTAACAATTTTCATTTATCAATTAACAATTGCGAAGTTGGCCAACTTTTAACTTCTTAAATTAATTGTACCGAATTTCCATCTAGTGCGCAACTAGTACGCAGATCCTGAAATTTATCTCACTTTTTTCATAAAAAAAGTGGTTGATTTAGGGTTATGTTGTGTGTCAGCATCATTATTAAAAGCAAAAAAGTCTTATCTTTTTCAATTATACTATATACATCTTCAAAATTGTTCCAATAGACTTGAAAATGTAGGGTTATTGTGAATATAAATAACCAGAATCTCGGGCTTGTGCGCGTTCTTACTATTTTCTCCTAATTTATAATTGTGTCTGCATAAACGATGGCAGTTTTACTAATTGTTAATTGTTCATTGCTAATTGATAATTGTTAATTGTGTCTGCATAAATCCACACTTAATATCACGAACATTTTTCGAAATAATTAACATTTAAAAATAAACCTTCCTGATAAAGAATGCTATTAATTTAAATATATATATTTCTCAAAACACCCCTGTATAGCCTCAAACAAAATATGCTTTTCGCACTTCTCTGGTACCTACCGGTCTAATTATTGACAACAAAGGCGATTCGTAAACATGATTTATGAGAGCGGCGTCCGTTTCGGACAGCAACTTGAATCAAACCGCCGTGGAGTGAAATATCTTATATTTTTATTCTGTAATCTTTGTCATTATTAAGCAAACTTTTTCCCCCCAGACATGACAAAGCACCTAATGTCTGACAAATTTATCTAAACCTCTGAAAGGAATGCAGTCGAAAACATTCGATATTGTCACGTTTAACTATGGAAAAGTAAAGTACTAAGTATGTATTGATAATAATAAGAAAATAGACTTTTTATTATCAACAATATTGACAATCTGATTAAACGTTAATTCTTCAATGTGCTTGATTACTTAGATTTTGTCTATCAACTTTATTTTTTCAAGTAATGAATATTAAAATATGAACACTTTTCCAAATTTGTTATGAACTTCTTCAAGCACTGGCTGTGCGAAAACCATAATTACCACACCCTCCGAATACATAATTGGTGATTATTATCGACAGCTGGCGATAAGACAATAAGAAGAAGGCACATTTGTGGTTTATATTACTACTCTATACTATAGTATAGGTGCTTTTTGAAGCGAATTTGCATGTGAGAACAGACATTTTGTCTTTGTTACTGCAGTCAGAGTTAACCAAGTAAAATATAGACAAAATACGACCCCTGGAGTAATTCATTGAAAGGTTCCCAATTTTTATGTATACTATTTATTTAAGAAATTGAAACTATGATCTGAAACTTATAATTAAGTCCCAATTGAAAGATCTAATGATATAATTGTATAATATACACAATATATAAAATCTATACTTACCAAGCATAAGTATTGGCAGATCGGTGGATGGCCATACAAGACATGCCATAATTAGAAATTGCTTGAGTAGTGTGTATGGAATCACTTTTTCTAATATCAAATATTTTAACATCTCCAGATGAACTGAAAATTTAAAATAATTATTTTTAGTTAGGTATAAAATAATTTCATAAAAATTAGCAACACTCAACAAAGTTGCTTATTTATACACTGGCAATTCCCATTGGACAAAATAAGTATCATTTGAAAAATATCGAATATCGAAGAGCGGCCATAAGAAAGTGCGCCCAGTTCAATATTGATAAAGGATACAGAGGACAAAAGATTATCATAATGACAGATAGTCAAGCAGCCATTAAGGCACTGAGCTTTTGTGTAATCGGTTCTAAAATGGTGTTGGAATGCCTAGACCAACTCACCTTACTATGGATTCCAGGACAGGATAGAAGGAAATGAAATAGCAGATGAACTAGCAAAAAGAAGGACTGAAATACCTTTCAGAATCAGCCCCAATGTAATATTGCAAGAAATAGGTGAAGTTGAAAGAAAGAGAAGATCCAACCATTGGAAAGATCTAGTAGGGCTTAGACAATTAAAGATTCTTCTGGGTGACTACAACCTGTTGAGATCAAATGAATGCATAAGTCAAAGTAAAACTACGCTCAGAGTTTTAACAGGGATCCTAACGGGACATTGTCGCCTGAATGGGCACCTGAAAAAGCTCAAAATAGTGGAGGAAGAAGATTACAGAAAAAAACTCTATCTACATACTTTCCAACTGCACAGCACTCCAGAATCCTAGAGCACAGTACCTGAGAGATTACTGGATAGAAGAGGAACATTTACATAAGTTGAATCCTGCAGATATCCTAAAACTCCTCCGGGAAATAGGACTAAAGGAGCTACTAATTTCACAGACTCTCCTCAGAAACTAGAAGTAAGGGGGCACAATAGATCTTTTAGGTCTCAGTGAATGTTACCCCAAAAATACATACATACATACAAAAATATCGAATACATTTTTATAAGACCCATTATTGGAAAACAATGTAGAGTAAAATTGAACAAAAAAATACAGGGTTATTAACTTTTCCAGAATCTCCAACCGAGTCCAAACCCCGAAACATTTATTATAAAAAAAAGGTTTTTGTGTTATTTTTGTGAACTACTATTTAGTAATGCACACTATGAAGATGGTATAATTACATTTTCCGCAAATCGCTAGGAAATTTTGACATTCCTGTCAAAATTTCTTGAAGAAAAAGTCAGGACTTCCTTACTGTAAGGAAATGATATTTCCGTACAGTTGTTAGTGTTCTACATAATCCATAAAACGTCTGTATGCATTTTCGTACTTTTCTCTTGATTTCTTTGGCAATAATTCTAATGTTGCAGTATTCACTGCCTCAACCAGCTCTGGAGGAGTCCCAGGAATGGAAATTTCATCATCACTTATCATTTTACTTTCGAGAACACCAGCAATTAAATTTATAAGCGTCAAGTTTGACAATTCAACCTCAATACGTTTCCATAGTAACCCAAGTAATTTTATTAGGAATTTCAAAGCACCTTTTATTTGGGAATAAAATTATCGCATTTTTTTAAAAATCAATCAATATATGTCGAATTTTAAACGATTTGCGGGAAAATAGTATGTTTACCTCGTAGGAAAAGCCACATTCCTGGACTCTGTGTTGTAGCAATCTTCACAGTCGTCCAGGAATATTAAGCTTTTCTTACCCGGTAAACAATGTACTATTGTTTAAATTGTACTAACCTTCCACTAATAACAATGTTATCTCTTAGTTGCACGGTCAAAACACTGCCTGGATGTTCCAGCCAAACTTTAACTTTGGCGTCGCTCGGATTACATCGACGATCGAACAATCTAACCGAACCATCCACACAACCGATTACGCATAAACCAAGTTTTGGACCATGGTACGATATGGCGTTTTTCACTAATAAACCATCGTCATTTAGTTCGTAACCGCTTTGGTATTTTTTCTGGTTCTCGTGACATATGCTTGAGAAACTCGAATCGATACAAGTAACGGAACTGTCTGTTCCTAAAACATTCAAGAGTTAGATACAGGCAATTTTCTTAATAATATGTTAATTATTTATTGAAATTTATACATTTTTTGTCATCATTATAACTTACCAGTTGGTAGGTCAAAAACTTTCAATTCTTTTTCAGCGTCCCAAAATCTTATCACTCTGGAATCCCCAGCTGTAATTAACGTCTGTGTCCATTGTTCCCACGTCATTTCTATCCCTTATAAAGAGAATATAAAACCATATAAAAAATAGTTTCGTTAGGCCGATGATGTTTTTAATTTGTAGTCGCGAATAAATAGAGCGTTTTAACAAATATTAGCTACTAAATATATATTATTCCATTGAAATATAATTTTTAATAAAAGAATAAATGAGATTAAGTTACCTGAGTATTTAGGTTTAAGATCACTAAAAGCCTGCCAAGCAGTTATCAACGTAGGTTCTCGACTAGATGCTGTATTCGGTCTCCATAATTTTATACCACCATCATCTGAAGCTACCATAAGCATACCGATGTCATGACTGTTGATCCACTGCAACGAAGTTATCTTACTACTAACAATTTTTGTCGGTTTATTTTGGCCGGAAGTGGTTTTCGCACCAGTTCCCCAATCGAAAATGCTAAAAGAAAAAAGACATTTTTATATAAACTTTCAAGAACCAATAAGGTATGCACTCTTGGGTAAAATACTGATACTTTTAGGTGAGTTTATTGGGAAAAGTAGAATTCGATAGATGGCGCTCCGAAATGTCAATGTCATCTTAGCAACGAGTAAAACAAATCAGTTGCCGTTTTAGTTATTTTCAGTGTGTGTTTTGTGAAACTTTTGCTTTTTCTTTGATTGTGCTTTAGTATTTTGTGCCTCCTAATATTTTTTATTTTTGAAGTAATCGGTATGGTAGATATTTGTCAAAAATAAAACAGGTTTAGGTCTGATTTCGTGTTTTTATTTTATTTTTGATATAGTCATATCTACAAAAGTTACAGGGAAGGTACGTTTGTATTGAGTAATATTTGAAATCTTCAATACCGACTTATTTTCTCTTTGTTTTTGTAACTATGGATTAGGTATACACTGATTATTCAAAGTTCATTTGAATGTGTAAATGCTGAGCCTTCTTCTAGGTGCATAAATGAGGAACAGACAGTTTTAAATGCTGGCCATATATTTTTGCATGGTACCTATAGAGGAAATGAGTGACACTTTCATAAAAGTGCAATGAGAACAAAAAATAGAATAACATAACCTCTTCCATAATAACTCTGATTATATGAGAATATAACCTCAGAAATGATGACAGTTGAGTTGAATAGAAAAACACAGTTTTAAGCTTGTCACTGACACAAAATTAAACAAATAAAGTACAAATTTACGGCAATTTCTTTGACTTGCATATAATACAAAAACAATGCAAAACGAATTGTATTACTCGTTGCGACAATTACAATTTTTTCCGCCAGAGGTCTCATTGAATTTTACACCGCCCAATACTTTAGAACGCCTCAATTATCTTTGAAACGGATAACACGATTTTTATTAATTTTGTCTTATGAAATACTGAATATTTTCTATGTAACGTTCCCTATACTAAACTGCAATGATTTCCGAGCAATTAGTAACATTTACATGATCTTCGCCGAAGTTAGGATGAAACATTTACACCCGTTTATACCAACTTTTTTAAGGACCGTTAGGTTAAGTGTTCCTTTAAATTACCGTTAACAACTTATGGGTTTGCGCCAACTTTAAGAGACTCTTAAACGTCCATTAATGCAGTATTAGCTAAATGACCAAGTTTCTTTCCTTAAACTAGTTTAAATGTTCTTTAACCTCAAATATTACACAAAATTTTGAAAATTTTCGTTTCGATTTGTAATTTGTGAAAATATAATTGATTCTGATGATGAGGTTCTGGTAGATGATCTTATGGAAGATGATTTGGAAGTTCTAAATTTCATAGAGTTGGGATACTCAAGATGTATTTTTGTTAGGCCCAATTATTTTAAAGAAATGCCACATATGGACTTTTTTAGACGATTCAGATTAACTAAACCTACGGTCATGACACTTCTAAGAGACTGGGGCTAAAATTAACACCCCTAATTCTTTTTGATTTTGCGGTCATGTTAGAAAAAACGACCTTCAATAAAATCACTACACGATTGACATGTAAAACATTCAAAGTTTTATTTTGAGGTTAAAACAACAAAAAAGCAGTGTTCAAACAGAAGTAACACAAAAGCCAATGGATTATTGCGACGTTACCACAATGTAACAAAGATAAAGAACCCTTAGTTGAAGTTTTGATAAAATGTTCCGATGCAAATAATTTGAAACTTGAGTAGCGATTAAAATTAAAGGTTCATTTGTTAATAAAAAGTCGGTTAGTAGGGTAAGTTTGTTTGATTTGAATAATCTTCAATAATTTATATCCTAACAGAAATATAACATAACAAGGTTTACTGCCAGTGAGGTAAAAAGGTACAAGTAATTGCAAATTGAACAGCTTTGTATTGTTGAACCCTAATTTTTGTAATTATACATAAACAATTTTGATACTTACGCAAAACTATCATTTCCAGCAACAGCAATTTGCTGATCAAATGGATGAAGCTGTAATAAACTAGGTGGTACTGCAGTTCTAATGTGAAACACTTGTGATTCAATTCTAGATGCTAATGCTCTTCGGTGCTCTTCAGTTGCTTCTATTCTTATGGTGTCGTTTCTGAAATATAAAAAAATCATTTGTAGATGATAACTTTGAATGTGTTTCTACAATTTACCTTGAATGTCTCCAATCTCTTTCATAAAACGGGGTAGATTCTTTGTCCTTATATAATTTTTCTTTCCTATTAGATTGTGCGAATCTTCTTGATGACCATTCAACAAACTGTGTGTTAACTAAAGGTTTTCGACAAAACTGAACTTTATCTTCACTTTCTTCGCTGATGACATTTCTGTGAATTCGCCGAGTCCTATTAACTATACTTGATCTGAAATCACATTGAAAATTGTATTCAAATCCAGCTTGCATTTGGGGTTAGTTTCAATAGAGGAGTTCAGTCTAAGGTCGGTATGGCCAACAGAAGATGAGTACGATAATTACGCACTTTTCTAACTTTTCAACCCGAAGCGTCTTTTAATTTAGAAAAGTGTAGGATTTTCTGAATGAAAAGACGCTTCGGGTTGAAAAGTTAGAAAAGTGCGTAATTATCGTACTCATCTAGAGAGTGTTTTTTTATGACAAGAATGACAGTTAAGATCTACTATTCAAAACATAAGATTTTGCATGTTTTTATCATTGGGAACATTTATATTGCTTTATTGACATAATGAATACACCCCCGAAGCGTATATCTTGAAATTTAAAATGACTTTTATTTTAATACTTAACATAGCACTAGTTATGTCAAATGTCAGTTATATTTATTTTTGTTGATATTCGTTTAATTGTGTATGTCCATTTTCGATTAGATTTTTGTAGCATTTTTAGTTAGCTGTATCTCTATTCTTCTAATTACTTTTTTCACTGACATTTGACAGAGCTAGTGACTGAATAACAGAAATAAAATGGTGACATGTCAAGAGTTAGTAGAACTATTGGCCGCCAATATGTTGAGTATACAGCTTAAAAGTCATTTTAAATTTCAAGATATACGCTTCAGAGTGTATTCATTATTTTAATAAAGCAATATAAATGTTCGCAATGATAAAAAAACATGCAAAATCTTATGCTTTGAACAGTAAACCTTAACTGTCATTCTTGTCAGAAAAAAACACTTTTTGTTGACCATACTGACCTTAGACTGAACTCCTCTATTAACCTAATCATTCTCACCTTGTCAGCCTCTGAATATCATTTGCAGGGTGTAGAGTTGGGGGACTTTCTGCTGAAAAATAGTTTCCCTTATTGGGACTGGGGGGTAAACTTAGACTATTTCGGTCTACAGATTCCCACTGATCCTACAATTTAAAAAAAAAAACATGATGAGCAAATAAAAATTACAGTTCCAAAGTGAGCGAGTGTTTACTGTGGTAGTACCTACCTTGACAAGGTTCCTAATGTGTCCAGTAACATTACAGCACATCTGAGCTACTTCAGGATGTGGATCTGTCTCCAATGAAGTTAATGCATACCATATTTTCATATACACTGAACCATAACTAAAACTAGATAAGGTACTAAGGCTTCCTGTGTAATTCTGCGTCATACCGTGGTTTGACAAGTTAGTAATTGAAGAAGTAGATGATACCCTTTTCATTCTTTCCAAAGAGTCGTATTCCGCTATTTTCAGTCTGTCTCTAGATATATAACAAAAAGTTATTGTCAAATGCATTCTTATCGTGCGGGTTCAAAGGTCACTAACCATATGTATCAAATCAGAAAATATCTATCAGATTGAGTATTCAGGATGTAAAAAATACTGGAAAATTGCTTCTTATTATTTAAATCATTGCTTTGAATTGTCTAAGTCACAAAACTGACATTTAAATAAAAACTTAGCTTGTGAAAGACTTTTGAGAATTGCTGAAAACTAAATACATATCCTGTTCTTTCCCATGTCTGTCTTATTCATCTTACGGATTTTATTTGGAAGTTATGATTAAACACAATGATAGAAAACAAAAACTGAGTGTATGTCTTTTTGACACTTAAAATAATTAAAATGTATACACTGTATACATGTTGATGGGCCATATCTTTCAAGTTCGATATCTGACTTTGGGTAAGAAATATTCATTAAGTTGATGAGAATTAATAATAATAAATATAGTTAAAAAAAAACTAAAAGACACGCTTTTATAATAGGATAAACTAAAAAGTAGAAAATAATGTTAAAGTATAAATTGATAAACAATAAATAGTATTATTGTGGAACAAATGTGGAGTGCTTTTTTAAGAACAGATATATGGAGTTTATTAATTTATACATTAAAATTATTTTCTACTTTTTAGTTTATCCTATTATAAAAGCGTGTTTTTTTAAACTATATTTATTTTTCACTTTTTAGATTTCGAGAATAAAATTTAAGGAGCCAAATTTTAAAGTTGAATTTAAAATTCATTCAAGTTGAATTTAATATTAATTCAATTAGAATACTTTGTTAATTCAATGATTTTATTCAAATCAATTTCTCTATTTATCATGTATATCCAGCATCTTTATTATAGCTTTTTAATTGTCGGAAATACTTAGATAACTAAATACTTCGTCAGCACAAAATTATACTATCGCTATAATTTTTGTCTCCAAGTATAATTCGTGTGAGGAGTCTGACTCTCACAAAATAGTTGCGACGGTGCCACATAAAGACGTCATGAATATATCGTAAAAGAAGGCGGGGTTAAGAGTGATCCTTGTTGATTATTCGATGCTATAATATAAATACGCCCAACGGAGTGGGGTGTGGCGAGTTGCCACAGCAGCTGCCAGATGAGAGTTACAAACATACAAGTGAAGCTAATAAAAGCGTGTTGAAAATAAAATGTGATTGACTTTCAGGAGAAAAAATCTAAATAATCTAGTTGTTTGGTGTCTGTATCTTAAATGGGACACTCAGTATGACAAACTACTAGATAAAAGAAGATATTACCTGCTTCCTATCCTTTTAATTCCTGCAGGAGATAACATCTCAGGATGACCAGGAGATACGTTGTCTTTTTCTTTGATGGCTAAATTAACAAAAACCGGTTCAAACGCCAAAACAACCCATTGCAAAGCGTTTATCAACTCCTTTCGTACTAGACAACTCATATCAGTGCTAACATTATTAACTAAAGTCATTACAACAGCATTGTCTACATTATTAGCGTGTTCAGATCGTTCCATCACGGAATTTATAAATGTGCCTAAAGCGTAAACAGCAGCTGCCCGAACCTACAATCAAATAAGGAATAAAATGGATTAATTACAAAAAAAATTACTTACCTCTGGTACGGGATCTTTCAAAAGATTATATAACTTTTCATGGGCTATATCCCTGACCCCAGTCCATCTCGCTTTTTCATAATGATCCCATAATCTACCCAGACAAATAGCAACCCATTGTCTTAATTGAGGTGAGGGATCATTCAACTGCTCTAAACACACACTAACCAATGATCCTTGCAAAGCTGCCTCTTGACCATCATGGTAATTATTAACAATACAAGCTAACACAAATGTAGCTTGAGTTCGATATTCGGCCTAGAACAAAATAGTTTTTAAACAATTACACAAAAGATGTTAAAATTTTGGAAGTGACAAAGTAGACATAAAATTATTTACCGATATTGTTGTGTCTTGAAGCACTGACAAAAAGTACTTGTGACCATTATCCCTCACAAGATCTGACTGACAAGTCTGCAAAATAAATGAATATGTATAATATTAAAGTATTTAATATTTATAGTGTTTGTCAAATATTTTTAAACATCACAGCTATTTTATAACATTTCACAGCTTGGGTTACTGCCTGTAGTATTAAAAATTACTTCCATTATACAGGATGTTTTCATATGACACTTATAACGTTTGCATGTAGATACCTCTCGTAAAATTGGACTAAATGATGTAGGGATTGAGGGGTCCAGCACATTTACTTTTCGAAATATGGAGTGTTGAAGTTATAAAAATTTGAATGTTTTAATTTGATAACTTTAAAATGTATAAATAAATTGATTTGACATATGGCAGGTTGTTTTTAAATGTAAAAAAGGCATATTTTCATGAAAAACATTTGTCAATTCTTGATCCAGTGGTGTACATTTGTAAAAATATGTTACTTTTCTCCTCCCATTTTTCACGCCACTGGTATTTGTGGCTATTTTTAATTATTTTTGTATTCCTCAATGTTTTTCACATAAAAAACACATAACCTTTACATTATCAAAAAATGTGTAGTTTTCAAGATATTTAATGTTTTCATGAAGTTTGCAACATCATTTTCAATAATAAAAGCACAAGTTTGTACAAATATTTTTGAGAGTCTTCTCACAATGTTTAAGATGCATTGCTGCTTCACAAATTAGTGTCTGATACATATTTTTACCATTAGTTTGGAGGTTATTAAAAAAAATACAAAAAAAATATTTTTTTCATTTTATTATTAATAAATTAGGTTGCAGACTTCATGAAAACATTAAATATCTTGAAAAGTACACATTTTTTGATATGTAAAGGTTATTTGTTTTTAACGTGAAAAACATTAAGGAATACAAAATTTATAGAAAATAGCCACAAATGCTAGTGACGTGAAAAATGGGAGGAGAAAAGTGAGATATTTTTCCAAATGTACACCACTGGATGAAGAATTGATAAATGTTTTTTTTATCAAAATATGCCTTTTTACATTTAAAAACACCCTGCTAAATGTCAAATCAATTTATTCATCCATTTTAAAGTTATCAAATAAAATCATTTAAATTTTTATAACTTCACGCCCCGTATTTCGAAAAGTAAATGAGCTGGACCCCTCAATCATTATAACATTTTTTCCAATTTCACGAGAGGTATCTACATGCTAATGTTGTGTCATTTGAAAACACCCTGTATATTGTATCTTTTTTGTTATCTCAGCCAAGATATAAAATTAAATTTAAAAATTGACAGGTATTTCATATAATCAAAGGTAAAAATACTTACATTATCAACAGCCAATATTTTAGCCCAAATGAAAACTAAAAGTGGTCTCAATTCTTTGGCACAACTTTGTAACAATTTTAAAACATATGGAAATATTCCAACGGAAAGTGCTAAATTTACAGCCCATGGTCCTAAGTCTAAAAATTTTCCTAAAAGTTCGAGAGCCCTCATTCGATGAACTTGACTCAATAATACTTGTAAAACTATGGGCAGTTGTTCTGGTGGATTTCGTTCTTCAGAACCTACAAAATTCAACAGATTATTAATAGGTTTATATAATTATTAAAGTCTAATTCATAACAAAAGTTCAATATTGATAATTAAGTTGAATTATTAGTTATTCAAACTAAAACTTACCAAGTTCTAACCAAACTTGAAACGCCGTTAGTTGTTCTTCAAAAAATGGCAAGTGACAAAAACTTTCCTCATTGCTTATAATTCCTGGCAACTGCCCTAAACTAAGATCTAAAGCCAAATCCCAAGCGTTCCACATAGGGTGTTGGTAGGTCAATGGTAATGGAGGACTACTAACTGGTGTACAATCACAAGAACGCATGATTCTTTCAGCTAATAAAAAATTACGAAAGAGGCTTGCTACAAGCAAGTCTTGACGAAATAGTTTTTGGAATAAATCTGAAAAAATTAATTTCAATATTAAAATATTATTTACAAAAAAAAAAAAACAACTTACCTCTAGGTAAAGTATTCCAAGCTATTGTGTCTGTTATTGCTGTAAAGATCCAATTTAATTCACCAAGCATTGTCCTTCGATCAGTGATCAGGCCTGGAATTCTGAAAATAGAGAAATTTGTTGATAATAATTATGATGTACACTTGATAAACTAAAATAAAACACTTACTTGTCAATAAGTTCCAAATTAACTTTGGGCATTAATTTAGATGTTGGTTGTAGAACATACCACCTCAACGCAACCTTAATTGGCGTAGTCAAACAGGCAGTGAATAGGTCAGCAGGCAAATGAGGGTTCATAGGCAAAACTTGATCGGCACTACATGCTGCTAGTTGAATGCAATTTTTAAATGTTGGTGGTTGGACAAGAGTGTTGGTTAGTTTTTGCTGCTGTCCAGCATTTTGCTGAAAAATAGTCATTTTATAAACACAACTTTGGAAAAATTGCACTTGGTGGATTACATATTTGCCTAGATTGGTAAGAAGAAATTTAAATAATGCTCAATACATATCAGAGGGTGGTTATTTATAAAAATTTAATATACATATTGCTTGTTTCTTTACCTGATACTCAGATTCATGCTGGATAGCAAATTGTTTAAATGAATCAACAATGATTCCTGCATTTGAACAATCATATACATAAATAGATGGCGCTCCCATCCACGTTTGTAAGTCATATATTGACAATGGAATGTATTGGGTATAAGTCTGAAAAATAAATTTTCACTAATTATTATATATAAGGAATAAAAATAATATTAAATAAAAGAGAAAAATTTATCTGTGATCAGTTTCTATGAAAACCTTGACTTACTCTATTAAAAACCCAAATTTCTCCATTGGATGTTGGTTTTGGAACTCCATGTCCATTGTAGTGAAAGAGAACCCTTTCTTCTTTTGCATTTCTTCTTAAAGAAGTACATAATTTTTTTACTTCGTCAGAGGTAGGATCCAACGATTGTTTGTATCTAGCTCTAGGCTGCCATCTTTCATATTGTGTTTGAAGACTTTGCCCAATTTTTTCTAGAGCTTTAGATGATGACATTGTAGTTGGATCTTAAAATTAATGTAAAATTATAATAGCTTATCAACAGAGCAGTGACAAATTGTTACAAATGAAGCAAGTAAATCTGGTAATTATCTTTTATAAATGTTAACCCCTTCAAGGCAAATGTATAGTGACCTGCCTGAGAATTTATACTAATAATTATTTATATATAGTCAGAGGCACTCTTATCGTGCGGATTAAAAGGTCTCTAACCATATGTATCAAATCAGAAAACACAGAGGTTACCAAAATTACACTGCAGATTGACAAATTTCCACTTCTTCTTTCATTCTTGAAATAATCCATCAAACTAAGTACCATTTTTTTGCTTGAGGATACAAAAAAAAACGAAAATTGCTACTTATTATTCATATTGTCACTTTGAATTCTCAAAGTGACAAAACTGAAATATTTAAATAAAAACTCTGCTGGTGAATGACTTTTTAGAATCAAAATTGCATAAGTCTGTCTTATTCATCTTACGGATTTCATTTGGAAGTTACAATTAAACGCAATAAAAGAAAACAAAAACTGTGAGTGTGTCTTTGTTGAATCGTATGACCCGCACGATAAGACTGCATCTGACTAAATTTAACATCAAGTAAGCTATTATCATTTTTATTGTTATGAGATAAATGAAAACAAAAAATTAGAAGGTGTATAATTATTAATTGTTTTTATTTTTCATATCCACTAATTTGTATGGCACTAACAGATATTTCTCTACTTGTAGTAGGAATTTAAATGCTAATAATCAATGATGGTCTAGTTCTATATTGATAAAATAATTCAATGATGAATACTTTATCTGTTATTTGTTTAAAGATTTATTTACTTTGAAAATATTTTGAATTTTCAAAGCAATTTGAATTTTCAAAGCAAATACTATCTTATTGATGATTATTTCATTAAACAGAGGAATTAATAAGAAACAGTTTCATTTATAAGAGTAATATGAACAGATTCCATAAAAATAGGGGTCAAACAATATTCAATTAAATAAGTATTCCTAGCGACAGTTTTAGGGCTATTGTGGATTTATGTTGTTTATTTGTATATTTTGTATTTGATGTTGTTACCTTGTAACTCGTTTTGCAAATAAACATTGTTATTATTATTTGTAAATTGTTTATGTACAATTACCTATCCAACATTCCAGTCTTGCACAAGGTTGTGTTTTGACTACATCTGGTGGATCGACGCCAACATTTAAGCATAAAACTAATGCAACACTAACTGTTTTCATCTGAAACCAAATATTAAAATACAAATATGAAGTGGGGTAATAACATTTGTACAACTAACCCTTTCTTTCATTCTCCACATATGTGTAATACTATCACTGCCGACTATAGCTTCCAAATGTCTGTTTTCTACAAAACTTATAGGTAAGTCCTTATCAGTAATGGTGGTTTCTTGGTCCTTTTCAGGATTATTGCCGTTGACACTTAATTCTCCCATATTTGTTGGTTGAATTTAGTTGAACGATTTTGTAATAATTTGAACACTTAGTTTAAATCACATATAATGTAATGAATTTTTCTTATACGCAATAAATTATTATTTAACGCATTAAACAAGCATGGCAAATATTGGATTGGCATATTTGTAAATGAACTGACGTTTATTCACTTTATTCTTTTTTCAACTGTCAAGTCTGTCAACATTTAAAAAAGAAGAATTAATTCAAGTACAAAAATATCAAATATCAATCTTCACAATTTTCTTAAAATTATCCTGTTCTTTTATAAATAATTACTTTTAGTAGATGGTAGGGAGGGGAGGGACCCCATAAATGTTTAAATTGATGTAGGGCTTTTTTATTTTGTCTATGGGCTCCACATTTGTCCAACGATACGCTTATGGAAAAAGACCATCCCTCATGGTTGTTGCACCTTGCATTTTAAAAAAGAAGAAAACCATGAAAGAAAAGATGACATCATGACATTTTGACACTTTATTGTGTTATGATTGTGTTTTTATTCTGGTTTTGAATGATCTGAAAAATAGTTTGTTATCACGAATTAAACATGGATTTGGATCCTCAAACAAATTTAAAATTAACAATTAAACTATTTAAAAATGTTATAAACACAAAACAGCTAAAAGAAAAACTTGTAAATGGCGAACTGAAGTGTTGCATTATCAAACCGGAATTAATTTTTGATCCATTTCAAATTGTTGTGGCTGCAAATAAAGCAGTTACATCCCAAAAACTCACCACAAAGTCTATCTACACAGAAGTATTATTCAATTTATCAATTACCAAAAATATATCAAAAAGTTTACAAACCTTTGGAATTGATGAAAAAGATGTTAACTTGATAGTTATTACCCTCAATAATATCGATGAGGAACAAAATATATACCAGCAAATTGAAGGCATTGAGATACCATTGGACAATCTTAAGGAGTATACTGACATTAATTTAATTAAAAAGACATACAAAATAAGTGAAAATGAATCTAGCGTAAATTCTATGTTAGACTCAATTGTTAGTAGGATAGCAACAAAAGATTTTTCATCATTTTAAGTATTAATTATAAATCAAAGTAACTATTTGTTTCTGTTTGTTTTTTAACACTAAGTACCTGAATGGTGAAATGTATTACTTTATTGCATAACCTTACAATTCTAAAAGAACTGTATCAGGTAAATATATGCTAGAGAAAGACATTCAGGTATAATAAGTTCTTGTTGTAGGCACATTTTTTACATTTTACTGATTAAATAAGCATGTGAAGCAGAAAACAAGCAGTACAGTGAGAAAAAAAGATCTATCTATGAATTTCAAAGGTAACCATAATATAGACTACTCAAGGATAGCAAGTATTCAATTTTCATGTAGGTAAGTTTAAAAACAATGCCCTTTATCATAAATACAAATATATTACATCAATTATTAAACATATTTCTGTGGGAAGTTACATGTTGAAATATTAAAAGCAATATTTAGAAATCTATTTACATCTATTCGTATTTACAAAAATAACAAAAGGGTGAACATAAAAAAGTAATTCAAATTATTAATTTGTGAACAAAATTATTTGACAAAAAACTCACATGAACTCAATTTCAATTTTATTCTGATTGTGCAATTAATTGAATCATTTTGAAAACATATTTATGCCATCTTAGGGTAGTTTAATGTTCAAAGAGGCATTTTTTAACAATATACCGGTAGTTAAATTTCTATATCTTCATAATAAAAAAACTCCGAGAGAGGTCCGAATAGATACACGGCGGATGTTTCTTCGGGATTTCCTAAAAATTCAGCATAAAGCTCTTGATATCTTGATAATGTAATTCCTCCTCTTCTTCTATCATCATCCTGAAATAATTTAGGTTAAGAGTGTTTTAAATTTGTCAATTAAAAATGGACCTACAACATAATTTCCAACAATTCCTGTTCAAATATTAATTTTTTCCGGATATTGCATATGTTCTCTCATCCAGTGAGGGTTCTCATTAGACCAATACACCCCCGAAGCGTATATCTTGAAATTTTAAATGACTTTTTAGCTGAATACTCAACATATAAGTGGCCAATAATTCTAGGAACTCTTGGCATGTCACCATTTCATTTCTGTTATTCAGTCACTAGTTATGTCAAATGTCAGTTATATTTATTTTTGTTGATATTCGTTTAATTGTCTGTCCATTTTCAATTAGATTTTTGTAGCATTTTTAGTTAGTTGTATCTCTACTTTTTCCACTGACATTTGACATAACTAGTGACTGAATAACATAAATGAAATGGTGACATAACAAGAGTTCCTAGAATTATTGGCCACTGATATGTTAAGTATTCAGCTAAAAAGTCATTTCAAATTAAGATATACCTACGCTTCGGGGGTGTATACATATTTTAATAAAGCGATATACATAGATGTATGATGATTGAAGATCCTAACCTTGAAATATTATTAAATTTTGACAAATTACTTACATTAAGCATATTATTAAATGCTTCATCTACAATATCTACGTCATCTATTGGAAATTTGGTAATACAGTTGAATCTATATTCATCCGCTGCTATCACACCATCGTCATTAAGGTCCACCATTTTAAAATTGGAATCTATAAACATTTTCATCGCCTGCGGAAAATCTTCGTAGCTTTTACCCATGCAACATTGTTGAACGGCTTCCTTGAACTCTTCCACTGTGATCCTCCCATCCTGTAAAAGGTCCTGATTGAAGGACCCAAAATGTGCATGGTAATTAAGAAGATGAACGTGTGCATATGGTTTAGTAGGTATTAGATTGAGAGCCGAGTATAAAAATTTGTTTTATTTTGTTAATTAATATGCCATTCTATATTATTTTTTAGTAGCATAGGAATTAAATAAAACATTATTTTGGTGGTTATCAATATTCATGCCATTGGGCAATGGCCTCTTGTTTTCTAAGATCTGTCAAATTACCACAGTAAATACAAATGTGGAGCAGAAGAAACAAACTGTCTTCAGGTGTTTTCTATTCTGTTTTTAAACTCAAGACATAAGGCGCCATTTCGTGACCAAAAGCGGAATCGAGTCTGCCATTCTTTTGAGGTTTTCTGTCATTGTTGCCAATAGTCCACCGACTCACAAGTTGACGTTAATGACAGCCGCGTATAGGACAACGGAAGCCACAACCAAAAGCTAATGATTGTTCTTCCTAGGCCGACCCTGATAGAACGTTATGGTTAACACTCGACTATATTTTAAAATAAGAGGAATTTTAATAATAACAAGCAAAACATCCGTCAGATGTCACTGTATATAAATCAGATTTTTGAACAGCTTAAAATGTTCGGTACTACAAAATTATCTTACTTTGTTGAAATCAGCAAGCTCCGCTATTTCTTCCCATAAACTTAACATAATGTGTTGATTTTCTTGTAACCGATTATGACTGAATTCTCCTTTGCCTTCGACTATAGTTGCTCTTAAAGCTAGACATGCAAAATCTTTCTCATCCAAGTATCCATTGCCATCTAAATCTGTAAGTAGAAAAAGTAGAAATGTACTAGGTACCTACCTTTATGGCCAGTACGTTTTTTAAATACAAAAACGAATACATGATCTTTTTTGAATGATAAAAAGTTTTATTTTATTCCCTACAATAATTTAGTATCCACCGCAATCTGTCAGCATTTTGTGATTTTATGCTTAGTAAGAGATCCTGCACCTTATATAACAAAATTGGATCAAAAATTTAGTGCGAGGTTTACCAAAAAAAACAGCTATTATATTTTTACTGGCGCTGGTATAGTTCAATTCTTATGTTCTTGAATCTCATTCGAAGAGAACTATTTATACATATTTATTACAAGATGTTGACACGGATAGTTTATGAATTGTTACAAAATATTTTATGCCCGAGACGGAATTAATTCTCAAGCTTGTTGGAACAATCCTATTCTCGGTGATAATGACCAATTTTGCAGTAAATTTTGTAGTGGTATATGGTTTATCCATATAAAAACAGTCTGTGCAAGACAAAAAAATTTGTAAGGGGTAATTTGAAATTAAATTTTTGGATTATACACCGACTTGAGGTAAACTATAAGCAATTTGCTTTTTTAGAACCATTACTATAAGCAATTTGCTTTTTTTAAAACTAATACCTACTATCACTATAGACAATTTTATTTTTTAAAACAATAACTATAAAAAATTTGCTTTTTTAAAACCATTACTTTACTATAAGCAATTTGCTTCTTAAAACCATAACTATACGCAATCTGCTTTCTTAAAACCATTACTATGAGCAATTTTCTTTTTTAAAACCATTACTATAAGCAAATTGCTTTTTATAACTGTGACTATATGAGCAATTTGCTTTAAGACCATAAATATAAGCAATCTGCTTTCTTAAAACCATTATATATACTATAAGCGATTTGCTTTTTAAAACTGCTTCTATGATCAATTTGTTTTCTTAAGACTATAAATATAAGCAATCTGCTTTCTTAAAACCATTAGTATGAGCGATTTTCTTTTTTAAAACCATTAATATAAGCAAATTGCTTTTTATAACTGTGACTATATGAGCAATTTGCTTTAAGACCATAATTATAAGCAATCTGCTCTCTTAAAACCATTACTATAAGCGATTTGCTTTTTTAAAACCATTAGGTACCTACTGAAACACTACTTTCTAAAACCATTACTTATAGCAATTTGCTTTTTCAAAACCATTACTATATAAGCAGTCTGCTTTCTTAATATAACCATTAAACTTTAAGCAATCTGCATTTTTTAAACTATTGCTATGTGCGATTTTCTTTTTTAAACCACTACCTACTATAAGCAATTTGCTTTTTTTTGAACCATTACTATCACTTTGCTTTTTAGAAACCATTGTTAATAGCAAATTTTTTTTAACTATTACTATAAACAATTTTCTTTTCTAAAACCATTATTATCTAAGCGCTCTGCTATCTTAATATAACCATTACTTTAAGCTTTTTTAAAACTATTACTTTACTATAAGCAATTTTCTTATTTGAAACATTACTATATAAGCAATATTTTCTTAATATGACCATTACTTTGAGAAATCTGCTTTTTTTAAACTATTGGTATAAGCGATATTCTTTTTTTAAACCATTACTATAAGCTATTTACTTTTTTTGAACCATTACTATCACTTTGCTTTTTTAAAATCATTGTTAATAGCAATTTACTTTTTTAAACTATTACTATAAACAATTTTCTTTTCTAAAACCATTATAATACCAATAGCAATTTGCTTTTTTAAAACCATTACTTTACTATAAGCAATCTGCTTTCTTAATATAACTATTACTTTAAGTAATCTGCTTTTTCAAACTATTGCTATAAGCGATTTTCGTTTTTTAAACCACTACTATGAGCAATTTGCTTTTTTTTGAACCACTACTATCACTTCACTTTTTTAAAACCAATGTTAATATTGTAGCAATTTACATTTTTAAAACTATTACTATAAACAATTTTCTTTTCTAAAACCATTATAATACCAATAGCAATTTGCTTTTTTAAAACCATTACTTTACTATAAGCAATCTGCTTTCTTAATATAACTATTACTTTAAGTAATCTGCTTTTTCAAACTATTGCTATAAGCGATTTTCGTTTTTTAAACCACTACTATGAGCAATTTGCTTTTTTTTGAACCACTACTATCACTTCACTTTTTTAAAACCAATGTTAATATTGTAGCAATTTACATTTTTAAAACTATTAGTATAAACAATTTTCTTCTCTAAAACCATTACCAATAGCAATTTGTTTTTTTTAAACCATTACTTTACTATAAGCAATTTTCTTTTTTAAAACCATTACTATATAAGCAATCTGCTTTATTATAACCAGTATTACTTTAAGCAATCTGCTTTTTCTAAACTATTGCACTGCTCGGTCTATTTCAATAGTCGAGTAAATAATGTTGGTTTACACATTTTGAATCGCTTTTACATATTATTACACCTTTTCTCAGAAGCAGCATTCAGTTAAAAAAAAATATAAAAATACTGTTTACATCATTAACCTAAAATAATGTCTTGTGATCGTTTCTCAACTGAAAAAATAAGTAAATTTAGCAATTCATTCATTCACTTAACAATTCATGGACCATTTTATTCCTTAAATTATTAAATGACTTGGTATGTATTTATTCTATTTATATGAATGAAAAATATACTTATAGATTAAATGAAAAACCGGTGAATTTCAAACGGTATAAAATATTTTCAAGGAAATAGAATCATTAATAATAGTAAAAGCCATGAGAGTATGAAATCTTTGTAACATCACACGTTAAAAATATAATCTTGCTTTTTTTCTAGTTGTTTGCGTGTATGTATGTAGGTACACAGTCTTTGTCGTGAATATTGTTTATGAAACAGTAACAAGGCCGCGCCAACTGTATTGAGAGAATAATGTGAGGTGAAAACAGGGGCTAGACGGAAACTTCTTAACAGGAAAAATAGAAATGTCTATATCTTGCCTAGTGTTTATAAGGAAGCATTTTACTCATTATTAACCATAAAAAAGTCCATAACCGTATATCTTGATATTAAAAATGACTTTTTAGCTGAATACTCAACATATAAGTGGCCAATAATTCTAGCTACTCTCGGCATGACACCATCTCATTTCTGTTATTCAGTCACTATAGCTCTGTCAAATGTCAGTGAAAAAGGTATTTAGAAGAATAGAGATACAGCTAATTAGAAATGCTACAAAAATCTAATCGAAAATGGACGTACACAATTAAACGAATATCAACAAAAATATATATAACTGACATTTGACATACTAGTGACTGAATAACAGAAATGAAATGGTGACATGCTAAGAGTTCCTAGAATTATTGGCCCTTTATATATTGAGTATTCAGCTAAAAAGTCATTTTAAATTCCAAGATATACGATACGTGAGTGTATTCTTCATTTTAATAAAGCAATGTAGATGTTCGCAATGACAAAAAACATCTAAAATCTAAACAGTAGACCTTAAATGTCATACTTGTCAGAAAAAAAACACTTTTTATTGGCCATACTGACCTTAGACTGAACTTCTCTATTACTTTATAGTACGCAAAGTCGAATTTGGAATGGACTCATTATCACCCCTTCCAGAGGGTTATAGTTTTTGTACCGTCCCAAAAGATAGAAATAATCAGTTGGAACGAGAAAGAAATACAGCACTTGAGGGAACGATACCTATAGACTGTATGGTTCCAAGAAAAACCGCATGTATACAAATAAACACGCTTGATCTATTCTAAGTCGGTTGCGTATTGGACGACTCGCATTGAAATAACTTATCCACTTGCCTAGGTTAGGTGATTCTATGTTCACGTGATTTTATTTCTAGCGGTTTTCTTGAGAACGAACCGACTATAGAAAGGTTCTAAATGCCAGTTTTTGAACAAACAGAGATAACATACTGTACTGTTATCGAAGACTATCGGTACTACTACCACTAAATTTGCAGGCGAACCTTGACCTAGGCATACTCAAGCCAAGGCTCCGGCCCATTGTGCCATTCTTGCTACCTTTACATCCATGAAGCTGAGCCCTTCAATAAAGGCCATAACCTTTTTCAGCGGATGCCTGCTTGTGTCAGGGGCCATAACAGGGACTCCGAAGATTCGCCTGCGTAGTACAGCCCAGTGTAGACACTCTAACAGAAAATAAACTGACGTTCCGTCAGTTATGCCGCAACCCCTACATAGGAAACTTCCCTCTACTCCTAAGTTGTGGAGGTGTTTCTTCATACAGCAGTGAAAAACCATCGGTAAGTGGTTGAGGGCCGGTTTATCAATATATAGTTAGTGAAGTGTAACTAATGGCTAGCGCTATCTACCAGTTAACGCGTTTTTCAATATTTGGTTACCGCCTATCCTATAAACGGTAGCGTTACTTTATCTAATAGTTAGGCTTAACTGTTAGGTAGCTAACTAGCACTTTTATCTAAGCATTGATAAACCGGCCCTGAGTTAGTTCCTTAATTATTAACATTTGATGGTAGTGCCAATCAAAGAACAAAAACCGTTCACTAAGAAGCAACAACTACTTCCTTGGCTATATGCCACGAAGGACGTTGAAATACACTTTAAAGTTAAACGGTCTTTGTTTTTTGATTTTCAAAGACTCTGTAAGGCGTTCTAATAGTGTTATCTTTGACATCTATTGATAAACATATACTGAAATGACAATTTATTCACAGGAAACTGTAAATAAAGTAAGTATATAAATACTTCTGATTTAAAATTTACGAATAAACCAGATTATCTTAACAAAAACGTAATCGCCGAAAAAAACAATATATTATCCAACAAAATAATACTATACAGAGCTTCACGCGACTCTGAACATTAAAATATATATTATTTTAATTGCTATCTAATAATAAACTCGTTCATATTAATTAATTACATAAATTTAAGAGCCCCTCTTAAAAATAACATTTTAAAAATACCCATTTTACACGCTCTTCCGCAACAAGTGTCATTCACATTTAATTTTTAAAATAAACTATTACAACATTATATAGATTATCAGGTGTTTTTCTTTTTAACTTACCATATAAATATCTCACCACGAAATTAACTCTATTATCCCAACTGTAAGCCATAATGTTTGTCTTTTTGATAAGATTGTTTGAAGCACTGAATATTCGGTAATAATATGTTTGGAAAGTGTTATGAATAATATGCTGTAAAAGTTAAAAATGACGATGAACCGGCCCGCCGGCTATTTTTGAAAACGTTGGCGGCTAAAACACTTCGGCGCTCTAGCTTGAACTAGAGAATCTACTGTTTGTATAACGAGTGTCCTACTAATGTTTTCTAACCGAATAGTTTCAATATTAAAACATTAGTAGGAAAAGTATGTTTGTTACATAGACTCTTTTTAAAGTAAATTAAATCAGTGATGGGTATTAACCGGTTAATAATTTTGTTAACCGGTCATTGGTTAATAATTTGTTATTAACTATCAATTTTTTACCAAAAAAAATTGTTCATTAGATATTTGTGTTCGGCCAATTATTACAAAATTTTTTACATAATTTAAGCTTATTTGAGATGTAAATAAAAGCTACAGAATAGAGGAGTTCAGTTTAAGGTCAGTGTGGCCAACAAAAAGTGTTTTTTTCTGACAAGAATGACAGTTAAGGTCTACTGTTCAAAACATAAGATTTTTGCATGTTTTTTATCATTGCGAACATCTATTTTGCTTTATAAAAATAATGAATACACCCCCGAAGCGTATATTATTATCTTGTAATTTAAAATGACTTTTTAGCTGAATACTCAACATATCAGTGGCCAATACTTCTAGGAACTCTTGGCATGTCACCATTTCATTTCTGTTATTCAGTCACTAGTTCTGTCAAATGTCAGTGAAAATAGTAATTAGAAGAATAGAGATACAGCTAATTAGAAATGCTACAAAAATCCAATCGAAAATGGACATACACGATTAAACGAATATCAACAAAAATAAATATAACTGACATTTGACATAACTAGTGACTGAATAACAGAAATGAAATGGTGACATGCCAAGAGTTCCTAGAATTATCGGCCACTGATATGTTGAGTATTCAGCTAAAAAGTCAATTTAAATTTCAAGATAATAATATACGCTTCGGGGGTGTATTCATTATTTTAATAAAGCAAAATAGATGTTCGCAATGATAAAAAACATGCAAAAATCTTATGTTTTAAACAGTAGACCTTAACTGTCATTCTTCTCAGAAAAAACCACTTTTTGTTGGCCACATTGACCTTAGACTGGACTCCTCTATTTAGAAGTTATCAACAGTTGCGGACGTCAAGAGTCTGCGCGATACCTGGAAAAATTACTGCGCAAACTCCTGGCTGTCCACGATGCTTTTTTAAGCGGCCGTCTAAATTGTTAACCGTGATTAACTTAAAACAATTTTTAACTTAACGTTAATTAACGCTAAAAACTGCTTAATAACATAGGTGGTTATTAACATTACCTGAATAAAATTCAAAACAATTAAATATTTGGTGTAGGTGGGTAGTTTTTCTAATTTTAATGCAATGACCCATATTTTTAAGCCCATTTGATGGCAAGTGTCGGGTATACATTTTTTTATAAATTTGGCTATTCGCGAAAATACGACCTAATAGTTCCTGTTGACGTCACATATGACATCATGCAACCATATGAATATCGATTTCTTTTTAATTACACTATACTTGTTTGTAGAATATATTTGATCGATTTTCAAGAAAATGTATAAAACTATATATACCTAGATCATTTTCAGTCCATTTTATAAAACCTGTTTAACACGAATAATGTAGATGAAGTATATAACTGATTACAAGGAAAACATACAAACTACCTAAATTATTTCTGAAGTGATATACATATACACTACCATTTCAAGCCTTCAAATGAAAAAACTCTGGGAAAGTTATAAATTAATTCACAATTAAAAGTATCTTTCAATAAAAAGTACAGTTTTATTTGGAGATTATATACTGTAATGCAATGTTTGGAAAACTTAATTTAGCAGTAAGTACCTATATGGGTTGTGATTTCACAGTTTTCTGGAATAAATTTAGTCATTCACTAGCACATTCGTTAATGTGAAAATAGAACTGAAATATTTTTCTTTTTGTTAATTTTTTTGGAAATGGACATTATAGACTAGATAGGAATCAGAATTTTATGAAAACTTGAATTAAATTGAAAATAATAAAAAAGATTTTGGCTTCATTACCCAAAAAATTAACAAAAAGAGAAACGAATACAGGACCCTAGCTTAATTTATTTCAAATAAGTTCCAATATTCATTTGGTAAATTTTGAACGTCATCTGAATACTTAGTAGTCAATAATAGCGCATACAGGGTTATCCATTATAAATTCCCCATCCCGTAACATGGTTATTATTGCGTGAACAAAAAAATTTTTTTAAATAAAAGTTGTATGGTTATGAACTAATTTTATTATGACATGAAAAATACAGTGGCGCGCGTAGTTAACAAAAAAAAAATTATTCGTTTTTTTAAATATTATTGAATTTTTGGAAAAGGCGTTTTTTCTGATTTCAAAATTATACCATATACCCTTGTCTTACACCGGTCTCATTTAAAAAAAAACGTATAATTTTTTTAGGTCGCCCCTACAATCTTCACACGCCACTGTAATTTTGTTGATGTTAATAGTTATTTAACCAGCAAGTGTATTAATGAAGTCTATTACACTACAAAATTTCAATATATAAGATGTGCGTTGGGTTGCCTGCAGAAAATCGTTGATCAATATAGTTAAATCAGGCATTAATGGCCAATGGGGGTCATTATTCTATGATTTTGTCTAGTTTTGAGAACGTTAATTATCATATGGCGTAAGCCCCACTTTGCTCTTGTAAATCCATCAAAAATTTAAATTTCTCACTTTATTTTGCGTATATTATCTTGACTTTATCTATTTAAAATAAATCGAGGATTGGATTATAACCATAGATAAAAAAATACTTATAGATGGGAAACTGACCCGTGGCGCCCTCTATACATACGGGTGGCGGTACCTTGAAAGTCCCGTAAGTACCTCTGGCACAAATCAGGTTGTGAACTTCGCTAACAGCCGAAAAAGAAGATCCCTGTAATTTTACAGTTTTTTGCGGTATATTCAAAATTAATGTAATCTCACTTTCATTGCAAAATGACATTCACGATCTATTTTTTGATATTTCATTTAAAATTACACAGCATTAGATTGATATTACAATAATAACAATGAAAAGTCAAGTAAAATTGAATGAAATGTCAAAAAATAGATCATATAATGCCTGAATTGCGAAAAATAAAGCAATAATCATCAAGTTTATATATTTTATTGAATAAAAAAAGTAAACAACAAATGAAACATATTTCAATGACAAACATGAAAAAAAAATAAATGTTATGAATTCAACAATAATGCTGGGAAGTTCAAAGTTGTATGGAAGAATAACTACTAGGTACTTCTGTCACTTTCTATTTGATGGAACATGTTCTTCAGAGATCCCCTACCCTGATTATAACTAGCGCAACAATTTGACACTTTTAAATTTTTCTGCAAAGCTTTTTATGTTGCTTTATAATATCGACAAATTATAAAATAATCCATCGCTAGATTCCATTTCTATACTAGGACATATTTATTGCCTCTTTTCTGTTCTGTTTGTTGTCGAAAGCGTATGGAAGTCATAAGTCGTCGTTTTCCAAAGTGAAGGTCCACTAAACGAGTGTGATCTCAGAAGATGAACAGTGTTGGCCAAGCCTTCATAATTTATTTAAGAATTTGCTTATTTTGTACAACTTGGCTTAGATTTCTGTGTTCCTTAAGTACTTTGTGATACAGATTACGAACAGGATCCATTTTAATACATCAAAGTTAATTATTTTAAGCAGTAAATGGAAAATCCAATAATAATATAAAAAAATAACCTACTTCGGTTGTCAAAAATATATATAAATCTAGTGGCCTCAAAGATGGGTTGTACTATCTGGATTATTTCTCTTCCCCGTTCATTCTCTCCGTATGTTTGAGTTTACGTGATAAATTTCGAAGGTGATATTTGTATCACCAAAATTGCGTATGCGATTGTGAAGGAAGTCTTAGCTTGGGTGACAAATTCAACCAATAGCCGAAAGGTATATAGATCACATGACTTGGCTTGTCATGCTGACAACTTTTCTGCTATGGTTCATTCAATCACATTCAATAGCCTTTTTGGTGTGCGCCATCGATTGTTAATGTCTTTCTAACACATTACGTCGAAAGAAATGGAAAAAAGGGCAGGTCTGTGAGTAATCCTAATCAAAATAACACAATAATGAGCCGTTTAAATGTATTACAAACGTCAAAACTAATCATTGAATATCATTGGTTGATGTTTAGATTAAGCGCAAGCGCGACCTATCAATCGGGAGAAATCTCTTTGTTTAAAATAGGATGCATACATAACCTTCGTATTGGCAATGTGTCTTACATCCTTTTCCCTTGTCCCACTGACAGTTCTTGTCAGGTCTGTACTTTGTTGTTCACGGTCAATTATTATTTATGAAAAGTAAATATTATCTAATTGTTATTATTTATTTGAATCATATAAAAATATTCCTAGATACACGGAAAACATCAGCATTTTGAAAGTTCTCAAGTATTTTCAGTTAGAAAAAGAAGCTGGTAGCTATTAATTTCATAGCCTTTTCGAATTTTGCTGAATGCGATCCTGATGATTTTATTTGTCAAATTTAAAGTTAGATATCTGTCAAAATAGCAAATAAAATAAACGACATACCGAAAACCCAGTTATACGTCACAAAACGATGACGCACACCAAAAAGGCTAATAGGGACTTTTAGCTTGACATAAGTTTTTACACGTATCCGTATCCGTATTGGAGTTACGCTGACGTAAAGAAATTGGCAAGAAAACCTTTTTAGCAGACAACGTATCGTTTCGTTCTGTCTTTAATTGTATAACCTCAAAGTTTTTTTATTTTACCTTTTTATATATTTCTAAAACGTACAATGGAGGCGATATTAAACAATCCATTGCTGCTAGACGAGAACGATGATGATTTTAACGATCTATTTTTGATGCATATTAAACTAAACCAATATCAAAGAAGAAGAAGACCTGTAAAATAGCACTAATAGCACGGAATACTGACTTTGGTCGGGATACATATACGTTTAAGTATACGGAGTAGGGTACGTAACAATACGTTCAACGCATCGTATCGGCTGAGACGTAACGGTTCTACACATGCGCAGTTCGTTGCGTATACGGATACGTGAGAAATTTAAGACAAGCTAAAAGTCTCTATTGAATGAACCTAACCTAACCGTATACTTTTTCTTGTTCTGACTTTTGGAGACTGTCTGTCGTCTGAGACTTTCCGCTCGTTGTTTTTTGGTCGATAATTATCGCTTGCGATAATCGAACATACCCTTTTTCGGATATCCTTCGATAAAGTGCGAAAATCGCATGCGATAATAAGTCGAGTGAACTCAAACATTTCAAAACAAGAATAATCTAATTTTATCTCAGACAATTATAATATTTATTGAATAGTCATAAAACAAAACAAAAGCACCTTGCAAAACATATTATTCAAGTGCTTTCTTTATTTTAATTCTCGTTAAACATTGTTTGTTATCGGTCCTTCAATTATTGATTGATATTATTTTAATAGATGAAATATTAGATACCAAATAGTAACAAATTATATCTGGTGAAGTCTAGACTAAAAATATATAACATGGCCTCCCAAGTTGAGCCAAATAATACAGTGCCTGCTCCACGCGATACAAAAGATGGAAATGTTATTTCGGAGATTATAAAGGTAACACACGTTAATGTAATAAGTGTTGCTTACGTACAAAGGCACACGAAACTGCAATCTGGAAACTGCTAAGTACAAATTAATTTTATGTTGGTGTGATCGTATAAAAAATCTTGTGTGTATTTCGAGCAGAAAGTCCTTTGGTAGTCTCGACAGCTTGCAAATTTCTGTCTCGACTGCCAAAGTAACTACTTTGTGCACTTGAAACACAAATAGCTATTTTCTTTACATTTGGATCGATAGATTGAAAATAATTAGTAAATATTTTCTGTATGTTCCTTGTGGTATATTATTCATTCTTTTCTTTTTTATTAAATGTTTTTAAAATATTTATTTCAACGTTTAAATAAATATTTTAAAAACATTGTCGTTCAATTCCCCAAGAAATAAAAAAGAAAAGAATTAATTAGTAAAGTTATGCTTATGAGATATTGTTTCTAAAATCAACCAAGAAATTTTGTCATTGAAAGAAGTAGAAGTGGAAGAAAGCAGTTTTAAGGCATGTATACTGTATAACATTTTTGATATTTCAGAAAACCTTGGACGTCAATATATATGCTACGAAGAAAACCATAGCCCAGGGATTTTTAAATGTTGCATTGTTAACCGCAAATGCCGCACAATTGAAATATGTGATATATATTGGAGAAAAACATCCTTTTTACGTCCTCTTAATAGTATTAATTTCCCTAAGTATAATACTCCAGGTGAGGTATTAATATTATTTTAAAATGTTCTGTATGAAATAAGATGTGATTGAAAATATAAATCAAAATGCATGATATCGAGATGTCCCTAGTGTAACATACATCTGGCCAAACAAGGAACACATTAATAATTGAAAACTCAAATTTTTCCCTCAACAAATCATTTCAACAAGACATCTTTATTTTTAGATTGTTCAAGCATGCTTTTCCGTAGTGCTGGCAAGTAAATTAGATATAAACAAGGAACATCAACAAGAAAATGCAAATAAGACCAATAATGTTGTTCTCTGTTTAAATATCGTCATCATGGCAATCAACATATTAATAAACGCTTTTGAAATGTATGATGATAACAAAGTAACATAAAAACTTTATATCTGTAATAAGCTATGCACATAACAACTCGCGGAAATGAAGTTTTGAAATATATCACCTCAAAATAGCCACATACATATATCAATTTAGTTTAAGCTATTTTATTTTAGAATAATTATTATTAAATTATGAAAGTTGAATTATTTATTAAATATTTAAAATAAACTTACCTGTGTACAGTGGTGTATTATCCTAGAATCCCGGGCTTGGGACGCAATAGTAAGGGACAGAACAGGACATCTTTAGCGGTAACGCTTATCATGGGTGTGGAAGACGAACAAAATATTGACTGCTTCAAGGGCCGGTCTTGCTCAAACCGCAAATGCCTATGTATGCATATAATTGGAGTGAACATTCACCAAGACCTGAAAGATCTAATGTGTTTTTTTTACTGCTGTTCTCAAGATAAGTAAGCTTTTCTCTTCTACCTGGCATTTTCCTAGGTAGTGAGCGGTCATTGGGACTGCCGACAATTTTTCACTATGTCCAGCAGGCACATTAACGATGCGGATAGCCAAGTCGTCCAGCACTCCAAAAGAAATTATTTCCTCAAAAATAATTTCCAATCTATTAGAAAAAACGCGAAATGCTTTGTTGGATTTTTTGAAATAAAAATTATTCACTAATTATTTTGAGTTTTTTTGTTACTATCACCTAATAGCAATACAGAAAAATTATATCACGCGAAAATTTATTCCTATACTGGTCGCAGAAATACTAATCAGATTGTGTACATGGTGAAAAATCAAGTTACTACATCTGATTTTGTATCAATGTATTGAGTGATAGTTAGCTTTGCCAACATACAATTTGAAATGTTAAACCTATAAAAAAACATTCTTAGAAATCAGCAATAGCACAAAAATTTTAAAAATGGACCAATATATACAGCCATCTAGGAAAAATTGTGATGTGATTAAGATATAAATAAAAAATTCCAATGATTTTTTACATTTATTTTTTTAAAAGATACTTTTATCTTATTATCTACGCAACTGGATCATCTCCCTTTGTTGTCCTAGTATAAATAAGTTGTGCCCTATGTTGTACAACTTGTTTAATAAGACCTGAAAAAACAAAAATTGTTTTAGACAAATATTCAATAAAATATTTGACTATATTAAGCAAACATATAAAATCAGACTCATTAAATCAGTTTAACCTATCAGGTGTTCTAGAAGTATTTGTCATCATAAACAATTGATTTAATGGTAAAAGAGTGTTGAAGAAAATATCTTTTATTTATATCAATCAACATCTGGGTGGCAATTCTTGGCCCAGGGAACAGCATTAAAGTGTAAAGATTTGTACTTTGTAACCCTTTAATAACATGGAAAGCTAATTGTCACAAGTGTTACATACCTTTTTGTTGAAGCTCAATAAGTGCTCTCCTAGCAAGGGAACCTCGAACTTTCAAACGTTCAGAAACTACTGAAGGGGTGATCAATTTGTATGATGGTACTTCCTTGTATAATTTATCATATGTAGCTTTGTCAAAAAGTACTTGGTTGTTCAACTTATCACGAACTTTTCCTTTGGACCACTTCTGCAATGCATTGAAAATAATAATTAGAAACTCAATAATTTTTTTTCATATTTCACAATCAATGCTACAAATACGAACCTTCTTCTTAGCCTTACCACCCCCAGATCCTTCTTTCTTCTTTTGGGTTTTTTGGGGCTGCTTTGCAGAGGATTTTGCGTCCTTTTTGGGAGGCTAAAAACACACTGCATTAATAATAATTATGATATTGCTATACATTTTGAATTTATATTAAATCAATCAGACTCATTAAATCAGATTTTCCAACCACAAAATTTGTCTTGTGAAAACAGTATACATCATAACTCGAAACACATGGACAAAAATATAAAAAGTGATCAACACATAATGTATTTCGGAATAAATTTCTGTACGAAGTTACATTTATTTCAAAAAGGTGCGTCTATAAGCATATGCTAGTATGTTTTTATGTAATACTGTTTAATTAAAAATATAAATTTTTAAAAGAACTACATACCATGTTGATCAAAGTCAAAAAGGAGACGGAAACGGAAACTACCAACTACCATACAATTGACAAATGACATGACATTTAATCACTCAGGTCTGTTCGTAGGTTGAGTTCCGGACGCGTTCAGTGACAGTGGCTATTTATCTTGGTTTCCCCATGGAGTACACCATATAATGTTGTACTCTGTGGTCTGGGTATCTCCTGATCTGACGTAATGGCTGTGGTCATATTCTAGTTTTCTGTGACATTTCCATGACATTTCCAATCCATCCATATCATCATTCATCATATTATTCTGATCAATTCTGATCACAATCAAGGAAGGAATCAAGAGAAAGACACGAGAAAGAATGGTGGAGTGGTGGTTTTGCCATGTCTTTCTATTATTAAACTAAACGGCCGATAATGGCTGAATAAAACAACACTTCTCAAATAGCATTTACAGAACAATTTTCTTAATATAATCCCTTTTTTGTTTTATAAAATTGGTTAATACCTCAACGAGATTAAATTTTGAGACACGTAGCCAGCTTTTCAAAGTGGGTATGTCACTATAAATTTTCCGGCATTAGTTTAAAATTGTACACTGTAAATATGTTACCGCTATCACATAAGGACACTTATCAAACCTATTCGCGAGGATTTGGCTCCAGAATAAAAGAAAAGGTGTATGGTTGGATTAGATTAATATTTTCAGATAGAAGTTCGAGAAATCTGTTCCTGTTTCTACTTCTTAACTTATCTTTTGCATTTGTTGAGCTGATATATGGGGTATGGAGTAACAGTTTAGGTAAATATGTTTGCATAATGTAAAGTATGTATGTTTATTTAAATTTTGAAAAATTGATTATAATTAACATATACTTAGTTTCATCTGACAAGAAGTTTATAACCAGATAGATCAGGAAGTAGAAAATAATTTTATATTTTTTAGGTTTAATTTCGGATTCCTTCCATATGTTTTTTGACTGTACTGGTCTCCTGGCAGGTTTGGTAGCATCAGTTATTACCAAATGGAAAGCTACTGATAAGTATTCTTATGGTTATGTGAGAGCAGAGATTTTGGCAGGCTTTGTAAATGGACTATTTTTGCTTTTTATTTCTTTCTTTTTAATGTCTGAAGCTGTAGAAAGAGCTATTGAGCCACCTGAGGTAAGTGTAGATTAAAATTTATAGGTGTAATGCAGAAAAATATTAAATTTATTTAAAACCAAATCAAACTAAATTAATTTTTGTTTTAGGTCAAACATGAAAGACTATTTGTAGTGTCCGTACTAGGTTTACTAGTAAATTTGGTTGGCATATATGCCTTCCAGCATGGTCATTCCCATGGTGGATCTTCACATGGTCATTCTCATGGAGGAGCAGCTCATGGACATTCCCATGCTGTAAATAACCATCACCATTCTCATGACATAGAATTAGATAGTGGGAATTCCCAAATCATGAAAGGAGTCTTCCTGCACATTTTAGCTGATACTTTGGGAAGTGTTGGAGTTATAGTATCTGCTGTTCTTATGAGTATGTTTGGATGGATGATAGCTGATCCCATTTGTTCAATGTTTATTTCTATTCTCATTGCAATTAGTGTTTTGGCATTAATTAAAGATTCAATTATGATATTGATGCAGCGGCAACCTGTGACTCTAGACAATGTTTTGCCCCAATGCTATCAAAAAGTTGTTAGTTTAGCAGGTGTGTACTCTGTTCAAGAACCCCATTTTTGGACTTTGTGCAGTGATGTTTATGTTGGTGCAATAAAGTTAGAAGTGTCCAAAACAGTGGATCCAAAATATGTTGTGTCACATACTCAAATGATCTTTGCCTCGGTAGGTGTAAGGCAGTTATATGTTCAGTTAGACTATACACCAATGTGATAAATTGTTAAAAAAAAAGGGTGATGTGGGGTAAATCCAAATTTAGTATATTGAATCTATTAGGAGAGAAAAAACAGTATAAAAACAAATTTGTTATATTAGACATTACATTTTATAAACTTTTTATATTTGTTTTGGATTATTATATTTTACATGTAAGAAATAAAAAGAGATTTTATTATTTTTTCTTAAGTTATTGAATGTATATAATGTCCATAGTTGACTTCAGTATAAAAGTTTTTTCAAACATATACAAAAGAACATTGTTTATAAAACATTTCTATTTAATAAATTCAAAATATCTGATCATTTTTTCATTTCTTCCTACCAATCAACTTGGTGACACTTTTGAATACCTCTTAGATATTTTGTAGTTCTTAAATTAAATGTTTTCAATTTACCAATATTTTACACACGCCTATTATTCTTTTAATAACAGTAATGTGAACCAAAAATTCATATGATAAGGATACGTTTGATTCCGATTGACATGTATTGTACTTAAAATTTATCAATGATTTTAAGGAATCTAGAAGAAACAGGCTACAGCAAAACACTTCATTCACTCATAATATCTGCATGTTTGTCAAAGAAAATTTGGGAACTAATTTTAAACCAAGCAATACATACTCAAGCATAATCTAACTTGAGAAATGTAAATGAGTCTACCTTGCAAACATCTAATAATGAATTGTAAGATCCAAAATGGTTTGTGAAACTTATTTTACGATCTGGTCTAATCTATATCATACCACTTCAGGTTGTTCCAAATTCTAATTAATGCTCATTTGATTTCCATTGCATAATGCTATTATTTTATGTTAAAAAAAATCTATACGCGTGACTGATCCGGAGTCAAGATGAAGTTACGTGATTCATTTACATCAGTTTTGTGTTTTTGTACTTTTTCAATTGTCTTGATATGATATGAAAAACTAATGTTACATAACTAGATAGGATGTTTATTGAATTTTTTTGATTCAATACATAAAACTGAATGGAAAAACTGCAAAATTAATAGATAAGCTACTAAATTTATTATATCGGTTCCGTAAATATATATTTGTTTAAATATTAAAACATTGTTTATCATATAGTTAGATATTTTTATGATATAATACAAATCCCAAGCCTTAGTAGATAACGTGATTTACTTCTGTAGGAATAAAAGAATGAAGTGGGAAAAAAACTATTGCAACTTAGAATTTTTCTTCAATAAGAATGTTAATCTTGAAACATTTTATATCTCATCAGTTTATCTAAATTTGAAACCTTGTTCACAATACATTATTTTTAACCCTTGAATCCAGTTTAAAAAATAAGTGGTATAAGTAGTATTTGCGGCTATAGTAGGAAGATAAACAAGACTTAAAGTACATTCCAAGTCAACAAGGTTTTCACTACAGATTATTAAAGTAAGTGTTTAGATAAAGGAGATGATGGTGGGATTATTAGAAGCACCATTTTCCTTTTTGAATTGTCATTCAGTATAAAATAATGGAAAGAAAATAGTTCGAGGGGTTTTGAATAGATGGAGCCAGTTATAGTATACCATCATTGTATTCACTGCAGAGTACTGAAGCAAGAAGCACCTATTCCCTTTTTGAATTTATAAATTGTCCTTATAAAATAAAAAGAAAATGCTGAGAATAGTTCGAGAGGTTTTGAATCGATGGAGCTAGTTATTGTATACCATCATCGCATTCACTGCAGAGTAGAGTACTAAAGCAAGTGACCAGATAAGGGAGAGGATGGTGGTATTATTAGAAGCACCATATTCCTTTTTGAATTGTCATTCATTATAAAATAATGTAAAGAAAATAGTTTCAGAGGTTTTGAATAGATTGAGCTAGTTATAGTATACCATCCTTGTACTCACTGTAAAGTACTAAAGCAGAAAGCACCTATTCCCTTTTTGAATTTGTAAATTGTCATTATATAATAAATTTAAGACAACAGTTCAACACATTCACTGCAGAGTACTAAAGCAAGTGTCCAGATAAGGGAGAGGACGGCGGGATAATTAGAAGCACCGTTTTCCGTTCTAAATTGTTCAGATACAGCTTCATAAGTTTACTTTGCAGATTGAACTGTTTCAAGGCTTCGCAAATTTTTTCTTCATTGACTATGACATAAGATGTGCGTTAGTAGTAATCTTCAATTTTTTTGTATTTTAGGTATCAGGAAGGATGATAATAACACCAAAGATATTATAAATATTTATTGAAATCATTGAAAAATATACAAAAGGAAGCTATTATTTTTTAAATCATATATTTATATTAATTTGAATCTTTCGTACTTTTTTTTTTCTTCCATATTTACTCTTACAAGAATATAATATAAAAACTAAAACGATACGTTATTGAAAAGCGTTAAATATATAAATACGATCTAACAAAAAGCAGATGCCTATTTAGTAGTTTAAACAACGAGTCGATTCTTCTTCAGTTTTTACACGTCAACTTATTCAACAATCTCACAGACAAGTATTAAATCATAAATAAGTCTTACATAAGCTTGCTTTTAAAAACCCATTCTTAATTTCGCTAGCGAAATACATAGTTCTACTGTATTACAGCAGGTGCTTTTTTGATTCTACTTACTTGAAATGACAAGTGACATAAATACATGCCCCTATTCAAAATTCCCATCATTAACCTTCTAAATTATATTTCTAAATATTACAGTTACATATTTATATGTATGATCTGCTGTATATCAATGAAACATTCATAAATTAAACAATAATAAACATTAAATACATTCATTCTTGATCTTTTAGTAATTTTGTTATAAATTTGACTAGAGTAAAATTCACTGAAACTTTGATTCAACATATTGGTTTCTTTTTTTAAAGTAATAGATTTCTCTTTGAATAACAATGCGCCAATATGTTTAATGACAGATGGACTAAGAACTACAAATTGTGCCCATAGTAGTAATTTTCAAAATGCAACAAGTATACACTTCAAACTTTTGAATTTCATCACTTAATGACGCGCTTTTTCAAATATAAATAAGCAAAATAGACATTCCTTTATGATAATTGGTTAAGTTTAAACTGCTAACGCTAATAATACTGAAAATATTTCCAAGAAAACTGTATTTTACTATTGCTCACTTAGTTCCGATTTGAAATGATGAAAACTCTCAACGAAAATTACGAAACTTATAGACATAATTATGATAGGAACGGTTAGAGTTCATACAAAGATGTGGTGAATATTGTTTGTATGGGGAATACAACTTGGGAATACTAAGGAACTTAGGAATACTAAGACGTACAATTATTACTATGGACGGAAAATAGATTCAAGAGTAAAAAACTACAGCAAAGAAGAATTTCAGGACAAAGTTTATAAATGAAAACAATGAATACCGTATTAGTTTTTTAATGACTGGCCTATGTTGTCTAGAGCTGTCTAATTATACCGGAAAAGAGCAATTAAGACATTTGAGAAATCTAGCAAGGAAAACAATGTTGATCATAGTAAGGAAATAATTAGAGCATTCTAGGCACACTAGATAAAAACGTCTGCGCAATACAGTATTAAGAATGGGCTTCTAATATAATGTCAAAAAAATCCATTTTTTATTTGTAAACATAAAATTACAAAGAATTATTGCACTAGCAACAAAAACATACAAGGAATGATAACGCATATCGTGTGTTAATTAAACCAATAAAAATTAAGTAAATATTATAAATCTAAGTGTTACGTTATAACTCTTATAACTAATAACAATTTAATCTTGAATTCTCTCCGCCTGCAACAAAAAAATGTTTGACGTTAAAAATATGTTTATTAGCAAAATATTGAAATCGTTATCGGTTAAATGTCGGCCACGAAAGAAGCAATTCGAAAACAAAAAAGTTGTAAAATCTGCTAGTAGCAAAATCTCCAAAAATAAACTACTAAAATTAAAAGGTAATAAATACCTTTTTTTTTATTAATACTTCCTCGACTCTATAAATTGTTGCCGCAGCTATTACCATCACAGTACAAAAACTGACACCCCATATTTGAACAAATGTTGGAGTTTCTTACATTCGGTACCTTGAAAAATACAAATCAAAGTCAATGTTTTAATCCCAAGATGAAAACAGCGAGACAAATCTAAAATAGGATGGGATCAGTTTTATTTTACACAAGTAGTTTCAAGAATTTCAGATCTTAAAAATCAAAGGCAAAAGAAATGGAATGCCCTATATTCTATTCAGATTTTATTTACTTTCGATGTATAAAAAAGAAAGTTATTTGTTCAATTTTAGAGGCTCATAAATAAAGCATGTACGCAATATCCTATTCAAGCTTTGGTTTCTTGCATGAGCTACTTAACAATAAGTGTAAATTAGATTAGATAAAGTGGCTAATCGACATATTGCGACCTTTTCAGATCTATTGTAGTCGTCTGAATCTAGATTGCACTTTCCAGCCTGACTCTTTTTAAGTAGCCATCAGCCTCAAGACTAATTTCTTGCAGGTGGCTTTCTCATGGCATCTAACAAGAAATATGCACTTTCGCCAGGTAATCGCACCGACATAGAATGTGCCCAGCACTTTACTCCTCTGGGTGACGCCACATTGCTTCGTCTGTCAATCTCATAAGCTTTGCAAATCTGTTAAGCTTACTGTGCCCTGTTGACATACACAGGAAAGCAAGCCTTTGTTTGCTACTCAATATTTTTACAGCTCCCACTTGTGTCTTTGTCCACCATGCCACTGACCCATAGGCTACCAAGGGTAGTAGTAAAAAATACTTTAAATTGCGAGATATTATTTTGGAGGAGCGTAAATAAAATTTGAATAGAAAGTAATATCAATGCTGTTTTGTATCTTCTTTCCCAGTGAATGCTTTTAGATTAGTTTTTTTATTTATCTTGCGCCTGTGAGGTCTCTAATAAAACAATATTTTAAATCTTTTTATTAGACATGAAAAAAAATTCATTCTTGAAACTGTGTGTAACAAATCCATATTCTGATATTTAAACAATGAGTCACAATATGGAGTGTCAAATATAAATTTATATCCCAATAGAATAAATTTATTTAGCTAAAATTACTGCATGCAAAATATAATGCAATATAATAACAATATAATATGCTTTTTCTACACTTTGAAGGGTACAAAGATTATACATACAATCTACAGATTACTACAACTGGTCAACTGAACACTTATTTTTGACTATCTGGAAAGGAAGCGTTTCTGGAAAGGTTTCTAGAAATACTAGTTCACTTTCACTGTCTAGAACAAAAAATGTCGTATCGAGAATGCAAGAAAAAATGAAAATAATGGGAAGTGATAAATCAACAGGTACTTCAGGAAGGAATGTCAGGATTCAATCGATAAATTAGCAAAAGATCCCAAGCCGACATCGTGGAATTGACATAGGAAAAGGCTATTGGAGTAGCAGCTGAGTACAGAAGAAAAAGGAATCAAAAAAGCAAAACATGTTAAAGAATTGGGTGGATGAATAAGAAACTTTACAACGATTATACCCTTAATAAACCACCGAAATAAATTTATAAATTCCAATAAGAATCAAAAAAATTGTACAAGGAAAATGCCAACAGACCTATGACCACCAGTCGCAAGAACTTCGAAATTGTTATCAAAGATCGAAAGGAGTTTGAGGAAGAGAACGTACCACCACTCAGTAGAGCCAATGAACTGATCTGGTACACAGACGGATCAAGGAATGAGCTCGACAGAGGTAGATGTAATAATTGCATTTGCAAGGGCAAATAACATGAAAGTCTACAACGACAGGCAGATCAGGATCTACAGTGGCAGTAAAGCTGCCCTTAAAGCACTTCAGAGCTCTAGGTAACATCTCGGCTGGTATGGGAATGCGGCGAAGAACTTAGAAGAAGACTACTCAGAACAGTGCAACACTGGAGTGGGCCCCAGGTCACAAAGGAACACAATAAACACTGGAGGAATACGTCCAGGCAAACACTTGGGAAGGAATTCATAAAAGAACCATCAGAAAAAGTCCTTACATTCAGAGGATGCAAAAAGGACACCGAAACTAAGAACCATGAGCTAATACAGGAATCGGATTGGTCAAATAGGCTGTAGTACAAGGATCCACAATACGTCCAGGAGGCTAAGGTGGTAAGTAATAAGTAAACAAAAATTGTACAAGAATATAGAAAAACAACTTAAAAGCAAAAAAAGCTGTATCAACCCAACATGCATAATCACAATACCTTCTTCTTTCTTTTTTTATTCTTAGGTTTTTTATAATCCTCTATAAGTGATGAAGCAACACTAGATGATGACGATAGGCAATGCTAATAAAACAGTTAGTAATATTAGAAATCTAATATGCAGTTAGTCAAGCACAAGATTTGTTTAAACAATACAGTTTCTTTCAACTATCAATGATATCGAGTGACATCTAATTTGTGGTAGGTAATCTGCTATACTTATAAATCAAGTTGGAGCAGATTCTGTTTTATTTTTGAAAGTTATTTTCAAGATAGTAGGTACAGAAGAGACCTCATTTATCTCAATAAATGGAGCTTTTCAATTAGTTTGTGCGAATGAATATTAGTTATATTGGTTGTGAAAACTAAGTGGATCAATTCACAAATTATTAAAATTATAAATGAAAATAACAAATTTTTACCTCTAGAAAACCAGGTCCGTGTGCTGAGTTATTGCAATTTTGGGACTGAAAATAGAATTTAAGCATTAAAATCTAATGACAGCATGTATATACAGTTCCTATTTTGCAAGGAATTGTTCTTTTTCAATCACTTTCACTGATCCAATCGGTTAATTTTAAAAGCCATGAAGTTTGGCATCCAGAAAAGAAATTAGAGAAAAACCTTACAAGAATAAGAAAGATCATTGTCAAAGAAAAAATCCTAGGAATTTGGAAAAGATTAATATAGCTTCAAAATTCTTTAAAAATAGAATTTAATATAAAATATATATGATAAAACAAGAAAGTTACAGAGATCTGTTATGTACTAGAACTTAAATTTTAATTAAACAATCTTTTTTTGTATTATTGGCGAACATATGAATATTTGTTGTAAAATTTAACTTACTTTGAGACTTACTGCTACATCTCCATTTTTAGTTTGTTCTACTCTAAGTTGCTCACGCAAACGATTCACCTCCTGAAATGAAAAAAAAAACGTACAATTTTAAAGAGGTTTGTAAAAAAAGTCATTAATTCATGGAAAAAATATCAAATAAGGCAGATGAATAGGAAGCGCGTCTAATATCTCCCACAGATCATTTTGGGAAGCCGCTGGACTAAAAATTCTAGGACACAGTGACACCTACGGCCTAACGACTTCGACAATTGAGGAACACCTCCATACTATAGGGCGAGTGGACACACCTCAATGCAGGATGTGTGAACAGGAAGATGAAACTGTCAGGCATGCGAGTGTTCGGAGTTATAGTCAATAAGAGAGTGTGTGTTCGGGGAGTCTTGGCCTACACCTGCCGATATAAAGGAGATGTTTCCTAGTGACCTTTCTACCTTCTTAAGAAGGACAGGATGGACGATAACTAAGGAGGATATACAATGGGTCACATGTGGCTTAAGTCTATACTCACTCTCCCTACTCTACAGATACAGAATCTCTCCTCCAGAGCATTTTTTTGTTTGGTCAGCTTTTTTTATGATTTTTTACAATATTATTATTTTTTCACTTCGAACGCAAATCACAATTTTTTGATTACGTTACAGACAAAATTCAATTGGAAACGAAAAGATACATTTTGAAGATCAAAAATTCTTTCAAGGATGATCTGATAAATTCAAAAAGACCAAAGGAAGCAGGTTATATGTCACTCGAAATTTATAATAATTAATCACTTACTTCGGACAGTTTTTCAATAATAGCTGAGGAATTTGTTTGCGACTTCTCACTCTTCAAAACTCGACACTCTTCTAATAATTTTTGTTTCTCATCTATTTCTTTAGATAATTGTTTATCTAAATTTAAAACGTTTGTCTGAAGCTGAAATTAAAATATTTATTAGACATTTCGTACATTATTAATAAAATGTATAAACATAAAAACACAAATTCATGAATATACTAGAAGAAATTAGATGAATTGATGTATTGAATATGTTTATATTGAAAACATGTTTGCTTATGAGAAATCGCACACTTTTGGTATAGAAAGTAGTACCTTGAATCTTGAATCATAAGATTAATTTTACAGTACTCCAACTGATAGTAAATAAAATAGTTTGAGACTCGGTAGATACAAAAATATACAGAATGAACTGGACAACAGTGAGTATAAATTAAAAAGCACATAACTAATTACCAAAATCACAAAAGCGTTAGTGCCATATTATTGATTTTAAAAGTACCTCGTCAATTATCATTGGCAGAGATTTTTCAATGCAATTGTAGGCAAATTCTACTCCTTGTAATTCTGACGGCCGATCTACTGCATTCTATTATTAACATGCCAAAATTACGGCTGGTCAATGCACATTCAAATAACCGCAAAAGGAATATTGAAGTCTGTTACTTTGGACATTATTATCTACAGAATTAATAACAGGAAAAACTGTTATAATAGGCAAGAGCACAAACAAAAAAGGGAAGGAATAGTGGGTAGAATATTACAAGAAAGAAATCCTGAGAAGAAGCGCAAAAATTAACAAAACATGGAAAAGCATGGGAATTAATCATATACATATACAGAATGAAATGTAGGGTATGCGATTATACAGAGTGATACAAATGATATATGGGGGGTCCAGCTCATTTACTTTTCGAAATACGGGGTGATGAAGTTAGAAAAACTCAAATGTTTTTATTTGATAACTTTAAAATGGATCAATAAATTGATTTGGCATTTGGCAGGTGGTTTTTAAATGTAAAAAGGCATATTTTGATAAAAACACATTTTTCAATTCTTGATCCAGTGGTGTACATTTGGAAAAATATGTCACTTTTCACATTTCAATAGTTTTAAAGACGACAGAAGGCGGTTCGCCAAAAATTGACAGACAGCAAAAAATGGAAAGGATAAAGATATTTGCTAAGCGAATTTTTTCAATTTTCGTTTCTTGTACTTTTCATTTTTTTCTTGGAAATCTAGTTTCTAGTTTGTTTTCGAAGCTTGAAGTTTTTTTATTTTGCTTTTGAAATCAAAAACCTTTTATGTAATTTCAAGCGAGAAAATAATATTTATCATATTCCTTTTGTGGTCAATTTTAAAATTACAAGTACAACTGACAGTCACTTGAACCTGAGATTGGTAAGTTTAGTTTGTTAGCAAAAACCTTGAGAAAATATACATGATCAACAAGCAAATTTATTTATATGAATACAAGAGAAAAGGCTGACAGTTGTACTTGGAAGAATGAAATGAAAATAAACTTGTTACCAACCTGCGAAATACGAGTATCTTTCAAATTTTCCAGCTCGGTTTCTTTTGCAGCTAGTTGGTTTCTCCATTTTTTCTCTTCTTGTTCTACATGTTTCTGTAGTTTGCTTAACATACCTTCCTATAAAAAATACATATTATAAGAAATATTTTATATATACATGGTGATTACTGAAATAAAGTAAAATATCTGGTAAAATCTATAAATACATTCAAACCAATTTTTGACTGATTGTAGCTATCCTAAAGGTCCATATTATTAATTTTATCGCAATAGAGGAGTTCAGTCAAGGCCAGTGTAGACGACAAAAAAGGTTTTTTTCTCACAAGAATGACAGTTAAGGACTACTGTTTGCATTAGATTACATTAGATTTTGCATGTTTTTTATCATTGCGAACATCTATATTGCTTTATTAAAATAATGAATACACTCCCGAAGCGTATATCTTGAAATTTAAAATGGCTTTTTAGCTGAGTACTCAACATATCACTGGCCAATAATTATAGGAACTTCTGGCAAGTCACCATTTCATTTCTGTTATTCAGTCACTAGTCATAAATATAACTGACATTTGACATTAGTTAGTAACATTAGTTATGTCAAATGTCAGTTATATTTGTTTTGATTGATATTCGTTCAATTGTGTATGTCAATTTTCCATTAGATTTCTAACATTTCTAGTTCTCTAATCTTCTAATTACTTAAACAGATAACAGAAATGAAATGGTGACTTGCCAAAAGTTTCAAGAATTATTGGCCACTGATATGTTGAGTATTCAGCTAAAAAGTCATTTTAAATTTCAAGATATACGCTTCGGGGGTGAATTCATTATTTTAATAAAGCAATATAAATGTTTGCAATGATAAAAGACATAAACATAAGTCTTATGTTTTAAATAGTAGAGCTTAACTGTCATTATTGTCAGAAAAAACACTTTTTGTTGACCATACTGACCTTATACTAAACTCCTCTATTATGGTTTGAGATTTGCTAGAAGAATGTCAACTCTTATGTAGCTAACTTAAAACTATTACGATGAACTGAAGCTCAAAATAGCAAAGTTAAATGTACCAACTCTGAATATAAATAAAAGTTGCATTTATTATTGTTTAAATACTTACTGTGTCGTCAATAATATTTTTGTAATACAGAATCTGCGATTGCAATTTTCCCACGTCGGATGATGTTTGCGGAGAAGATGGAGGCGTACCATCTTTTCGATCATCCTTTAATGCATTCACATAATCTCTAATCAGTTTCTCGCATGAACGTTCGAAATCTTTAGGGCTAATATTTTTAATTCCTTCAATTTCTGGGAATAAGCGTTGCATAAACTGTTTCTGCGATTCCTGTTCTTTGCTTATTATATCTGCAGACAATTTCTGAAAAAGGAAAATACTTTTCAGACTACGTACTAATTGGTAGACGCCAGCATGTCTATAGAAGGAAAGTGACGCGAACACGTGGTTTTACGTCTGCAATTGATTTTGGGTAAACTTGTTTTCTGAATAGTTTCTATGTCTAACGCTAGGTGTGTTCTTTTTGACTGAGATCTCAGCTCACTTCAGTAAAAGTGATCTGAGATAAAGTAATGTTAGTAAGCACCAAAAAGAACGACCTACTCAATTGAAACAAGCGATCTGCCAACGCATGCGTGAATAAGAGACATAAAACATATGACCTATCTATCTCACAACACATTCAGCATCGGTGAAGGGGGAGGAAACATCTCAGCTCACTTCAAAGTGAGTAAATAAAAAAGAACGCGCACATTACAGATGTGAGCTGAGATTAACTGAGATCTCAGTCAAAAAGAACACACCTGCTGACTCTGACTTCACGTCAGGTCTTTTCACGATCTAAGAAACTGACTTGACTTAGGCTTGAGATAAAATGAAACCATAAAACTTTTTTTATTTACCGTTTAGAGCCACAATATAATCGATGAGAAGAGAATATATTGCAACAAAATAAAGTATATATGAAAAGAATGACCAAAAATGTCATTAACCCATCTAAGGTTAGGTCAGTTTCATAGTATGTGAAAAGAAATATGTAAAAACCAAATAAAGTTGCGTGCACGTCACCATGTGTGGCTACATTTCTATCGAAAAGTGTATATACTTAAATTTGTTAATTAATCGGTTCTAAAGATAACTCAATCAATGAAAAAACTTTTGTACCAAATTAATGTATAAGCAATAAAGCTTTATTGGGCTTAGACGTCCCTCGATGTAAAAATTTGTGTTAAATTGACGGTAAAATAGTCACTGCCAGAAATAATGTCATGTTGCCGCGTTGTTTGTGACTTTTCAACTCGTGTAGTATCATCGATTTTTGAGGCTATAGTTACTTGCTTTATAAAATTTTCTTGTGACAAATATTTATAATCAAAAGTGTTTTTTTGAAAACAACAAAGTATTTTCTTCTGTGATTGTTAAAATGCCCAAACAGCTGAATAGCCGATGCAAAGAACTTGTGGCTTCATTAGTAAATTATTTTGAACAAGAAAGGAATAATAATGATCTTTTTTCTACTCCTGTTTTATAATATACTTATTAAAAGACTAAAATCTGTATCATAATGAGATTCATTATGATACAGATTTTTAAGCCAATAGGAATGCGACATTCGCACAATATTTAGTATATAGGCCATGGATACCTGGTTGACATTTCAGAAATTAATCATATTAGGTCTGTTCCCTGCAATAAAAGTGTAGCACTGAGCTATACGATTTTATTTATTTTAATTATGTTTTAATGCTTCATGCAGTTTACAAATGCAATATACATAGATATTCCCAAATTTAGTAATTTTATACGTATTTTTTCACAGATAGACCTAAATTCTTCAAAATTATATAGCTCAGTGCTACACTTCTATTGCAGGCGAACAGACATATTAAGTGACACTTAATTGATAGCTGTCAAATAATTTTGATTTTAAAAGTAACTATATTTAAAATTGATTTTACTAATAATTATTGGTTAAATAATTTTTATTAACCGGAGTAGAAAAAATATTGTATGCCACTTTCAGGTAATGGCCATTAATACACTCGCATATTAGATACGAAACTCGCCTGCGGCTCGTTTTGTATCCTACAATATGCTCGTGTCTGAATGGCTATCATTACATGTTCGTTGCATAAAATACTAATTGTTGCCTTCAAATGCTGTACAATAGGTAGGTAATACGTGAATAAAATATCCTTAATTCACTTTACGAAAATTTCTATTTTAGCGTGTAGCTGGTGCTTTAAAAATAAGTGTAAGAATATTGAGCAAAATTTGTCAAACAAAGAAAAATGGTGAAGAGTTTGAGTCACCAAAGAAAAAACATTGTGGTCATAAACGAGTAACAAATACAGAAACTTTAAATACAAGCTCTATTCGTGATACCATTTACAACATATTTCGTGAACAATCTGACAATGCTACAAATGTTCACAATGATGACGTGCACGCAACTTTGTTTGGTTTTTACTACAGATAGGTACCTCGTTACTCTTACAACTACCTACTATCCTAAATAAAGCCTCCTTGAATTGGAAAGTGATAACAGAATTTGTTTACAAAAGATTTGGAAATTATACCAAAAGAGACATTTGAATAATCAGAATATACTTTTTTTTTAATTAAAACTACTTACGTTCACGTCAATTTTCGTTTGCTTATTGTCGGTACCAACTTTTTTCTTGCTTTCAGCAGCATTTAATGCTTCTATCACTTTCCAGTTCTTGGTACGTAACTCCTACGTTAATCAAGCAAGAACAAAAAAAAAATAACAAAAAGTATTAGTTCCAACTCAAAATAAAAAAAGAACAAACAAAAATTGCTTGAAGCCAAAATTAAATTCCAGATCAACCACAAATGTCATAAATATTCTTTAAAAGTAATAATAAGTCATAATTTTCCATGGTTTCTTCATATACTCAATGTTGTCTAAAATTGTCATTTGTTACTGGTCCTTTTGACTTGCGTAAACAACTAAGTGCTCCAGTCACTCCAAGCCCTGTTGTATAGCGAAGAGCAGAGTAATTTGTAATTGTTAATTACTTTTAATAATACAATTTTATGGTTTTGATAATAAAACTGAAGCTTTGCCATGTGATATCTTTACCAATATTTGTAATGTAAGATTTGTATAAATTATAATATAGTGTAGTTGCATGCTTTCATTCATTATTCACGTTCAAAGTTTATAAACATTATCTATATATGGAGTATTTTTCAGTAAATCTACCAACGCAACGCCACTATTGATGTCGAGTGGCCTAATTATTCATGTTAACAAAATCAACATACATTAATATAAAACAAGAAACAAATAGAAAAAGCACAACTTACGTCATTCTTGGCTTTTTGTTCTTCCAATTCTTTCTGTACCATAATATACTTTTTATTTGATGTTTCCAATTCGCTCTTGTATTTCTTTTCCGTTATCTGCAGTTCTTCAATTCTAGATGATATTTCGTTTCTGGTGGAAGAAAGTTCATTGCTCAAGTTCAGAATTTCCACTTCATGTTTGGTTTTACTGTCAGACAATTCGCCCATACCAGTTAAATCGTCTCTAGTTTTTTGTAGCTCGGACTTCAGCTAAACAAAATAAAACAAGTTGAACTAAAGATCAAATAAGGAGAAAGCTTATAGCTGCTGTAGAGAGGAAAATTCTAGGGTGTTAATAATGAAAGAGAAAAGAACAGTTAGGGATGAGGAAAATTGAAAAAGCTATAGAAAAGTGGAGAAGTTGAAAAGAAAACGGGGAATAGTGAGGGATTGAAAAGGGAGCTGGGAATAGTGAGAAATTGTATAGAGAGCGGGAAAAAAGAGCGAAGAACAAGTAGTAATTAAAAAAATAGGGAAGAATAGGAAGGATTTAAAAAGAGATCTGAGAGAGAAGTTAAAGAGGCGAGAAAAAATAGAAATTGAAGTGTGGGAAAAAAGAGTAATTGAAAAGAAAGTGGAAAAGAGTGAAGATAAAGGGGAAATTGCAAACGAAGGTACGCGATAGATCGAAGAGTTGCGGGGAAAAATAGATAAAGCATGGAAGAGGAGAGCAGGAAAGAGGTATATGGTGAAAGACAATAATGATAATGTTGAGAGTAAGTGAGAACAATAGACAAAAGAGTGGAAGTGGTAAGGTAAGAAGAAAGAAAACGTAAAAATGGTTAGAAATATAGCAGTAAGAGAAAATTTTTAAAACTTTCTTTTCCAAAACACATATAACATTTACCTGTATAATTAATTTGGCAGATTCTGTTTTTTCGTTGTTGATAAGAGACAGTTGTTCATTTAGTTGACCTACAGCATGTTCTAACTGTCGACAATCTTCAAATTGTTTTTGTAACTTTGAATTTAGAGCAGTCCTTTCACGATTCCAATCGGCTTCTTGCAGCATTGAAATTTCCAATTTTTTCTGTAACTCCACTATCTTATCCTGAAATAAAACGAACAATAAACGATCAAATGGTAACAAAAAATTTTGGACGCCCAGGTTTGAGAAGTAATGAAAATTTTAAAATAAATTACATACCTTGTAACCTTTTTCCAAATTAGCCATTTGCATTGCCATATGTTGATTCTGATGATCCCTTTCTACTACCAACTGTTGCAATTGCTGATTTGAATTAGAAAGATCGTCCAAGTCATTTTTCAATTTATGAATCAAACCTTCAGTCTGAAAGTTAAAATGCATTGTATTTAATATTAATTTGTTTCAACTGTTTTGTAGTGTTAATTTCATACTTACATCTTGTATTTCGGATAATCTGACTTCGTATTGTTGAATTTGCATTTGCAAAGCACCATTATCTTCTGCGAATTTATGAGTTTTCATAATTTCGGCGTTCAATTCGGATTGTAGTTGTTGAATCTTTTGCACATTGACTTGGTATCGATTATTGGCTGCTTGAATTTCGATATGTTTAGTTTGCATGACTTCCTCGAACCCACGGATCTTTTGTAGCAATTGCGACTTCTCGATTTGTTGTTCAGCACGTATTTCCCGCAGTTTCGCTTGGGCGCCAAGCAAAGCTTGTTGCTCTTCAGTGAGAGCTTTTTCTTTTTCTGCAAGTTGCTTTTTCAATTTTTGAATCGGGTCGGATTTTCCCTAAAGTAGGTATATATTTTTTAATAAAATAAACGAGTTTAATAATTCTAATAATGAGGTTTCTTAAATCAAATTTCAATAAATACTCTACGAGTTATTACAGATTCATTCTAACTTCAACTTAACCTCACTATTAAGATCCCAATAGGTGTAATCTTACCTCGCTCCACTCATCGATGATAGCCGGGGCCTCAAGCTGCTTGTTGAGTAATAGATCAATAAGCAATTGTATCTCAGTCTTAGACAATTCAGCTTTACGCACCGAGTTTATAAGTTCATCCCGTTCAGCAGCTGCATGAAGAAAATTAAAAAACTTTGTAGTAATATGTTAACAATGAGGTTAAATGCTTCTAAATACATGTTAATTATAGAAAAATGTAAATAGGGCATGTCCAACAACTGAAAAGTTGGCACTAATGACAGTCCCCTTGAGGATAAAATGTCCATAAAATTAGCCTCAACAACCCAGCCCAATCAGATCTAAAATATCTAAAAATTTAGTGCTTTTTATGTGCTAATTAGTTGCCCTAATCGGAAATTTGTTGCTCATACAGCAACCGAGAAAATGATGACAATGACAATGACAATGACAATGACAAAAGTTAGCCTTGTCATATAATATTACACGGTAAAATCATACAAAAACACCCCAATAATTAGTTGCTAATTAGTTGCTCCATGAACAATGATCAGAACAATTAAATAATAGCAGACAAGTGTGGTTTGATCGATTATTTTTTCCGGATAGACTCAAAAACGTCTGAGATAGCCGTGAAAAATTAGTTACTAATTAGTTGCTCCATAAACAATGATCAGAGCAATTAAATAGAGGGAAAGTGACTATTGATCAACTAATTTTTCCGGAGAAACTCTAAAACATCTGAGATGGCCGTGAAAAATTAGTTGCTAATTAGTTGCTCCATAAACAATGATCACAGCAATTGAATAGTAGAAGAAAAGTGAACTTTAATCGATTAATTTTTCCGGAGAGACTGACAAACGTCTATTTAGGAAATCGAGATATTAAAAACTCACTTTTCTTCTATTATTTAACTGCTCTGATCATTGTATATGAAGCAACTAATTTTTCAAGGCCACCTAAGACGTTTTAGAGCCTATTTAGGAAATCGAGATATTAGAAACATACTTTTCTTCTCCTTTTTAATTGCTCTGCTCAGTGTTCATGGAGCAAGTAATGAGCAACTAATTTTTCAAGGCCATTTAAGACGGTTTAGAGCCTATTTAGGAAATCGAGATATTTGAAACATACTTTTCTTCTATTTTTTTAATTGCTCTGCTCAGTGTCCATGGAGCAAATAATGAGCAACTAATTTTTCAAGGCCGTTTCAGACGTTTTAAAGCCTATTTAGGAAATCGAGATATTGAAAACTCACTTTTCCTCTATTATTTAATTGCTCTGATCATTGTATATGTACAACTAATTTTCCAAGGCCATGTCAGACATTTTAGAGCTTATTTAGGAAATAGATATTGAAAACTCACTTTTCTTCTATAATTTAATTGCTCCGATCAGTGTCCATAGAGCAACTAATTAGCAACTAATTTTTCAGGGCCATTTTAGACGTTTTAGAGCCTATTCAGGAAATCTAGATATTAAAAACTCACTTTTCCTTTATTATTCAATTGCTCTGATCATTGTATATGTAGCAACTAATTCGCAACTAATTTTCCAAGGCCATGTCAGACATTTTTGAACCTATTTAGGAAATCGAGATATTGAACTCACTTTCCTTCTATTATTAAATTGCTCTGATCATTGTATATGGAGCAACTAATTTTTCAAAGCCATTTCAGAGGTTTTTGAGTCTCTCCGGAAAAATTAGTTGATCAAAATTCACTTTTCTTCTAATATTCAATTGTTCTAATCATTGTTTAGGGAGCAACTAATTAGTAACTAATTGTTCACGGCCATCTCAGACATTTTTGAGTCTCTCCGGGAAAATTAATCGATAAAAAATCACTTTTCTTCTAATATTTAATGCTCTGATCATTGTATATGTAGCAACTAATTAGCAACTAATTTTCCAAAGCCATGTCAGACATTTTAGAACCTATTTAGGAAATAGAGATATTGAAAACTCACTTTTCTTCTAATATTCAATGCTCTGATTATTGAATATGGAGCAACCGAGGGAGCAACTAATTAGTAACTAATTTTTCACGGCCATCTCAGACGTTTTTGAGTCTCCGGAAAAATTAAACGATCAAAGTTCACTTTTTTTCTATTATTCAATTGCTCTGATCATTGTGCATGGAGCAACTAATTATTCACGGCCATCTCAGACGTTTATGAGTCTCTCTGGAGAAATTAATCGATCAAAACTCTCTTTTCTGCTATTATTTAATTGTTGTGATCATTGTTCATGGAGCAACTAATTAGCAACTAATTCTTGGGGTGTTTTTGTATGATTTTACCGTGTAATAATATATGACAAGGCTAACTTTTGTAAAAAGTTAGCATTGTCATCATTTTCTCGGTTGCTGTATCAGCAACAAATTTCCGATTAGGGCAACTAATTAGCACATAAAAAGCACTAAATTTTTAGATATTTTAGATCTGATTGGGCTGGGTTGTTGAGGCTAATTTTATGGACATGAGGATAAACTATTAAGATCCGCTTGTTTATCATCAGATTCATCAGCAACTGTGACATGTCGGGACGTGGACATACCCTATTAAAAATGGTTGCAATAAGGAACAAAATGTGAGTAAATATATTCTACCGGAGCGACTAGTACATAAGCAGTGCTAAGGAGTTACTAAAACATCTTTGAATTAACCAAAAGGTTTCCATTTATCAAATATACAATTTATGTCATTCATTCGTATTGTCATAATGATAAAAAAACTGCTGGCGCAAGCTTAAATAGCAAACCAAATGAGGGCTAACGTGCTCTGCGAGGTCTAAAACTAAGTCGAGATTTTAACGGGTTATAGCACAGCACAGAGTAGCATACGGTATGTAGTAAAGAGTCTAACGTAATAGAGTGCGGATGTTTTTGTTCTTATGTATTGTTGACAATTTTTCCATAAGCTGTGAACTGTGGAGGTGGGCTTCAATTTAATTGATGTTGAGAGATTTTTAAATATTCACAAAAAAAGATATTGGGCGTAGTAGAATTCAATGAGACCTCTGGCGGAAAAAATTGTAATTGTCGCAACGAGTAAAACAATTCGTTTTGCATTGTTTTTGTATTATATGCAAGTCAACGTAATTACCGTAAATTCGTACTTTATTTGTTTAATTTTGTGTCAGTGACAAGCTTAAAACTGTGTTTTTCTATTCTACTAAACTGTCATCATTTCTGAGGTTATATTCTTATATAATCAGAGATATTATGGAAGAGGTTATGTTATTCTATTTTTTTTTTCATTGAACTTTTATGAAAGTGTCACTTATTTCCTCTATAGGTACCATGCAAAAATATATGGCCAGCATTTAAAACTGTCTGTCCCTCATTTATGCGCCTAGAAGAAGGCTTAGCATTTACAAATTCAAATAAACTTTGAATAGTCAGTGTATACCTAATCCATAGTTACAAAAACAAAGAGAAAATAAGTCGGTATTAAAGATTTAAAATATTACTCAATACAAACGTACCTTCCCTGTAACTTTTGTAGATATGACTGTATCAAAAATAGAATAAAAACAGGAAATCAGACCTTAACTTGTTTAATTTTTGACAAATATCAACCATACATATTACTCCAAAAATAAAAATATTAGGAGTCAAAATTTAGTTTTACAACACAAAATACTAAAGCACAATCAAAGAAAAAGAAAAAGTTTTACAGAAGACACACTGAAAATAACTAAAACAGCAAAATAAAACCACTTAAATATCAAAGGGCTTGCTTATACGGCAGCTGATTTGTTTTACTCGTTGCTAGGATGACATTGACATGTCGGAGTTTCTACTTTTCCCAATTGAGAGGCAAAAGTGTAAAATTAAACTGTAATTATGTAAAGCCCAATACAATCAGGTCACAGACGGCCCCGGTTAGAGATTTTTTGATCAGAGTTTTTGACAGTGTCTGTCTGGCAAAAATACTATACTAACAAAGAAGTCATATATTCACTGCAAAAAACACTCTTTACTTATTGTAATATCCATCAATAAGCATCCACTGAAAAAAATGGAAAAAGTGCATTACACACGTGCGGCGACTTACCTTTTTTCAATGTGGAAAGAGCTTTCAAGAAAAATAAAGTTAAAATAATAATAGATAATAGCAATGATAAATATTTTCCTTAGGCCGGACACATACGTTACGATACACCTGTCAGGTAAACTGGAAGATTTTTTTCTCTGCTCAAAAAACCAACCACAACTGGCACACACGCTCCGGTTTATCTGTACATGTATACCGGATCGTGTGTACCTTACCTAATTTAATTGTATTTTCGCATTTTCATTTCTATCCTTTTCAATTTAAAATTTTCAAAAATGACTTACTTAATTGTTGTTTGGTATTAAACTCGCTTTTCTTTTTCTTCTTTTCTTTCCCAGTATTACCGACGACTAGACCGTTCGTTTGCGGTACCACCGGAATGACATCGATTACGATTTTTTCTTCGACCTTCTTTTCTTCGATCGGAGGTACGGCATGCGTGGCTTTCTCAATTTTGTTAGTATCGGTCGGCTGTAACTTCGCATTCTTTTTATTCTTCGAAACCACGTTAGATTCGACGTTGGATTTTTTTTCTTTCAGTGCTTTTTCTTTAATCGGGTCTTGTTTGAATATATCATCTTTCTATAAAAGAGATCACAATGTAAGTAATTTATAAAATAAGATCAATAACAATATTATCCTGATGTGGGTTAAAGGGCACGACAGGAATGAAGGAAATCGCATTGCCGATTCTTTAGCCAGGGAAGTCGCTGGACTGGAAATTCTAGGACCCGGTGACACCTACGGCCTAACAACAATTGCGGATCTACCCAACGTTACACCCTTGCAGTCTTGCCAGGATCATCCAGAAAAAACCTACGTTTAACAGTAGCATTTCTGACTGGCCACTGCCAGCTAAGGAAACACTTCCATACTATAAGGCTAGTGGACACACCTCTATGAAGGATGTGTGAACAGGAAGATGAAACTGTCAAGCATGTCTTATGCGGGTGTCCCGAGTAATCGTCAATAAGAGAATGTGTGTTCGGTGAGTCTTGGCCTACACTTACAGATATACAGGAATAGTGATCTGTTCACCTTCCTGGGAGGGACAGGATGGACGATGACCTAGGAGGACAACACCTCGTGAGGGTGTACAAAAGGTTACATGTGGCCTAAGTGCTGTGAGGCTACACTCATCCTCCCTACTCTACAGATACAGAAAATACGAAAGAAGTAATTCCAAAACCTGCGCAATTTATACTCTGGTGTAATGTGCATGTTTTAATGATAATTGTAATAATTTTTTTGTCTCTTCAGAGTTTTATCTTCTTGATTTTTTCAATTGCTTGAACTGCTCATTGTTTTATGTATGTATCAGCACCTTTACAATATTGGAAGAAATAATAGTTAATAATAGTCTAATAGTTGGCAGCCAACCCAGCAAGCATGTTAGTTACAAAGTTTCATCGACAAATAGTCTACCTACATAATATTTTGAAAGTTTAGGCTCAGTGGATTTTCTCGAGCAAAAAGCAAACTCTTGCATGAAAATATAAAGATTTCGTTAGAAAATTTAGTGACCTCCTTACTTCAAGAAGGAATGGGATGCAAATACCATTACCAGATTTGGAAATATTGCCAATCAATGGTAACAAGAAAGTGTGCTCAGATCAATATTGACAAAGGATATAGAAGGCCAAGGATTATCATCTTAGCAGGTTATTGGATAGAAGAGGGACATTTACTGGAGATATTCTTAAATTCCTACGGGAAATAGAAGGAGTTGCTAGTTTCTGAGGATTTTCTTAAAAATTAAGTGGAAGTATGGAGACATTTCTTTCTGAATTCAAATGGGTCCATAATTGGAAATATTTGATACAATTCAAACGGAACATTGTCGTCTGAATGGGCACTTTAAAAAGCTTGAACTAGTTGAGAAGAAAGAATGTAGAATATGTGGAAACCTCCATTCACATACAGAATCTCAGTGAACAACACCTAGGAGTCTATAGGAATAGAAATACTTGTCTATACTGAAACCTGTGTACCTTTTTTTGTAAAACCTAAAAGAATTTGTCTACATAATATTATTGTGTTAGCGACCAAGCAACTACTCTACAACACACTTCTGAAGCATTTAGTTTACATTTTAAGAAAACTTACGCTGTTCGATCGCAACAGTTCAAAATCGTCTTTAGGAGGATTTTCCTCAAAATGGTTTGCGATCGGAGCTTCAATAACTTCCAATGCGATTCTTATGGGCGACTTTTCTTTCTTAACCAAAATCGGACGTACCTTTTTCAATTTTTTCTGCTGGAAATGTAAGCGATTGTAATAGCAAAGCGGGAAAGTGAAATATTTTCGTTAGTTTGAAGTATAGGTTATATCAAAACAGGAGATGGAACAATTAGTACTGTTTCAATGTGTTTTGATTCAATTTCCCTTTCATTATTTTGAAATAAAAAACTTTTACCAAAAATACCAGTCCCATTTCAACATTTTTTTGTTTTATTATTGATTACTTTATATTTTTATAACATTATATATTATTACATTTAATTATTTTTACAATACACAGAGTTGGTATTTTTCTGTTTTTCAATTTGAAAGGTGGAAGGGTCAAAATATTTATCTATTCGTTCTTTAAACATACATATTTATCACTATTTCTCAACTACTGTATTATTAAGGCTCTTATATTGGGTCTTCCTATTTGTCATTGAAACAAATGAAAAAAAAATAACAATTAATTTATTGTGTTATTTTTTATAAACAATAAAAATATATAATCTGATTAATTGTTTTTCAATTTTTCCCTCTTCAGGCTTTATATGATCAATTTTTTGACATTTAATTCACTTTATCTTGACTATTTCATTATTATTATATTAATATCAAGAAATGGACTATAAATGCCATTTTAGAATAAAAGTAAAGGCACAGTAATTTTGAATATGCCACCAAAAACTGTAAAACTACAGGAATCTCCTTTTTTGGCTGTTAGCAAAGATAACAACCATGTCAAGTTACTGAACATACTCTCAAGGTGGTTATTTAATTATTTATTATATTACTGAAATAGTATTATTCTTATATTTGTTTCTATTATTTTTAATGTATATTGTTTATTATCAAGTACAAAGCCCCGCACAAAACCTAGGCAGTTCAGTTTACTTTTTTTGTAAATGTTTTATTCCATTTCTTCTGTTTATTAATAATTGAATTTTCTCAAAGTATGTAAATAAATTGAGAAAGATTAGATTGATAACAAATTCATCAATATGTAGATTATCATGGTATAAATATGAAAAATCTATAAAATTTACTTTCAAAGCAAAAACAATAAACATGATATGTCACAAGACATTTGATTGACTTAACCAATATTGGAAATTATTTTCATAAGAAAAACTGATTTTATAATCATTACAAATTTTGAAAAAACCAAAATCTTCATGCATAATCTCCTGTTTCATATAATCTATAAATAGAATATAATATAGTGGATGGAAAATAAATGTATGAGAGACCAGCAAAGCATATCCCTGACACCCAATCAACTACCAAGCAAATTGTAACAATACTATAATTTCAACATTACCCTAATTTTTACCCCTTTAAGTAATTTAGTTGCGAAGACAGATCAACATATTATGTTATAACTGATGGAATGGGATTACAATAATTGTCAGAAGTTTTTTTCCAATTAGACGTACCTTAGTTTGTTCCTTGTAAGAAGGTATTTTCAACTCATCTTTAACAGGAACTTCTTCGGTCTCTTCTTTAAATTCTACATGAAGTTTATGCACATTTTCTTTATTGTCAGCATTTTCCAATTCATTTGTTTCACTATCTTGGATTGTTTTTTCTTTCTGCACACACATACAATAATTATATTAAAGAATCAATGAACAAATAGTAGTTGTACATTACAAGGGTGAATCTCTCTTTTAAAACAATTCTATTGTGCAGAAACAAGAATTTTCATTGGTTAGAGTAAGTGTGTGCAAATATAGTAGAGCATTTTATCATCATCAGTTATTATAATTGAAAGACATGATATAAATAAAAACAATCAAATTAATATTTGCAGAAACATTTTAATAGAAATTGTAAAATGTCACGATTAACAGTAGTACAATTATTTCAGGGGAGTCACTAAGAATCTTATTTGTCAATATTTAGATATTCATTAGGATTAGAAATTTTGTGATAACTAATAATATAATTTTATTTATCATGATGATGAAACTCATACATAGCTATTATTGTTTATTCAACAAAACAAGATTGAAATGTTATCTACATACTTATAGATGAAATGATTATTTTGTTTTTGGATAAGCATCTTCCATTATATTGTACTCAAATATTGATTGTATGAAAATTAATCTATTTGACACATTATTAACTGGAACATTTTTTTAAATTTGAAAGTAGTTTTTATTAAAATTCATCTTTATGCACTCTTCCAAACTTCAAACATTAAAAAAAGTTTTTACCTCGATTTTTACTATTTTACTTTCTTTTAAATAAAATTAACATAAAAAGTATCTTCCATTCACACAAAAACAACCAACTACACCATTACTATACATTTCTCTGGTCAGAATTAATGTCTCACTTTGCAATATCTCTTTTTATTTTCAGTTAAAATCACACTCATTGCCTGGAACTACCCCCAATATTGCCTCAGTTACTCGTTACTCCCATATTAAAAAAATAGCAACAAACTTGATGCAAATTTAATGAGTCTTGTCTCCCCACCCAGCAGCATGGTTTTTTACAAGTACAAGTCAAATAAATATTGGATTATAGCCTCAGATAATAGTGAATCTACTGACTTCATTCACCTTCATTTTGTCAATTCTTAAAGCAGATCTTCCTAGACATAATGTAACAAATAACTGTTCATTTTATGCAGATGATGCTAAACTATATACAAATCCTACAACAAATCACACAATCTCACCAAAAACAATATCTCTTACTATATGAACAATCATGGTATGAATCATGAAACCACAGTTTTATTATAAATAAGGACTTGCCTTAGTCTGGGCATATTCTCTCAGTGTGCAAGAAGAGCATCTCTCAAAAACTTTTAAAATACCCCTAATTAAGGTGGCATTATTAACATTTATTATTTTCATGGTTTATTTTGTTAATATTCAATATGGTTTTGTGGCAAATCTACATAAATTGTGTTTATTGTCATACTAAATTTTTAAAATATTAGTGTGATGATTGTTAATATATTTTATAAATAATACACCTAATCTGTATGATAAAAACGCAATATCCTGTTGTACTATCAGTAAAATGCACCAGCACAGACAATATTTTATTTTATAAATATATGCAATAATTTGTAGCGATCCTAAATTTTATTTTAATGTACTATTTAAAAAATTTGTAATTGCATGTAGCAGAAAAATAATGTTACTAACTTCTCAAATAAAGTCAATATTTTACACAATTTTACCTACATAAATAAAAATAATTTAATCTATTTAAGATGTACAAACTGCATTAATAAGATCTGAATTCGAATTAACATTTACAAAAAATTAGGATATAAACTTACCTTTTTATTTGATTTCTTATTTTTCTTATCTTTGGGTTTGGATTTAGTGCCCAGGAGAGTATTGGTTTGTTGACGTTGTTCGGCAACAGCTTCTTCATAGCTTTTTTCCTTAATTCCATACTTATATATCAAAAATAACGAGAAACAGGCTACCGCAAATAAAGCAATAAATATTAGGATCGATAAATCCATTTTTCCTTAAATAAAAAGGTACCAATTAATAATATAAACCAATTTTGAGTACTTCTTATGCTCTTAAAAATCCGTCATCTTTAATGATCTTATGCTATTGAAAATAAAACCAAAAAAACGGGTATATGAATCACAGACCACCTATATGAATGAAGTATATTAATTGTGGTTAAAATCTCGAAATATTTAGGCATATTTATTTATATTACAAAAAATATTAAGCCACGTAGCAAGGATCGGCTCTAGGAACTACCGGGACAATTTCATGTTTATTTTAAAAATAGAAACTATACTTAATTTTGACTTACCATCAATTATGTATTAAAGGTTTTAGTGTATATAACAATTCAAACTATATTAAAATAACGCCACAATTGATTAGATAAACACGATATAAATGAGTAAGATGGTATATGAACTAGTATGAAGTGAAGAAGAAGAACTGCAATTTGCAAAGTCAAAGAAGAAAATGGAAAAATGATATCAACAAAATGGGGAACTTTATTATGTTGGTATTATGTAACTCTGTTCGCTACTTTTACACTGGGACTGTTCTACCACGTAAGCTAATTGATGAAAAGTAATCCATGTAATCAACTTTAATTAATAATTGTTGATCTTTTTAACTTAACGCCACAAAAGCAGTCAACGACTTACTTGAAGTGAAGAAGAAGAAAAGCCATTCACAGTTCACACGGAAGCTCTGCGCATCCAGTCTTCAACCATTTGTGATAGCTCTACCACGCTCTACCTTGGGTAATCTGTGGCTCTACGAACAAACTACTCCATGGAGCTTACCGATTACTACACCGACAGTGCACCAGCTAAATTTGACGTTTGACTGTGACATATTGGCACGTATACCTATATGTAACCTCAAAAAAGTAAAACGTCAGATAGGGTAATAGGATAGGAATTTTTAAAGAAAATGATCAAATTGAGACAAAAGTAATACAAAAAACATAATTAGTTAAAGTTTGATAATAACCAATTAGTTTATTTTTAGAAACAAGTATGACACAGCCTATAGTTTATTAAAGGACAAAGAAAGTGGTAGTGATGATGGAGAAGAAACAGAACTATTTGTAAAACATAAGCCACATAGGATAGAATTTCCAACAATAGAAAAAATAGTTGAAAAAGGTGATACTCTACAAGCCCTAGCTATTAGATATCGTTGTTCTGTAAGTAACTTGATATTTTTAGTTCCTGTCTCTAAACTTGATGCTGCATATTGCAATATTGCATACCAATGAAACATTAAAAGAATGCATGACGACAAGACAAGTGACAATTACACATAATCAATTTAAAGAGCTATAAACTATATAACATTATAAGATTAACCAACTTTTTACTTCAATAGTCTAAAAAAAATGCAATGTATTCATTATTTCTCTAAAAATGATAAGCTGTATAGTTACTTACCTTATGCAAAAAAATTCTCAATTTTTTAATATGTTGATTACATAAATAATTCTTATGTGTTTGAAAATAATGTACATATTTTATACTGTATCTATTTTCAGGTCTCTGAACTAAAACGAATAAATAATATTCACAACGAAAATGAAATTTTTGCTAAGTTAGTCATTAAAGTGCCTCATAGACCTCTTACATCAGCCTTAGCCAGTGTTCATGTTAGTGGAAGTAGTTCACCAGATTCAAATAATGTACCTACCAGTAATCTAATAGATGTTAATTCAGTAAGTTTAAAACTTACAGAAACCATTAGCTCTCAGAAAAAAGATGAAGTAAATGAAATAATTTTTAATAGTCAAATAACCCAAAAACCAATAGAAAGACTAAATCCAGAAATTATTGAAGAAGTGGATGGTAGTGAAAAAGTTCAATTGCTTCCTCAAGCTGCTAATAATGTGATAGAAACAGACCCTGTAAGTACTTGTGAAATTATCTATTGACATTGATTACAAATTATGCTTTTTTGTAATAAAACAAAATTCTAATATATTTTTTTCTAGGTTATATCCAGATTGAATTGTAATGGAGTAGATGGAGATATTTCTTGGAAACTTCTTATAGTGTTTATATTTATACTCATAGTAGCGTTACCTCTGATTTATATATTTTACATAGCTGAGCATCTGGAAGAATACCATCCACATCCTCATGGTTCATGATATTGTATTTGTGAACATTTTAGACTTCAAATCATATTTACAAAATCGGATATAACTAAATTTAAATCATTAATCATTCAAAATTAACTTCAAATGTTATTTTGAGGATCTTAAAAAATTGTTTTAATTAATTTATTGTTAAAGTACCTTTATGCAATGCAGATTTAATTTACAAAAGTACAAAATTGAAAGTTTCATTAAGGAAACATTCTTCTTTTGTGAACATGCATGATCTGGGCAGTCACTGTATATTTTATTTATTGAGACAACTCAATCAATTCTTTATGCCTTTTAATTGGCATAGTTAAAAATTATCCATGTTATTCATTTGTTAAAATGATATTTTTCTTCTTGTTTATAAAAAATTAATAAATTCAATTAAAAACATTGATCTGAATTGCAAGAAAAAAAGGAAAAATTGAGTATTTAATGTGAAAATGCAACTAACGTGATATATTTATTAGGTTAATTAAAAAAAAGGTCTGTGAAGTATTTTATATATTTTATTCTATTATTAAAAGTTTATTCTGTAATGAATTGTTTTTAACACCTTCACATTTCAGGGTTTACATCCTCAACCATTTATATTCACCAGAAACTCATGTTCACAGCTGGTGGCTATTTTTCTACTGATTTCTCTCTGTTGATCCTATAGGTAGCATTGTTTGGTGTTTATTTAGATTAGAACCCATTGCAGGAAGCAACGTGAAACTGCAAGAATTGTTGATTTGTGCCTTTTGTGGTATTCAAAAGGCGTATCATTGTTACCAAGATACTGGCGCCATCTATGAGGGAATAGCTAAATCCGTATAGACGCTTGAAATATTCACTAGATGGTATATCACAAGAGATGAATATGTTTTTGGTTAGGTTGAATTGTCTTCTAGAAGGATAGCCGCAAGTCCTCCAATAGAACGCCAGCTTTAATTAGCAAGTTTGGATTATGCCTTGAATCATTTGGCATGGATTGATATGAGTTTTTGTCTCACTGGATCAGACCGTTGAAGAAGATTTGCTGCAACCTGTATTGACGAGTGACTTTCTTTTGGTAGTGGATCGGTTATGGTTTAGTACGTTTGGGCGGGAATTTCTTCACAAGCACGTACAGGGTTGGTATTTATATAACCAAATTGAATTCAGTTGACAATGGTATGATGGGAGGCAAAGTATTGTTTTGTAGTTGAGCCATTTCATCTATCATATACCTAAGTCATTTCAAAACAGTTTCTGTTTGTTATATAAAAACATAACCCTCTCTTTCGGCAATAGGATAAAAAAACTCAATATTAATACTATACTAACTCTTTAATTGATAAGTATCTATATTACAAACATTTCATAAGGAAGTTATGTATTTTTTTGTTTTAAAAATTCGTCAAATTCTCGTAGAACTTCATTCAAATAAACATCGTCGATTGGTTGAGTTTCTTCTGGAATTTCACGATAAGCATTTACATGCGAACGTTTCCCATATCTGAAAAAAGTTGGAAATTTTCAAATCTTTGACCATACCAAATGCAAATGCTATACCAATGCTGTGGGCTTCCCAGCTGAGGAGCACAAAAATCAAATACATTGAGTTGGGAAAAACCCACACACGTCCCAAGAGCAAGCTTTATATGATATAACGTGATAATATAACCCTGGTTCAAATGTCACTGTTTTAGTTTTTTTTTAATTACTTTTTGGATATCTGACACATAATAATTAATTATAATAGTTTTGTAGAATATTATATAAAAACGATAGGTAAAAGTGAAACACTAGAAGTCATTTTCATGGATTTTTCCTAAAATTTTAATGTATGTTTGGTTGCCTATATTAAAATCGTTTATTAACAGTCGCCATTTGCATTTTGTATGTTGTCTACCGACATTAATATGGCTTGTAACACATGGTCCACGGAAAAATATGTTTAAAAAAATTTTTTTATGAATACATATTGCATTTCTTTCGCTCTAGATATAGATACAAGTTGCCATTATACCCGAAATCATGACAGGCATATTACAGAGATTGCACTGATAAGGTTCATACAACAGCCTTTTTGGTGTGCGTCATCGTTTGTTAATGTCTTTCTAACACATTACGTGGAAAGAAATGTAAAAAAGTCAGGTCTTTGATTAATCCTAATCAAAATATCACAATAATGAACCGTTTAAATGTATTACAAACGTCAACCCTAATCCTTGACATACCAAAATTTGATTGGTTGATGTTTAGATTAAGCGCAAGTGCGACCTATCAATCGGGAGAAATTTCTTTTTTTAAAATAGGATGCAAACATACCTTCCGTATTGACAATGTGTCTTTACATCTTTTTCTACTGTCCCACTGACAGTTCTTGTCAGGTCTGTACTTTGTTATTCACGGTATTATTTATGAAAAGGGAATATGAATCTTATTGTTATATTTGTTTGAATAATACAAAAATATGCCTATGCATGTACATGGAAAAACATCAGCATTTTGAAAGTTCTCAAGTATTTTCAGTTAGAAAAAAAGGCTGGTAACTATTAATTTCATAGCCTTTTCGAATTTGGCTGAATACGATACTGATGATTTTATTTATCAAATTTAAGGTTAGATATGTGTCAAAATAGCAAATAAAATAAACGACATACCAAAAACCCGGTTATACGTCACAAACGATGACGCACACCAAAAAGGCTGTTGTATGAACTCTATCAGAGATGCACTAGACAACCAAGAAACCATAGTATGCGTATGGGGCTGTCAAAAGAGAATTAAAAAGAAGAGATTTACATAAGAAAATATCGAAATAGATGCCGGATCACCACTAGAGTAGCAGATACGGTGAACAACAAAATGCAATGTCTTAATCTGTACAATCAAAATTTCTAATTTCATTTTGATCTTTTGTAGATAATATCAAAATTAAAAAAAATACCTGGCATTGGTTAAAGATGCCTTCTTGCAATTTATGTATTTTATAAAATTTTCTTCGGTTGGTGAAACCGGTTTTGGACAAGCTTCGACTGAATATTTAAATTGAGATAATACCAGAAAAAAAATCAGCAGGGACATCCAGACAATTGCGAATCTATTCATATTGTACCTTTCAGTTGAATACTCTGTAACAAAAAAATGTTTATAACTATTGTCTATTACACAACACAACACATGAAAAGCTTGACTTTAACTTGAAAGTATCAAATTTCATTTAGATGTTTGTTTACTCCAATATATTTTTGAAAGTACCTCAAATTCCGATTTGAGGATGAAACTTCGGCTTAAAAGAGTAACCTATAGATGACATATTTTCTTGTCTCAATAAAACGAATGCTCCGATTCAAGGATACAGTTCCAGTTTTTTTGCACTGCAGTCCCTGTTAGCCTATTGTATTCTAGTCCCAGATTTATCCAACCCACCCAGCCATTCCCGTACCTTGGAGAAGAAGATATGGGGGTCACCTGGATGCGTGCCATATGCTTCAGGAAGCACATTGGTGTCTCCTGCAGTCCAATATATGCCTCACAGTCAGACAAGATAAGGGTTACGGTCTCGGTCTCCATGCCACAAAGTTTGCAGCTGTTATACAGCCCCATTTTATGGTTTATCACCTAGTTATAACCAGTTAGATAAAAAATAATTTATTTATAAACAGGAAATTTACAGTGGTGGATAAAATATAGTATTCTACTCGCATATAGGTGTTTATTATTTGTTAATAATAGTCATCATTATGGCTGACACAAAGATAACGCAGAACAAATACAGTGGTGTACAAAATGATGTTAAAAGAATGCATATTTTTAATAATTTGTTCATCCATAAAACCACACATTTTCACTATTCAGGTATAGTAGACGCAGAACTTATTGTGTAGCTCATAAAAGTGTAGCTATCTAATCGTATATCCGTTGCGGAGCTAAACTCTGAGAGTTATTGTAACCACTTTTTCATCGTCTTTTAATAAAGGATTCCTTTATTTTGACATTTACGCTTGCGCATTTGACGTCTTTTATTAAAGGATCTTTAATAAAATAAAGGCAGCCTGTATTTAAATAAAATACAGGATAACTTAACTTTAATTAAAGGATCGTTAATTTTGACGTTTTTGACAATTAAATTGAGAAAAGAAGAAATACTTTCCGAAATTGACAGCGACAATTAAATTAAGGGGTCGATTCTGCGTTTTTCGTAAGAGCTTACGAATCTGTAGCTAACGAAAGTTCTGTACTGTATAGTTAGATTTCTCTATGGTATAGTTACAGATTTCTTACAGAATGCTTACAGACATGCACAGAATCGACCCATAAACCTTACATTATTGATTTGAGTTAATTTCGTTCCCAGTTTCTCCAAGTATTTAATATGAAAAAATGTGCGAAGAACCTAAAAGGTTGCGATTTAACTACCTGTTATGTATTTTTTTCTTTTTCGGCTCGGAACGCTGAACCGAAAGAGAAGAAAATATCTTATTGTTGAATCAGTTACAATAACTGTATTTTACATACCCTTATTTTCATCCTTTATTACAGGATCCTTTAATAAAAGAAACCTTTATTTCTGTTTTACAATAACTCTCTAATATTATTTTTGTCTACTTACCAAACATAATGTTATTATTTTATGTCTTGTAATACCAGAGGTGAACTGAACCCATTTTGTATTCCATTCGATTTTTTATGGAAAACGAAATTTCAAAGCAAAAATCATAAACAAAATTAGCCTTTTTTTGATGAATGTGAATTAATGTTGTGAATGTTGACAATCACATGAGTCGAAAAAAAGGCCTTTACACATTATTGGTTGAAATTATAATATTAAATGAAATTATCGTCAAATAAACGTAAATTAAAATATTGACTGGACTATGACAGTAATGATCCAGAATAAGCCCAGGAGATTGGGGTGATGCCAGCGCGACACGGATCTTTGAAAAAAAAATAATAGATGCCAACTTTAGTTCTCAAGACGGTTTTTATCTGCCTCGTCCTGTATATACTGTATTTACTGCATTGTCATAAATATAAGTTTGAACTCATAATAAAATAATAATAAGTGATTTACTTACTAGAAAGAATATGGTGTTATACTAGAAATAAATATATTAACGGACTTAATGATTCCAACAAAAATATACTTGAATTTCGTATTTCCGCGCTTTGAACGTTTTGGTCGCGAATCAAAAAAGTATAATAAAATTTTTCGTACTATACAATATTATTTATACAGGAAATGAATGTAAACGGAAAATGCCCTGCGCAACTAATGTTTGCTTCTATCTTGTTGATATTTGGATTTAATACCAGTTAATTAATGATAAAATATTGGTGATTTATTAGATACTATGAGGGAAAGTCTCTAAATTTGACGTATTACTATGAAAAAGAATGTAATATTCACTGATTTATTGTAGGTAAAGAGTATTTCACAATGTTTCGTTGTCCCGATGGATTTAGTGATAAAAGTTTATACTTAAATCTCTCATTGTTCTCTATAAAGAAACAAATCCGTAGTTGGTAAAACTATTAACGTTCTCAATATTGGACAAAATCATACATTAATGACCCCTATCATTGTATGATTTACATTAATCAACCATTTTTCTACAGGCACACAACGCACATCTTATACATTATATTTATATTGACAGTTACCTGTGGTGTAGGCAACCAAACATACAATAACTATGACATTTTAGTGTCATTATTTATTCTTGGCAGTACTTAACTGTGAAATAGTCGACGGAAAAGGTTTGTAACTAATTAACAACCTCGAACATTAACTATCTCGATTGTTAACGGCCCTCATTAACACACTCTGGTTAAAAAAATGGATAGTTATGTTTGAAAAAGTCGAATTACATTTTCATACCACTTTTGAATAAAACAGCTATACCGATAGGTAGACAGAAAATTTAAAAGTTAATTCTGAAACATTGCGGTTCGATTCACCGCTGTGGTAAACATTTTTTTCCTTTTTTTTTAGTTCATTTTTCACAATGCTATACTATGATGCATTTTCCGGACTATAGGAATCGTTGTAAGTGCAGTGTTCCGGTAAGAATTTTTTCTGCTATATAGGTACACCTACCTCTACATATCGATGGTTCAATATTAATTTAGTAAAGATTACAATTACTGCATAATTTATCACGGAAAGCATTAGGAGATTTTTTGATAAGCAACTGTTCCATATCGGTACAAGAGAGATATGAATAGATACAACAATTTAAATAACATTTTCCTTACATATTCCAACATCAATATATTAATAATGACTACTCCATACGGCGGGATTAGGAATTAATTAGCTGATGTTACGTAGATATATGCGTAAATTATGTAATTAATCCCTGATATGTCGTAACTAATCGGCTTTAAATAACGAGGGAATGTTTGCTCATGTATTCGACAGTTCACTAACAGTACCAGGCCTAATCAAATCATTTTAATGGAATGTACTGACATTTTTGCACTCTCTTACTATAGATAGGTATAGTAAGTTGCATATTACGTAGTATTTGAATTAGTGTTTTGCAAAGCAAGACCAAGAGTCGGATAATTTTGGTGTTGCTCTTAGCCTTGCTTTTTCGCAAGACAAAAAACAAAAGCAATATTGGGTCTCCTCTACCACATATCCATATTCTAATAAGGAATACCCAATAACCTCGAAGGTGACAGCTAGCTCTGACATGAACTGACATGAAGGATGCCAGGTACAGCCAGGGTACAGCCATGATACAGCTTATGGGTACCATCATATGAGTACAGAAGCTTTATACGCTAATTTACGTAAAAACGTCAAAATTACTGCCATTTGTCAAGTTTTGGAGACAAACTTTCATAATCGTGACCAAAAACAAACTTTACCTAATAGGGCATGTCCACGTGACGTCACAAACTAGCTGGTGGTAAAACAATGAACAAAGCCACGTGGTACTTGATAGTGAGGTTATGCTGCTTCATAATGTTAGATCGTGTTTGAGTTTAGTTGGTTTTGCTTCAGTGTACTTTTAAAGTTATTTTAATTGTTGAGCTTGCATATTTAATACTATATAATATATAGGTTAATAGTTGTTTGTTGTTTGATAATTTTTCATCGTGTCTATTGTTTATTGTTTTACCACCGCCGTATTGTCAATGTCAGCTGTCGTGGACATGCCCTATTCCGCTATCAAATGTGACACTTTACGTTACTCTTTGACGTTAGGTAAGGTCACATTTTTCATAACCTTCATAAAACGGTTATGAAAAGTAGTAAAAACAGTTATGTAAAGACTTTACATAACTGTTTCTGACTGTTTCCATATTAACACTTTGATTCTACCTTAATATTTTCATTCTAATTGAAAATTTTATTAAATATTATAAAAGCGCGGAATTAGATAAAACTTTGTACGTAAACACGTTATGAAGAAAGCGATATTGTTCAACTCGCGTAATTTGCAAAACTCGCTAGCGCTCGTTTTGGCAAATATTACGCTCATTGAACAATATTGCACTTTTCATAACTAGCTACGTAAATAACTATTACATAATTCGAATAAGAGAGTCAGGATATGTCTGCTATCTGCTATGTCTCGGGGATTCCTTTGATTTTTACTGACAGCCGGACGCTGATAAAAAAGGCCGGTGGCACTGATAAAGGACCTAAAAACTAGGAACTTTTTTGCGCACGCTTAGTTTAAAAAAGTTATTATTCATTCAATTTTTGGTTATATAGTTTAAGATGTCACTTTCAATATTGAAAATTGTAAAGAATAAAAGACTTATTGTGTTTCGAAAATAAAGTTTTATTCGTGTTTTAACAAAGAAAATAATCTCTCGCGGAATGCCTTCTTTGGATCAGGTACATAATTGGATATATTGAATAATTAAATAGATATGACAAAATATTTGTGTATTATTGTTACAATTATTTTGTTTGTGTTATTTTTACTATATTGTTTCGGGCAATCCTAAATGGTGAATTTGGCCCTGGCCTATTCATGTTTGTATTCATTCTGGTACTTGATCCACGTGCAGTGATCTTTGATTGATTGACTGTTTAGCTAATAATAAATCAGAGAGAAATTATTATTTATCTATGTAATAAACTCAGATTACCTACAAAAATATAAAAAACATATTATTTAACGTCAGCGTCAGCTATGAGACATTTCACCTACTAAGGTTCTTCCAAAACAAATTTCTACTTAACAGGACAGCCTTGTAATAATTAACTAACAGATGGCACTGTAACAATAAAATGGTATTGACATTGTCAACTTTGATTTTAGTAAAAGGTACACAAGAAAATAAACCCAAATTTTTAGATAAAGGTGATGAGAAGATAGGGGGTGAAATATTCTAATCGTGTTATTCAAAGTGATTCTGTATACTCATTAAACTCAAATCAAATGTCAAATATCGATTAAATTTAGTGCTGGAATGCAGGTGCTCCTAGTGTAGTATTGATACTTTGGTTTTCTAATTTTTTTTTGCGGAAAATTATCAATTATATTATATTTTCTTTGTGTTTTTTAAGACCGGTCCATGTGACTTTTCCGTAGTGCTTCTAATATCCTAATATCATTTGAACTCAATAAAAATGGCAATGAGAACAAACGTCAGGTAAGATGTTATGACATTTTTTATTTTTAGGTTAGGTTTAAATATTTCCAGCTTATTTTTGCTTATCCTAAATATTTCAAATTTAATAATTTTTGACAAGCTTATAGTATCTATTTGGTTTGAGATGTAATTATTGATTGCTATGTAAAGTTATAATTCATATTTAACTGCGAACTGGTACCTCCGCAGATATTAATAGACAGGCAGATAGCTAATATTTGCTATTTGCAAAATTGAAACTATCTACCCACTCACACAAGAATGTGCACTCATTAATAAAACGTCTCGTCGTGCTAAAAATTAGTATGAACTTTCAATATGGTGCTTTCCTCTATTGTTAACCTTTTTTAAATGATGGTAATATATTTGTTATCTTAATAGGTACTTAATTGTTACCTACAAGAAAACACTTATATTCAGTGAAAACTCATGATTTGCTCAGTATTCCTGATCATGGGTAATCAACTGATTTGTACTGTTGTGTTTCCATGTATGTAATTATATTAGGGTGGCATACTCTGAGACCTAAAAGATCTATTGTGACCCTGTTAAAATTTAGTTTTTGTCCTTACAATCCTTACTTGAATAACTGTTAATTGCTCTTCAGACTACATGGATAGATTCACATTTAGCTTCAAATTAGTTATCATTGTATATTGAATTATTTCTACTGAAGCATAATTTCTACAATTAGCTATAGGAAATGAAAAAAAGTGACATTAGTAGTATTTAATATCAACTAATGTCACTGATATTCACTTTGCTTTTTACCTTTCTCTTACCCCAGCTTCCAGATTTTTGACTTGGGGAGTAGAACTTTATGAGAGAATACATATTTTGTCTTTATATTTCTTGTTTATTCCTTTGTTGATGTAGGGAAGACAAACGATCAGATCTCTTGGAAATTTCTACATCCTGAGTCAAAGTAAAATACAAAAGTTTGAAAAGGTCACTATAGTTTCTTTAATCAGTTAGAAATTAGACAGAATGTTGTAGAAAGATACCCAGAAAATTCTGCTGAATTTTGAACAATTTTTAAGGTTGTACAAAAAAACCTCGATGCACAATTTCAAAAAGATCAAGTCATAAGTTTTTACCAATCAAACCCCAATTTTTTTTCAGTGTCCTATTTATCTTAGCTGTTGTAGGACAGGATCCCTTTTTTTTTTAAATACTGTACCTATACAAAGATGCATTTCTCCAATCAATGCAGATGATTAAGTTTACCTTACAGAATTATATATATTTGAAAAGAGCATATTGCGGACTATTTGAAAATATAGGTAATGTACACTTGTTATTTTGTGTTATTTTAGAAAGTTATATGTAGAAACTACTAATAATGATTTAAATTCGCATATCAGGATTTAAAAAACCAACACCATTACCCGAAATTTACAATATCTGAAAGCTAATTTATCCTTATAACAAACAAACCTATATTCTATCTTCCTATTTAGTAAAGGATGTAGATACAATTTAGATTTGCGACGAAAATTCGAAGAATCATTTATAAAAATCCATTTAGCTTCCCACAAACCTGTTGTGCCCTAATACCCTCAAATTCGGAGAAACATTCCGCTACAGAGTTGATTCGATTCCCAAAAACTATAAAATATTTACGTGAAAGCCGTATTTCCTCGAAAACGGCTTTAATGCAAATCTGCTTGATACCAATAATGTAGACTTTATCAATGCTGTCGATAAAACTGACAGTTCTGGATATTGTTAAATTAAATCGGTGGGAAATTGGTGTTCGGTTCACACTTATAGTAAAGTGACGTACAGCTTCTTTTTCTAACTGAAAATACTTGAGATCTTTCAAAATGCTGATGTTTTACCATATATCTAGGCATAATTTTGTATTATTTAAATAAATACCTATTACAATAAGATTAATATTCGGGTACTTCTGCATCCCATTTTGAATGACATGGTCGTTTGCCTGTTAATTGAGTAGAATCTAATTCGTTAATAATTGGACCTTCTATAAATTTTATCCACCCCCATATTATTTTGGATTTAATGGGACGTATTAGTTTTTGTGTTCTCCTTAGCATAACTAGTCCTCTATCTTGGCTGATCCGCCATATTGTGATTAGAATGACGTCGTGTCAGCAAATCTATAATGCTGCTAAATATGTGACCCAATTGGATAAATACTTTGTCCACGACCACGTAATAATAAGTCAATATTTTACCTCCTATCAAAAGGTATATGGTACCCATATATCTATTGTCGTGAATTATGGTTCATATTATACATCGGAGTGAATTATGGTTCATAATACCCTGACTAGAGATGAGGGTACAATATGAAATAAACTATTAAATCTGTGAATTTTGTTCAGGAAATTTGTTTCTGAAATATATCGTATCGATAAAATATTGTAATTTTTAGTATTGATACTTATCATAACGATATTTTCTAACATTAAGTATTTTAAAACAATATATTTATAACGGTACGTTGTATATTGATACTTTACACAGTATCGCCCATCTCTATATATGTCAAATTATTTTATTTAGCTACCACAACATTTTGAGGTTTTTAGTAATACCAAATCGTTACTGACTTTTATTTAATAAAGAAATTAAGTGTCATGGACAAAGTATATTATTCTACTCGCAATTTATGGCCATTATTCACTCGGGTAACTTGCGCCCCTGGCCTGCGGCTCGTGACGCAAACGTTCCCCATCGTGAATAATGGCTATCATAAATTGCTCGTTTAATAATACATACTATAAATATCAATAGGTAGGTTTTTAATTCAAAATTGTGTTGTTTTTGGTTGATTTATTGATTCTTTGAAGATATTTCTAAACTGCTAAAAATTCTTCCTACATTATCTATTCATTAGTTTGTAAATTCAATACAATTTCAACAAAATACTTCAAATTCCAAGTTTGTTTTGTTATAAAATATACAATACATATTTCAAGAATGAGGGAGACGAAGAGAAGAAAGGCAATGATCGGGATTTCGAATTAGGTCGGTCAATGGGTCAACCACCTCTTTCCAGCTTTAACCCACTTTTGGCAAACGGGACCGTGTTGCTCAGGAACGAACTCGATAGTAGAGGTGGAAAGTTTTAACATAGATGGTATTGGAATTGATTTTTATATTTTAAAATTTGAAAAAAATAATTATTCAACCAACAAGTGTATTAATGAGGGTCATTAATTATGTTAATTGACCTTTTAATACTCATGTTAGTTACAAAGCTTTTCCGTCGACTGTATAGGTTGTATTCGTTTTTCCCAATAGTTAAAAACTCGGTAAGTACTGTCAAAAATAAATAGTGACATTAAAATGTCACATATAATATGTTTGGTTGCCTACACCACAGGAGCTGTCAATATAAATATGATGTTTAAGATGTGCGTTGGGTTGCCTGCAGAAAATCTTTGATTGATGTAAATATGGGTCATTAATGTATGATTTTATCCAATTTTGAGAACGTTAATAGCATATGTTACTACACGGTCGACGGAAAAACAATTTTAATGAATGAATTTTTAAAAATAATCCAAGAGTCAATACCCACATTTGAACTAGAAGATATAGAATAGTATATTGTATGATTAGTGGGAAAAGTATCATATTCCCAAACGACTGTGATGATTACCAGACGAGGAGCATAGCGACGAGTCTGGTAACACAGGAGTTTGGGAATATGCTTTTCCCACGAATCATACATACTATTTTTTCTTCGATCGTTAATTTACATTTTAAAAGTTAATTGAAAAATATTCCGTTCAAGATGTAATCAAGTAAGTTTAGATAGATTTCTCTATGTTCATATTGGGATATAGAAGTGGAGGTAACGAGATAAACCAAACAATTAGCCATGCAGCTTCAACGTATACAAATTCTCGTTGCCCTCAAGTACAATTTACAAATCGTACAAACTGTACAATAAATGTAAATAAACATCAATAAATTTGTGTTCAAGAATATCGTTATAAATTAGATGTTTCTTTTATTTCTTCCATAACAACTTTTTCAATATAAAAATTAAAGCCATACTTTTGTTAAATTTTTTTGTAATAATCCATTTGTAACATTACCGCACGCTACAGCAGTGCGGTAAGAATATTACCGCACTGTTATTTTCCAATTGCTTAGCAACTGCCCACTATTCGGGAATGTTGAACTTTGCGCATGGAAAACAGGTCAAAATAGTGTAACTTTTCCCACGATCGGAGAAAAATATTTTTATATGCGGCGTATGTATGAAAAAAAGGGTGTACCTAAGTACAACTAGTCTAATGTTGGAATGGACGTTTGAATGTGACAAGCTGGGTACAATAAAGAAAGAGGAGGAAGTGAGAGATCCATTGCATTTTTTATTGCAATATTTTGCAGTATTTTAAATTTGAAAACAGTTGAAACTTTAATCTTGTATAATATGGACCTAAAATACCTAGGGCGACGACCCAGCACTGTAGTAGAATGGATTTGATGCGATAATTAAAGTCAAGCTATGTCGAACATGGTTAGTACTTGGATGGGATAACAATTACACTGTACAATTTTTCTACTTTAACCGAAACAGTTCCAAAAAAATAACATCCCACCTCTACAAATATCATCTCCCTATTCCTTCTATTTTCCTGGAAACGTGCACATACTTTGTTCCCCTATCCCAATGTATCCCGTTGTCTATAGCGTTTGAACATTACCTGGAACTGTGTGGCATAATGCGCTTTTCCATGTACTCGGAAATCTTTTAACCGCTTTCCGGGAACGGCGTCCCGTTTTAATTCATCTCCCGATCGTAATTTCGAGTGAATATACCCCGGGATTCAATCACGTATTGAACTTTCATTGTATGAAGTTTACAAAAGTGAGGTTATGTCAGCGTTTTGTTTGGGACGTAGCAGCAGCATCAGTTTTGTAATTTATCTTTTATTTTCAGTAAGTATACTGTAGGCTGTTTGAAGTGTTTATGGCAGCAGTTGATCATGATTTTTCTACAGGTATAATATACAGGATGTTTCTTTTCTTTTTTAACTTAACTTTAATAGATATGAAGACGTTTAATTGGACAAAAAAGGTATAACCGTTATGGAAAACAATATAATTGTTGAAGAATATTAAAGGGACACTCTTCATTCTCGAGTTATACAGGGGAAACTAAAAGTACTGCTTCTGGTGTCTTGAGCTTAAAATTTTTAAATAAAAATTTCAAATAATTAATATTTTTTAATTAGTTCACAATTTCACTAGTTATAGCCATGTATCAATAAATATTTGATACGTCGTTTGGTGTCGTTTCAATGCTAACATCAATAACACCTTTGTACCCCCCATTAGGGGGGTACAATGTTTTTATTTTTCATTTGACAGCAACATTATATGCCACCTTTAACTTATTAACTTTAAAAATTGTTTTTCACACCAGAGGTACTTATATCAATCACATCCTCATCATGGATTTCTTCTTGTCTTCCTGCTTCCTCTGGGCTACATTCTGCTTGCTTGCTTGTTTCTTTCTTATTCTTTTTTGGAGGTTGAGCTTTCAGCTTCCAGAAAATGTCAGTTTTACCGCTCACTCAGATGAAAGGCGACTTATTTTTTTGGAATGGATCCAATATTTTCATTGCTACATTATTGGGTAGGCATGTACTATGTATTTTACGTCATTTGATGTCAAATTGCCACTTGGGAGGTCTAGGTTTATGAATCTGGATTAATTTATTAATAATTTCAAAGTTTTGAAGATCAAATATTTTTTTTATTAAAACTTTAATGTTTGTTTGTTTATTAAAATTTTAATGTTCTAAATATTATGGCAATATTGACTGCAAAATTATTGGCCTAACTTCCTAACTTAAACAAAGCTGGGAAAATATATTGAAACCGTATTTTTGAAATATGAGTTAGTTTTGAATATTATAGACCTAGGATATTTGAGCATTATATCCCAAAACAAATTACTTTTAAAAAAGGCTAGGTTTTTAAATTTTTGAGTTTTAATAATGTTTTAAGAATTAAAATTCAAAATTCCAAGAAAATGTACATTCACTTAGTTAACCTTGCTTTAAGGTTCTGATAAAACATAAAATTCTATGAAAGTATTCCCATTTTTAACACGCTTTTATTAGCTTCACTTGTATGTTTGTAACTCTCATCTGGCATCGAGGGTCGTTGAAAAGGATGATACAAGGATAATAATTTCGAAAAGAATTTAATACGAGGGTTGATCAAAAACATGATAGATGATACAAGGATAATAATTTCGAAAAGAATTTAATACAAGGTTTGATCAAAAGGATGATAGATGATACAAGGATAATAATTTTCAACAGAATTTAATACGATGGTTGATCAAAAACATGATAGATGATACAAGGATAATAATTTCGAAAAGAATTTAATACAAGGTTTGATCAAAAGGATGATAGATGATACAAGGATAATAATTTTCAACAGAATTTAATACGATGGTTGATCAAAAACATGATAGATGATACAAGGATAATAATTTCGAAAAGAATTTAATACGAGGGTTGATCAAAAGGATGATAGATGATACAAGGATAATAATTTTCAACAGAATTTAATACGAGGGTTGATCAAAAACATGATAGATGATACAAGGATAATAATTTCGAAAAGAATTTAATACGACGGTTGATTAAAAGGATGATAGATGATACAAGGATAATAATTTCCAACATAATTTAATACGAGGGTTGATCAAGAACATGATAGATGATACAAGGATAATAATTTCGAAAAGAATTTAATACGAGGGTTGATCAAAAGGATGATAGATGATACAAGGATAATAATTTTCAACAGAATTTAATACGAGGGTTGATCAAAAACATGATGGTTGATACAAGGGTAATAATTTCGAAAAGAATTTCATACGAGGGTCGATCAAAAAGATGATAGATGATACAAGGATAATAATTTCGAAAAGAATTTAATACGAGGGTTGATCAAAAAGATGATAGATGATACAAGGATAATAATTTCGAAAAGAATTTAATACAAGGGTTGATCAAAAGGATGATAGATGATACAAGGATAATAATTTCGAAAAGAATTTAATACAAGGGTTGATCAAAAGGATGATAGATTTTACAAGGATACTAATTTTCAACAGAATTTAATACGAGGGTTGATCAAAAACATGATAGATGATACAAGGATAATACTTTCGAAAAGAATTTAATACGAGGGTCGATCAAAAGGATGGTAGAGGATACAAGGATAATAATTTCCAACAGAATTTAATACGAGGGTCGTTGAAAAGGTTGATAGATGATACAAGATAATAATTTCGAAAAGAATTTAATACGAGGGTCGATCAAAAGGATTGTGTTATTGTCGAAATCTAAAAAGTGGAAAATAAATATAGTTTAAATAAACTAAAAAACAGGCTTTTATAATATATAGGATAAACTAAAAATTAGAAAATAATTTTAATTTTCATTTGGTAACTTCGAAGACCTTTTTGTTACACCCTGTATATTCCGAAATTCTTTCAACAAGATATACGAATCGATGATGGAAGTGACTAATAAAGAAAAAAATCTATAAAGGATTTATCATTCGACCTTCAAAGGGCTTGATAAATTACCGGTGAAAAAGTATACAATCATCGTACCTCGTTTATCGGTGTACAATAAAATCCTCCTTACCCTCCACACGTGACTATCATCACCACAAAGAGGATCGTCCTTGATGGTCCCGCAATATCCTTGAAGTGAATCAATGCAGCACTTGCGATCTCTCGATTGTTATGTCGGCCCGTTGGTTGTTGTGAATAACGGCCCACGGTACGTTAATTATTGCGGACACGCGATCTTCACTGACTTTCTCGAAGGTCGATCAGGCATCGAAAAAATTAACAAAACCAAAACGAAGATACGAGGGTAGTTACTATAACTTTAAATGCAACGCTGCTTCTGTCAAATGCCAATGTATTAATAGAGAACTTTCAAAATATGATGCGGACGTACCTTTCGTATTGGTTACGTCACTTTCTATTGTCCTACTGATTCTCGTTAGGTCTGTACTTTGTTATTTATTATTTATGAAAAGTTAATATTAATCTTATTGTTATATTTATTTAAATAATACAAAAATATGCCTAGATACACGAGGATAACGGTAAGGTTTGGGTATATGAACGTATACATCAATGTGCCTTATTTTATACCCTGAAAAAACCGTGTTCAATTTGATATTTATGGAGTTAAATTCTGAACACTTTTTATACACATCCTGTATAAAATAATAAATTTTTCAACATAGATTTAAATACTTTTGACCTTGTTAAAAGCAAACGAACAGAAACCATTTTCATATCTTTAAGGGTATTCTCGTAAAAAAAAATAATTTATAAGGGTCTGCAATTGTACAAAAAATTGCATTTTTCGAAAAAAAAATTTCAGACAAAAGTATTCAAGAATTTTACGTAGATTTCTAAAATGTATTAATATACAGGGTGTTCAATTTAAAATAATAAAGTAGTACTAGAACTAGGTCATCTTTGAGAATGTTTTAGTTTAAAAGATCGTATCCGAAAATCCAAACGTGGAAATTTCCATAATTTTACTATAAGTATTTTGTCATATTATACAGATGTATGTATGTATTTTTTGGGATAATATTCACTGAGACCTGAGGAATTCCCGGAGGAATTTCAGAATATCTGCAGGTTTCAACTTAGGTAAATGTTCTTCTTCTATCCAGTAATCTACCAGGTACTGTGCTCTAGGATTCTGGAGTGCTTTGTAGTTGTAAAGTATGTGGATGGAGGTTTCTTCTTCCATGCCACTGCCACAATATCTGCATTCTCCTTCCTCCACTATTTCGAGTTTTTTCAGGTGCCCATTCAGGCGACAATGTCCCGTTAGGATTCCTGTTAAAAATCTTAGCGCAGTTTTACTTTGACTTATGCATTCATTCGATCTCAACAGGTTGTAGTCACCCAGAAGAATCTTTGATTGTCTAAGCCCTACTAGATCTTTCCAATGGTCGGATCTTCTCTTTCTTTCAGCTTCACCTATTTCTTCCAATATTACATTGGAGCTGATTCCGCAAAAGGGTTCAGGCCTCCAGAAAGGTATTTTAGTCCCCCTCTTTGCTAGTTAATCTGCTCATTTCCTTCTATTCCAGTGTGTCCTGGAATCCATAACTATATTGTTCTCGCCTAGTTCATTGAGTTTGTCTAGGCATTCCCACACCATTTTGGAACTGATTGCACAAGAGCTCAGTGTCTTAACTGCGGAGCACGTACTTTGTGAGTGTGAAGGCCTAGCAAGGTTGCGGTTTCACTTATTCGGAGAAGAAAAACCGAAGGCAGAGAGCTACGCAAAGGAGGCGGTAACCAGGCTATTAAGTCTAATAAAAAGAATAAAGCTGGATATCGAGCTCTAATATAGGGAGGACCACAATAGATCTGCAAAGATCGCAGTGGGATAGGACAAAGAGCCACAATTCTAATCTAATCTAATCTAACCTCGACTATCTGTCATTATGATAATCTTTTGTCCTCTGTACCCTTTATCAATATTGAACTGGGCGCACTTTCTTATGGCGTGGATTTCCGCTTGAAAGATACAATACTTGGGGTTTTTCCCAAGCTTTCGGAGTGTTTGGTTCCTGGCTCGAACACTCCTACCCCAGTTCTTCCTATTGCTTTTGAGCCGTCTGTGTACTATTGAATGGCATTCTTTCCCAGTCTGGTAATGGTATTTGGATCCCATTCCTTCTTGTTGTTTAATTCTGTAACGAATTTCTTCGAAAACTTGTACTTTTTCATCATACCGTCTTGTGGCATGTCCCAGGCTGTCTGATTTCTAAGAAGTGAGGAGGTGTTTTTTTTTAATGATTCTCTTTCTACTTAGTCTGTATCTTGTTCTTTCTGCAACACTTTCCACCACCATATGCAGAGGAGTGAGGTTGAGAATCACTTCCATGCCATATACAGATAGTTTTAACTCGTCATGGGACACCCTGTATACTCTTAATGTGACGTTTAAGAATCAAAACATAAACGAGATGTGGTGGCTTTTCGCACTTGAAACACTATTGTTCCTAAATCTAAAACGGTTTTTAGTTATCATGATCAATTTAGTGGAGTTTTGTTGTTTGTGCGGTATTTAGTGCACTTTCAATGTGCTAATTTAGCTTTTATAACAGAATTCAATCTACTTACAAATAATCGACATGCTATTCAAGTTAATTTCGTAGTTGTATCCAAATTACCGTTAAAAAGTAATGAAAATCGGTTTGATATCGAAAACGTTTCAGGAAATTGGAGATTGCCGTTTATTTTAGGAAAACTGCATAAAAATTAATTGCCTATAATATTGATTGAATCTACACCGCAACGTTTATATCCAAAAAAAAACCTCCCTTAAATTAGGTATGCATGTTTTAAAAGCCTTTCGGTACTCGACCATATTTGGGGCTGGAACCCTTTTGCCAATGTAATATCAAAAGAAAAAGAAAAAGCTGGAAAAAATATAAAATATGGAACCTGTTAAGATCAAATTGTTGCTTAATTATAGTGTTCAACTCGTGTGGAAACTGGATATTTCTTATTATCTGCATTAGTTGCTCAATATAAGTACTATTTACGTTTTATTGACATGTCATTGAAGATAACGGTTTTTATCTAGTTATTCCGTGTCTAATTGAATGATATTTTTTCAATTTCTCCCCCCCCGTTCGTAGAAAAAATATTGTTACTAACGCATGCGAAAATTGGGATCCAAATACCATTACCAGACTTGAAAAGAATGCCATTCAATGGTACACAGATGGCTCAAAAGCAATAGGAGGTACTGGGATAGGAGTATTCGGGCTAGGAACCAAACACTCCGAAAGCTTGGGAGAAATCCCAAGTATCTTTCATGCGGAAATCCACGCCATAAGAAAATGAGCCCAGTTCAATATTGATAAAGGATACAGAGGACAAAGGACAGTCAAGCAGCAATTAAAGCACTGAGCTCTTGTGTAATCAGTTTCAAAATGGTGTGGGAATGCCTAGACAAACGAAATGAACTAACAATGCCTAACTATGGATTCCAGGACACACTGGAATAGAAGGAAATTAAATAGCAGATGATCTAGGAAAGAGGGGGCCTGAAATACCTTTCTGGGGACCTGAACCCTTTTGCGGAATCAGCTCCAATATAATATTGGAACAAATAGGTAAAGCCGAAAGAAAGAGAAGATCTGACCACTGGAAAGATCTAGTGGGGCTTGGACATTCAAAGATTCTTCTGGGTGACTTCAACCTGTTAAGATCAAATGAATGCACAAGTGAAAGTAAAACTGCGTTAAGAGTTTTAACAGGGATTCTAACGAGACATTGTCGTCTGCATGGGCACCTGAAAAAACTCAAATTAGTGGAGGAGGAAGAAAGCAGATATTGTGGCATGGAAGAAGAAACCTCCATCCACATACTTACCAACTGCCCAGCACACCAAAATCTTATAGTACAGTACCTGGGAGATTACTGGATAGAAGAGGAAAATTTACCTAAGCTGAAGCCTGCAGATATCCTAAAATTCCTCCGGGAAATAGGACTAAAGGAGCTACTAGTCTGAGAGACTCTCCTCAGAAACTAAGTAGAAGTAAAGGGGCACAATAGATCTTTCTCGGTCTCAGTGAATGTTACCCAAAAAATATATAGATGGGTCCTAACCAGTACCCAAACAGCGTTGGACTCATCCCCACAGAGATGCCTACCAAACAAACCCACCTCGATAATTTCCATCAAACAAAATTTGATATCGCTTATTTTTCCTATAATCGATGAAATGTTTCACTGTCATCAAGTGCTGTTGCTGTTTCCATTTTCAAATATAACCACCCTTTGACCTTCTATCCGGATAGAAAGGTCTTTTTCCAAGCTTGAAGCTCACGGTCATTAAGTGTTTCTCGGAAGAAATGAGTCAGTCGGTGAAAGTGTGTCGGGGTTGGAAACAAAAACAATTTATCGAAATAAATTAAGGATAGTTATGCCTTTGGTTATATATTATATGGATTTTTTTCGAGGACATTTGAAAAAAATAACATCTAAATCTTTGGAAGGCCATAAAGCAACGAAATATTAAAAAAAACTCACTTTCATGCCAAATGGCAACAGAATAAATTGTGAGAGCAGTCGAATGAGTTGGAATAGTAGAAAAGAGGTTGAAAGAAATCGTAAAAGTGGTTTGAGCTATCAGAGAGTTTGAAAGAGTTGAAATAACGTTAGAAGGCAAGTCAAAGAAGTGGAAAAACCACATAAGAAGACCAAAAAACGGTAAAAGAGTCTGGAAAACCAAAAGAAGTGATTAGGAAAATAGTAGATGTTTCGATAATAAATTAAAAGTAACTATACCAAACAGGGAAAACTGGAAAAAAGGTGTACCCATACATACGTATGACGTTAGACTGCGTAGGAGCCGGTATAGCAAAGGATAGCCTTCCCAGTAAGCATATCAAGGAATGTCACAATTTTCCAGGCGGAAATGATGACGATTCACCTCTGTGTGGAAGAAATTAAAAGGCAGAAGAGAACATATCGTTCAATTGCCATCTTCACAGACAGCCAAACAGGTACTCAGAAACAGTTCATATTAGAAAACTCGCCAAAATTTAAAGCAGATCTGATGGCCAAAGATAAGAAAACTCAAATCTGTAGAGGGTCTGTTAACGTGGCTTTGTAAGTTCAATAGGCATTTAAATCTGATGGGATTGACAAACGAAGACATGTGTAAGTTTTGTCGCCTAGAAGAAGAAACGGTAGAACACATTCTATGTCAGTGCGATAGCCTAGCAAATGTGTGTTTTTTGCATTAGGCGAAGAAAAGCCGTTAACAAAAAGCTATATGAAAGGTTCAGTCTTCACTTTAGTCAGGCTGGAGAAGGTAATCTAGAGTTTAGAGGACCACAATAGATCTGATAAGGTCGCAGTGGAATCTGTCTATCTAGTAGAGGTTGATATAGCAAAATAGGTCGCAAGATCAGCAAAAGGAGTTTGAAAGAGATTTGAAAAGCAGTGAAATATGTTGGAAAAGCAGTTGGAGTGGTTGAAAGAAGAGGAAGTGGAGCTGAATTGATTGGATTAGCAGTAGAGTAGTAGGTAAGAGCAGCTGAAGAAGTTGGAATAGTGGAAAAAAGGTTGACATATATTGGTATAGAGGTAAAAGAGGTTGTGTACTGCCGAAGGGGTTGGAATAATCGAAGATGTTAACAGAGCAGCAGAAGTGGTTGAAATATTAGCATATAGTAGAAAAAACGATTTAAAAAGTGATTGTAAAGGCAGTTGAAGAGGTTGAAAGAACAACTAAGTGGTTGGAACAATAGAGGAGGTTGGGAGATTATAAGAAGTTGTTTAAAAATGAGCAGAGTAGGTTGTAAGAGTAAGCGAAAATGATAAAATAGAAGAAAAGAGGTAGGATAAGGAGTCGAAGTGTTTGAAACAGATTGACAGAGTCACACAAGATAAAAAAGTATATAAGTTAAAAAAAAATTGGGTTAAGAAACTCTGATCTATTTTGATAAACTTGAAACATTGGTAGTTTATTTACCATACATGTGATAGTAGTCATGAAACTTCTATTAAATAAGAGTATTCACTTTAAAATAACAGATTACACTTTGGCAAATACAGGAATGAATGCGCGTTACTAGATGATAGTAGTAGGGATTAGTACGGTCCTTCAAACAAGTATACTATTGTCAGTTCTATTGTATCTGTTAGGTAGTAACTGTTGCGGCCCTTACACGATCAATATTACTGTCAATATCGAAAAATATTGTCAGTAATATTGATCGTGTATGGAGTGGAATGATGGAATGAAGTTAAGTACTGACGGTTATTCGAATATTTTAATATTTTGGTCATCAGTATTGACAATACTGTCAGTATTCCGTATTGACAGTAATACTGACCGTGTAAGGTCCGTTTTAGAAAATGAAACGCGATGATTGGTTTCTTGACACAGACTAACTTTATTCTTTTTACACTTTAACAGTAAAAGTTACAAGTACCAAAAAACATATGGCCATAAAACTGGAAGGGGCCTTTATATTTTGGGCTAAATTACAACAACAATGAGCTCTGCGTGGGTTATCTCATTTAAAATATTATGTCCTAATACACCGTATACATTGAATTAAAAAAAAATTATGGCGATTTTCTAGAAACATTTAGAACAATAAAACTTGCATTATTTTTATTATTTATTAAAAACATTCAACCAACGTGCATCCTGATACGCTTAATACTAGAAAATCCATCGATTTATAATTCCAATGAAGTAGGTAGTGAATCATACAAAATATTTATTTACTATTATTATTACGTCCCTCCTACCATTATCTATATCGCGCTGCTAGAAATGGGAAAAAAAAGTTTCTTGGAATGGAAAACTCATGGTAAAATATTTACAAATAAAATATTTATCTTCTATAGGAACCAGGGCTATGGTCTCTGCTCTGGACTTTCTTCAATGATTTATCTGATAGTTATTCTTAGGTCCTTGGCGGACAACATTGCATTTCCTGAAAAGATATCAGGAGTTCGTACCGAGAACTTGGGAGGTGATAGAAAGACTAATATGTATTTCATATAAAATTTTTTGTTTACGCCCTCCTTCGTTAACGAACTATAGGGCTCTAAAGTTGGGAATGAAAAATGGTTTTTTATTTACAATTATCAAATGGCTGATTGGAAATCAGTAATATTTTAACCGTTAATAAACACCATAATCGCACACTTTTTGGCGTGATACACTGTTATCTATGAAGTCTACAACTAGTCCGGTCATTTTAGACATGAAAATAGTGATCAAATAAAGAAAATTCCGACAAAGCCAAATTTTCGTAGAGACCTTAGGTTTACCACAAGGAATAAAGTGTCAAAAGTCCCCATCAGTCCCATGTGAGCTTAGGGACTTATTCGGGGCCCGGGTCAAAATTTTAGGTTTTTCGGATTTTTCTCGAAAACGGTAAGTTTTATCGAAAAAGTACCTCAGAGCAAAGTTGTAGATCTTAAAATTCTCTATAAAAATGGTCCCTATGATCCCTAAGACCCACTATTTCCCAGATATTGCGCTTGTAAGAATCACGTTCTACATAATATGCACACATTTTCACACCACCTGTGAGGTAGTGTACTCTGCGCGTTTTTTTTTAACGTGGTATCCCCGGTAGGCCTATTCCACGAACCTTTATGACGTTATTCTCAGGAACAATAATTATTTAATAGTATGAAGATTATTGATATGGGTTACTGAGTTTAACTGCCGTTCTAACTTTTTTTTATTACTTTAATCTGACTCATACTCTTCATTTTCAACTTCAACAATAATGTTTTCTTCAATTTCTTCTTGCTCTTTTTCTTCTCCCTCCTGTTGATGAACGCTTAGAAATTGTTCAAATGAAGATGAATCAGTTGTCTCTTCATCAAAATCACATGAATCTTCCTCTCTTGTATTTAATTTGAGCAAGAGACACCTTGGCAATTGGTAGACGCTGGAGAACACTGCAACCCTACTTTTTTACAGCCACATTTGGCACTACAACCTTTCTTGCAATTGCAAAAAATAGTGTTAAGAAGTTTTTCTGGAGCAGGGGGCAGTAAAGTTCGAATCGGTTCCAAAGTATTATTTATCAATTTCCAACCCCAGTCTTCAGGGTTCAGTTCATTGCCTTGCCATGTCTGAACTTGATAGTATACTCGAAACAAATGTTGAGTAGCAGATGCCGATGTTGGAGGAAGACAAGATAGCTGAACTTGCTTTTTGTTTCGTGTATTTTTTACAAATGTTAAATATCTGTACGTATCTAGGATATCAATTTTTTTGGAGCTTCATAAACCGCAAGAAGAAACCGAATTCCTTTAGTAATTAGTATTTGAGGTGAAGAATTAAATCTATACATAAAAGAGACACGAGTAGGCATTTTTGCTTGCTTGAGTACCTACCTAAATATGTATATACGTGGCATATGTGTGCATACTATGTAGAACATGATTCTTACAAGCGCAAAATATCTGGGAAATAGTGGGTCTTAGAGAAAAAATTATGGGGACCATTTTTATAGAGAATTTTAAGATCTATAACTTTGCTCTGAGGTACTTTTTCGATAAAACTTACCGTTTTCGAGAAAAATCCAAAAAACCTAAAATTTTTACCTTGTGCCCCGAATAAGTCCCTAAGCTCACATGGGACTGATGGGGACTTTTGACACTTTATTCCTTGTGGTAAACCTAAGGTCTCTACGAAGATTTGGCTCTGTCGGAATTTTCTTTATTTCAATTGTCTAAAATGACCGGAGTAAACATACTTGTGAACTCTGGTAGGTACCGACTAAGTTAAATGGTGGATGCGCCAAATTTTTGATAAGTAAAACAACAATTAGCTTTTGTGAACATTTTTAGAAATATCTAGTCCTCTTGTGACATCTCGATAACATTAACGGTTTAAGAGATACGGGCAATTTTATGTCGTACTGCACACCTATTAGCGCATTAACATTTATTTTGAATACCATTTTTCATTTCCAACTTTAGAGCCCTATAGCTCGTTAACGAAGTGCGTAAAGAAAAAATTATGTGAAATACCATCATTATTTTTAGTTTTTCTATCACCTCCCCAAGTTTTTGGTACGAACTCGAACTTCTGAGGTGGAGGTTATTTTAAGAAGGTTGTAAATGGTCGTATTTAGATGATTGCCGACAAAAGTGAAGATGATGTACCTTGAGACAAACTATAATAATTCAAATCATATGAAATCCTCATTATTGTTTGATAAATGAATAAAATACATCATATCTTTTTTTAGTAAATTACGTTCAACAAATCCTTTTTCGTATTACTATTCGAAGAAACACTTAAAAATCTCGCAGAAGACCTTTTCGCCTTCTAATATCGCGTTACCATTTCATGTATTTTATGATTCGTTTACTAAATGTCATTAATTTTCCTCCTCCGCTTTTTCCTTACTTTCACGACCTGGCCTGATTTATTTTTAAGTAGTTAGTCCGATGATTTTCCAGGGAATATAGTTTTTCCGAGAAAATGTCGATGATTCCATAGTACAGAACAATTTGGCAACACCAGAGGAATAACTGTAGAAATTGTAGCCATTAGTTTTGTTAAGATGTATTTTATTTTTTAACATAAGTCACATTATGAGTCTTGTCAATTTAGGTGACAGAAAAAGTCAGTGTTTTTATAAAGTTTTCTGAATTGTATTTAAAAACGGGAATAGTTGTGAAATAAATATAAGTAGAAGTTATAATTACTTTCCTTGAGGTTTCACTAATACATTTTTGGATATATCACGATCATCTTATACTATATATTTTGGGAAGTCCTTTCAAACGGGTAGTTTGATTGTGAATTCAACATTTTGGAGGTCCCACCGAGATAAACGGATAATTATCAAATCAAAATAAGAAATGGATCGTGAGAAACAAGCAAGACGTCCAATCAGAGCTCAGTTAACGAGGCTCATCAACGACTGCAAGGCATTAATGGAAGCAGATCCTATCAATAAAACATCTCTTCAAGTTAAGTTGAACGTAATAGAGACAATCCATGCCGACTTGGAGGAGTGTGATACTAGAGTCGTCGAAAAGATGTTGGATGAAGGTCTGGACAACGATGCACAAGACCAAGAATACCAGACCATAACGGACTACAAGGAGTCATTCATGGAGATCAAGCTGAAAATTCAAACAGTGCTACATCCCACAGCCAGTCCACCGAATTCAGATTTAGAAAGTGTCAGTTCAGTGGGTGAACATAAGAAACAAAATAACTTCAAGTTACCGAGAATAGAGCTGCGAAAATTTGACGGAGACCTGAAAAGCTGGTTGGGGTGGTGGAGTCAATTTCAGAAGATTCATGATGATGAAGATATTCACGCGTCAGACAAAATACAGTACCTTTTTCAATCTATGGAATGTGGCAGTGAACCTCAAGAGCTTGTCAGTAGTTACCCACAGACAGCAGCTAATTACCCAAAAGTTGTGGAAGCACTTAAGGAGCGTTTTGGGCGTGAAGATCTTCTACTCCAAGTTTACGTAAGAGAACTACTCACATTGGTAATCTCGAACGTGACCGCCAACGATAAGTTATCATTAGCTAACCTCTATACAAAATTGGAAACTCATCTCCGATCGTTGGCGGCACTTAACCTTGATAAGGGGCTTCTTGCCACCATCCTTTTCCCACTGGTCGAATCTAGCTTATCAGGGGAGACCCTTAGAGCGTGGCAAAGAAGTCAACAAGTTAGACTTGATGGATCCACTATGCAACCACCTAGGTCTCGTTTAGACCTATTGATAGAATTCATAAAACAAGAAGTACAAAACGAGCAACAAATTATGCTGGCTCAAACTGGATTTGGAAATCTCTCTACTGGTAGTGATAGCAAGAAGAAGAAAAGCAAGAAGACACCATCGGTGGGAGAAGAAACTAATGAAACTATGGCTACCACAGCTGGGCTCATATCCACATCAAAATCATCTTCAGGATGCGGATTCTGTGACAAAAAACATGAGACTGACCGGTGTGTCAAAGCGTTATCAATGTCACTAGACGAGCGACAGAAGAGAATTGAGAAAAGGCGATTATGTTTTCGCTGCTTTAAAGGAGGACATCACGCAAGCAAATGTAAATCCGTTGTCCGTTGTGCACTCTGTAAAGGAAAACACTACCCTGTTCTCTGTCCCCTCTCCGACAACAACTCCAGCAACGAAAAAGAAGATAAAAATACTGATACTGATAAGACAGCAGGCACAGCAAGCAACTCAAATCAATGCTCCTCAGACATATTAATGTATACATTAATGACGCAGCTTGTATCTCGAAGCGGAGCTGTAATTAATGCAAGATTAGTTGGAGATCCTGGAAGTCAGAGGAGCTACATAAAGGCAAAATTGATTCCTCAATTGCAGTGTGAAAAATCCGGTGACGAATGGATACAAAACATCTTATTTGGAGCAGTGGTGTCCCCAGTACAACGCAGTGGAAGGTACATAGTAGCATTCAGAACGAACAATGGTGGAGGTGTAAAAACTTTGGAACTCTTAGAAAGAGTTGCCATTTGCGGTAAACTACCAAAAATTCCCAATGGGCCTTGGATTGATGAACTGCATAAAAAAGGAATTACTCTCACTGACGTCGGAGGAGGATGTGAAGATATCGACATCCTACTTGGCAATGATTTGTGGGGACACGTTCTTACTGGAAAAATGGAGAAACTTTCACACGGACTTGTCGCAATTGAGACTATATTTGGCTGGGTACTGGGAGGACCAATCACCAAAGCAGCCAATAATATCGCAACGGTGGTTACCACACTGATGACCACGGACCTCGACATCAGCAACTTATGGAGGCTTGACACTATTGGCATAACTGATCCAATAGAAACGAAGACAACTGAAGAAAACGAACAGGAGGCACTTGCTTACTTTACTGCTACAGTGAATAAAGACGACAACAAGTACGTAGTGGGCTTACCATGGAACGACACCAGTTTGTATTCAAGGCCCCCAACCAACAGAGAAGCTGCAGAAAAACGACTTATTCGCACAACCAGGAAACTCAAGAAAGAAAGCAAAGTACAAGATTACCATGATATTTTCCTGGCATGGGAAAAAGAAGGATTCATTGTGAAAATGGAGAAGGATGATGACACTGGCCATTATTTACCACATAGACCGATCGTCAAACAGAGTGACACTACGCCTGTTAGACCAGTCTTCGACGCTTCATGCAGAGTTGGTCAGAGCCCATCCCTAAACGACACTCTTCACAAGGGTCCAAACCTGTTAGAGTTGATTCCGAAACTACTATTACGCTTCAGAGAGAAAAAATATGGAGTATCAGCCGACATAAGGAAAGCGTTTCAGATGATACAAGTCCGAGTAGAGGACCAGCATTATCAAAAGTTCCTATGGTGGGAGAATAGCGATTGTAACAAGATAGCAGTTTACAAGCACCTTAGGGTCGTTTTTGGATTGACATGTAGCCCTTTTCTTCTCGGAGCTGTTATCAATCACCATCTAGATCAAGTGGAAGGTCCCTCCGTAACGGTAGCAAAAACATTAAGACAAAGTTATTATGTTGATAATATGATTACGTCTGTCTCCAGTGTGCAACAATACCATGACTTCCGAAGCACAGCCATATCAATCATGAGCGGAGCCAACATGAAACTCAGAAAATGGGCTCACAGCTTCTCGGAGGAGTTCGGAATCGGCTTATCCACTAGTGATGAGTGCGGGTTGAACTCCGGGGAAGATGATGACATGATTGAGAAAGACGTATGTATTTCATTACTTGGCTTACTTTGGAACCGCTGTGAGGATACGTTATCCTGTGATGTCAAAGACGTTGGAACATCAGAAAAAATTACCAAAAGACAAGTACTCAGCATTCTATCACAGGTATTTGATCCCATTGGTTTCACCTGTCCAGCATTGGCACTACCAAAATTACTTCTGCAAAATTCATGGATCACAAAAATCGGATGGGATGAACCAATGCCTGAAGAAATACAAAAGAAGTTTAGGCAATGGAAGGAGGGAATGAGTCAGTTACGCCAAATCAAAATACCACGTCTCCTTCAGCTTCTTTCATCTACCAGACGAGAAGTGCACACATTTTGTGACGCAAGCTCAGATTTTTACGCAAGTGTGTGTTTTATGCGATCCGAGAACAACAACAATATCGCCGTCCAATTGTTGACTGCTAAGTCCCGGTTAGCTCCCATTAAACGTGCAAGTATTCCGAGACTGGAACTAATGGCATGCGTAGTTGGTGTAAGACAAGCAAATCTAGTGCGTGAAGCCTTACCAACGAAGGATGTTCAATTCCATTTCTGGAGTGACTCCAGTGTTGTACTGGCCTGGATTCGACGTGCTGGAGATTGGGGAGTTTTCGTGGGGAATCGGGTGAAGGAAATTCGTGCATCAACCAGCTGTGACCAGTGGCGCCATGTTCCTGGAATACACAATCCTGCAGATCTTCCTTCCCGGGGATGTAGTCCAAGTCAGCTCTTGGAGTCGAAATGGTGGGAGGGACCAGCTTGGCTAAAACTTTCAAAAGGAAATTGGCCAATAGCAGCTGAAGTTTACCAAGAAGAAGAAATAAATAAAGAACGCAGAGCCACATCTTCAGCAACAGCAACAATAACTAAGGCCACTCCACCTGTATTTTCCTGCTACCACAAAAATGTCGCAGTTTGGGGATGGGTGTTACGATTTATCAAGTCATGTAGAGGAAAAAAGAAGACCACATCAGTGTTGACGTTTCCTGAATTGAAAGCAGCAGAGAAAATTCTTATCCGACAAATTCAAAAGGAGTCATTTCCAGAAAACAGTTCCAACATTCAAGGGTTAGTAGTCTACAAGGATAAGGATGACTTGCTCCGTGTCAAAACTAAACTTACAGAATTAAAAGATACGGAAGACTTCATTTTCCCTTTCTTGTTGCCGAGCCGACACCCATTAGTGCAAATATTGATTCAAGATGCTCATAAGTACCACTGCCATGGCGGTATCCAATTCCTGATGAGCAAGCTGAGAGAAAAGTACTGGATTTTACAGGCAAGACGAAACATTGCCAAGGTAGTACATCAATGTATAAAATGTAAAAGACATGCTGCAGTCCCATTAACAGTTGACCCTGTGGCACTTCCCGAAAATCGAGTGAAAATCAACGAGCCATTTTCCACTACCGGAGTCGACCTTGTTGGACCAGTTTACCTGAAGGGTGGAACGAAAGCCTGGATCGTTCTCTTCACATGTGCAGTATTTCGTGGAGTGCACTTAGATGTCGTGACAAGTCTAAGTACAGAGGCGTTCATTTGTGCACTTGAGCGTTTCATAAGAGCCGACCACTTATTCAAGACTTTGGATTGGGACTCTATCAATGAGTTGAGTAATACTAAACAAATTCGCTGGATTTTTAACCCGCCTACTGCAGCGTGGTGGGGTGGATGGTGGGAGAGACTGGTCCGGTCTGTTAAAGATCTCCTCAAACGAATGCTAGGTCGGGCGAAGCTGTCATATGATGAGTTACGCACTTCTTTAGCAGGAGTAGCTGCAGTGATCAACGACCGGCCATTGACCGTTGTGACAGAAGATAATGGAGATCTCATTCCACTCACACCCAACACTTTCATGAGAGGAAAGATGACAGGAGTTCTAAATGAGACCAATGATGCTGACTTCCTGTCAGAGTCCTATAAAAACATGAAGCGGCTCCAAGATCAAATACAGTCACGATTCCGGAAGGAGTACTTGTCGCAGCTTGTGTTGAAGGCAAACGAGAAGAAAAAGTTGCCGGTAGAAGTCGGAGACATTGTGCTTGTGGGATCGGATGGAAAAAAGCGCTTTGAATGGCCGCTTGGAGTCATCGAGGAGCTGTTTCTAGGAAAAGATAAAAAGGCGAGGGTAGCGAAGGTCAAGACTCAAAGAGGAACTTTTGTTCGACCCCTTCAGCGTCTTTATCCACTAGAAGTAACGAAGAAAGATGAAATCCCGGATGTTGGAGGAAGTGGTCATAAGATAGATATTCCACCTGTAAAAACTAGAGTGGGTAGGATAATTAAACCTGTTAGAAGATATGGTCAATGGCTACACTTAGAATGTAAATAAGTCTTTCACTCATTGTTACTCGTAAAAGAGGTGGGAGAAAATGTAGAAATTGTAGCCATTAGTTTTGTTAAGATGTATTTTATTTTTTAACATAAGTCACATTATGAGTCTTGTCAATTTAGGTGACAGAAAAAGTCAGTGTTTTTATAAAGTTTTCTGAATTGTATTTAAAAACGGGAATAGTTGTGAAATAAATATAAGTAGAAGTTATAATTACTTTCCTTGAGGTTTCACTAATACATTTTTGGATATATCACGATCATCTTATACTATATATTTTGGGAAGTCCTTTCAAACGGGTAGTTTGATTGTGAATTCAACAATAACAAATATATGTAACTTAAATAATACATCAGTTTATGTCGATTTTTCTTCACGAGAAAAGTAAATCGTTCAGTACCAAATTAGTTTTGATAGGTCAAATAGGTCTTGGACGATTGACTAGCCGTTTCTCCCTAATTCTCTCCCTTTTTTCTTCTATCTTCTCTCTTTCCTTTAATGTCACTATATTTTTTCATCTCTCCTTCTTTCTTTATTTATCTTTCTATCATCTCCTCCTTTATTTCCTCTTTCATTATTTATTTCTCTTCATCTCTCTTGCTCATTTTTTCTGTTTTTCTTTTTTACTCTTTATTTCTCACCCCCTACCTTTGTACATATCTTTTTTATTATTTTTCTTACCCTATTCTCTCATTCTTATTCTCTCCTTATCTTTGTTCCACACTCTTTCATTCTTTATCTTTATCTTTGTACCTTTCTTCCATTCTTTATCTCTTTAACTGTATTCAATTTCTCTTCCATTATCTCTCCCGCTTTTTCATATAATTTTCCCTTTTTATCTCTTATCCCTCTTTCTCTATCTGTCACGCTTTCTTTATACCTTTGGTTCTCTCAAAACTCTCTTTGATTTCGGAATTTTTTCGATTTCTCTGTATGTAACAATTTTAGGTTCATTTATCAAATCTTTTTTAGTTGTCTTTAATATATTTGTGGATAACGGTTACACGTTTTTGGCAAGCACGTGTAGTTGCTTACGTAGATGCATTTGCGTTCGTATATTCGAAGGCCTTTCTCGCATTTTTCCGAATTTTTAGTTGATTTAACTGTATTATAATGCTCGATCGATTAGACAAACAAGAAGCGACCGTCGGCACATGCCAACATGGATTGAGTCAAGTTCACTGGTTCAGTAGGTCCTTTGAACCTGTGTCGATAGCGCGAGAAACAAACCCGTAATAGAGGCTAGACGCTTCGGCATAGCACTCTCGATTTTGCACTCGTGACCCACTGCTGGGAGCTCACGGGAATCGGTGAATCACCGCGAAAGCGCGTGTTCTTGTTTTTGTTTCACACGTGAGTATGTTTGTTTGTTTATTTTAAGAGATTATTATAAATATTATAATCGGTAGAAAATAGTACCATAGCAAATAAATTTTTTTTTCTAAAATTTTCCACACCTATTAGCGCATTAACATTTATTTTGAATACCATTTTTCATTTCCAACTTTAGAGCCCTATAGTTCGTTAACGAAGGGCGTAGAGAAAAAATTTTATATGAAATACCATCATTATTTTTAGTTTTTCTCTCACCTTCCAACGAACTCGAACTCCTGGAGAGGAGGTTATTTTAAGAAGGTTGTAAATGGTCGTATTATGATGACTGCCGAAAAAAGTGAAGATGATGTACCTTGAGACAAACTATAATAATTCAAATCATCTGAAATCTTCATTATTGTTTAATAATAGTATATTATTAAACGAGCAATTTATGATAGCCATAATTCATGATGGGTGACGTTTGCGTCACGAGCCGCAGGCGAGAGGCGCAAGTCACCCAAGTGAATTATGGCCATAAATTTCGAGTAGAATACTATACTTTGTCCACAACACTTGATTTCTTTATTAAATAAAAGTCAGTAACGATTTGGTATTATACTAACTTCAAAATATTCTGACAGCTACAAAAAAATATAATTTGACATATATAGAGATGGGCGATACTGTAGAAAGTATCAAACAACGTACCGTTATAAATATATTGTTTTAAAATACTTAATATTAGAAAATATCGCTATGAAAAGTATCAATACTAAAAATTACAATATTTTATCGATACGATATATGTCAGAAACAAATTTCCTGAACAAAATACACAGATTTAATAGTTTATTTCATATTGTAGGTACCCCCATCTCTAGTTCATAATACACTGTAGTGCATTATGGTTCATAATTCACGACAGTTGATATATGGGTACCATATACCTTTTGTTAGGAGGTAAAATATCGGCTTATTATTAGGTGGTCGTGGACAAATGAATAAAATACATCATATCTTTTTTTAGTAAATTACGTTCAACAAATCCTTTTTCCCATTACTATTCGAAGAAACACTTAAAAATCTCGCAGAAGACCTTTTCGCCTTCTAATATCGCGTTACCATTTCATGTATTTTATGATTCGTTTACTAAATGTCATTAATTTTCCTCCTCCGCTTTTTCCTTACTTTCACGACCTGGCCTGATTTATTTTTAAGTAGTTAGTCCGATGATTTTCCATCACACGTGAGTATGTTTGTTTATTTATTTTAAGAGATTATTATAAATATTATAATCGGTAGAAAAAAGTACCATAGCAAATAAATTTTTTTTTCTAAAATTTTCCAAAATTTAAAACTCAATCCCTTAACCAATCGATTAAGCTCGAGCTTGCGATGCAGCTTGCAAGAAAAGCTTGAAGCACGTGAAATGCAACAGTTTTCGCCCATAACTTGTTTAGTTTTGATTGTACAAAGAAATTGTGGGTATCAAAATTGTAGGTAATATTCTTAATACATATCATTAGTTTAACTGTCATCATATTTTGACAGTTCAATTGAAACATTGAATGTGATCCTCACAGTTTCTGTAATAATTCATAGATCTGAATCCATCCAAAATGTCTTTTGTGAGAGAAATAGACGTAAAATGAGCGTATCCTTCAGGCAAAACGTTTATCTTGAAAGACGCTTTCAATCTTGTGAAACATTTTATGAAGTTGAAAGGAAGTTGCGGAAAGGTGTATTGGTTACGGTAAACTTCGCGACCATCGTAATCTTATATTAATTTTGTATTTGTTTGATAGCTTACGTTAAATAAAACAGATTGAAACAAAACTTTTTTTTTCGCAGTTTTTACTTGAAAAAAAAGGAGTCAGTTCAAGTATGATATACATTTTCACCTTGAATTTTAACCAAAATAGTTTTTTTCTACTACTGTTTTATAATATACTTATTAAAAGACTAAAATCTGTATCATAATGATATTCATTATGATACAGATTTTCATTATGATACAGATTTTCATTATGATACAGATTTTTAAGCCAATAGGAGTGCGACATTCGCACAATATTTAATATCGCCATGGATACCTGGTTGACATTTCTGAAATTAATCATATTAGGTCTGTTCCCTGCAATAAAAGTGTAGCACTGAGCCATACGATTTTATTTATTTTATAGTTATTTATGCAACAAGTGCAAAAAGTGAGTGTTTTTTGCACGCGACGTGAAATTGTCCAACGAGGTCTTTAGGCCGAGTTGGACAACACGTCGAGTGCAAAAAACACGTTTTGCAAGAGTTGCATACAATATTTTTTCTAAATTCATGCAAAAACTGGAAAATTACAATATAAATATGTCAAAAACCTAATCTAACCTAATAAAACTCAACCCGTTCTTCTTTTTTGTATCTTTATTGCCTCCACCTTGTCAGTACTCAATCATAGCTGGTTTTCACCTTGACCATTTAAATTTTAAATAATTAAAGATTTTTGAAATAATTGTAACTCGTTGAGACTAAGTAGTGAGATATACATATATTATTGTCGTATTAAAGCAGGATCAGGTACTTGCTATGGATTTTTATTTAATTTAAATGTTTATGTTTGTCATTAATCATCACAAAACTGACACAAGAATGACAGATGAGTGCAATAAAATATTTTATTGCACTAGTGCAATAAAGTACTACTTTTTCCATTAAATGTGGTGCACAAAAGTGTTGTTTTTTGCATGAATGTAGAAAAATTATGTTTTAATGCTTCTTGCAGTATACAAATGCAAAATACATAGATAGTCCCAAATTTAGTAATTTTACACGTATTTTTTCACAGATAGACCTGAATTCTCAGTGCTACACTTTTATTGCAGGCGAACAGACCTATAAAGTGACACTTAATTTGATAGCTGTCAAATAATTTTGATTTTCAAAAGTTACTATATTTAAAATTAATTTAACTAATAATTATTGATTAAATAATTTTTATTAATCGGAGTAGAAAAAATATTGTATGCAACTTTCATGTAATGGCCATTAATAATATTATTTGACAATTGCAAGTTATAAAATACCATATTAGAAACTTATCATAGAAACATATAATATGCCAATGATGAGAATGCGAGTGATATAAAGCACTCCACTTCGCGGGAGCGTTACAATAGATGAGTTCAGTCCAAGGTCAGAGTCGTCAGAGTGGCCAACAAAAAGTGGTTTTTTTCTGACAAGAATGACAGTTAAGGTCCACTGTTTAACACAAGATTTTGCATGTTTTTTATCATTGCGAACATCTATATTGCTTTATTAAAATAATGAATACACCCCCGAAGCGTATATCTTGAAATTTAAAATGATTTTCTAGCTGAATACTCAACATATCGGTGGCCAAGAATTCTAGGAACTCTTGGCATGTCACAATTTCATTTCTGTTATCCAGTCACTTAGTTCTGTCAAATGTCAGTGAAAAAAGTAATTAGAAAAATAAAGATACAACTAATTGGAAATGCTACAAAAATCTAATCGAAAATGGACATACACGATCAAACGAATATCAACATAAACAAATATAACTGACATTTGACATAACTAGTGACTGAATAACAGAAATGAAATGCTGACATGCCAAGAGTTTCTAGGATTATTGGCCACCGATATGTTAAGTATTCAGCTAAAAAGTCATTTCAAATTTCAAGATATACGCTTCGGGGGTGTTGTCATTATCTTAATAAAGCAATATAGATGTTCGCAATGATAAAAAACATACACAAACTCATGTTTTGAACAGTAAACCACAACTTTCATTCTTGTCAGAAAAAAAAGCACTTTTTGTTGGCCATACAGACTTTAGACTGACCTCCTCTATTGCGAGGAAAGGACATGAGAATCGAGGGAGCGATGAATTTCGATCCCTTCGCAGTCAACGACATCGATATCGCTCCAAGCGAGGGCCTTAGAATACCTTCTCTGGCCTAGGCTTTACCGGCGTTGTCAGATGGTGTTTATTTTCTGGAAGCTTAATCAATTTTGTGATCCTTATCCCTCAAAAATCTTAAAAATGGAGGCTATTTCCATTTTGAGCACATTCAAGGAAATTAAACATATAATTCTGGTATAATTGGCTTGTTCAATTTTTTTTTCGGTGTAATTAGCTTATTTCTTCTATTTTTTTTGTCAAATTCGATAGAAAATACAAAATTTTAATTTAAAGGTTTCATACCAAAGGTGAGACATGGTTGAATTCAAAATGAAAAACTTTGAATCTGGGCCCTTACGTTTAATATTAAATATTGAGATGACGTAATAGCTGCGTCGATGACGTCACTGACAATATAAGGAATTCTCCTTATTTTATAGTCCGTCCAATGTCAACAGACCAAAATTTATGGACCTATCTAAAACTTTTTTAAAGTTTTGACCTGTCTAAGAAATTGTAGGACCCTCTGTATATAAAAATACGCTTTAAGCAGTTTTTTTCATCAACTATCCAATTCTACAGACAAACTTTGCATCTATTTTTCTTAGTCTGATTTCGCGTAGTCTTTATGAGCGTGTCATAAATATGAACGAACTTGGCTATCTCCTTGTTTAATTCACAAAATTTCTCTGTTTATCGTGTCATAGGCTATCGTTAAATCTATAAACAATAAATGAAATTGTTCTTCTGTTTGTAACTTTCTTTCAACTATCTGCCTAATTATGTTTTTTAAAATATTCTAATTATTTAAAAATCATCCAAGTCTTCTTTAATAATAAATTTAGAAGCAACCACTGTACTTTATTGAGTGGCACACCCTATACAGGGTGATTCATTAAAAATGTCCAATCTCTGAACTGTAGATTCTAGACCTCAAAATATGATGATTCTGCTCAACATGCCTTATGCAAATATTGCTAGTTTCCGAGGGGTGTTCAAAGTTTAAGCGGATCATAAAGTGTATTGAAGTAAATGGTGGGCATTTGCTTTGAAGTTTTTTATTTTTGTTTACAAATTTGTTATTGTTACATATTTAAGGAATAATAAAATTTTTTTATGAAAAAATTAAAATATATTGAACTTTCTAGAAGCAAATAACTCGATAACCGATTGAGTTACACGAATCAAAGAAGTGTAACTTTTTTTTGTAGCATTTAACGCTTTTTAATATTTTTTTATTATTTTAGTTGTAAGCTTAGCCCAAAAAAAGTTTACTTTGATTTAATTAACACAAACAAGTGTAACTAGCGCCCTCTATTAGCAATGTTAAATTAGAGTGCAAATTATGATTCCTCATGCCAAAAAACGTAAAATTGCCAATTTTCAAAGAGAAATTGTGAAAACATAAAAAATTATTGCGAAAATCAAAATTTAAATTTAAACTTTGAACACCCCGTATCTCGGAAACTAGCAATATTTGCATAAGGCATGTTGAGCAGAATCATCATATTTTGAGGTCTAGAATCTACGGACGCTGGACACTTGAGCGAAAATTCTCAGAAATCAACATGGCTTCTCTAATAATACAGGACAGTTGAGCGAAAATTTATTTTCGATGTTGGGTCAGTCAAGCGAAGACTGCATCCCTGTTTTCAGTATTAAAATTTAAAAAAATTAGTACTAATTTCATGTAAGTATTTGTGAGAAAGGGTGCATCCTTGTTTTCCGTATTATATTTGCATGGATAAGTAGTAGTTTGATGTACGTATTTGTGAGAAAGGCGGCATCCTTGTTTTACGTATTAAATTTGGATAAGTAAGTAGTAGTTTGATGTACGTATTTGTGAGAAAGGCGGCATCCTTGTTTTACGATTAAATTTTAATCCCTCGTTTTCGCTCAAGTGACCAGTACCCTTTTAGTGGGAATGAATATACCTGAGAGGATTTCTACAACGTTCGCTCAAGTGACCGGACCCGGAATCTACAGTTCAGAGATTGGACATTCTTAATGAATCACCCTGTATATTCCCGTTAATTTTTGAGAATATTAAGATTCTTAGTTACAACGATTACAGCTATTTCCGCATATTTTAGCATGTATCTGTTCGGATTCCGAAATTCTGTAGTTAATAATTTCGAGATTGCGTCACCGAGAGCTTGCAACATTTTTTTTTGTTGGCAGTTTTCCAGTTTTTTTCGGTGAACGTTTTAATGTTATAGACAAACATTAGTTTTACACCAACTCATAAAGTGACGGAAAAAATTGTTTTAAAGTACACGCCAAATTTTTTGTATTTTCGTTTTTACCAAAATATTTTACGTAATTAAGAAGAACGGTAAATGAGCTGTGCGAAAATCGCTTAAATTTTCTTGGGTTGTTAAAAACTGACGCTACTACGGATTTGCACAATGATGGAATTATCGATCTGGCTTCTATATTTATTCAGTTGGGTCATTATTTAATAAAAAGCCGTCTCTTAAATATCAAAGAGATATTTCGAATTACAAAAGAACATCTGCTGGCGGTTCCATGGTATCATTTTTTATTGTTATCACAAAATAAATTTAAATTTATCTCACAGCACAACAAATGTTGAACGTCATACAGATTATAGAGACTGTACGTTTTGATGAGTTTGTAGTTTTTACTTTTTTTCGATTTTATTCAATATTTTCTCACCATTTGAACCTTCCCTGGACTATGACGATCATTTCAAAACCAAAATCAGCTAAATTGGCCTAGCGGTTTTCGAGTTTTAACGATACAATCGATTAAGTACCAAGTGTCGATAACGTTACTTCAGTCACGAGTGTATTTATTATTTAACTTGAAACTACATATTTCGCTGACATCCATTCTTCTTATCTAAGTCATCTTGTATAGTATCCACATACAGATTGCGAAAATCCTTATGGAAGAATGCCGGGTTATACAAGTGCGAAAAGGAAAATTTAAGAAAAAAGCTCGAAAGAGAGAGAAAGAATAATTGTGCGCAGTCATCAAAGCGTGTATGGTTCATACAACAGCCTTTTTGGTGTGCGTCATCGTTTGTTGATGTCTTTCTAACACATTACGTGGAAAGAAATGCAAAAAAAGTCAGATCTTTGATTAATCCTAATCAAAATATCGCAATAATGATTCGTTTAAATTTATTACAAACATCAATCCTAATCATTGACTTACCAAAATTTGATTGGTTGATGTTCAGATTAAGCGTAAGCGCGACCTATCGATCGGGAGAAATTTCTTTATTTAAAATAGGCATGCAGATATGCCTTTAGTATTGTCAATGTGTCTGACATCTTTTTCTACTGTCCCACTGACAGTTCTTGTCAGGTCTGTACTTTGTTGTTCAATTATTATTTATGAAAAGTTAATATGAATATTATTGTTATATTTATTCGAATAATATAAAAATATGCCTAGATACACGGAAAAACATTAGCATTTTGAAAGTTCTCAAGTATTTTCAGTTTAGAAAAAGAAGATGGTAACTATTAATTTCATAGCCTTGTCGAATTTTGCTGAATGCGATCCTGATGATTTTATTGATCAAATTTAGGGTTAGATATGTGTCAAAATAGCAAATAAAATAAACGACATACCCAAAACCCGAATATACGTCACAAACGATGACGCACACCAAAAAGGCTGTTGTATGAACCATACTTAATTCCCTATTTCAATCGCTGTTGCCAGAAGCGCATATTAATTTGAACAAATGATATTTTTGTCTTGTTATCGTTGACATTCTTTCGAAGTCATGTATAATGGGTAAAACTAAACACTTTCATCCGGCAACAGTGTACTTTACAGAGAGAATCATGGTAGTGTTTAGTTTTACCTATTATGTATAACTTCGAAAAAAAGTCATCGATAACAAGACAAAAATATCATTTGTACAACTTGATATGCGCTTCTGGCAACATCGGTTAAAAAAGAAGAGCAATCAACATTCGGCCACTGGTTTCTGGAATTAAGTACACGCCTTGATGACCGCGCGCAATTATTCTTTCTCTCTATTTCGAGCTTTTTTCTTAAATTTTCCTTCTCGCACTTGTATGACCCGGCATACTTCCATAAGGATTTTCGCAATCTGTAAGTTTATCAATGGGTCTTGATATTTTTTAATATTTCGTTGAATTACTGTACATTTCTTGGCTTAAGACACACACACCACTAAATCTCAATATATTTTTTCAGATTATCATCGAGACCAAAAGGGCAATAATTTTTATGCATGGAATATAATATATATCTGTAAGTATATTGAACTAGTTTATTTTTCAGTAATTATTTTATTAATTTATATCTATACTCAGGTACCTACCCCAAGTGCGTATCCTAAGAGCTTAAAAATTCAAAAAGCGCGCTTCTTAAGTGATAGTTCATATCTGTAGCCAAGGTAGGCGCTAGTGGTAACTTTGAGCCACAGTATGCTACACGTTTGTATGTATTTTTGGGGTAACATTCACTGAGACCTGAAAGATTTATTGTGCCCCCTTACTTCTACTTAGTTTCTAAAGAAAGTCTCTGAAACTTGTAACTCCTTTAGTCCTATTTCTCGGAGGAATTTTTGGACATCTGCAGGCTTCAACTTAGGTAAATGTTCCTGTTCTATCCAGTAATCTCACAGGTACTGTGTTCTAGGATTCTGGAGTGCTGTGCAGTTGGAAAGTATGTGGATGGACGTTTCTTCTTCCATGCCACAATATCTGCATTCTTCTTCCTCCACTGTTTTGAGCTTTTTCAGGTGCCCATTCAGGCAACAATGTCCTGTTAGGATCCCTGTTAAAACTCTTAGCGCAGTTTTACTTTGACTAATGCATTCATTTGATTTCAACAGTTTGTAGTCACCAAGGAGAATCTTTGATTATCTAAGCCCTACTAGATCTTTCCAATGGTCAGATCTTCTCTTTCTTTCGGCTTTACATACTCGTATTTCTTCCAATATTACATTGGAGCTGATTCCGCAAAAGAGTTCAGGCCCCCAGAAAGGTATTCCGGACCCCCTCTTTGGTAGTTCATCTGCTATTTCATTTCCTTCTATTCTATGTGGTAATGGTATTTGGATCCCATTCCTTCTTGTTGCTTAATTCTGTATCGAATTTCTTCGAAAAGTTGTGCTTTTTCATCTTACCGTCTTGTGGAATGTCCCAGGTTGTCTGATTTCTAAGAAGTGAGGAGGTGGTTTTTTTTTAATGATTCCCTCTTTACTTAGTCTATATCTTGTTCGTTCTGCAACACTTTCCATCACCATATGTAGAGGGGTGAGTTTAGAATCACTTCCATGGCTGCCGTTGGTCATGTTCTCATTGCTCCTGTAATGCATATACAGGCTAGTGTTTAAATTTTGGAGTGGTCAATAGACCAGTTCTACTACTCCACACAATGGCTCTATAAGTGATATTTGGTCATGCTACACGTTTAGCAGCTCTTTTATTTATTTCTCAATGCTTCTTCCGTTGTTGGTTGGCATGTCTACACTTTGTTAGATATTGAACAAAGACTTATTTTGGTATTTTTCGTCTCAGGATTGTCTCTGATACCAGAGAAATTGTTGATTAATGTGGTGTCTCACTGCAGTAAACTGAAATCAACTTTTAGCAATGCATTCTTATTGAGACAACTGTTTAATTATGCAGTCAAGTATTTAGTGTGATTCGAAATTTTAATAAAATTCGAAACTATTAATGAGTTAATAATTTTGTCGTTTCGAAACATTCGAGAATAATTTTTCTACAACATTATTTCTTGACTGTAAATAATATTTCTATATTTTAAATGCTATTTTTAAAATAAATGCAACGACCAAGTTGGCAGACTGTTTGATGTTTTGCATGTTGTTTAAATAAGAAAATTTGCCAAACATTCGGGTAAATATCGCTTTCCTGATAAACTGCTAATCATCCTTAGATACAACTTAAGAATAAACAATTAAAATTGGCATGTTTATGTAACACATAAAATATGTGTAGGGAAAACGTTAATAATTAAAAAAGCTCTTGGACAAATCCTTGTGCTTGTTCTTTAGAAGAAACTAAAAACTTAGTCTCCACGACTAAATAATAACGCACAAATTATTTTTACATATTTAGCTACATAATGATATATATTCTTCACACCAGTGAATAATGAAAAATAATTCACTCTCGTTAGCCAATCACATTCTATTATCAGAATTCACGCTTAAATGAATTAAAAAACGTCAAATGCCAAATAATGCAAATCGATTCTGACAGCGCGTCGTTTGAAACGTCAAAATAATGATAGAATCATAAGTTTACGTATTATTTAGAGAAAAAATGGACAACAGTAGTTATATTTAGTTATAACTCCCAATTATCATTTATAAATGTTAGGGTTTCGATTAAAACTGTATGTTACGTATCCCTTTTAAAAAATAAACATGCTCTATAGCCTAGTGGTAGAAATAGTTGACTCTGGCGCGGACGATTGCGGTTCGATCCTCACTGGAAGCTTTCTTTTTTTAGTCGTGGAGAAGGTATAGTCTCTTACTTGTGTAGAATCATTCTGCACTCGTTGAAGAATATACTATTATACTGTTTGAAATTATCCAGATGTATAATGTTACGTATTTTCTATAACTCATGTATTCTTAGAGCATGGTAAAAAATGAATAAAGGAGCTTAGTGTAAAGTCAGTATGGCCAACAAAAAGTACTTTTTTCCGACAAGAATGACAGTTAAGGTCTACCACTCGAAACATAAGATTTGTGCATGTTATTTAATCAATAGTTATGTCGAATGTCAGTTATATTTATATTTTTTTGTTGATATTCGTTTAAAGGTGTATGTCCATTTTCGAATAGATTTTTGTAGCGTTTCTAGTTAGGTGTATGTCTATTCTTCTTCTAATTACTTTTTCCACTGACATCTGATATAACTAGTGACAGATAACAGAAATGAAATGGTGACATGCCAAAAGTTCCTAGAATTATTGGCCACCGATATGTTCTTATCAGAAAAAATCACTTTTTGTTGCCCACACTGACCTTAGATTGCATTTAGGCATTCCTAAATCAATTAGGTACCTAACTTTAGGAGATGGTTGGTAAAATCGGTATTTATTTGATGACGAGATAAAATGAGTCACTCTTTTCGTCAAGAAGGTCGAGACAGACTCGGGACTCTTTCGTCTCGCTTTTCTCGTGATTTAAACCAAATATCATAAATCATGCAAATTTTTAACGCTCTTAGGTTTAGTTCTATCCTATTTGACATATATATATATATATATATATATTACAGTTCTACAGGCCTTAGAGGCCCATGACTTATAAATTACATAGGTATACCAATTATATACATTTTTTAAATTAGGTTTCTTCATCTTCCTCTATTTTTCTTACTAGGGCTTTCCACCTTTTCCTATCTTCCGCCGCTCTTCTCCAATCTTCTATCCCCTGTTCCTTTATGTCCGCTGTTTGACATATATTTTGTGCAATAAATGTCAAATATGAAACGTCATAATAATATGTTATTAGGCAAGGCTAACTACATGAAACTGTAGTCAAATAATTTAAAAAGGGCAGGTCCAAATATTGACAAATATTTTTGCAAAGAGGAGTTTAAGTAGGTTTTCAAAATTCTCAAAAAAGTAACGTTTTTTTCCCGAGAAAGATCGAGAGACGGGAGATTCTCGTCTCGGAGCTTTATTCGAGAGAATATATCTCTCTTCTCGTCTCGGCGGCAACAATAGTTTGTAAGTATAAATATTCTTTTACTTTCAGATACATTTTCGGTGGTTTGAGTTAACACGATGCAACAGAGGGGCTCAACCGCGACAATGGATACAGAAGAATCGGACAACTCATCTTCGACGCCATCTTCTAGAGTGAGCAGAGTAAGTTTTTTGGATAACAATCCGATTAAATCTAGGTCAACTCGGTGGAGAGCCAAGAAAATATGCGTAATATTAATAAATCTTTTTTTTATCTTCTTCCGTTTGAGATATTCAGATGTTTCCATACTTCCATACTGACCCTAGAAAAGTTTGGTTAGGTGTAGCTATTAGTTTGGTTGAGTTTGTTTGTTTCAAAACGATCTGAATGAATCGGAGCTGCAACAAGTGCAACATTTTCGCCACTTAAACTACGCTGCGTTGCCAGTTCCTTTGTGTCGTCTATAATTGAGCAAAATATTGTTGAAAACCTTTTAAAAATGAGATGTCAAAACTGTATGCTGTTCAATAAATGTCCACACATTTTTGCTATTATTATAAAATCATCGTTTTTCTAGTATGTGTTTTGAAAAAGAACGGGGATGGTCCGGAAACCCTTAACTCTCTTGGATACGTGCCAACAAAGTGACTAAGAATTAAATAAACTCGTAAATATTAGAGTTTATCCAATGTCAGTTTGAGGACCATAAAATAAAGCAAGGTTGTTAGATATATTTTCTGAAATTGTTGGTCTCATATATACATATGTTTCCCATTACTTCAGCATACTGTTAGCTCGTGATGTTCTTAGAAAGCTAGTTTGGAAATATTAAAAAGCATTAAAAAAAGTCGCTCGAAACTGTTATAAGAAGAGAAATTAATTAGAACAACTAATTAAACTGGGCACTGTTACGGATCATTCTTTAAAGCGAAAACGAACAGAAGCATTATTTCACGATATACGAATTTATGAAAAAAAAATTATGCACGCTATTGGACGGCTATTTTCTTCAATGGGATTAAAAATATGGGTCATCAAATTAACATTAGATATACAAAAATTATCACTACCCACAATTTATGAAAATCGTGTATGGTGTTCCAAATTTGAAAATAACTCTGTAATATACAATTTCAAAGATAATACTTCGAAAATTCGATTCTCTATACTCGATAGTCGAAATTCTGTAAAGTGAGTCAGAGCTATGTAATCAACACTTTGGTTAAAGCGCAGTTGCCATATGTATTCTTGAGAGAAAAACTTTTTATTTAGGACTATTAAGAGCCCTTCAAAAATGATGCGCTCATGAAGTTCGCTTCTGCAACTGATTTTATGGACAGTAAGAGCGATGAGTCACTGTACAGAATTTCGACTATCGAGTATAGAGCTCGATTTATAAACTCTGTTGCTGGTGATTCGTTATATTCGATATATACAAGGTGATTCATAAGTAATGGGCCAAATTGTAAATCTACGTTCAGAAGGCCAAAATAATAATATTTTCATCATCAATGATGGGTCTTAGTCTGCTCATTACTGATGTACAGGATGTTAAAGCGAAAAAAATAAAATAGATTTTTGTTAATAGATCAGGTACTTTTCTACATAATGACTAGAAAATTGAGTATGAACTAGTTTTTGTAAGGGTAAACAAGAATGTGTGAGAGGATTTGAGTTAACTCGTAGATGTCGCCACATGCGCCATATGAATTAGATGAAATCAGCTACAAATTATTTATCGCAAATTATTTCACAACTAACTTATTCAATTTGGATAGCCCCATCATTTCTGTAGAAAAAAGATATACTTCTTTGATCTTCAAAATATTAACGATTTTTGAGATATTTGAATTTTACCAATTCACTACACTACATTTCACTGTGGTCGAGGACACAAGCAATAAATAAGATAAATGAATAGATGTGTTTTATTACGTAATTTTTGTATCATGGTATGCGTAGATTTACGTATATTTACAATTTGGCCCATTGCTTATGAATCACCCTGTATATATACACAGTTTTTATACAGGTGATTTTGAAATTTGATTGGCCACACGACAGGGATATGTAGATGATAGATTATTCACGTTTACTTATTTATTGTTTCCATGTTTGTATCAATATATCAAAAATTGGGCTGAATACGATTCTGATGATTTTATTTATCAAATTCAAGGTTAGATATATGTCAAAATAGCAAATAAAATAAACGACATACCGAAAACCCGGATATATTCAAGAAGGCTGTTGAAGTTTGACACAAACGACAGATATCAAGTTCATTTTTAAACAAAGATTGCTTATATATGATATCACGAATAACGTTGAGACTCGAAGGGTTGAAAATTGTAATTTTCCAACGTAACGCTGTGTTATAGTTGCATCCCTTTATCGATTTTCATTTTACAAGCATGTCTAAAGGTAATTTTGCCGTACCAATGCTAACTATTCGCGGATTGAATAAATGAGAAATGCATTTAACAATTACTTCCGTGGTTGACGGTTGACGTCATTGCACCCTAGCAAATAACGTCATTCTTACATGTTAGTCACAATTACATGGAAACGTTTTATTGTTTTTTCTTTTTTTTTTCATTTTTCCAGAAAGATTCTTATAAAATAGTTATTCACGTGTCTAGTTCGGAAAGTGATACTTTACAGGGAGGGCATCATGCAAGTTTCATGACCTTGAAAGCATGCGATCCCTATCATATCAATAATTTAACAATAATATAGGAACAGAATATTTATTGCTAAAAGTGTATAACAAAACTTTTTTAATATTTATGTTGAGTGTGCAGTTGTACAAAATACAATGATTGATGGCGGTATTTATAGTCGCTAAGAAAAGTTGTGCTCAAGTATCCCTTAATGAAGTGACACTTGAGAAGCACTTACCCCTTCCATGGTTACGTGTTCTATAGTTGAAGTTTTGTATTTAAGGATAAGTTAGAATCTAAAAAAACTGATGGCACAACAAATGCTATTATAAATAAGACGTGGAGAACCATTGCTGAACAATACAACAGGGTCTTGCATGTCACGTTTTTCTAATCTTTGTCCATTTTCATTATCTTCTATATTATCGATATATTCTAAAAAGTCGTCTAAATCTTCCATTTCAGAAGAAATGCAGTTTTTGTGTACAACTGAATAACTTTATAACATCAATTCGATTTAATTGTGAATACTTTGACGTATAAGTATCACTCAAGAGTTATATCAACCACCCTTAAGTTTGAGTGCCTCTTACTACATCACGTGACTTTAAAATTGTGTCTATAGAAAAAGTTTACGAAGTTTCTGAGATAAGTGACACTCGAGTGCTGTCCAGAGTGACTATAAATAAATACGGACATAAGCGTTGATGCTTATTTAATATTGGATTCGATTCCAGGTTGATTTTGTTTAATTTTTGACATAAGAGCACGGGCTTCGCCGGTCTCTGTTCATCCGATTCAATAGAGGATTTCAGTTTAAGGTCAGTGTGGCCAACACAAAGTGGTTTTTATGACAATAATGACAGTTTATGTCCACAAGTTTTTTTTATCATTGCTAACATCTACATTGCTTTATTAAAATAATGAATACACCCCCGAAGCCTATCTTGAAATTTAAATAATTTTAGGAATTTTTGACAAATCACCATATCATTTCTGTTATCTGTCACTAGTTATGTTAGTTGAATGGTAGACAAGAATGACAGTTATTGTCAGTCTTGTCATAAAAACCACTCTTTGTTGACCACATTGACCTTAAACTCTATAGTTGTAGAATATATTATTTCATTTGTCTTTTTACATAGGTACATATTTTAAATTCTTGCCTGAAATTCATAATCTTATTATCATATTTTCTTGAAATCGAGTCATATGATTCTTGGTTTGTACGTTCTTTCCACATCTCGGTTTTTATTCCAACATACATAATATCTCGTAGATTTTTCCGTTCCCAACTTTGTATCTTGCTTTCTTATGCTTTGATTTAAATTCGTTACATTCACAGGCATATGTAGAGGTGTATTCTTTCTTTCTAGATATATATTTTGAAATCTTCCATGAATTTAATACTCTCTATGACCATTTCTTTCCAAAATTACACACAAGTACTCCAATTTCTTTATTTTCTCAAAATTATAAAGTCTTTTATTTGTCGTCAGCACTAAATTATTGTTTTCCTCCAGTTTTTTTGGTGTTTCAGTCATATTTTGTAAGATTAACTGGTAATTATTTATTCCAGAGTAACTCGAAGTTGAAAGTTCTAGTCAGAAGCCATGCGATGCGCGAGGAAACGTCCCCTCCAAGGGAACCGAGTCCGAATCCTCAATACTATCAACAGTACCACCAACAACAGTACCAACAACATCCACCGCAACAACCTCTTCACTCGCCATGCATCACCCTCATTCCTTCACCCGAAATATCGTCTTCTCCGTTAGTCGTTTTGAGTCCTTCTATAAATTCACCCTCTATTTGCAAATCTCCTCAGTGCCTCTCACCTACAGTCACCTTAGTACCCACTTCTCCTATTAATTCTAGAAGTTCCCCAAACCTATGTGCTTCCGTCGAAAATATATCCCCCATCGAGAGGCTTCAGTCGGATTGTTATGAAGAAGAAGTTACCTGTGGATATGTGGTAAAATTTAATTTTTTCTCTATGAGGAAAAACAATGAAAATTTTATGGTGGTTAAGTTGATTTTCACAATTAACTCCGTCAAATTTTTACAAATTAAAATCCCAATCTTAAGGATGGAGGTATCTGGCTCTTGATCCTTTTCCGGAGACTACTTACACGGCTTAAATGAAAATCTGCGAATGAATGTCACAAACAAACAAAAATTTTGTAACTTGATTATATTCGATATCAGCTATGTGGAACGCCATCAAATTATATTTGTGATCTGTTGAAAATTGCACGTTCCAACAAAGCACGCGATAATTTGGAATATTTCTGTTTTGTTCTATCGATTTTGCAGCTACAGTTACTCAATTTTCCCATTGTAAATCCGTTGGAACTAATTAGAAAATGCGAGATTGAATTATCGATTTGTGCACATTAGTTAAATTAATGATATAGTTTAATTACATCAGGATGTATAAATTAAAAATTGTGTTTTAAAATAATCAAATATTTGCCATTTAATGGAGCTGGTACTTATTAAAGCGTGCTATATGTATATTATTTCGAGTTGTTTGTGAAAAATATAACTAGAATCAGTGTTTGTTATTTGATATTATAAAATGGAGTCCAACAAGGTTTAATATTGACATACTTTCTTTCTTTCTTTCTCTCATCCTTATACCTTATCATTTGTCGGATTGGAATTATTCCTGTACCCATTTTCTCCATTAATTTCTGTCCCTGGCTAATGTCTTCATCTCTCCTAGAGTTTTTCCTATATTCTTTCTAATTTCGTCAATCTGGTCTATCCATTTTCTCTTGGGTGTTCTTCTTTGTATTGACATACAAGCTATGAATTACTTAGTGGTTTTATCCTAACGCACATCTCAGTGCTGCTTATTTCTAAATTATGAAATAACACTATTTTAATTTGTTCAAATCTACATAATACTTAAACTTAAAGTTGTGACGCGTTTCGCCAACACAATAGCTTTATCAAACGATTGGAGGTATAATTAGAAAGAGACATTTTCAATATATACAGTGCCTTAATACTAAATTATAGGGATATTAACAATAAAATTATAATCTATTTACATGGAAATGAAATAAAAAAGGAAAATAAATGTGTCTAAATATGGGATTAACTAAAGTATTCAACAAGTATACCTGGAAATTCATTCACAATAATCCTACAGGAACCTTTCTAGGAAAAAGGTTTAATATAATTTATTAGCAAACCAACACTCTTTCGATTCAAATGTTGAAATTTTGCATATAGAACCTAGATCCTTCAAATTAAATATTTTAGAAGCACTTGAGATAAATAAAAACAAATATTCAGATAATCTTCTTAACGACCAAATAGATATCAACAATTCTTCCTTATTAAACCTTTTTACCCAGAAAGCTTCCTGTAGGATTGTTGTGAATGAGTTTTCAGATAAACCTGTTAAATACTTTAGTTAATTCCATATTGAGATACATTTTTTGCCTTTTTTATTTCATTTCCATGGTAAATAGATCATTATTTTATTGTTAATATCCCTATAATTTAGTATTAAGGCACTGTATAGATAGAAAAGTTCTCATTATACCTCCATTCGTTTTAAAAAACTACTTTGTTAACGAAACGCGTCACAACTTTATTTCATAATTTAGTACGGATCTACATCAAGTAAAACCCTCATCTATTCAACTGCTTATTTCTTCTATTACATTGGGGATGATGATTCAGTTCCCCTCTTTGCTAGTTCATCTGCTATTTCATTTTCTTCTATTCCAGTAAGTCTTTTAATCCAAAGTAAAGTGTCAATGATGTTCTCTCCTTGTTTATTGAGTTTTCCTAGAAAATCCTATAACTCTAACCCATCTATATACTATAATGATGAGTGGTATTTTTTTAATCTTATCTCTTTTTCTTGTACTGTTTATGAAGGTGTTTATTGAACGGTCGGGGTGGAGTTTGAATGGTTTACGGCTATAGAACAAAGTTTTATGTTTATCAATGTATCTGTCAATGTATTGCTTTTAAAATTATTTATATTTCAGACGTCTAGTCCAAAAGTCACTAATAAAAACTCATCGAAACTAACTAGTCATAGTTTTAAGAAAAGGAACTCGTGTGATTGTCAAAATCAGAACTGCCTACAATGCGTAAAGAACCAAGAAAGAAACATTAACAATAATTTGACCAATGTTAACAATAACATGGTGGTGGTGAGTCCGAACACTTTGATGGTTTCTAGAGTTAACTCAAAAGGAAAACTTAGACAGCAAAGCTCATCCTTAGGCAGCTTTGATAGTTCACTGAATTCACCATGTTTATCTAGAGGTAAGTGTGATACAAATAATTCAATAATTGTTGTTGCTTTTCATAACTTCCTGCTGAAGCTAATCTCCTTTAACATCCTCTTGTACTAAGTTACTTCAGATTTCATACTCTCAGACAAATTCGATTATCTTGAGTATATTACAAATTGTTGAAAAAATTTTAATACCTAACAATAATAATGATAATTCAACAAACAGTAAACAACAACCTGCCAAATGTCAGGTTAATTTATTCATCCATACATCATCCATTTTAAAATTATCAAATTAAAACATTTAAATTTTTATAACTTCAACACCCCGTATTTCGAAAAGTAAGTGAGCTGGACCCCTGAATTCTTATATTATTCTGTCCAATTTTACGAGAGGTATCTACATGCAAACGTTGTAAGTGTCATTTGAAAACACCCTGTATATGTTTTCATTGCATTTGCATTACGAACCTCGTTATGTACGGTGTCTGTTGTTGAATAATTGAGATTTTGTTAATTTTTTTTTTATTTACACAAAAAAGTCGCATCAACCATAGTAGGTTATTAGCGACGGTACAGTAGGTAATTACACTGAACAAAATACATTAATTGATTTCAAAAATATGATCAGTTTTTGATAATTATTATCCTGAAATAAGGTTTTAAATGTGTTAGGTAGTCCACAGTTTTTTCTTTGTGTATGGTATTTAGGACATTCTACGAGGATATGTCTCACAGTTATAACTGAATTACATAGATTACATACTGGATTTTCTTCACGTTTTATCAGGTAACTATGAGTTAGTCTAGTATGCCCCAACCGTAGACGTGAAATGATCACTTGGTGTTGTCTGTTATTGGAAAATGGGAGCCACTTTTTATATAGAGGTTTAATTTCACTGAGTTTAGATTCACTTTGAGTCCACTGAGATTGCCATAAAGCAATGATTTTATTATCAAGAACACATTTTAGATCCGAACTGACCACTTTTGAAATCGATACGGCACTTTCGTCTGTAATGGCACTACGAGCACATCTGTCCGCTTCTTCGTTTCCACTGATGCCAATATGGGATGGGATCCATATAAAGATGATATCGTTGTCTTGTTCTCTGGCAATGTAGAGTTCTTTTTTGATATGGTGGACCAAAGGGTGTTTGGAATAGATCGTTTGTATAGAGTGTAGGGAACTGAGGGAGTCTGTAAGAACAAGGAAACGGTTTTGGTGGTGGTTTTCGTTAATATGAGTTAAAGCTTGATATATAGCGAATAGTTCTGCTGAAAGGATGCTTGTGTGGGGTGGAAGATTTTGTTAATTGTATTGTCCTACTTAATACCATTTGCATTATTCATTTTCAGATAGTAGTTCAGAGCTGTACACGGATACGACCGGAATAGACCTAGAACAATTCATTCCTGAGACACTTAATAGAAACGCTAAAGATCGAGCACTAATGCTTCGAATAGAACAAGAACTAGTCAATCTTGCCAAAGATAAAAGGTAAGTAACCATTTTATATATTTATTTAAATTGTTCATAGGTAAATCGTCGAAGATATTTCTTGTGGATTTCACTGTTAGCTGCTGCATTGGAGTGTCAGACTTCCTTGTTTAAATAACTGTACTGGATAAAGCCAGAAGCATAGAAGGTTTGTATGTATGTATGCATGTATGTATTTTTGGGGTAACATTCACCGAGACCGAGACCCCCTTACTGCTACTTAATTTCTGAGGAGAGTCTCTGAAACTAGTAGCTCCTTTAGTCCTATTTCCCGGAGAAATTTTAGGATATCTGCAGGCTTCAACTCAGGCAAATGTTCCTCTTCTATCCAGTAATCTCCCAGGTACTGTGCTCTAGGATTCTGGAGTGCTGTGCAGTTGGAAAGTATGTGGATGGAGGTTTCTTCTTCCATGCCACAATATCTGCATTCTTCTTCATCCACTATTTTGAGCTTTTTCAGGTGCTCATCCAGGCGACAATGTCCCGTTAGGTTCCCTGCTAAAACTCTTAGCGCAGTTTTACTTTGACTTATGCATTCCTTTAATCTCAACAGGGTGTAGTCTCCCAGAAGAATCTTTGATTGTCTAAGCCACACTAGATCTTTCCAATGCTCAGATCTTCTCTTTCTTTCGGCTTCACCTATTTCTTCCAATATTATATTGGTGCTGATTCCGCAAAAGGTTTCAAGCCCCCAGAAAGATATTTTAGTCCCCCTCTTTGCTAGTTCATCTGCTATTTCATTTCCTTCTATTCCAGTGTGTCCTGGAATCCATAACTATATTGTTCTCGCCTAATTCATTGAGTTTGTCTAGGCATTCCCACACCATTTTGGAACTGATTACACAAGAGCTCAGTGCCTTAATGGCTGCTTGACTATGTGTCATTATAATAAAGTAAATACTTTATAGCTGAGTACACATGACTCGAAAGTCAAGAAAACATATTCGTATTCTGTGTAAAAATAATTTATTAAATCGCAGAGCGCTGAGCAATACCTGGCGACGAAACTACATTCGAAATTACGGGATGATGCGCAGGTGATAATGCCATTGATAAAGATGTTGTTGAGGGAGAAGATGGAGCAACAACTTTCGTACAACATCCGTTAGATGAACACGTGTTCGGAGTTCATTTTTTAAAATAATTTAAAGAAAAATTTTTAATAATGTTCCAAATTTAGAGTCAACAAACCCTAAACAGGGGATCATCTTAATTTTAATTTTAATGTAATTTTATTTCATGACGTCAATGTGTTGTCCAAGTTTCTTGTATTACCTGACGAGTAAGCACTGAAGATGGCTTAATAGCCGAAAGCGCTCTGCGATTTAATAAATTATTTTTACACAGAATACGAATATGTTTTCTTGTCATTATAATAATCCTGTATCCTTTATCAATATAGAACTGGGCGCACTTTCTTATGGCGTGGCATGTCTCAGGTTGTCTGATTTCTAAGAAGTGAAGAGGTTGTTTTTTTTTCTTAATGATTCCCTCTCTACTTAGTCTGTATCTTGTTCTTTCCACCACCGTATGTAGAGGGTTGAGGTTTAAAATCACTTCCATGGCTGCCGTTGGGCATGTTCTCATTGCTCCTGTAACACATATACAGGCTAGTCTTTGAATTTTGGAGAGGTTTCTCTAGTCGTCAATAGAATAGATCTACTACTCCCCGCAATGGATCCATAAGTGATAATTGGTCTCACTATGGCAGTGTACATCCAGCTTAGGATTTTTGGGTTTGTTATTGATGTTATTGAAAGCCTCAGAGACTAATAATTACTTAAGACCTATTTCCCGAAGAAATATTAGGATATCTACAGGCTTCAGTTTCAATAAGTCTTCCTCTTGGATCCTTAGATTCTCTATTGCTATGTATTCCGCAAGTTGGGTTTGTTATTTTGAAATATTTTCAATAATTTCAGTAAAACGCACTACAAATTTCCGCCCATGTCATCGTATCAGCGAATGCTAGTTCACAGATGTGCTGCCTATTTCGGTATGGACCACAATATAGAACCGACTGGCAAATCAGTGATTGTTAATAAAACGAAGAATACCAGGATACCTGACATAGAATTTAAGGAACACGTCAAGGAAGACATTATTTTTAGCGAAGAACCCAGACGATCGATTTTAAAACGTGATTCTAATAGTATGGATGATTATAGGTAAGTATCAATATCCAATATTAATTTTTTACGTTTTTGATAAAAAATTTGTGATGCAGTTGGGCGAAAATGTGGGGATGTTGGAAAATGTGATTTGATTTAAAAAAGATCAACCAGCGGTTTGGATTTTCTAGCCATGTTAAATGCAATGGGTTTGTTTCATGAATTTCAATGGAATTGTCACAAAATATATTGGGTCTCAGCTAAGTATTTGCAACTAATAACGCCAATCTACGATTTCGATTTAAATTAAAAAAAAAATATTAAAATTTGAATTCCTGTGGTAGACTGTGATAGGCTAGACAAACAAGGAGATTTTGCGCTGTTGTTAGAAGGAAAACTTTTTAAGTATACTATAGTTATCTTGTTTCTTTTACATCTGTTAAACAGAAACGCAACTTACTCTTTCAAATGATTCTTTCATAATCGGGTGTCTCTTATTAATAAAGGTAATTCTCGCGTAGTCAAAGAAATTTGGAAATATATATTTTAACTGTAGTTTTCGACATGACGCTTTCAAAAGTAGAAAATAAAATGCGACGATGATATAAAATGATTTATCGAAAAAATTGTCAATTACATTAGAAAACTAATATAGTAGAGTTATTAAGAAATAGTGTGTTCCATTAAAAATTGAAATGCAATCAACTTTTAACATACAGATTACGAAAATCCTTATGGAAGTATGCCGGGTTATCCAAGTGCTACAGAAAAACAGCAGAAAGAGAGAGAAAGAATAATTATGCGCGGTCATTAAGGCGTGTACTTTGTTTCTCCTTATTGGTGTATATCTATTTCCCGAGACTGGACGAATGCTCATTGTCTCCCTATTTTAAGTCCGCTGTTGCCAGAAGCGCAAATTAATTTGTACAAATGCTATTTTTGTCTCGTTATCGTTGACTTTTTTTCGAAGTCATGCATAATAATTAAAACAAAATACTTTCATCCGGCAACATTGTCTGAAAATTCCAGATAGTCAGATAGTCAAGTAGGATTTAACAACAGAACGTACTTTGAATCTGGCAACAAGGGCTCCTGCCATTGGTAAAATTGAAGCGGTCTATTTAAATCTAAAAAAATGTTTAAAACTAAATTTCATAAATATTTATGACTTTTTCATATAAATATCGGTATCATGGGAAAAGATATGTTATTCTTAACCCTCCTGATATGAATTCACTTGTTAATTCATACCCATGAAACTAGCTCATTGGAAAAGTCATGGGTAACACTGTAAATTTTCGTCTTTGGTTCCTATGACACCGATACTGCTTCCCTCCTCCAAATAGAACCATGAAATAATAAAAAATCCACTTTTCAAAACTAAATATTCCCATAAATCGACTAATATGATAGATAGAACGTTCTAGTATCCGCCAATCGACTCAGGGGAAAATTTTACATACTCCAGTATATTTTGAGTTCATAATTCCGAACATTAAGGGAGTTAGCATAAACCAGTTTATATTAAATATTTCCCTATCTACTCCGTGCTGTAAAATTTAAAAAAAAAAAAATGTTTTCGACATAAAAAAATGTTCAAAATTCGTCTGGAGAGGTTTTTTGGATCGAGAAATCGACAGACACAGTCTGTTTTTGTACATATGTATAGGTACCTTTTGATACGGCTATGTAATCTTCAATACACAGGGCTTTTGGTGTCAAAACCTTTTTCTATTACTCTATACAATTTATTGTTATAAAATACCAATAAAAGAAAAAAAGATTCAGGAATTTTTTAAGAAATATCTAGATTATTCTATAATAATATTTAAAATAACCTTACCTTACTAAGTTTTGTATTAGAAATTAGGCTTTATACTCACTCGTACATAAAAATAGACTATAATAAAGCACCTTTAGCACCCTGAAGTTTAGTGCTCTTTAAACTAAATTATTAATTGGATAAATAATTTGTATCGATATATTGTCGATATAAATAATACGAAACAAAAATATATTCCAGTTTTAAATCTCCGGATAGGTCTTTTGGATCTGAAAATCGAAGAAGTAAGAGTTTTGAAGAACGAGAAGAAGAATACGAAAAAGCTAGAAGAAGAATATTCAATAGAGAGGTGAGTAACAATTTATTTTTATACAACAATTGCGAGCGGTACATATTTCGCGTAATTTTCAATTATTTAAACTAAGTCTGAAACACGACCTTTTCGGAACACACTTCCAATCTAAAATGCCAAACATAGACAACTCATTTCAGTGCGATAATTCAGAAAAATTTGGAAAATACTTGCATTTCACCCCCAATTTTCGGCTAGATCGGTCTATCTACTCTATCTACTCACCCCGTCTCGCAGTATCCAGCCATATCTTGACTGAAAGAACTATTGCAGGTAAATTTTGTTCCTCCTTCCTCACTCTGATGTGATATCACGAGCTATCTACTGCCTAACACATGTTCAGTAAAGTACAACCTTTGACATTTTTTCAACATCCCCTACACAAAGAACCCCTTTATTTCCCATTCTTCCGTTCATTTGCTTATCATCAGAATATATCGTTATATTGATCTGAACTACGTCAATTTAAATGGTACTCAGTTCAATTAACAATCTTGACATCCCAATTACCAATATAATCCCCCTTCGTTGCTTATTCCAAAGAACTAAATGAACTAGCAGACCACGTTAAAGTAAGATGAACTCGCTCTTGAGACCACGAAGAAGGTAGTCCGGGGGCAAATACAAAAATGGGTACAAAGCCAACAGACTTCATTGGAGGAACCCTCCAAAGCAGGTACACAGTAAAACCTTCATAGGTGACACATGTGTAAAGCGGGACGAAGAACTACTGAACATCAGTAGGAATAAACTGAGAATTATTACAGGTTATCTAACGGGTCATACCCCGGTAAAAGATTACCAGCATAAAATAGGGTTATATAACGAGGACCTCAGCTGCAGACTTTGTGGCATGGAGACCGAGACCGTGACCCATATCTTATCTGACTGTGAGGCACTGGACTCGAGGAGAAGGGCAATCTACGGAGAGGCCAATGTGCCACCTGAAGTATGGCACACATCCAATGGACCTATACCGTCTACTCGAAGGTACGGGAATAACTGGATGGGTGGACTAAATGTGGGAGTAGAGTACAATAAGCCAATAGGATGCAGTGCTCCCGGCATTTGAACGGCTCCCAAAACGCACAAAAAAAATCACCTTGTATTATATAATCTAATTTGTAGATGCGGGATGAGTCATCTGAAGATTTTGGTTGGTCTGAGATGCCTTGGTCGAGTACGGAGAGTGAATATTCAGCTAGATGTCGGATGCTGCAAACACCAGAAATGCATCTTAGACATCCCGGAAAACTAATGAAGGTAAGAACTGAAAAGAGTGATAAAACATGTAAAACATAAATACAATTGCGAACAAATATAATGAACACTACACTATTATAATTATAAAACAGAAATAATATAACACAACATATCACTGTTGCAAATTCCTGGCAGACATCTTAAATTGCGGAAGTGGAGGATTGAAAAGATTCCTTTGTAATTCATCTGATATATGGTGTTATGTATTCTCCTGTCAGCTATATCACCAGAAAAATAATTTTCATAGATATAGCTTGATTTGTTTCAATTTGAGATGTTTCTGATTAATTTGTTACTTTACATAGGACTGTAGTTGTGATACTAACTCAAATCACAGTTTTATTTTTTTTTCATGCATTTTATTATATTTTATAAGCGAATCTTTAATTAATTTGTCGTGTGAGTTATTAAAATTATTGTCAAAAGTTGTTGAGTAACAATCCAATCCGTATTTTTCTTTATATTTCTTTACATGCAATTGAAATATTTTAGGGACATTCAGAAGAAACTGGTGAAGCATTAAGGCCGTGTGTAGCAAAAAGTTATAGCTTCGGAGGTTATGCGGGTAGTATATCAGTTCTAAGTAGGGGTGATAGCGTCATGTCGACACATAGCGCCGGACCTAGATTTCTCACAAAACAAGGTAAGTTGTTCTGTAATTTTTGAAATTTTTTCAAAATTTTTTGGTTGGACCGCAATAAAAATATAAAATTATTTTCCGTAGATAAAAACAATAACACTAAAAGTACATTTAACGGTTCCAACTACTTTTTCCTTATTTCTATTAGGAAGGATATTTCTAGATTCGGGAGCCAGTTCGGTGTCGTGGCGTTTGAGTCCCTCCAGTTCTGGTTACAAATCGCAGTCGCAGATGTCGGAATCGGTTACACCTTCACCCACTTCCACACCGCATCCTACAACCGACTTAAGGGAAGATTCCAATTGCGAAAACGATCAACAAGAAGCCGATTGTTTGGAGAAGAACGACGACAATCACATTGTTTGGGCGGTAACTGACATACAGAATGTTCCTAAAGGAAGCCTCATCATTAATCCACAGGTAAATCATTCAAAAACATTTTAGGTCATTCTAATTTTCATTGAAGACCAAAGTATTTTATACTATCTGCATAGAGAACGTCTAGTCTTCTTTACAATCTATTTTTAATTTTTTTGTCATTTTAGACAGGCCAACCATTAAAAAACGAAGACGGTACGCTTTACCATTACGATCCCGAAAATATACCGGCCGGAATCGTTCAAACACCCTCGAAACCCCTACCACCTTCGCCGCACAAACCGGTTACTCAACTTCAACACTCTCCTAAAAAAAAATCTCAATCAATAAAATCCTGTCCATCGATGAAATCTCACGTGACCAACAGTTCCACCAGTCCTAGTTTACCATTCTCACCTCCTCTGCTAACAACTCTAAACGACTCTCAGAAAACTTTTCCATACGCACAACCGGATCAATCGCAATATCCTAGTTATCATACGACGTACAGTTCTCCGCCAGCCGTTCCAGAACCAGCTACGGTTTACCAACAGCCGTATATGGTTTATTCCACTCCATATGGGGTTTATATGCCACAGCAATACGATGGTAGAATGGTAAGTTGAATATAATCAGTCTATAGGTTCGCTTTCTATTCTTAATACACCTTTTCTGTATAATTTTACACAGGAAGTACCATCAGCAGTGGCAGTATCTGATGTAGGATGTAATGCTTATTATTTATCAGATAGTTCAGCACCTCCTCCGCCGCAGTCCGTTACTTACCAACCCGCACAACAAAATCCGTTTTGGAATCAACCGATCGCTTATTATCAAAATAATTCTCAAGCAGCGTCCGCAACTCCGCCAAGATATCCTTCTGTACCACTACAAAACCCTCAACAAGGTAAAATACTTTTTTGTATCTGTGATGCCCGGTTTTTCAGTAGCAATTTATCCCTCAGTTGATGCTTATAATTACCAGTTATTTTGGAATAGTCGGTTTATCAACAAAAGTATAACTTTATCCTTCAGATGAAATGTCAAATATTTATCTGTCAGTTTCAACAGGCGGATGGGTCGATATCTGGAGGTTAAGGCTATCACATAAGTTGTTTTGATTTCATTGTGGTGTTGCTCACGTTACAGAAGTCTCCAGATATAAGATATTGAGAATCTTCCTGTTGCACAAGACCTGAGTATGAAAAGAAGCTGGTCTATTGGCTTTATACTGTTATTCCTGAAAATCTCGCACAATATCCTCTTACTCGTCGTTATCCAGAATATAATCATTCAGAAAATTCATATTTATCAACAAACAAAAACTCTTCATGAAACAAAAATAAAAACACAAACCTTTGGATAAACATTCACCAATATCCTAACAAAAGTATCAATTAATGTGACATGATCTTGTTCTTGTAGGTATGAATGTGTGTTTTGGGGTAACATTCACTGAGACCTGAAAGATCTATTGTGCCCACTTACTTCTACTTAGTTTCTGAGGAAAGTCCCTGAATTAATAGCTTCTTTAGTCCTATTTCCCGGAGGAATTTCAGGATATCTGCAGGCTTCAACTTAGGTGAATGTTCCTCTTCTATCCAGTAATCTCCCAGGTACTGTGCTCTAAGGTTCTGGAGTGCTGTGCAGTTGGAAAGTATGTGGATGCATTCATTTGATCTCAACAGGTTATAGTCACCCAGAAGAATCTTTGATTGTCTAAGCCCTACTAGATCTTTCCAATGGTCGTATCTTCCCTTTCTTTTGGCTTCACCTATTTCTTCAAATATTACATTGGCGCTGATTCCGCAAAAAGGCTCAGGCCCCCAGAAAGGTATTTTAGCCCCCCTCTTTGCTAGTTCATCTGCTATTCCATTTCCTTATATTCCAGTGTGTCCTGGAACCCATAGTAAGGTAACTATATTGTTCTCGCCTAGTTCATTGAGTTTGTCTAGGCATTCCCACACCATTTTGGAACTGATTACACAAGAGATCAGTGTCTTAATGGCTCCTTGACTATCTGTCATCATGATAATCTTTTGTCCTCTGTATCCTTTATCAATATTAAACAGGACGCTCTTTCTTATGGCGTGGAATTCCGCTTGAAAGATACTTGGGGTTTGTCCCAAGCTTTCGGAGTGTTTGGTTCCTGGCCCGAACACTCCTTCTTGTAAAAACAAATGAGATTGCTTACATTCATCCGTCAGCATTACCAACTTTCATTATCTGTCAATTAAAATACTAGAGAATAAAAACAAGATGATAAACGGCTTCCAAACAAACTGGAACTTTATCAGCTAGTTACTTTTATCGGATACTCAACTGATGGATAATATTGGCTATTGATAAACCTGGCCTGAAAGTCACAAACACAACACTTATATCACGTTCACTGTCAATACTTTATACTTTACAGCAGTCATAATATTTATTATTTCTAGCGTATATACCATCAGGATATCCTCCAGCAAGTTTTATCACTCCATCATCTCATCAGATTCCAACAGCTCCCGATATGCAACCAGTCTATCCAAATCAACCAATGCAGGTAGTATATCAAAATCAACCTCCGCCTCCGAATTCTATTTACTATCAAAATCAAACACCGATAGTCTACAGTCAGACTCCAATGTACCAATCCTCAGCGTCCGGTTATCCACCTCAATCTGCAACGCATCAACAAAATATGCCTGCTTATCCACAAAACACTCCGACTCCTAATAGCTGTCATTCTAGTACGGGGCCGCACGGTTCTGCAGTGGTATCCGATCAACAGACTTTGTATAACTTGGCACAAAGCATACAACATATGAATTTGGGAGGAACTGGACCATGTCAACCTTTTTTAGCAAATAAAGGTATGAGTTCTACCTATTGTTATTTTAGTTTTTTATTAAATTTGGATTAGGTTTTGAAGGTCAACCAACTCAATACGATTTCCGACAAAGACCTGTCAATAATAACGGCCTCAAAGGAAAACCTTTCAAATGTTTTTTTATGGGATCTAGTCAAAGTAGTACCGGGACTAATTCTCCTGCTGGTACTGTGATAGCTGCTTACTGCCCTCAAAACACCGGTATGTATAGAACTCCATCGGAAACGCCGCCACATCAATTTTCATTTCCACCGAATTTCACACCACCTGCCATTTTTAAACGGGTAAGTTGTTTTTTTAAGTTATCTTTATGAAACTTGATAAGTCAAAAATTTTATGACACTAGAAGCATCTTTGTCTAAACTACTGACTACCAAGTCAAGGACATAAACCCTTTCGGCTGCTGCATTGTTATCCAAGTTTTGATGTTTGTTGAACATTATCCCGCCATATGTTCACAACTCCTTGTATTGGCTTCTAAACCTTGCTCCTATTTCATCATTTCAATTTGCTTCCATTTTTTCTATTATTGATTTAAATATTAACAATGTCTACCATAATCTTTGGCAAGTTTAGGTGATAAAAACATGCAAAATCTTATGTTTTGAATTGTAGACCTTAACTGTCATTCTTGTCAGAAAAAAACCTTTTTTGTTGGCTACACTGACCTTAGACTGAACTCCTCTATTACATAATTGGTGATTCTTATCGACTGCTGACTTCTTATTGGCAAGTGCATGCGTGTCTTCTTCCCTCTCACTTCGTCAATTGACTTTGATTTATCCAGTGGCGTTGGTATTGTCAGTGACCTTTGTTTTTTCAGTGTCACTTTATAAAATAGGTACCTACAGTACGCCATTGGTACGTTTCTGACAGATATGCGCAATGTTTCCTCTTACCAATGCACCGTAGCTTCAGCTTGCCAAACTATGTAATTCGAAGTGAAATATTTAGAGGATGAAGAATAATATATTTTTAGGTTCCTAATGTAAGAGCGAGTACACCGGTTACAGCTAAGAGTAGTCGATCTCCGACTCCAGCAAGTGACATTACATATTATGATAGACAGAAGATGGCGCTTCCTACGAATGTTTACCAAGGGATGCCTTATATGGTACCCAGTAAGTAATTAAATATTTCCTTAAACATTATAAGGTATCCGGAAAAAATATAAAATTGATTATTTTAGGTGTAGACCCTAGACTTATTACCGGTAGAGGTCAACCGAATGTTTATCGACCACCCCCTGCACAAATGAGTAGGCCAAGCACAAATCAAGGACCCGATAATCGTAATAAAAGTCGAAAACCAAAGTAAGAACATATTCTTTCGGTTTACTTTAATGATTTTTTTTATTTTCTATTTTGATGTTTATTTTTAGGACCAACAAGCAGACTGGTTTGCCACCAAGTGGAAAATAGATTTAAGAGAGGATTATAAAAGAGTTGACTATAAGATATGCAAAAAAAATTAATAAAATAAATATGAAAAATGTTGAAATTACTTTAATTTATTGTTCATGTAGGTTTTAAGAGTTTCGAAATTTGTTGAAAAAAAAACGGAGGTGAGGAGTTCCTTTATTTGTTTTACTACCATTAGGTATTACTTATTTTAATCTTACTTAAATGTATGTACTTCTTTTTCTAAAATATAAACTAATTACCTATTCTTATAGGTACTTATGAAAATATAATACCTACTTATACTCTCTAATACTGCAAATTGTTAACGTTTTTGTTTTATTTTTATTATATTGATACAAACTCTACTTTCTTTTTTAGTATTGCATTTCAGAATCTACAGCGTTAAAGGCGCACAAAATATATACTATCCTATCGACTGCGCCAAGAGTATTTGATATTTATACTCAGTAAATCCGATTTCTCCAAATTTCTCGAAAAAGCGTGCCAACGTTTCCAAGGTCAGCCATCTCGTGATACTTCATAATTTAAAAAAAGTATATAATTATACCAAAATTTCCCACATTCAACTAGACACCATGGACAAACTGATCAAATATTTTGATTATTTATGGTACACTTAAATATAAACTGCAATTTTGGTACACAGTAGGAGTATTGTTTGAAGTAATAACAGCTGTCAAGATTTTCCATGGGTTAACTCGAAAAAACTGCTTAAAGATGATGTCATACACTTTTTCCCATCTAAAAATCATTTGCAATTCAAAATTGCGCGTTTGCGATTGTTGGAAATCAAGACAAGACAAGGGGATTCCTTAAAATATGTACAAGCTACTCGAGTTACTTGTGTCCCAAAATACACTAATTCCGACATAATTTCGTTTAGATTGTGACAAGTCAATTTGTTTTGTTGCGGTTAAGTCTTTAAGGTCCGAACTCGGCACTTTACGGCTTAAGTCGACTCTACATTGCTTTGTCTATTATGAAACCCAATTATTGTGACTTGTCTTCTTTGAGGAGGTATTTTCTTATATAGGCATCGTGTCCCAATAGTGCCGCAGCCGATTTTTGAAAATGTTCAAGGTCAAACGTCAAATTTGCAGTGAGAATTACGGTTTTTAATGGAGCAATAAACGTTTTATCATTATTAATGTTAAACATTTGATCAAAATCAATGAAAGAGATAGCACGCACTGCGCAGGTGACATTTCTGTCCCTTTCTGTCTTTCTTTGCGCTGTGTGAGGGAGCAGACCGAGTCGACGCTCGCAAATCTTACTAAAATAATTTTGTTTTTACGCGTGTCATTAAAATTTTCAGAAGTGCCATAAGATTGTCATCCCTGCTTTAGACAGTTTCACTACTTTTGTTTTAATTTTTTTACTTTTTCCCATTTTTACATATCTTGAAACATTTTCACACGGTAATAAAAATTAGAGTATTTGGACAACCCTATTTATATGTTCTAAATTTTAGAAAAAGATGTAGGTACTCCTAATATTGCTCAAAGTTGGTTTTTCTCACACAATTTCATTGGCACAATCTTTGTATAAAATCATACAGTTTAAAGTTGTACAGGATCCATATAATTGTTTAAATAATGAAAATATATTTCAAATATCGTTATTTTTAAATAAAAAATTTGTTTGTTACATTCACAATGAATTAGAAATTTATGAAAGTTAGTGTACAATGTGGAATTCATTATTTCAGTTACTATACGTATTTAGAAAAACACCTTAACGTGTTTCGGGATTTTTTTAAAATATGCACAGTAACCAAAATAATGAATTCATTCCATTTGTCTGTTACCGCATTTAATGTTGTGAAAGAAATGTCTGGAAACGAATTTGTTTTTCTCTGCAATGTTGTCAGACGATCTTTTTATTTTTCATGTTCCAACTCAATGTATCAATTCATTGTTGTATCTTGAAATGTTTTATGTAGTAGCAAGTTAAAACTTAATTGTTACTAATTTCCCAATTGTAATACATGCCCGAATCTGGCTCGTAGTACTTTCACTTCCTGGTCTTAGATGATAATATCTTTTTTCTTTTTCCTTCTTCATCGTCGATTATTCTTCCAAATATGTACATTGACATATTTTTTTCCATCACTTCTTTGTAGTCGGACCAATCGCTGTATGTATAACCAACTCCGAACTATAGTTGAAGCAGTGACGGTTATTGGCTCTTACCCGGTAGTTGACACCGATCTACACAGTATTTTTTTTATTTATAAAAATACCCAACGTTTAAATGCTCTACCATTACATACAATAGAGGGTATTCAACTTCAAGTGGAAGTGCGTATTGGGTGAAACATTCTGGAAACCAATTTCAGCTGTAGTAGACCAAGAAAAACTGGATCATACTACTATTTTAAAAGAATCAGGACTTGGATTTTTTGTGGATTCAAAAATCATTTAACTTAAACAAAAAAATTTGTGTATAATATGATGCGAATGTTACTGGATAGAATACGGCAGAGGTAGTTTTCGCCCAAAACTTTTAAACTACACTACTGGATTGTGTTTATAAAATAAATTACGTATTAAAACGACATTTAAGAGTGTCATTTACCAGACTTAGAGCCCAAAAAAATGATTAGTGCTTGAAAAATTGTTTCAATTTGAGTCCTAGCTTTTTTAAGCCAGTAGTGTTGGCAACGTTGCCTGAGAGTGAGAGTAACCATCCAGTTTTACGGGGGGATGAGAGTGGAATGTACCTAAGTTATCAAAATAGTGGTTGTGGAAATAATAAAGGTACCAATAGAAATATATGGTGGTTAATTATTCTCATAAAAATGGAACAAAATAATAATAATAATAAAAATAATATGCAATGTTTGGATAATATGTGACGTTTATTTCGCATTCCTAATAATTAACCGGAAACGACGTTTTTTGATACAATTTTGTAAAAATTTTCACAAAAACCCATTGGATACAATTATGATACTTTTTGTTATGGAATAACTTTGAAGGTATTAAAATTCCATCAATTTCAAGTCTCCACAATATGTTTTTCAATTTCTAATTCTAGGTGTCAATTACATCGCGTATTTAGTAGTTTAGTACTTAATTTCTTCAATCTCAGGTTACTGTAGTATTTCCAAAAATAAATACATAAAAATAGTTGTTGTTATAATGTTAAGCCAGCCGAAAAAAAACCTTTTGGGCATCCTTGAAATATTATTTTATTTAACAAGTGTAGCTTCTAAGTTAATGTATTTTTTGCCTTTCTAATTTATGACGCTATATCTTCTGGCATTTTAATTTTCTTATCATCACCTTATTAACCTATCTTTTCAATTTTCATTCTCACTCTAGGTTTGTTTTATCTGTATCTATTCTTATATTTGGTGAAACAAACTGTCTTTTTATATCCCAAAAATTTTATTAATTTTATTTTAAATCTTTGTTTTGAAGCCCCTTTACTAACTAGTATTTATTGGTCTACTTCTTAGGTTTGTTTTTCATTAATTATTAATTCAAATTTAGCAGATCATTGTTATTTGTTATACAGCAGATTATCTCACTGCCATCTACTGCAAAAAATACATACATACTTTGCAAAAAGGGAAGCATCTATGATTTGTGCCATCAACTAACTATAGGGCATGTCCACGTGACGTCACAAACTAGCTGGTGGTAAAACAATAAACAAAGCCACGTGGTACTTATAGTGAGGTTATGCTGCTTCATAATGTTAGATCGTGTTTGAGTTTAGTTGGTTTTGCTTCAGTGTACTTTTAAAGTTATTTTAATTGTTGAGCTTGCATATTTAATACTATATAATATAGGTTAATAGTTATTTGTTGTTTGATAATTTTTCATCGTGTCTATTGTTTATTGTTTTACCACCGTCGTATTGTCAATGTCAGCTGTCGTGGACATGCCCTATTGTACAAATTGACGGTTTTAAGGCTAGTACAGACTACAGACCTACATACATTTGCCGGCATACAATTAAACATTTGAATAAAAGTTTAATGTTTTTTTTGTTTCCAGTCAGAATGGGAAACATATGTTTTCATACTAGCCAAGAGGCAAGTCTGGACGCGTTCACCAGTTCACGACAAACGTTTGTTTATTCTTCTATATCCAGCACAAATGCCCACCACTGCTTCACTATTCAACGACATGTTTTTGTGTTTTGATCTGGACGCAATTGTAACATATTTTGTAAGAAAAGTTTTTAAACAAATAACCTTTGTTTGCGGGTAAATGTTTTCAAAGACTGGTTTGTGAACAAATGTATGTAGATCTGGCTGGACCGACTTATTCTATTGGAAATTCAATTTAAGCGATACTCTATCTGGTGTCAGAAAAGGAACTATTTCTTTGTACATTATTTTATAACCTTGACATAAAATTTATATCATAAATACAATCAACAATACTTATAAAACAACGAATATAATAAAAACGAACTACAAAAATCAAAAGACAACGTCTAAACTGCAATCAAACAATAGAGATGTTATGTAAAAGATATTTGAGGTTATACACAATGTATAAAGAAATAGTTAAGTTGGTGCTGCGATCTTCATTTGAATACCCAATAGCACTGTTTACGGATGTCCTAATGGACGAGTTCTATACAAGGGAATTGCTGCCAACATAGCGAGCAAAAAAATACTGAAAAGGTTAGTCGCATAAGGAAGTGGTTTTTCCAGTCTATGTTTAGTTTTTCTTATATGTTTTGAGTCCCTTTACCACCCATGTTGTACCCGAAAAGTTTGGAGTTTTACCCGAGAAGTTTGTAGGTCTATTTAGCTTGGGGAATTTTATATCTTACAGTTGACGAACAGCTAATGACAGCTGTCTATACATGTTTATTTGGCTTTGTTTGTGTTCTTTGTGTTTCGTCAACTGTAAGATGCAAAATACCCCAAACTAAAAATACCTCCAAACTTTTTGGGTACAACATGGGTTGTAAAGGCACTCAAAACATATAAGAAAAACTAAACATAGATTGGAAAAAACACTTTCTTATGCGACTAACCTTTTTCAGTATTTTTTTGCTCGTTATGTTGGCAGCAATTCCCTTGTATAGAACTCGTCCATTAATATGTTGGCGATGAATTTAATAATTTTTATTTTATTTTTGGGAACACACGTTTACTCTTCTGATTTTTAAAAATACAAAACCTCAACTTTTCCGTGTTCAGTGTAGTTCTTCGGCGATATAGCGAAATAGCAGGTTTTACCTTTGTAGTTTTTCTCATTAATATCTTTGATTAATTTATTTTTGTTGTTATGTGAATCGGACACTTATAAATTATTTAATAAATGTACATTGTTTAATTGATTGTTTTTTTATAGCCTTCCTTCCTTATACATAGATAAATTAATCAGAATCACAACTGAAGCCGCGAGAGGCCAATTGTTGGCACGTCCCCACTTTCCGTTCTCATTGGCTTCCTTTGAAGGAGACCGACACTTCAGGGATTTTCATTGGCACACGGCTGTATTATTGGCACGTGTCAATTGGCATGGCATAGCTTCATTGGCAGCTTTTTGAACATCATGTAGTGTATATAGGATCTTCACTATCACTTTATAATTCCATTTTGGAGTTTTTCTTATTCAGTTAAATTTCATTTATTTTTCCGTGCAAAATAAACTGCATTGATTTACATTCTTAATACATTTGGATAAAAAAATCGAATAAAAAATATCGTGTGTAATATCGTTGAGTGATAAATATGTGAAGAGACGCAACCTCGTAAAAGATTTTGTGCCGCAAAATGTTGTTGGCGGAGAGATGTCGCCACCATCGCCACTCCGTTTTCTCTAGGAATTAGCAGTCGTCTACTGACCGTGGTAGAGTTAAAAACTGCGAGCGGAATTCCTAGCTCTTGTCTCTCTCGAGTGTTTTGTATGTAGGTAAACGATTATTGTTCATTAATTAAGTGTGTAGTTGATCTAGGCATTAAAAGACTTTGTTGTGTGTTACGTAGGGAAACATATTTTTAAATATGAACCCCAAAAGCCATATTTGTTGTTATCATGGATGTGAACAAAATTCAAAAAAAGATAAACACTTAAGATGATTTACAGATCCTTTAGATGGGAATCTGAAAAATTTCAAAAAACAAAAACAAATAAAAAACATAGAAAAGTTAGGATATTGGAAAACAAATGAAAGTTACCTATCGTTTGTTAAATTTTATTTAACCAAATTAGTTGTATCAACCCAGGGCCTATTTTACCATAAGGCCCGGGCCTTGGGCCCGGTGGCCTGGGGGGCCCAATAATGGTTGTAAAATATGCAAAATTTCAAATGTAAATTTACATAACAGTTACCTTTGATAAGGAATAAGGAAAATAGAATAAAATAAAATAAGCTTTAGATTGATCAGACCAGGGTCGATAATTTTTAAAATGGTAAAAAGTGAAAAAAATTATAGTAGGATGATACCCATTGGAAAAGGTAGAGAATATAACAAAAACGGAAGGAAATATAAATTACGGCGATCTGAGGTCGGAAAGGGGGAGGGGGTGAGTTTTTAAGGGTAACAAACGGTTAATCTCGATTTCCGGTAAAACTGCAAGTCTTATGAAAAAAAGTTGAATGGCAAAGTTGTAGGTAATAAAAAGATCTACAACTTTTGTATCGACACTTTTTTCACATAACCTCAAAATTTATGTGAAAAATTCGAATAGCTGAGTTTTTGGTTTTTTATTTTTATCTTTTGCAAAAACATTTATTTTTTACGAAATTTGGTGGAAACTCACCTTTGTATGTGCCAAACTTGGAGTAATTTTTTTGATTTAAAATATTCATTTTTATTTGATTGTCTAGTTGTCAAATTTTTTCCGTTGTGTCAGTTAGGAATAAAAATCAATTTTTACTTATTTTTTCTTGAAAACGGTAGCTGGAACGCTACCGAAACGTTGAAATAAAGAATTCAAAAATATTGTGGTTTAATTTCCCAAGAAATTAAAAAAATAATGAATAGTTCGATGTTTATACACCGCGTCGCCTTAATACAGTACCAATTTTAATGAATAGTGGGGGGTACGCTGGAATCTCCATAAGGCACAAACATTGCGTTGCGTCTCTTCACGTAATATGAATCTTAAATATTATGTTTTTTAGAAACTTTTCGTGTTTATAACATAGCACAGTATTATGTGCGTTACTTATATGAACGCATATTTTAACATTTATATGTACCTAATTGTGCAAATATATTATATAATGGACGAGTTCTATACAATGGAATTGCTGCCAACATAACGAGCAAAAAAATACTGAAAAAGGTTAGTCGCATAAGGAAGTGGTTTTTCCAATCCATGTTTAGTTTTTATTATATATTTTGAGTCCCTTTACCACCCATGTTGTACCCGAAAAGTTTGGAGTTTTACCCGAGAAGTTTGTAGGTCTATTTAGCTTGGGGAATTTTATATCTTAGAGTTGACGAACAACTAATGACAGCTGTCTATACATGTTTATTTAGATTTGTTTGTGTTCTTTGTGTTTCGTCAACTGTAAGATGCAAAATACCCCAAACTAAAAATACCTCCAAACTTTTTGGGTACAACATGGGTGGTAAAGGCACTCAAAACATATAAGAAAAACTAAACATAGATTGGAAAAAACACTTACTTATGCGACTAACCTTTTTCAGTATTTTTTTGCTCGTTATGTTGGCAGCAATTCCCTTGTATAGAACTCGTCCATTATAAGCATATCTAATGATTTTGAACAAGGTAGGTACTTATTTCATACATTTTAGGTTATCAGAATTCTTTTAAGATTGATACATGTGAGTTTTAAAAGAATTTGGATAATGTAAATTTTAGATATTACATATCTCTGTAAGATTGTGATCGGTGGTATAGATAAGATGGCGGATTGTCATATTTCGTATTTATATTTTTAACAAAATAAATATAACCACAATTAAAATGTGAAAATGAGGATTGCTCCATGAAATATTTGTAATCTATACAATTATTTCAAATTAATATTCCAGTTACCTTTAGTGAAGAAACCTCCATCCACATACCTACTTTCCAACTCACAGCACTCCAAAATCCTAGAGCTCACTACCTGGGAGATTACTGGATAGAAGAGGAACGTTTATTAAAGTTGAAGTCTGCAGATATCCTGAAATTCCTCCGGGAAATAGGACTAAAGAAGCTACTAGTTTCTGAGACTCTTCTCAGAAATTAAGCAGAAGTAAGAGGGCACAATAGATCTTTTAGGTCTCAGAGAATGTTACCCCGCCAAAAATACATACATACATACTTTCAGTAATATGTCATCTTGCTTATTGCTTAACCTCAAGGCAACTGTCGTTAGTGGTAACTGGTCAGCTGGTGGATCTATCGTAGTGTTGCTAATAGCAATCGAATATATGCAAATTGGATCATATATTGTACTAAACTTTGAAGAAGTCTCTGAACAACAAACCTAGAATAGAAACCACTCTGCTAACATTAAGATGAGAATAATAAATTCTGAACGACATTGATAGAAAAAATTGTAGAGTTTGTTCAGCCATCCTTTGCCGTTACGTCATAATCTGTGACGTATCCTGGACGTAATGGCAAAGGATGGTTGAACAAACTCTAGCTTCTATCCGTGAAGCAGCAAAAAAATAGCAAATCAGCATTAGTGAATTTTTATTGATATAAAAAAAGGAAATTTCCTCAAAATAAAAACGTTTTATTAATATTCTTCAGTTGTAGTTCCCGTTGTAGTAGAGAGAAGTCTGTCTCCACAATCTACTCCAAATTCACATTCGTTATGTTCTATCGAAAAATATGTTCCGGGGGCACAATTGAATTCAATTGCCTTCCCACTGGAACATTCGTAGAATATACCACAATATGTGTCATCAGGAATGTATGTTGGATCGCCAGCGTCGTATGGAGGGCAAGTAGCTGTAATTAAAAAAATATTGCTTGTAAAATGTGAAATTTTATGTAGCGTATATAGATTTTAACAAATGCTTTTAATTCTCCTATATCGTTTTTGTAGTGCTTTACATTTATTTGAAAATGTATTGTAACTGGTGGATAATAGTATATTATTATACGTGCAATTTATGATAGCCATTATTATACACTCCAGTGTATTATGAGCCATAACATAACACTCTAGTAGATATATGCTTACCATTTACCTTCTGTAAGGAGGTAAAATATTGACTTATTATTAGGTGGTCGTGGACAAATGTATATTTTACTACCTACAGTATTGTATAGTCATATCGGACCTTGACGAGTGTGCAAATAAAATTTCGAATTAATCTGAGCGTTTAAAGTGGGCAGGAATCGAGTTTAAAGACTGCGTTATAAATGGAAGACACTATATTATATTGTCATTAGTCATTCCTAAGCGTAACATGCGAAATACATTTACTTACACTTACAATCTCTATATATTTATATTTTTACATCGGACCTTTACTAGCGAGTAATGTTTACATCCATAAAAAAATAGAAAAAGAAAAACATCTGGAATCGGCATCTTTAAGTCAAGAACAGTTTATATAACATGATGAAAGTACAAAGAGCGGTACAGTTGACACTCACTATTATAAATGGTTAGTTTTAGTTTTAGTTTTGAAGTTTTAGAGGTTTGAGCTCCGTCTTTTGAAAGTAAGACGAGATTAGTTTGGAATTATTAAAAGTTAAAGAAATATTGTTAATTATAGAAAACTGAAAAAACTTACTCATTGGGCCATTAGTGGTCGTTGGATCCGTCGGTTTTGTCGTTCCTTCTGTCGTATCTGTTTCTTCTGTCGTATCTGTTACTTCTGTCGTATCTGGTTCAACTGATGTAGTTTCCTCATCCTGAGTGTATACAAGAGACATAAGGCAAAGTATAACGAGAAGTTTAAACATGGCGTCCTTCGTTTCTAGATTGATAAGTACAATAAGAACGATATACTTAGTGTCTCGTATTTATAATCACGAAATTTTTGATTGAAAGATTAGTGTATTGTTCAACAAGTATTTTTTAATCAGATTCATTCAAGTGGTTATATCATTGAATCCGTAAAGTATTAAATTTACTTTTTTTGTTAACATATCTGTCAAGTAGAAAATAGTGATTAAATAATAAATAATACTGATTAAATGCTTTACTTTGGGTGTTTTTTGATCTAAGGAATAACAGATATGAATCAAGTGAAAAATAGTATATTATATACTAAGGTGGTGAAGACTATTATTATTAATGTCGAATGAATGTTGGGTCTAGTAAATCACCTACTTTACAGTTATTCGAAACATCCAATAGACAAAATTTATATTCATACTACCTTAAAGCGTCTGTGGAACTTATTCTCCTCCGTCTCGGATGCCACTCTTTCTTGGGAATCGGTTCATTAACAGGATTTCAATAATATGCAAATATACAGGGTGTTTCATTAAAAAAACCAACACCGACTATGGCATACTTGCGTGAATCATCCTGTACATTTGCATTTATGTTTACATACCGTACGACTCAATTCAAAAGTTGATGTGTCTCGGCATTTTTATAATATGACATAAAGAATTTTGTCCACGACTATTATTTGATAATTTAAAGATTTTACGTGTGCTTCTTCAAGTATAATGACGTACATCATTCACCCGTTGATAATAGGTGTGGATAATAGGTATTGTATGTATAGTGAAAAGATCACATGACGTATAATTATATTGAAACGACACAATAATATTAATTAAAAATTTTCATCAAGAGCCTGCGAACCTGCGACCTCGCTTTCTCAAGCTAGAGCACCAAACCATCAAGCCATAGACACATATAATTTGGTATATAAAGTAGTAGATCGTATTATTTTATCTAGTGTGTATGTCAAAAGCAGAAAAGTGACGTTTTAAATAATTTATTGCCAATTGCAAAAATTCAAATAACTATACTAGTCTTTGATTGATATTAGGTACTAGAAAATTTGATATGAAAAGTGAATTAGACAATGAATTGAATATTCATTCGATGTATAATTTGTTCAATAACGTAAGAAGTTATAAGCTATATAAATGTAATAAACTATATTGTTTTAGTTTGACAATAAATGCATACGTTACCAAGGAATTCATAGTCGTGGACAAAGTATAGTATTCTACTCGCATATAATGGCTATTATTCACTAAGGGGTCATAATTATATGCTTGTTGAATAATATACTAATTCTCCACGACTATTTGATAATTTCAACATTTTACGTGTGCTCCTTCAAGTATAATGACGTACCCGTGGATAATAGGTGTGTATAATGAAAAGGTCACATGACATATAATTATATTGAAGATTATTCCTACAAACGACACAATATATTAACTGAAAATTTTCATCAAGACCCGGAATCGAGCCGCCTTCCAGTCGACGGAAGAGCTTTGTAACTAACACGAGTATTAAAAGGGCAGTTAACAATCTCAAACATCGTTCTGCTCGTGCGTTAAATTATCTCGATTGTTAATGGCCACCGTTAATACACTTGTTGGTTAAATAGCTGATTCGGTAATCTCGGTTAAAGATCAATGATTAATATCATTGAATTAAATCAATGGTTTCAATAATAGTTAAAGAGATTATAAAGCTGATAACATTTATAAGAACTACTTATAACATGACATTGATTTAATAATTATTATGCAGTTGATCGATAGTAATGATTAAATTATATCTCATCGTATGTATATGTTTTAAATGATATTAAATATACAAAAATTTCAATACATACGCTTCGAGGGAGTATTCATTATTTTAACAAAGCAATATAGATAGATGTCCGCAATGATAAAAAACATGCAAGAATCTTATGTTTTGAATGGTAGACCTTGTGTTGAAAAACTACTAGTTCCTCAACTGTACTTTTAATTACTAATGTTACTCCTAACGCCACCTCCCCTCTAGCAGCTAACTTACTCTTTAAAACTGTTTCCTTTTTTCATAATTACCTACCACGCTACCTTCTTCAAATTGTTTCCTTCTCATATATCACTTTCTATCCTTGTCTCTCACCCCTTCAACAACCCTTACGAGCCGACATCGAGTTTTGGAACGTGTTGCATCACATAAAAAGTTATACATTTTTTCTCATCCATCCTCAACCAAAGCATTTAAAAACTATATCAAAATTGAAGTAAAATCATCCACTAGTAAAACAAGCATGATAGTTTTCAAAACCAATGTGTAAAACGTCATAAAAAAGAGTGTAGTGAAATTTGTATTAAAACGTGTATACACCTAATACTACTTGTGTAATTTTGTACTGAGACGTTAATTAAAGTTTGTGTAAATCAAGAAAACATCTAGTTTTTCTTCACCTTGACTGCCATCCTTGTCAGAAAAAACAACTTTTTGTTGGCCATACTGAACTCCTCTATTAAGGGATGCGGTTAGAGCCCTCTTCGCGGACCTTATTCAATAACATGTCGAAAAACTTCGGTATGAAGTCTGTCTTGAGCGAAGTGGGGCACATTTAGAAAATGTAATAAATAGTCAATAATATGTAGGTATTTCTTAAAACAAGTGCTTTGTATAATCGGGCAATTTTTTTATAAAACTGGGTTTTAAATGTGTTTTTTTATAGAATACGTCCACTCTCGATTAAGCTAAATACTTGTAAGCCAAATCTAGAAAGTCTTCCTGGTCACGTTTACTATAACTTCATTTAAAAACCAGGAGGAGCGATTTGAAAAGCCTCACCCACACCACTAAAAGTTACCAGATTAGTTACTAAAGGGTGTGTTCCGAAATAGTCGTGTTCAAAATCTATGAAATATGCCTTGATTGACTTGACGGAGAAACTAGCCAATCATAGGTAGCCCTTATGTACTGAAAATAAGAAAATAGGGCATGTCCACGACAGCTGACATTGACAATACGACGGTGGTAAAACAATAAACAATAGACATGATGAAAAATTATCAAACAACAAACAACTATTAACCTATATTATATAGTATTAAATATGCAAGCTCAACAATTAAAATAACTTTAAAAGTACACTGAAGCAAAACCAACTAAACTCAAACACGATCTAACATTATGAAGCAGCATAACCTCACTATAAGTACCACGTGGCTTTGTTTATTGTTTTACCACCAGCTAGTTTGTGACGTCACGTGGACATGCCCTATTGTTCTTAAGATCTCGAGTTGAGATGTAAACACAGGATGTAAACAAACCTGTAAAACTTTTGTATTATTTTGATTGTTTCGTATTTGATATTCTGAAGAGATTAAAAATAGATCTTTCATTGTACAGTTATATTGAAGGTCTCTTTTTGAAACTATATTGAAAGTATTTATTTTATATTTGTGGTAATACATGTAAATGTTAAAAGATATAACTTCTATAAATTCCAGTAAATTGGTGTACATAATCGACAAATTAAAGGTGAAAATGATCAAAAACTTGTGTATGGGATTTTTTACAATTCCACAACCTCCACATGAAATTATTATCATAATAAATGAGACCTGGACTTGTTAGTGTTATTATATATAGGGACATCATTAATAATCTCTCTTAGTTTTGATGAAATTTTTCATCTGATGAATAAAATGGTTCCAGCAAAATTATTCTTAATTAAAAGTCAACACATATAATAATTTATTTATTGAAAATATTCTACAACTTTTGCTTCACAAAATATATTACAATATTTCATAACAGTAGGTATTAAGTTCCTTATGTATATTTCAAAGTTGTACACAATACAAATTCATATGATAAATGTTATGTATAAAATCTTATTCATTGGTTTATATGTATCTTAACAAAAATAATAGTAGAAATATACAATGTCTACTTAAGCGGGAACCAAATAGGAAACTTTTTTCTTATTTTCAATTCACACAAAACCTGAAAATTCATGCTAAATAACTGGAAATTTGAATATTTGCACACATGCATATTTGAATATAACTTTCAATTCAAGATTTTCTTTTGCAACAAGCTCAAGAAATTTGTGAGTTCACTAATATTTTCCTCAGTATTACAACCAAATTGTGACATTTCGAAAAATATCAAATATTAGAAACTTCAAAATAAAATGAATCAAGATGTGTCCATAGCCACGTGAAAGTAGCCCATGTTATGTTATCACTGTAATATTGACATGATTGAGTGAAGTTGTTCATATGATAAAAAATTTTATTTGTTCTTGGAGCTGTAAAAAAATTTAATTATCTGTATCAGAAGATTCTGTTTCGTATGAGCTTCCAGTGTTGGCAGATATTATTAGAGGCTCTATCATGTCATCCAATATTCCATCCAGTGTGGACATTTTCTCCTCTTCCTTGATGACATGTTGTATACATTTCTGCCAATTTGCAGGAGTTACATTTTCAACTGCACTCAATAACAGGTCTTTGACATCTGCCAACTTAAAAGTTGTGTTTTTAGCTGCCACCTTATTTTTTATTTGTGCCCATATCAATTCAATTGGATTCAACTCACAATGATATGGTAACAGCCATAATACAACTTTGTTAGATACTTTTGCCATTTAATCGACAACATACAAATTATGGTTATCCTTATGTTGTCAAATTAGGTATAAGAGTTCACACCTTCTCAAATTTTTCTTCTCTATATTGTTCTATGGATCTTAAATAGTTCAACCTCCATCGACATATATCGTCACAATCTATCAAGACACTTTTCCAATTTCTCTTCAAATATCTAAAAATATATTATATGATTATAAACAGTACATTTGACTCTTCAAAGTTACACACTTACTTGAAGTTAATTTGTTTTAAGAAAGTATATAAAGATGACCAGGACAATTGTAACAAATCTGAGCGTTCCTTCAAAGCTTGTAAAATTTTATCAACTGAGGTAACTTGTTTTTAAAAAAAAAAACTATGAACTATTCTTCGAACTTAATTGTTATACCCTTCATCAACATTTTTAAAAAGTGAGGGTCTTCCACCAATATTTTTTGGGCTGGTAATTGTTCCACTACTACTGTATTCTTTCAGTGTTCGGTAAACAGTTGACTTTACTACTCCTGTGAGAAAAATGATCAGCATTTAATACTACTCTTAATTTGAAGTTATTATGATAACTTACCTGCTATTTGAGAAATTTTTTATATAATATCAACAACTTTGGTATTCGGCTTATCATCCAAAATTTGTTTATACATATGTATTGCTTTTCTGACATTCCTAAATGGTCTAAACTAAGCCGTTTTCGTGGTTTTGGCGGAGTACGCGAACAACTGGTACTTGGAGTAGAGGGATCCATAATCGCAGAAATTCAACACAAAAGTTCTGAGAAGAACTGTTTTAGCGTAATAGGGTGGAAAACTGAGTAAAAATTATGAAATAACTAGGAAACGAAAACGATGATGAAAACAACAACATTTATCTGTCAGAACTGTCAATTATCACGAGATGTCAATGTTAAAAAGTGTTGTGTGAAACTGGGCGGAATCTGACCAATCAGAAGTCTACAGAATTGCCAACTTAAATTCAAATCGCTCCTCCTGGTTTTTAAATGAAGTATAAATGAATTATTTTCTATTAGGAACAGGCAACCAAACATACATCCTATTGAACTATAGCACCAAAAATTATAGTAGCATCAATTATTTAATGAAAACTTTTTATATCAATACTTTTGAAGGATTATAAGATAAATAAATGCGAATACTTATATATATGTTTTATATTGCATTGTTATTTCTAACTGATTAGTAGATATATGCTACTGATAGCAATGTTTGAATTAATAATGAAAAAAAATGCGATTCGCAGATCCCCTTTTCTCTACCCTTTTAATCTGAATGTTAAATTAGTTTTAGTTGAGTTAATATTGCATGAATCGACCCTATGACCTGTAACTAAATGAAAAATAAAACGATAGTGATTGTATTGATAGAATATACTTATTTACCAGCTACAATTCTTTAACGTTGATGAAATCAAAACGATGATTCAGATGCAGTTGTAGGTGGTGACACACACGTCTTGTGGATCGATCTCCACAATCTATGCCAAAAGTCCAGTAAAACAATGTAAGGTCATTTATGACCGTTAGAAATCAAATACATTTTCTATATACATTTTCTATATACAATATTATGGTTCATAATTCACGCCATGGCAACTTAAGTAACATTTCGTTACATAGGGGACTAGAGATGGGGGTACAATAAGAAATAAACTATTAAATCTGTGTATTTTGTTTGGGAAATTTGTTTCTGAAATATATCGTATCGATAAAATATCGGAATTTATAGTTTGGATACTTTTCATTAAGATATTTTGTAATATTAAGTATTTTAAAACAATATATTTATAACGAATAAAATCAGCCCTCTTCACGGGTCCCTTTTAGTTTGAATGTAATTCCGGCCCTGCTTCATCATCACTGATGGTTCCTTGTGTTACAGCTAGAGAATGTATTTGTATTATGTCTTGCAGTCTATTTCATAATAAATTTTTTCGACATCCGGAGTTCCGGATCAATCCCAAAATCCATCTTGTGCGTTGAACTCGAGAAAGTTTTGGCCTGTCATAATGTGTTGTTCACCATTCGAACATAAACAAAAATTATTACAATTAGAAACAGGAGAGAGGCCATCTTCTTTTATGCACGCTTAGTGATGAGCAAATGCAAGACCAAGACCCGGTTAGTCTTGGTCTTGTTCTTGCATACAAGGTCTTGGTAAGGTCTTGGTCTTGCAGTCAAATAAGCGGTCTTGGTCTTGCAGGGTCCAGTCTTGGTCTTGGTCTTGGTCTTGCGCCAAGACTCTTGCAAGTCTTGCACTTTTTTTGAAGATTTTTTCTGGAGTGCATTTTTACGAAAAAATGAATAAGAAAAAATAGTTTTATTGAATTTTTTAGGATGTGAATAATAAGTTGTGTTGCCAATTTAAAACCAATTGAAATTAATTTAATTTGTCCAGGGCCGGACTTAAGGGACAGATGTAAATTTTTTTGGAAAAAATATGGTACGCCTCTATTTTAAAAGGAAAATATATTTTTTATCTAAATTTCCATCAAATTCTTAACAAAAAGGCCCTTTGAGTTTTTTCTTTCTGACGCACCGCCTTCGAGTAAAAAAATAAAAACCATAAAATTGTGCTTCAAATATTCTTTACCTGAAATTTTTAGTTTTTGAAACACCCGATTTTCCTCTTGCAATGTTAATAAAATAATTTAATGCATTTTATTATCATTTTCAAGACAAATACTTTGTGTTTTTAATGCATTTTGACATATTTTTGAAACCTGTTGGTACAGATTTTTGTTGTAAAATTTCAACACACTGTATTTTAGAAACGGCACACTTCCAGACATAGGTGTCCTATCTCAGCGTTTCTCAAACTTCTTAGACTGGCGACCCAACATATTTATGTTTGAATAGCTCGCGGCCCAAATAATTAAAAGCTTTAGATATTGTAATACAACTAAATTTTATTTATTACAAAATGCTACAGATTGAAAGAAGTAAGTAAGAAGTAACATGTCCAAAAATTTCTTCTGATGTTGATGTTTATAGTTTTAAGCAACAGAGCAATTCTTCTTCTTTTTGTTGTGGTTAGCTTCATACGCGACCCAAAAAAAATTTACCGCGACCCAGATTTGGGTCGCGACCCATAGTTTGAGAAACGCTGTGACCTATCTCAAACTACTTCTCTAGGTTTTATTAATATACCTACCCTATAAATTTTGACCAGTTGAGCGGGAACACCCTGTATATGAAAAAAATACTTCGTTAAAACAAGAAGTTGTGGTCAGTATATGTTGGGGAGGGGGAGGGTTTAAAATGATCTGCTCATCTTTATTTTTCGGTAAAAATGTTTAAAAAACGCAAGACTCTTGCAGGCTTAGTCTTGGTCTTGCATAAGTCTTGCAATTCTAAGTCTTGGTCTTGCATAAGTCTTGCACTGCTCGGTCTTGGTCTTGGTCTTGCAGCCTGAAGCTAGTCTTGGTCTTGTATTTTCTCCAAGACCAAGACCAAGACCAAGACCAAGACCAAGACCAGTCTCGCTCATCACTATGCACGCTGTAAACAAATAACAAATTAAAATAAAAACAATTACCTAACAGTAAAAATAATATAAAATTTTACACTAAAATTGTATTTTTTAACTATAGCGTTAAAAAATAAAAATGAGCCTACATTGCAAACAAACTATTCTTTCAATATCGTTCACTTCGCATCATTCGATCCATCGTCATCATTATCCACGTCATCTGGTACTTCATCACTGTCTCTAGCAAAACATTCTACAAAGTAAACCCTTTATGAATCTGCTATTGAACAACAAGCTTTTCTGTATATCCAGGGAGAGCATTAGTGAGTGGCAACGCTCCATTTATAATGCAAAGTTTCTATAAGCAGATTAAAATTGCAAAGAACTTACTAAGAGAAGCTTGTGAAATAAATTAACTTACCGATCCCCTCGCACTGTCCAAGGTCATAGTTTTATTATAGTTATTACTCAGCCAATCATCGTCTCGTTCGTCTCATTTTGTTCTTCAGTTTTTTTATTATAATTATTCGTGTCCTCATCTTCATTATTATCATCATCAATCTGTGTATCTTCGTTTCGTTTATTATCAACATCATCATTATCATTATGTGTGTCTCTGTCTTCTTCGTTATGATTATTATCATTGATGATATTTTTATCACCATATTCCTTATTATTTCCACCATTATTATTCTGTGTTTCTCCATTTTGTTCGTTATTATTTTGTGATCTCCATTTTGTTCGTTATTATCGTTATTATTATTATTATACGAACAATCGAAGTCTTCTGGAAAATCGCAAATATTCATATTTTTGTTGAAATAAAGACCAGCTGGACCTTTCAATAAAACAGCTTGACCACCAGAGCAATGCGATAATCTATCCCTATATAACTTGAAGCTAGTTATAAATTCATTACTATCCCCGTTGGCAAGTCCCAACTATGGTCCCAACCAGTCCCAACCATAGATAACATGTCCCAACTACAAATAGAAGCCCAGCTAGCAGTTTGATTACAACTGTCAGTTTGCTTCTACAGGGAATTATTTTGAAAAAAAGTTAAAAACTTTCGAAGAGATTACCTGTGTTTGTAAGGTTCTACTTCTACTAATATTAGAAAGTGGAAAGGTGTGTGTGTTTGGAATTATGTTTGGAATGTAATTATACTTTTCAAATTATCTAAATATAATTATTTCTTTGTATATATAGGTTGAAAAATGAGAAATTGATATTTTTATATTTTGCAAATTGTATGTAAAAGCGCTGCATAATGATTTAAAAGGAATTTTAATGCTCAATTTTATTGTTTGTTTCTTGATAAGACTACTATCATGTTCGATACGTCATCTTACTTCAATGACACAAAATTAGCATGGGGATATTTTTAGTATCAAATCATTTCATTATAACATAGGATAATTCTACAAACTATAACCCCATTTTGGTAATTAAATTTTTTTTTAAACTAAGAAAAATAGTTTCGCAATTAAACTTCGTTTTAAAAATAATCTAATATTTCTATTATGGTAGAAATATTAGAAAGTGGAAAGGTGTGTGTGTTTGGAATTATGTTTGGAATGTAATTATACTTTTCAAATTATCTAAATATAATTATTTCTTTGTATATATAGGTTGAAAAATGAGAAATTGATATTTTTATATTTTGCAAATTGTATGTAAAAGCGCTGCATAATGATTTAAAAGGAATTTTAATGCTCAATTTTATTGTTTGTTTCTTGATAAGACTACTATCATGTTCGATACGTCATCTTACTTCAATGACACAAAATTAGCATGGGGATATTTTTAGTATCAAATCATTTCATTATAACATAGGATAATTCTACAAACTATAACCCCATTTTGGTAATTAAATTTTTTTTTAAACTAAGAAAAATAGTTTCGCAATTAAACTTCGTTTTAAAAATAATCTAATATTTCTATTATGGTAGACCTTTTTTAACAGTATATTAATATTTAATACCGCTAATTGTAGAATATAAATGTAAGTTTTAAAAGATATGTACTTTTTCGAATAATATTGAATATAAGACTGAGTAATGTCACGTTCTTTTCCAGTGGCATTCACTGCTTTTGAGTTATTGGAAATGAATCCAATAAAAAATTGGAATTTGTAAATTACATTTAATTACAAGTACATAATGTGTAATTTCTGTTAATATAATGTAACGTTTATTTTAATTTATATTTACAACTAATTAATTTATATTTACAAATTTATATGTACGGTTCTTAATTTACTAATTTATATGAACGTCACTGAATAACACTTTATCGATCGGTTTCCTTCAATACTAGTTGTCCATCTATGTTACTATATCTCAACTATCTGATTATTGTTGACTGTTGACTTAGCCCTGTGCAACGATGCTCATATTTATATTACAAAGGTAGATTTCTGGAATACTCTCGTCGCGCTAGTCGCTCTAGTGACGAGTTTCTGGAATGTTCTCGTCGGCCCGTAGCCTCGATCATCATCGAAATCTCTGGAATGTTATCGGCTAGTGGCTTGTGGGGACGCAGGGCAGGTAATCATAGTCGTCTCATGCGGGAATTTCACTGGGACACTCGCGTAACATTGCCCCCTCCTTAAGAGACAGTTCCTTCTGGAGCTTACTAGGAAACTGAGACGAGATGACTGTATCGGCAACTGGTTCCCTTGTTACATTTTCCAGTTGCATGGAAGTAACATGCGACTGTCTTCTCCGTTGACTGTGCCTCATGGGAATGTCCGCAGACAAGTACCTGTACTTCGGTGTCTCGGAAGATTACTTCTACCATGTTACGGATTATCCGCCAATCTAAATGCCTACATTCAATCTTGGGCATGGCTAGCCTATGAACGTTTAGTTCAAGCACATGCTCTCCCAAGTTTAGTAAAGCTTCCCAGACATTCTCGTACGTTGGTCTTTCGTCGAAGGTGTTTCTCGTCACTAGGTGGAAATTGTAACGGGTGCCATCTTGTACCTTCAAAGCTTTACATGGTACTGGTAACTGGTTTTCCAAACTTCGTGCGCCACTTTTTTTTACTAACAGAGATGGCAGTCCACGCGCATCGGTTATGCTGGCAGGTATGTTAATTGCCAGTGAGTATTCCTCCGGTACAGTGAGCAGATCTTGTCGTTTCTCCGTGGTAACGCCGTATCTTGCTTTTCCGGTACCACCATAAGCACCTATGAACTCTATAAAAGCAGGATCGGCTACTTCTTGGAGCTGTCTTATTTCCTCATCGTGGTCACCTTCGAATGGTGCTAATCGATTACGGTGTACCATCTTTGGCTTTCCGTTTGGGATCTTGGTGATGCGATAAATGACGTCGTTGATTCTTTCATTCACAAGGTACGGACCGTCCCAAGCTTTCTGCAACTTTGGAGAAAAACCCTTTTGTCTTCTTGAGTTATGCAGCCAGACTCGACTTGTCTCTTTCGTGGAAACCTCCTTCTGTAGCTTGCGTATCGTACCTTTTCTTCATCCTATCGCTAGCGATCTGGAGATTCGATCGAACCAACTCGTGTATGTCGTCCATTCGTTTTCTCAGCTGGGTTACGTAATCTTCACCAGCTATGTCTTCTCCGGGTCGGCATCCAAATTCAAGGTCGCAGGGTAACCTCATTTCGCGTCCGAACAGAACTTTTGCTGGTGTTTGGCCGGTAGACTCATTGATGGCGGATCTGTAGGCCATCGCAAATAGCGAGAGATACTGGTCCCAATCTCGCTGATGGTTAGATGTTACTTTGGACAAGTATTTGCCAAGAGTTCTGTTCATTCGCTCTACCATTCCGTCCGACTGTGGATGTAAAGCCGTAGTTCTTGTTTTCTTCATGCCAAGCTTATCACAAACTTCCTGGAACAGCTGGCTTTCGAAGCTTCTGCCCTGGTCGCTGTGTATTTCCAGGGGCACTCCATATCGGCAAATGAACTCCTTCACAAGCACGTCGGCAACAGTTGCGGCTTCTTGGTTTGGAATGGCATACGCTTCCACCCATTTTGTGAAATAGTCCATCACCACCAAAATGTACCTGCTGCCATCTGCTGTCGGTGGAAACGGTCCGGCAATATCCAGGGCAATGCGTTCAAAAGGGCTTCCGACATTGTACTGCTTCATAGGAGCCTTTCTTCTCCCGTGCGGTCCATTGGTCGTGGCACAGGTAGTGCATTTGTTACACCAGTCCTTCACATCTTCGGAACTGTGCATCCAGTAAAACCGTTCTCGCACCCTCTGGAGGGTCTTCTTTACACCTAGATGTCCTCCTGATGGACTGTCGTGTAATTTCTGCAGTACTGTTGCTACCCTTGATCTTGGAATCACCAACTGTCTTTTACTTCCGGAACCATCATCGTTCTCGAATACTCGCTGTAGCAAACCGTTTTCCAGAACCAGCGAGTCCCACTGGGCCCAATACGATTTCATCGTAGGCGAGTATCTTGAAATCTCCTGCCAAGCAGGTCGACAGTTTTCCTTTTTCCAATGTCGGATTTTCTTCAAGTCGGGATCGTTCTTTTGTTCCTCTTCCAACTTTTCTGGTGTCCATTCGTCGCTGGTCACCGTAGTTTTTCGAATGGCAGCTTCCTTAGCTTCTGTTTTGCTGCAGTGGGAGCATTCTGCAGGACATGGTCTTCTAGACAGGGTGTCTGCATTTCTGTGGCTTACTCCGGCTCTATGCTCAATAGTGAAATTATATTCTTGGAGCCGCTCTATTCATCTAGCGATTTGACCTTCAGGGTTCTTAAATTGCATAAGCCACTTAAGTGCTGCATGATCGGTTCTAATCACAAATTTCTTCCAATACAGATACTGATAGAAGTGCTCCACGGACTTCACTACTGCTAGGAGCTCTCTTCTTTGTTCTGGTTTGGAAAGGAGTTTGCTAAAATATCCCAGAACTTTCTCTTGTCCTCCTTGAACCTGATGATAGCACTCCTCCAATTCCAACATTGCTAGCATCAGTATCTAGGATGAATTCTCCTTCTGGTAGTGGATAGCCGAGTAAAGGCTCAGTAGTCAAATGCTTCTTCAAGGTTTCGAACGAAGTTTGGCAATCTTCGTCCAAGCGAAGCTCCATTGCTTCTACAGCTACACCATCCTTGCTGACTACATGGCCTAGGTAATTGACTTTGTTTTGAAATAGTTGACATTTCTTGGGGTTGAGCATCAGTTGGGCAGCTTGCAGCCTTTTGAAGACATCTCCCAAATTCCTTCGATGTTCTTCGAATGTCCTTCCCAAGACAATGATGTCATCAAGGTACACTAAGCAGGTCTTCCAGGACAACCCTCGCAATACGTTTTCCATCAGTCTTTCGAACGTTGCGGGGGCATTGCACAGCCCAAATGGCATAACGGTGAAATGCCATAATCCAGATCCGGTGGTAAACGCTGTCTTTTCTTTATCGGCTGGATCCATTTCTACCTGCCAATATCCAGACTTCAAGTCCAAGGTAGAAAACAACTTGCTACCGACCAGCGTATCCAGAGTGTCGTCGATTCTTGGCAGCGGATAACTATCTTTCTTGGTAACATTGTTCAACTGCCGGTAGTCCACGCAGAACCTCGTGGATCCATCCTTCTTCTTTACCAGAACTACCGGAGAGACCCAAGGACTGGTAGAAGGTTCTATTACCTTTTCCTCTTCCATCTCGCGAACAATTCTCTCCGCTTCCTCTCTTTTCGCCTGTGGTAGCCGTCGTGCCGATTGTCTTATCGGTTTAGCGTCGCCGGTGTCAATTTTATGTTTGACAGCAGATGTTCTTCCTGTCTTCCCTCCTTTTGGTACAAAAAGAGAACGATATTGCAGCAAGAGTTCCCTGATTTTCTTCTTCTCTTGTCGGCTAAGGAATTGTCCAGCCACTGCTATCATTTGTTCAAATTTATTATTGGCGTCGTTACAGGTTGTAGTTTGATGAATTACTGACGCCACTGGTACGCAAGTTCCAATTTTGGTTTCTTTTTTTATAGTTATGGGATGGTCATTAACATTTATAATGCGTACAGGTATCTCTTCGGGAGCCATGATTAACCCTTTTCCAACCAGGATTCCTCGACCGACCTCTTTATCGTGATTCCATGGTTCCATCATGACCGGTGTTCCTTCTTCGACGGTTCCTTGTAGCCTTGCCACAGTGAAAAATTCACTCCTTGCGGGTACAACCGTATCCTCCTGTACGGCTACCTGAACACTCTTATCCTCATGTGGGTGAAGGAATACTTCTTCGATATGTTAACAACAGCCATCGGTTGCGCGACCGACGGTACTAGTATAACGCTATTCTTGTAGCGCTATTCTGTAACACGTTTCCGAGAGAAATCGGTATCGGTAAGACTCAGTTATCGACAGCCGTCGGTAAGTCGCAAGTGCGGCATTCTGTGTACCTTTTCACCGACCGATATCGCGAATTCGAGTCGATAAGGATCGGTATGTCTACCGTGATCTCATGAACACCTCGGTAAGCGTTGTCGATTTTCGTTGAAAGGAAATGTTCACTATTTGTTGATGTTTGGTTGGAGTTGCGGATTATTTAAGTGAATTTTTAATATTTGAAGAGTAACTATATTGTTTATAGTGCCTAATCTAGTGTTTTGAGGTAAACATTGGTGTATTTATCTCTTAAACGATCACATTGAGAAGGCATTTTCATATACTAGAAAAAGATAAATGTGACAAAATAGTTATATTAGAACCTTCCCAACTTCTCACCTTCCTCAGAATTAGGCTATTAAGATAATAATAGTTATTTTTATTAATTCTTAACAGAATGGCTGCTCATCTTGGTTATCTATGGACTTGAGTTAAAAGAAGAGCATGGAGAAAGGAAGACAATCCTTATGACTTGGATGACGATTTTTAAGTTCTTAATGTTAATGGACATAAACTGTGTCGTTCATGCTAACAGATAAAATATATGTCACTGTCACTATCAAAAATATAACCTCTTATATTCAACGTTCATTTTTGTTTGTTTACTTATTTGAATTTCCCTCATCGCTCATTGGCCGAATGTACCGAATGGAGTGACGTTACTTTTATACCGGAATTGACAGTCGTCGGTATCGGTAGCCATCGGTTGCGCGGCCGACGGTACTAATATAACGCTATTCTGTATACCACGGTTTCCAACGCTCGGAGTTGCAACGGTTGCAACCAAAAATTATCGGCATAAAAGTAACGTCACTCGATTCGGTACATTTAGCCAATGAGCGATGAGGAAAACTCAAATTTGTAAACAAACAAGATAAGAGGTTATATTTTTGATAGTGACAGTGACATTTATATTTTATCTGTTAGCATGAACGACACAGTTTATGTTTATTAACATTAAGAACTTAAACATCGTCATTTAAGTCAAAAGGATTGTATTCCTTTCTCCATGCTCTTCTTTCAACTCAAATCCATAGATAACCAAGATGAGCTGCCATTCTGTTAAGAATTAATAAAAATAACTATTATTATCTTACAATAGCCTAATTCTGAGAAAGGTGAGAAGTTGGGAAGGTTCTAATATAACTATTTTGCCACATTTATCTTTTTCTAGTATATGAAAATGCCTTTTTAATGTGATCGTTTAAGAGATAAATACACCAATGTTTACCTCAAAACACTAGATTAGGCACTATACACAATATAGTTACTCTTCAAATATTAAAAATTCACTTAAATAATCCGCAATTCCAACCAAACATCAACAAATAGTAAAAATTTCCTTTTAACGAAAATCGATAACGGTTACCGTGGTGTTCATGAGATCACGGTAGACATACCGATCCTCATCGACTCGAATTCGCGATATCGGTCGATGAAAAGGTATACAGAATGCCGTACATGCGACTTACCGACGGCTGTCGATAACTGAGTCTTACCGATACCGATTTCTCTCGGAAACGTGTTACAGAATAGCGCTACAGAATAGCGTTATACTAGTACCGTCGGCCGCGCAACCGATGGCTGTTGTTAACATACCGATACCGACGACTGTCAATGCCGCATACAGAATAGCGCTCCTCTGGGCCTAATACGATTTCATCGTTGGCGAGTATCTTGAAATCTCCTGCCAAGTAGGTCGACAGTTTTCCTCTTTCCAATGTCGGATTTTCTTCAAATCGGGATCGTTCTCTTGTTCCTCTTCCAGCTTTTCTGGTGTCCATTCGTCGCTGGTCACCGTGGTTCTCCGAATTGCAGCTTCCTTAGCTTCTATTTTACTGCAGTGGAAGCATTCTGCAGGACATGGTCTTCTGGACAGGGTGTCCGCATTTCTGTGGCTTATTCCGGCTCTATGCTCAATAGTGAAATTATATTCTTGGAGCCGCATAAGCCACTTAAGTGCTGCATGATCGGTTCTAATTACAAATTTCTTCCCATACAGATACCGATAGAAGTGCTCCACGAACTTCACTACTGCCAGGAGCTCTCTTCTTGTGACGCAGTAGTTTTGTTCTGGTTTGGAAAGGACTTTGCTAAAATATCCCAGAACTTTCTCTTGTCCTCCTTGAACTTGCGATAGCACTCCTCCAATCCCAACATTGCTAGCATCAGTATCTAATATGAATTCTCCATCTGGTAGTGGATAGCCAAGTATGGGTGCAGTAGTCAAATGCTTCGTTAAGGTTTCGAACGAAGTTTGGCAATCTTCGTCCCAGAGAAACTCCCTTGCTTCCTCTGTAAGTCGTGTCAGAGGCTTGGCAATATCTGCGAATTTCTTAATGAATCGCCAGTAGTATGTACAGAGTCCAAGGAAGCTTCTAACTTGGTGCTTGTCGGTAGGTCTCGGCCACTTTCGTACAGCAGCAACTTTTTCTTCGTCTACAGCTACACCATCCTTGCTGACTACATGGCCTAGGTAATTGACTTTGCTTTGAAATAGTTGACATTTCTTGGGGTTGAGCATCAGTTGGGCAGCTTGCAACCTTTTGAAGACATCTTCCAAATTCTTTCGATGTTCTTCGAATGTCCTTCCCAAGACTAAGCAGGTCTTCCAGGACAACCCTCGCAATACGTTTTCCATCAGTCTTTCGAACGTTGCGGGGACATTGCACAGCCCAAATGGCATAACGGTGAAATGCCATAGTCCAGATCCGGTGGTAAACGCTGTCTTTTCTTTATCGGCTGGATCCATTTCTACCTGCCAATATCCAGACTTCAAGTCCAAGGTAAAAAACAATTTGCTACCGACCAGCGTATCCAGAGTGTCGTCGATTCTTGGCAGCGGATAGCTATCTTTCTTGGTAACATTGTTCAACTGCCGGTAGTCCACGCAGAACCTCGTGGTTCCATCCTTCTTCTTTACCAGAACTACCGGAGAGACCCAAGGGCTGGTAGAAGGTTCTATTACCTTTTCCTCTTCCATCTCGCGAACAATTCTTTCTGCTTCTTCTCTTTTTGCCTGTGGTAGCCGTCGAGCCGATTGTCTTATCGGTTTAGCGTCGCCGGTGTCAATTTTATGTTTGATTTTTTTCTTCTCTTGTCGGCTGAGGGATTGTCCAGCCACTGCTATCATTTGCTCAAATTTATTATTGGCATCATTAGAGGTTGTAGTTTGATGCATTACTGACGCCACTGGTACGCAAGTTCCAATTTTGGTTTCTTTCCTTATAGTTATAGGATGGTCATTAACATTTATAATGCGTACAGGTATTTCTTCGGCAGCCATGATTAAGCCTTTTCCAACCAGGATTCCTCGACCAACCTCTTCATCGTGATTCCATGGTTCCATCATGACCGGAGTTCCTTCTTCGACGGTTCCTTGTAGTCTTGCCACAGTGAAAAATTCACTCCTTGCGGGTACAACCGTATCCTCCTGTACGGCTACCTGAACAGTATTATCCTCGTGTGGGTGAAGGAATACTTCTTCAGAACCTACTCTAATCACTCGGTTCTTGAAATCTAGCTGGAAGCCGTGTAGGTTCATAACGTCCATTCCGAGTATAATGTCCTCTTCGATATCAGCGACAACGACAGTGTGGGTGAACTTCTCTGTGCCAATTCCCAATTGCACTGGTAGTTCTCCATGGACGTTGGCGCTTTCTCCTGTAGCAGTCTTGAGTCGCAGTCTGGTCGGTAACAGTCGTTTTCGGGAGTTAACAGTCTCGGGACGAATAATAGTCCTCGTTGCTCCAGTGTCCACCAATAGTGTATACTTCCTTCCATTAATTTCACCATCCACGTATACACTATCATCGCGACATTTCAGAGAGGCTATTAGGATGAGAGGGTCTTTGGAAGGTCTTCGGGTCGAAGCTGCCCTCTGATGGCCGATCCTTTCTAGTTTTCCTGCTGGGTGTCTTTGTTTGTAGCAGTTCTTGGTCGCTTACACGAACTGCGTACATGTCCTATTTCTCCACAATTCCAGCATCTCACAGCTTTCGGCTTTCCATTTGAGATGCTTTTCATCATGTTGACAAGCTGATGGTCCAGCTTGTTCTCCACTTCTTCGTCTGCTACAGCCCTCACCTTACTGTATACTCCGGAAGCCTGTGTAGCAGCTTCGTACTCCAGGGCTGCAGAGAGTACGTCGACCAGTGTCTTATGCCGAGCCAAACGTAGAGTTCTCTGCATTTCGTTGTCACGAACTCCGTCGATGAATGCCTGTACCCCTAAACATTCCATGACATTTTCCGGTGCCGATGGATAGGCAAACTGCACCAATCTCGCAATGTCCGCTTCGAATTCTTGCAGAGTTTCGTCGCGTTTTGTTTGCGGTTTTTCAGCTGCGACTGGTACAGATGCTCCAGGTGTTCCAGGCCATATCTCATATTTAGTCGCTTTTTCGGTTGTTCAAAATCATCGGTCTCTTTTACTGGAATGGTCTGAAGGATATCCATGGCGTCTCCCCTCAGGTCAAGAGTTAAATTCAGCGCTTTTTCCTTTTCACTCCAGTTGTTCGCCTTTGATGCCGCCTCGAATTGCTTGAGATAGTTCGGCCATGACGTTTTACCATCGAAAGTTGGCAGTTTCACTCGACTGTTGATATCGTTTTCTATTTTCGGTTTCAACTCCACTTTCTTTACCAGTTCGCCGTTGTTAGGGGCTTGCCTAGTTGTAATATCCGTAATATCCGAAGATTAGTCTTCTTTTCGATTTCTTTGATTTTTTGTTTCATTTCTTGCTCCATTCTTTTAATCTTTTCTTCCACTGTAGAAATATCAGTTTTCATGGCAGTCATTTTTCGCTTTTCATGTCCGACATTTTATTTTCTATGTCCGCCGAAAGTTTATTTTCTATGGATGAAATTTCGTTTTTTATATCTGTCGCAATGTCGTTTTTCATGTCCGAAATTTTGTTTTCCATCGAAGACATTTTATTTTCCATGCCTGACATTGCCTTTTTTATATCTGTCGAAATTTTATTTTTCATGTCCGACATTTTGTTTTCTATCGAAGTAGTCTGGATCATCATCGAAATCTCTGGAATGTTATCGGCTACTGGCTTGTGGGGACGCAGGGCAGGTAATCATAGTCGTCTCATGCAGGAATTTCACTGGGACACTCGCGTAACAATAATATCAATGCAATTTGGATAATGTAAATTTTATACATTACACATCTCTGTAAGATTGTGATCGGCGGTATAGATAAGATGGCGGATTGTCATATTTCGTATTTATATTTTCAACAAAATGAATATAATCACAATTAAAATGTGAAAATAAGGATTGCTCCATGAAATATTTGTAATCTATACAATTATTTCAAATTAATATTTCAGTTACTTTTCGTGAAGAAACCTCCATCCACGTATCCTGGACAATGTATGGCGTAACGGCAAAGGAAGGTTGAACAAACTCTAGCTTCCATTCGTGAAGCAGCAAAAAAATAGCAAATCAGCATTAGTAAATTTTTATTGATACGAAAAAAGTAAATTTCCTCAAAATAAAAACGTTTTATTAATATTCTTCAGTTGTAGTTCCCTCTGTAGTAGAGAGAAGTCTGTCTCCACAATCTACTCCATATTCACATTCGCCATTTTCTATTGAAAAATATGTTCCGGGGGCACAATTTAATTCAATTGCCTTCCCACCGGAACATTCGTAGAATATACCGCAATATGTGTCATCAGGAATGTATGTTGGATCGCCATCGTCGTATGGAGGGCAAGTAGCTGTAATTAAAAAAATATTGCTTGTAAAATGTGAAATTTTATTTAGCGTGTATAGTTTTTAACAAATACTTTTAATTTTCCTATATAGTTTTTGTAGTGCTTTACATTTATTTGCAAATGTTTGTATTGTAACTGGTGGATAATAGTATATTATTAAACGAGCAATTTATGATAGCCATTATTCACGATGGGCGCAAGTATTCCAAGTGAATATTGGCCATAAATTGCGAATAAAATACTATACTTTGTCCACGACCCTCAATTTCTTTATTCAATAAAAGTCAGTAACGATCATTTATGATCGTAATACCAAATTTGGTATTACTAACCTCAAAATGTTGGGGTAGTTACATAAAATAATTTGACATATATAGAGATGGGCGATACTATGTTAAGTATCAATACAACGTACCGTTATAAATAAATTCTTTTAAAATACTTACCATTAGAAAATATCGTTATGAAAAGTATCAATACTGAAAATTACAATATTTTATCGATACGATATATTTCAGAAACAAATTTCCTGAACAAAATATACAGATTCAATAGTTTATTTCATATTGTACTCCTATCTCTAGTCAGTGTATTATGAACCATAATTCACTCTAGTAGATATATGGGTAGCATTTACCTTGTGTAAGGAGGTAAAATATTGACTTATTATTAGGTGGTCGTGGACAAATGTATATTTTACTACCTACAGTATTGTATAGTCAAATAAAATTTCGAATAATCTGAGCATTAAAAGTGTGTAAGAATCGAGTTTAAAAGTTGCGTTATAAATGGAAGACACTATATTATATTGTCATTAGTCATTCCTAAGCGTAACATGCGAAATACATTTACTTACACTTACAATCTCTATATATTTATATTTTTACATCGGACCTTTACTAGCGAGTAATGTTTACATCCATAAAAAAATAGAAAAAGAAAAACATCTGGAATCGGCATCGTAAAGTCAAGAACAGTTTATGTAACATGATGAAAGTACAAAGAGCGGTACAGTTGACACTCACTATTATAAATAGTTAGTTTTAGTTTTGAAGTTTTAGAGGTTTAAGCTCCGTCTTTTGAAAGTAAGATGAGATTAGTTTGGAATTATTAAAAGTTAAAGAAATAATGTTAATTATAGAAAACGGAGAAACTTACTCATTGGGCCATTAGTGGTCGTTGGATCCGTCGGTTCTGTCGTTCCTTCTGTCGTATCTGGTTCAACTGTAGTTGTGTCATCCTGAGTGTATACAAGAGACATAAGGCAAAGTATAACGAGAAGTTTAAACATGGCGTCCTTCGTTTCTAGATTGCTAAGTACAATAAACGAACGATATACTTAGTGTCTCGTATTTATAATCACGAAATTTTTAATTAAAAGATTAGTGTATTGTTAAACAAGTGTTTTTAAATCAGATTCATTCAAGTGGTTCTATCATTGATACCAAAAAGTATTAAATTTACTTTTTTTGCTAACATATCTGTCAAGTAGAAAATACTGATTAAGGGAATATAGTTCACGATATTATTTTTTCTAAGAGCTTTACTTTGGGTGTTTTTTCATCAATGGAATAACAGATATGAACCAAGTGAAAAATAGCATATTATACACCAAGGTGGTAAAAACTATTATTATTGACCGATCATCAAAATTATTTCGCCAGGTGCTTTCCCCGAGCGGAATAATGTGTGAGGCTTATAAATGTCTTCACCACCGTGGCGTAAATACAATATTACAAAATTTTTTGCTGCCAATTGCGACATCAATATAAATAATATAAATAAATAATATATGATATACATATATGTTATTTTGGATGCAAAAAATTGAATGTCGAATTGAATGTTGGGGTCTAGTAAATTACCTACTTATTGTTACAGTTATTCAAAACATCTAATAGACAAAATTTATATTTATACCACCTTAAAGCGTCTGTGGAACCTATTCTCCTGTCTCGGAAGCCACTCTTTTAAGGGATTTTTAAGTTCTAAGCGAGCGAATGAGGATCGTTATATTTTGCATCAATAGTTTCATTAAAATGAATATAATCACAATTATGATGTGAAAATAAGTGATTATTTTAGAACCTTTTTAATATTATACAATAATAATGTCTATTCAGAATTCTCTTCAGTCAAGAAATGCTTTCGGCTATTTTGGTAACCATAAACCTACTAGGAAAGGGAGACACAAACATGTCTTTTAACTTCAGCTATTGATTTTGGAGAAATTTTAGGAAAGCAAATTGAATTTTTAAGTTTAAAGTTATCATATTTAATATGATTGACCCACCCTGTTTATTCTCCACTTTATAGGGCATGTCCACGACAGTTGACATTGACAATACCCCGGTGGTAAGGCAATAAACAATAGACTTGATGAAAAATTATTAAACAACAAACAACTATTAACCTATATTATATAGTATTAAATATGCAAGCTCAAAAATTAAAATAACTTTAAAAGTAGGTACACTGAAGTAACACCAACTAAACTCAAACTCTCAAACACATCCATCATTATAAATCAGAAATCAGCTTAACCTCACTATTAAGTATCACGTGTTCTGACCGCTTTGTTTATTGTTTTGCCACCAGCTTGTTGTCAAAATAGTTTGTGACATCACGTGGACATGCCCTATTGTACCATCAATAAAATTCACCAAACGTGTACCACACTCCTTACAGTAAGGAAGTCCTGACTTTTTCTTCAAGAAATTTTGACATTCCTGTCATTTCCTTACTGTAAGGAAATGATATTTCCGTACAGTTGTTAGTGTTCTACATAATCCATAAAACGTCTGTATGCATTTTCGTACTTTTCTCTTGATTTCTTTGGCAATAATTCTAATGAAGCAGTATTCACTGCCTCAACCAGCTCTGGAGGAGTCCCAGGAATGGAAATTTCATCATCACTTATCATTTTACTTTCGAGAACACCAGCAATTAAATTTATAAGCGTCAAGTTTGACAATTCAACCTCAATACGTTTCCATAGTAACCCAAGTAATTTTATTAGGAATTTCAAAGCACCATTTATTTGGGAATAAAATTATCGCGTTTTTTTTTTAATCAATCAATATCTGTCGAATTTTAAACGATTTGCGGAAAAATAGTATGTTTACCTCGTAGGAAAAGCCACATTTCTGGACTCTGTGTTGCTAAGTCTCGGCTTGCGCCTCGACTTAGCAATCTTCACAGTCGTCCAGGAATGTTAAGCTTTTCCTACCCGGTAAACAATGTACTATTGACTTTAACATTACTAGAACATCATTACCTATCAGTGTCACGCTTCTCTCTATTACGGCTCGATAATAGTTTTGTTGCGATTTATTTATAACAAATTATTGTTGGAACTCCATATTTGCTGTTTAGTTTGTCATAAGAAAATGCAATGAAATATACCTCAGTTTTTTTTATTCTGAATTCTGAGAACGATAAAATTTTGTATGTATGCACCACGTCAGTAAAGTGTCTCAGACTCGTTCGATAAAGAATCGCTTTACTGCCTTGGTACATAAATAACTACTATCACCAACCGTCAGTAAAGCCGTCAATTATCAGATTGATTTCCCGAAGTGAACAAACAGTTTATCTTCCTTTACTTTATCTCCCGCATTTACGACAGGTAAAGTAAAATGCTGCAGGTAAAGTATTTTGACTTTGACATTACTCGAAAATCATCATCTGTCAGTGTCACTCTTCTTGCTTCTCCCTATGGACGAGTTCTATACAAGGGAATTGCTGCCAACATAACGAACAAAAAATACTCTGAAAAATATTAGTTGCATAAGAAAGTTGGTTTTCCGATCAATTTTTTGCTTTTCTTATATGTTTTAAGTCCCTTCACCACCCATGCTGTTCCCAAAAAGATTGCAGGCCGGTTTTACAATTGAGATTTATACTAGGTATATTATAGTATTATTATTCTGGGAGTAAAGTTATACCAGAATTTATACCTAGTATAAAATTAGTTAGTTTTACGATGCTTTTTTTACACCGGTATAGCAATTCTAGGAGTAACGTAAGAGTAGTTCATATAAATTTACATCTCTTGTCAGTTCTGTCATATCTGTGACATTTTTCTTATGCCTGTTTGCACCACCTTGGCTCAACAAGTAAGCCAGGCTTAAAAAATTATACTCGCTGCACCGTCATCAAAGCGAAGCTTATATGTACGAAATTTAAAGTCTAGGCTTTGTCCATAGCTTATTTTCAAGCGGTAGATATGCGATTGCGCGTTCATTGTATTCTGATGTTTTGTGATGTTTCCAATTTGCTTGGACATTTCTAATAGTATAACCTAATTTTCGAGTTGGTTTGGTGTGTACAAACAACAATGAATTCAGAAGAAAATCTTGTTGAAGAGCTAGAAATTTCAGATTTCCTCGAAAATGGTATTCCAAGGCACATTTATGTTCGAAATGACCCGTTTCACAATTTAATTCTTTGAATTCCTTATCAATTTTTTCCCATGTTTCTTCCTTTTCCATCCATGATACCGTGTCTGTCTTTTTGCATTCTATAATTCCTTTATATTTTTCAACTAAGTTTAGGCAAAGCATTTTCTCTTCTGAAGTATAATTTGCCGACCGAATTCTTTTTTCACCTTCCATTGCAGAAATTATTTAGATTAATCAAATGTTAACAGAATTAGGAAGTTGTCAGATAAAATACTGGTATTGCCAACCAAAATTATGAAAATCTAGTAAAAAAATGAACACCCCTATGCCATTCAAGTAAAGACATACGATATTGTACGTAAGCGTGGCTTTACTAAGCGTAACATGGTGCAATGAGAGATTGGAATTATTATTAAGCTGCACTTTGCTTATTGCCTTACATTTAAGCCAAACTGGTGCAATCGGGCATTAGTTGAGCGAGTTTATTTATTATTTTTAAATGAATTTGAATGATCTTCCAATATTTGAATCTTCCGATGAAGAAGATATTTCCATTTCGGTTGCACTAAAATTGCTACAACGCTTACTTTTTTCGCTTTTAACAGACATAATATCATTTATGTCACTTTTTGAGGTTATTTGTAATGGAGTAACCGACATAGATCCTTCTGTTCGACGACGGTATAGCTTATTCTAGTCTTTTCGAAAATCTTACTCCATTGTTAAACTTATACTTGCTTTGTAAAACGCTAGAATACATCCTATACCGAGAGTAAGCTTATTCCTAGTTTATACCACTACTGTAAAACAGGCCCTAAGTTTGGGATATTTTACATCTTACTGTTGACGAAAAACTAATGATAGCTGTCAACACTATTTGTTTCTTCTCGATGGTATTTGCAATAATAAAAGCAGATCAGAGTCTCACAAATAATGGTAGAACTAAAATAAGTATCCAGTATAAGTACCAGACAGCTGACATTAGTTTTTCTTCAACTGTAAGATGCAAAATTCCCAAATAATAAGAATGATAAGAATATGTACATACCTAACCAAAAAATTTGATTACACATTAGGGTCCTTCCTCATCAGTCACTTACAGGTTTTTCTTTATAATTTAAACAGTTTTGTGTTAAGAAAAATTAATACAATTGCAATTTTACCCAGTTAAGGAACACTTAATATTAAACTCCTGATTGTTAGTTTGAAATTGTGGTTGACACTTGATTCCACATGAAAAACTTTTCTTTATGGATGACTTTTTCGAAGTTGATTTTGATATCTTTGAGGTAATAGACTTTCCGAGATTCATCACACTCTATCCCATCATTTCCACGACATAAATATCGCAATAATTATCAGACAAATTCAGAATTTTGAATTTTCATAGGTAAATATATATTTTTCATCAAAGTGGAATTTAGTTATTTTGGATAAACAAGTAGGATAGGACGTTTGTTCATCTCCTGAAATTTTTTGAAAAAGTCGATATATCTGGTTTTGCACTCGAGCTCCTCCAATAATCTATATCAGCGGCTCCCAGCCTTTTTAGCTTGGGGGCCCAATAACTATTAGTGTTAAGACATCCAAAATAGTATATTGAAGTATAAGTGGATATTATTATTATCAATGTTAAATTAAACCATTCAATCAATGGTTTCAATAATAGTTAAGGAGATTATAAATCTGATAACATTTATAAGAGCTATGACATTGATTTAATAATTATTATGCAGTTGATCGATAGTAATGATTAAATTATATCTCATCGTATGTATATGTTTTAATTATTTTAAATATAGCTTCCTAGTCATTTTAAATTTCAATACATACGCTTCGGGGGTGTATTCATTATTTTAATAAAGCAATATAGATGTTTGCAATGATAAAAAACATGCAAGAATCTTATGTTTTGAATGGTAGACCTCAACTGTCATTCTTGTCAGAAAAAACCACTTTTTGTTGGCCACACTGATCTTAGACTGAACTCCTCTATTAAGGGATGCTGCTAGAGCCCTCTTCGCGGACCCGAGGCAACCCTTATTCAATAACATGTCGAAAAGCTTCGGTATGAAGTCTGTCTTGTGCGAAGTGGGGCACATTTAGAACATGTAATAAATAGTCAATAATATGTAGGTATTTCTTAAAACAAGTGCCTTGTATAATCGGGCAATTTTTTTTATAAAACTGGGCTTCAAATGTGTTTTTTTTTATAGAATACTTCCACTCCCGATTAAGCTAAATACTTGTAAGCCAAATCTAGAAAGTCTTCCTGGTCACGTTTACTAAATGAATTATTTTCTATTAGGAACAGGCAACCAAGCATACATCCTATTGAACTATAGGACCAAAAATTATAGTAGCATCAATTATTTCATGAAAACTTTTTATATCAATACTTTTGAAGGATTCTAAGATAAAATGCGAATACTTATATGTTTTATATTCCATTGTTATTTCTAACTGATTAGTAGATATATGCTACTGATAGCAATGTTTGAATTAATAATGAAAAAAAATGCAATTCGCAGATCTCCTTTTCTCTACCCTTTTAATCTGAATGTTAAATTAGTTTTAGTTGAGTTAATATTGCATGAATCGACCTTATGACCTGTAACTAAATGAAAAATAAAACGATAGTGATTGTATTGATAGAATATACTTATTTACCAGCTACAATTCTTTAACGTTGATGAAATCAAAACGATGATTCAGATGCAGTTGTAGGTGGTGACACACACGTCTTGTGGATCGATCTCCACAATCTACGTCATAAGTTCTGTAAAACAATTTGAGGTCATTTAGGACCGTTAAAAATCAAATACATTCATCTTATATCTACAATAAACATCTAAATAATCTACTGAACAGACGAGAAATCGACTTATGGCTATAGGTGGCTGATTTCTCCATCAATCAAGGCATATTTAATAGATTTCCATTTCTTTTTCTTGTAGTATTAATTAATACCAGTATTTATAATTTCAAAGTGCATCAATAAAAAATAATAGTGTGAAGTATTCGTGGATAACTGGTCTCTAAAACACTTGCTATATTTCGAACGAGGTCGAGGACCTTTGTCCCCGACCACCTAATAATAAGTCAATATTTTACCTCCTAACAAAAGGTAAATATATGGTACCCTTATATCTACTAGAGAATTATGGTTCATAATACACTGGAGTGTATTAGGGTTCATAATTTACGCCATGACAACTCAACACACACAATATTTCGTTACATAGGTGACTAGAGATGGGGGTACAATATGAAATAATCGTATATTATTAAACGAGCAATTTTTGATAGCCAATATTCACGATGGGTGACGTTTGCGCCCTCGCCTGCTGCTCGTGACGCAAACGTCTCCCGAGTGAATATTGGCTATAAATTGCGAGTAAAATACTATACTTTGTCCACGACCCTTAATTTCTTTTATTAAATAAAAGGCAGTAACGATTTCGTATTACTAACCTCAAATTGTTGTGACAGCTACATAAAATAATTTGACATTTATATAAATATGTGCGATACTGTGTAAAGTATCAATACAACGTACCGTTATAAATATATTGTTTTAAAATACTTAATATTGGAATATATCGTTATGAAAAGTATCAATACTAAAGATTACAATATTTTATCGATACGATATATGTCAGAAACAAATTTCCTGAGCAAAATACACAGATTTAATAGTTTTTTTGATATTGTACCCCCAAATCTGGTCGTGAATTTTGAACCATAATACACTCCAGTGTATTATGAACCACAATTCACGACAGAGTAGATATATGGGTACCATATACCTTTTGTTAGGAGGTAAAGTATTGACTTATTATTAGGTGGTCGTGGACAAACTATTAAATCTATGCATTTAGTACAGGAAATTTGTTTCTGAAATATATATCATATCGATAAAATATCGAAATTTAAAGTTTTGATACTTTTCATAAAGATATCTTCTAATATTAAGTATTTTAAAACAATATATTCATAACGAAAAAAATCAGCCCTCATCACGGGGCCCTTTTAAATGGATGTAATTCTAGCCCTGTTTTATCATCACTGATGGTTCCTTGTGTTACAGCTTGAGAATGTACCGTTTAGCCTGCGACTCATCTCCAGAAGTTCCTGGCTCTCTTCAGCTTAAGGAACCTTAGATTCAGCTTTCAGGTTCTTGGGTTCTCGTTCAAAGATAAAAAAGGCATATATGTTTATAGTTTTAAATAAAAAATGATCTTAGTTGACGATTATTTATAAAATTATCCGGGCCAATCCCAAAATCCATCTTGTGCGTTGAGCTCGAGATAGTTTTGGCCTGACATAATGTGTTGTCTCCCTGCACTGTCCAAGGTCATAGTTTTATTATCGTTATTACTTAGCCAATCATTGTCTCGTTTAGTATTGTCATCATTATATTATTGTGTGTCTCTTTGTTTTCTTTGCTATATTATTTCTCCTATCTCCATCTTGTTCTTCAGTTTTTCCATTATAATCATTCGTGTCCTCATCATTATTATCATCATCACTCTGTGTATCTTCGTTTCGCTTATTATTAACATCATCATTATCATTTTGTGTGTCTCTGTCTTCTTCGTTATTATTATTATCATTAATGAAATTTTTATCACCATCTTCGTTATTATTTCCAACATTATTATTCTGTGTGTCTCCATTTTCTTCGTTATTATTTTGTGATCTCCATTTGTTCGTTGTTATCGTTATTACTATGATTATACGAACTGAGGACTGATTCTACTGTTCACAAATATCGTACTATCTTGAAGTTAGTTATAAATTCATCACTATTTCCGTTGGCAAGTCCCAACTACAAATAGAAGCCCAGCTAGCAGTTTGACTACAACTGTCAGTTTGCATCTACAGGGAATTATTTAAAAAAAAAGTAGCCTCCTTCAAAGAAATTGAGTGTGTTGGTGAGGTTACTTCTACTAGTATTGTGGAAATATGTGTGTGTATGGAATTATAAAAGCTGCAAAATCAGTGGAGGAATCGTATTTTGTAATTATACTATTCAAATTATCTAAAGATAATTATTTCTATGTATATGTAGGTGGAAAAATGAGAAATTGATAATTTTATATTTTGCAAATTGCATAATGATATAAACGAATTTTAATGCTCAAGTTTATTGTTTGTTACTTGATAAGACTACTATCATGTTCGATACGTCATCTTACTTCAATGACACAAAATTAGCATGGGGATATTTTTAGTATCAAATCATTTCATTATAACATAGGATAATTCTACAAACTATAACCCCATTTTGGTAATTAAATTTTTTTTTAAACTAAGAAAAATAGTTTCGCAATTAAACTGTTCGTTTTAAAAATAATCTAATATTTCTATTATGGTAGACCTTTTTTAACAGTATATTAATATTTAATAGTTGTTTTCATATTGTCTCCACATCTCTAGTCACCTATGTAACGAAATATTGTGAGTGTTAAGGTGTCATGGAGTGAATTATTTACCATAATACACTCCAGTGTATTATGAACTCTAGTAGATATATGGGTACCATATACCATTAGTCAGGAGGTAAAACATTGACTTATTATTAGGTGGTCGTGGACAAAATAGTATAATATGATATAAACACACTTACATCTTAGCGTTTATTTAAATAATTTTCAATTAAGTCCTTGGTAAATAAACATATTATTATAACATTCACATAATAGTATGTTATTGAACGAGCAATTTATGATATTATTATTCACGATGACGTATGCGTCCTGAGCCGCAGGCGAGTGGCGCAAGTCTCCCGAGTGAATATTGGCCATAAATTGCAAGTAGAATACTATACTTTGTCCACGACCCTTAATATCTTTATTAAATAAAAGTCAATACAACGTAGCGTTATATTATATATATTGTTTTCGAATACTTAATATTAGAAAATATCGCAATGAAAAGATCAATACTGAAAATTTCAAAATTTTATCGATACGATATATTTCAGAAACAAATTTCCTGAACAAAATATACGAGTAGGCTGGAAGGACCATTTTCTGGAAATTTGTGTGAGAAAAACGAAAATTTGTAGTACAATTAAATATATATATAATTTTTATTCGGTAAATGTTTATGCTAAATAAATAACTCTATTGACAAATATTTAGTCAAATTTATGATGATAACCTAAAGTTATTGTAAACAACGTTAGTGTTATGTTTTAATTTTAAACACTTTGAGGCCAATCGCAAACGTTGAGCAAGGGGTTGAAATTCAATCCAGTCGGACAGGTATGTAAGTAAGCTAACCCATTTGAGCACTGACAGAATTTGGTGCAGTCTGAAAGTGCTATATAAACGGGATCGAGACCATCGACAGCAGGACAAACTGAAAATATAAATAGTTTTATGACAAGTCTAATTAACTAGATGGTATTAACATACCAATGTCACTTTGAAGACAAAGATCATTTACATCTGAAGCAGTAGAAGTACTACTTTGGGAAGTGTTTTCAGTTGCAGAATCTTCTGTTGTGGCACTGTTGTCACCTACGCAGCCTGCATTTTCAGGCCAGTCACAAACGTTGAGAATGGGGTTAAAAAGTAGTCCTGCTGGACAAAAATGTAGATAAGGTACTCCATTTGAACATTGACAGAATTTGGTACAGTCTGCGAGTGCTCCGTAGACGGAAACAGTACCATCAACTTCTGGACAAACTGAAAATATAAATTAATTTAGAAAAATCATTAAACTAGATTTAATTTTTATACCAATGCTACTCTGAAGACAAATTCCATCTAAAGAAGGAATATTTTCAGTTGTGGTGGGGCTGTTGGTTGTCGAAGTCGAGCTTTCAGTTGTGCCAGCAGATTTAGATTCTGTGATGTCACTGCTAGTTGTAGAATATGTGTTTTCAGTTGTATCAGCAGGAGTATTTTCATCTGTAGTCGTTATTTCAGTTGTAGCTTCAGTGAGGTCGCTGCTAATAGTAGTAGAGGAGTCTTCAGTGGTACTAATAGAACCTGTTGTACTTTTGCTTCCTGTACAGCCGGCATCTTCTGGCCAGTCACAAACGTTAAGAGTTGGGTTGAATTCTAGCCCAAACGGACAGGTATGTAAATAAGGTACTCCATTCGAACATTGACAGAATTTGGTACAGTCTGGAAATGGTTTGTAAACGGAATCGGTACCATCAACGGCAGGACAAACTGAAAAAATCAATAGTTTTTTTAGTAAACAATATTCAATTGGACATCTCTTTCACGTACCAATGTTGTTTTGAACACAAATGTCATCTCCACTGGCAGGCGTAGTTGTACTATCATCTTCTGTTGTCGAATTCTCAGTTGAACTTTCTGTGATATCACCGCTAGTTGTAGAAGATGTGTTTTCAGTTGTATCAGCAGGAGTATTTTCTTCTGTAGTCGTTATTTCAGTTGTGGCTTCAGTAAGGTCGCTGCTAGTAGTAGTAGAGGAATCTTCAGTGGTACTAATAGAACCTGTTGTACTTTTGCTTCCTGTACAGCCTGCATCTTCGGGCCAGTCACAAACGTTGAGAGTTGGGTTGAATTCTAGCCCAAACGGACAGGTATGTAAATAAGGTACTCCATTCGAACATTGACAGAATTTGGTACAGTCTGGAAGTGGTTTGTAAACGGAATCGGGACCATCAACGGTAGGACAAACTGAAATGATTAATAGTCTTTTTAGTGAACAATATCCAATTAGACATCTCATTCACGTACCAATGTTGTTTTGAACACAAATGTCATCTCCACTGGCAGCCTTAGTAGTACTATCATCTTCTGTTGTCGAATTCTCAGTTGAACTTTCTGTGATATCACCGCTAGTTGTAGAAGATGTGTTTTCAGTTGTATCAGCAGGAGTATTTTCTTCTGTAGTCGTTATTTCAGTTGTGGCTTCAGTAAGGTCGCTGCTAGTAGTAGTAGAGGAATCTTCAGTGGTACTAATAGAACCTGTTGTACTTTTGCTTCCTGTACAGCCTGCATCTTCGGGCCAGTCACAAACGTTGAGAGTTGGGTTGAATTCTAGCCCAAACGGACAGGTATGTAAATAAGGTACTCCATTCGAACATTGACAGAATTTGGTACAGTCTGGAAGTGGTTTGTAAACGGAATCGGGACCATCAACGGTAGGACAAACTGAAATGATTAATAGTCTTTTTAGTGAACAATATCCAATTAGACATCTCATTCACGTACCAATGTTGTTTTGAACACAAATGTCATCTCCACTGGCAGCCTTAGTAGTACTATCATCTTCTGTTGTCGAATTCTCGGTTGAACTTTCTGTGATGTCACTGCTAGTTGTAGAATATGTGTTTTCAGTTGTATCAGCAGGAGTATTTTCTTCTGTAGTCGTTATTTCAGTTGTGGCTTCAGTAAGGTCGCTGCTAGTAGTAGTAGAGGAATCTTCAGTGGTACTAATAGAACCTGTTGTACTTTTGCTTCCTGTACAGCCTGCATCTTCTGGCCAGTCACAAACGTTGAGAGTTGGGTTGAATTCTAACCCAAACGGACAGGTATGTAAAAAGGGTACTCCATTTGAACATTGACAGAATTTGGTACAGTCTGGAAGTGGTTTGTAAACGGAATCGGGACCATCAACGGTAGGACAAACTGAAAATATTAATAGTCTTTTTAGTGCACTGCACTAGACTTCTCATTTACGTACCAATGTTGTTTTTAACACAAATGTCATCTCCACTGACAGCCTTAGTAGTACTATCATCTTCTGTTGTCGAATTCTCAGTTGAACTTTCTGTGATGTCACTGCTAGTTGTAGAAGATGTGTTTTCAGTTGTATCAGCAGGAGTATTTTCTTCTGTAGTCGTTATTTCAGTTGTGGCTTCAGTAAGCTCGCTGCTAGTAGTAGTAGAGGAATCTTCAGTGGTACTAATAGAACCTGTTGTACTTTTGCCTCCTGTACAGCCGGCATCTTCTGGCCAGTCACAAACGTTAAGAGTTGGGTTGAATTCTAGCCCAAATGGACAGGTATGTAAATAAGGTACTCCATTCGAACATTGACAGAATTTGGTACAGTCTGGAAGTGGTTTGTAAACGGAATCGGGACCGTCAACGGTAGGACAAACTGAAAATATTAATAGTCTTTTTAGTGAACAATATTCAATTAGACATCTCATTCACGTACCAATGTTGTTTTGAACACAAATGTCATCTCCACTGGCAGCCTTAGTAGTACTATCATCTTCTGTTGTCGAATTCTCGGTTGAACTTTCTGTGATGTCACTGCTAGTTGTAGAATATGTGTTTTCAGTTGTATCAGCAGGAGTATTTTCATCTGTAGTCGTTATTTCAGTTGTGGCTTCAGTAAGTTCGCTGCTAGTAGTAGTAGTAGTAGTAGTAGAGGAATCTCCAGTGGTACTAATAGAACCTGTTGTACTTTTGCCTCCTGTACAGCCGGCATCTTCTGGCCAGTCACAAACGTTAAGAGTTGGGTTGAATTCTAGCCCAAACGGACAGGTATGTAAATAAGGTACTCCATTCGAACATTGACAGAATTTGGTACAGTCTGGAAGTGGTTTGTAAACGGAATCGGGACCATCAACGGTAGGACAAACTGAAAATATTAATAATCTTTTTAGTGAACAATATTCAATTAGACATCTAATTCACGTACCAATGTTGTTTTGAACACAAATGTAATCTTCACTAGCAGCCTTAGTAGTACTATCATCTTCTGTTGTCGAGGAATCTTCGGTGGTACTAATAGAACCTGTTGTACTTTTGCCTCCTGTACAGCCGGCATCTTCTGGCCAGTCACAAACGTTAAGAGTTGGGTTGAATTCTAGCCCAAACGGACAGGTATGTAAATAAGGTACTCCATTCGAACATTGACAGAATTTGGTACAGTCTGGAAGTGGTTTGTAAACGGAATCGGGACCATCAACGGTAGGACAAACTGAAAACATTAATAGTCTTTTTAGTGAACAATATTTAATTAGACATCTAATTCACGTACCAATGTTGTTTTGAACACAAATGTAATCTCCACTAGCAGCCTTAGTAGTACTATCATCTTCTGTTGTCGAGGAATCTTCAGTGGTACTAATAGAACCTGTTGTACTTCTGCCTCCTGTACAGCCGGCATCTTCTGGCCAGTCACAAACGTTAAGAGTTGGGTTGAATTCTAGCCCAAACGGACAGGTATGTAAATAAGGTACTCCATTCGAACATTGACAGAATTTGGTACAGTCTGGGAGTGGTTTGTAAACGGAATCGGGACCATCAACGGTAGGACAAACTGAAAATATTAATAGTCTTTTTAGTGAACAATATTCAATTAGACATCTCATTCACGTACCAATGTTTTTTTGAACACAAATGTAATCTCCACTAGCAGCCTTAGTAGTACTATCATCGTCTGTTGTCGAGGAATCTTCAGTGGTACTAATAGAACCTGTTGTACTTCTGCCTCCTGTACAGCCGGCATCTTCTGGCCAGTCACAAACGTTAAGAGTTGGGTTGAATTCTAGCCCAAACGGACAGGTATGTAAATAAGGTACTCCATTCGAACAATGACAGAATTTGGTACAGTCTAGAAGTGGTTGGTAAACGGAATCGGGACCATCAACGGTAGGACAAACTGAAAATATTAATAGTCTTTTTAGTGAACAATATTCAATTAGACTTCTCATTCACGTACCAATGTTGTTTCGAACACAAATGTCATCTCCACTTGCAGCCTTAGTAGTACTATCATCTTCTGTTGTCGAATTCCCAGCTGAACTTTCTGTGATAACACCGCTAGTTGTAGAAGATGTGTTTTCAGTTGTATCAGCAGGAGTATTTTCTCCTGTAGTCGTTATTTCAGTTTTTGCTTCGGTGAGCTTGTTGCTAGTAGCAGTAGAGGAATCTTCAGTGGTACTAATAGAACCTGTTGTACTTCTGCCTCCTGTACAGCCGGCATCTTCTGGCCAGTCACAAACGTTAAGATTTGGGTTGAATTCTAGCCCAAACGGACAGGTATGTAAATAAGGTACTCCATTCGAACATTGACAGAATTTGGTACAGTCTGGAAGTGGTTTATAAACGGAATCGGGACCATCAACGGCAGGACAAACTGAAAAGTAAAGATAGTGTTTATTATACAAAGTTCCAGCACTTTGTATGTATAATACATTTTTATGGGTATCGTGAGATTATGTAGTCACTATTTCGAAATATTTTTCTACTTCCAGATATATTAATCTTGTACGTATACCGAAATCTTCTTGATTATGCATACAATCTATCCTATTTCAGCTTCTAAATTAATTTCTTTTGTAGTATTTTTGAAAAATATTCAATACTAATGACGAATTATGATACCAAGCAAAATGAATCGTCGATAAGATGAAGTTGGACTTTCGTATGAATCATATTTTTCCAATTAACTGCCTATTGCAAACATATTAATTTTGAAAACAACAAAGATAAAATAAAGGTGTGGTAGTGGAAACATTTTCTTTTGTAATTCTGTTCAATGATTAAAACTTCAAATGAAATTATTATCACCAATTTATACTCCTCATAAAGTTTTTATTTTTGATAAGAATGGTACTAGTTATAAATTTTCCTCCCTGTTTTCGTTACTACTACATTAATATAAAGAAAACGTAAATAAATAAACCAAACAATTTATGAATAACCTACAGTATAAAGTAACCTATGTAGATGTTTTATTTTAAATTATAATATTTTTCAAGGATTAATCCATCCAGTCAGCACCAGTTTAGATTTTTTTAATGAAATATCCCCCTTTTTAAATTTGCGTTTTACCCTTCCAAAACTTTATCAAGTTTATTTGAATTGCTACAAAGTGGACAAAAACGCAAAAGCTGTTTATATAATAATAGATGAAGAATAAACGTACACAAATTGAGAGGAAATGCTCAAATTGTTTTCGGTTAATTATAAAATTAATTAATACATACTTATGCCGTTCTGGACACAGATGTTATCACTATTTTCATTTTGAAGAAAGCCTGAAAAAAAGTTATTATTAATAAGACCAACCAAGCAATAGACAACTATATTTAAAAAAAAAACAATAGATAGAAATGAATTTAAAGATTTACAAGTAACTTATGGAGAACATTGAAAAAGATGTGTAAAGATAGTAAAAATTTAGATAAATGGTCACGCAATAGAATGCTACATAAAATAAATATAAAAATATTAAGTAAAATGAAAGTATTATGCTTTTACTCGAGGCATATGAAAGAAAGTGAAAAAGCAGAAAATAGCGAGTAAAAAATCCAAAATTGACGGAAGAAACAGAAGTGAAAATAATAAAGAAAAGACAAAACTGATAATGGAATAGTGTTGCGATATTAGAAAGGCATTTAGAACTATAGGAGAAGAAGACGCATTACCAAGGATCTTGCAGAAAGCAAAAATAGTACCATTTTTAGAGAAACGCGACGAGAAATACTTCAATATTACTTAATTAGAAAATAAAATAAAGATTGTGGGAATTGTAATAATTTGCAAATACAATATCCTCATTATGAACAATCGGAGAAAAAATTATATGTTTAACTTGGCAGCAGAGTAGATTGACTGCCCAGTTAAACAAATAACTATTATAGCATCGCAATAAAAATAAGAAAATAGAAAGAAAATACTGAAAAATAATCGGGTCCAAAATAAAAGATATAATCACAGAGAGATGGAGAAATCATCTGGAGAAATCCTTGATATAGTACCTAGAGGTAAACTGTAGAATCTATAAGGGTATAAAATAGTGGAATTATACGAATAATGGAATCATCTTTAAAAAAGTCCAAAGACATAATAAGATACAATAAAATCTGACAAACTCAGTCGAGGAGGGAGTCTAAGTGTCTCCTATTATTTGCTATTTAGATGGATGAGATCATCAGGGAAGTACTGAGTCAAGGATGATGTCCGGGGCATTTGCAGAATTGTACATTTGTTGACGAGATGGTTAAACTACATCCATCCAACAAACAGAGCGACGTAAACAACAATCGATGTGTTTGAAGCATGATCATCACGCGCCTAAACATGTCTCCTTACGCTAACCTATCAGATTTAACTACAATTGGCCAGGAGTATTAATAATTAATATAATAATTATTGTTTTTGGTACATCGCTACAGGGCTGGTCTGTACAAGCCAAAGTACAAGCAGCCTCGTCTTAGGGATCACATGAACTGTGCGTGATAATGTTTTCAACTACTCCGTTTCTTGGATGGACAGAGTGAATGTAGCAATGGTCATTGCCGATGACAAATAATGGAGCAAGTTAAACATTTTGTAGACGGAAAGGAAACATAGGAAACAGATGATAAATTAATAATAGAATAATCAAAATTAACAAACTATATAACTGCATGTATTAATAATAAAGAAATATTTAAAAATTCGAAATATGCAATTTATTCACTAACACTGTGAGAGTGAAAGGTGTAACTAAAAATGAAGGAATAAAAAAATTTATTGAATGAAGACATCTGCAATGGTGGGATGTTTAAAAGGTATGGATGAAAGGGGTTAAGAGAGTATGACAAGCAGAAAATGGAAAAAGTTAAAAGGAGCAGGAAAAAATCGTTGAACAGAGTAGCTGCAGTATATTAGATTATATATTCAACACATGTAGAAACGTATCTTTTCAGAAAAAATTACGATGATAAACATATGTATATATTATTTATTCTATAAATGACAATGAGGTAATATTGAGCAGAAGACGTCAGCGAAAAGTTTGAGATAAATGCTATGAAACTGTGTATATGTACGCATTAAGAAAACCTCTGTAGTCTAGAATATTCCGAAAAAAACAAATTAATTAAACAACAATTAGAAAACATTCCCGGACTTATGTAACCATTCGAATACTAGGAGATTTTATTGAAATAATAATAAAAAATAAAACGCTCACCGACAAATTCACCATTACATAAATTTCCCAAAAATATAACAAATAAAATCACAGCCAAAGTCATTTTATCGAAAAGAACAAAATCTACTTTGGTAAGAAAAAAATCATATTTTGAGCAATATTTTGTTGGGCAAATCTTTTTATATCTTCACCATAATAAAAAAAATATGTCGCCGTAGATAGGCATAAAATGCGGATTAGGGACGTCACCATTGTCTTTAAATTTATGGTTCCATTTAAAAATTATGCTGAATATTGAAATCATACGCAACTTTCCGAAATATTCCTGATATTGATTAATAGTTCATTTTCTTAGTAATACGAAATCCTTCCAGATGAATTATTATACATTTTCTGTAGGTATACAGGATGGTAAGTAAGTAATAGTCCAAATTGAAATGGATAATCTCGACCTCAAGATATTACGATCGCATAAAAAGTCTAAAGCCCAATTTACAGTTCGCGATTCTTCTGGCAATGCATGGCAGCAGTACTTTCACCTTGCAAGGACTTGATTGTAATTATTGACGACAGAAAAACTTCAATGTCATTTGGAAAAAAAATGGAAAGGAACTTAGTTGTTTTATGAACTTTTCGGATTTTACGTTAAATTGCCACTGTACATTAAATTTTGCGATTATTAATTTTTTTTCAGGAAATTTTTTCTATTCAATTCACATGCTCGGCAACTATGACCACTAGCACATGGCGATTAAAAAATACAGAAAACAGTAGTTATTACAGATAGTTACAAAACAAAGTTTAAAGTTTATTATATTACTTTTAAAAATGTCAGTGTTGTCTCGATTTGGTTTGGGTCCCCTAGGATATCTAGCAGCTGATATTTGAGATTATGTTGTTGTCTTCTTGTGCTAAATTGGCGACAATCAACCATGATTTGTTTAACAGTAAGTGGGCACTGGCAGCTTTGACAAGAAGGTCTGTTGCTTGAGGTCATTAAGTAGCTGTGTGTGAGTTTGGTTTGGTTTGATACTTCTTGTCTAGAGAATCCAGTGGGGTCAGTATACAGAGGTGTGTTGAGATAAGGCTGGATAGATACTAGGGAAGTCTTGGTGGAGCTCCAGTGAGTTTGCGACATACATCTAGCGATTCTTTTTGCTTCTGCCTTAACATCCATGCAAATTTGGATATGAGAAGTAATTGTGGCAGTAGTAGAAGCTGTTTTGGCATGCTGATCGGCCAGTTCATTTCCAGGTATATCAATGTGTGAGGGTATACATATAATGGTGACTGTAGTGTTTAGGGAATAAATATGGCGATAAGAATGATGGATTTCTTTGATAATGGGATGTTCGGTAAATAATTCTTGGATAGATAAGATAAACGCTAGAGAGTCTGAACAAATGGCAACTTTTTCATTGGAATGGGTGATCTGCTTGAAAGCTTATAAAATACTGTACAATTCTCCAGTATGCACACTGCACAAAGCTGGGATTAAGGAAATGCTGATGAGATTTTTGCTGTGGTAACTGAGTAGCCAATGCCAGAATCACTTTTGGAAGCGTCTGAATGTAATACTAAGTCGTAATGATAGTTATGAATGATTTCAATTGCCAATATTAATGTTATAAGTGAAGGTAATCACGGACATTTGTCCAATGCAACCCTGAAGTAATGCATATAATTTTTATTGATAATACCTTCATTTATCTAAAATTTGAAACCTGCTGAATTTTATCACACCAACAACATTTTGTCCCGATTTATCTGTTTTGGATGTCTTGTTGACCTTATATTAATTAGCGACATCTAAAGATATACATATACTAGCTTTATAACAAATTTTAGCTAAGTCTTGATACGAAAGGTATCTGTAGAGTAGGGAGGGTGAGTGTAAGCTCACAGCACTTAGAACACATGTCACTCATTGTACATCCTCCTGAGGAGTTGTCCTCATAGGTCGTCGTCCATCCTGTCCTTCTCAGGTAGGTGGACAGGTCACTACTCCTGTATATCTGTAGGTGTAGGCCAATACTCACCGAACACACACTTTCTTATTGACGATAACTCCGGACACTCGCATAAGACATTCCTGTTCACACATCCTGCATAGAGGTGTGTCTACTAGCCCCATAGTATGTAGGTGTTTCCTTAGTTGACAGTGGCCAGTCAGAAATTCTACTGTTATACGTAGGTCATCGCCAAATATTTCTTCAGCGCCAGCTTCCCAGGGTCGCCCAGGATGATTCTAGCAAGACTGCATCCTTTGATTCCGTCCCATCTCTTAAGGGATTGAGCATGGGTGTAACGTTTGGCTAGTTCCGCAATTGTCGAAGTCGTTAGGCCGTAGTTGTCACTGGGTCCTAGAATTTTTAGTCCAGCGGCCTCCCTGGCTAAAGAATCGGCAATGCGATTACCTTTGCTCCTGCCGTGTCCTTTAACCCACCTCGGTATAAAATTGTTATTTGCCGAGGCGTTAGCTAAATCTTGGTGGCACTCTAGTACTAGCCCCGATATAACACGTTGTCTGTTCAAGGCTAATAGGGCTTGTCTACTATCAGTGCAGATTGTTATGTCCTCTTTGGTGAAATATGATTGAAGATCACTTTACAGTATTCCCTTTCGGTTTGTGTATATCGTTTAATCATGCTTATTTTCAATTTTGGTAATTTTATTTATTTAATTTCTTTAGTATTGCAAATATGGGAAAAACCAATATTAATTGTTGCATCACTGAATGTTCTCTATTGTCGGAAAAATCTTCACTGTCTCACCAATTGCTAGTGGCATATCAAAAGAATCCCTTTTTAGAAATGGAATATTAAACCGATATCCGGTTTTTATTGAAGGATTAATTCGAATAATTTAAAAGAAAATTCCACACATGTGATGTTCTTCCAATTAGAACGTGTATTTCTGACAAATGTAGTAAAATGAATGCATAAGTCAAAATAAAACTGCGCTAAGAGTTTCAACAGGGATCCTAATGGGACATTGTCGCCTGAATGGGCACCAGAACATCTTAAAATAGTAGAAAAAGAATGTAGATTTTGTGACCTCCATTCACATACTTTCCAACTGCACAGCACTCCAGAATCCTAGAGCACAGTACCTGGGAGATTACTGGATAGAAGAGGAACATTTACCTCAATTGAAGCCTGCAGATATGCTAAAATTCCTCTGGAAAATAGGACTAGAGGAGCTACTAGTTTCAGAGACTCTCCTCAGAAACTAAGTAGAAGTGAGGGATCACAATAGTATGAAGGTATTTCCTCAGTTGATAGTGGCCAGTCAGAAATCCTACTGCTTATCATATTATTATTATATCATATAAATGTACAGTTCCAGGAACAACAAATAAGGATGGAACTCTTCTTACATTTTTTCACAGTCATTCTCAAATGATATTGACTTTCAAAGGTTTTATTTTATTAAATTATACTTACCAGTCAAAATTGATCCTTCATCTTTGGAGGAATTAAAGTAGATTTTATCTTTACAGCATCGACCATATATCATTGTTTATATTATTTAATTATTGATAATTGATTTACGTCTTCATTTAATTTCATTTAAATTCATATACTTAATCTAGCAAACGTAAAAATAAAAGAAAATATTGATTGTATTCACGGAACACGGTGCTATCTATAATTTACAACAGCTTGTCAAATCACTCCCAATGTTTAGTACCTGTTCAAGGTCAATGTTCTAACAAATTTCAATATTCCATTAAAATATTCCAATAATAGTTATTTTTTTAACTATTATAGGCAGCAAAGTAGTAAATTGACTGCCGAGGCTGAATTCATAGCCGAGCGTACTACTTTGCTGCCAAGTAATTTTTTCTCCGATTGTTCATGAGGATATTGTATTTGCAAATTATTACAATTCCCACAATCTCTTTCTTTTAGTTGGTTGCTATGGAAATGTATAATCACAGGCAGCAAAGTAATCACTTTAAAAGTAATACTTTGCTGATTGATATCAGTCAGCAAAATTAATATTTGCTGCCAATCGGAGAAAAATATGTTTACTAGCTAAGTATGTATCATTATTTGCTTTACGTTTTTTATTTTATAAATTAAATGTACTAATCGTACCTGTCAATAATCGAAAAACCTATATTTATGACCAGGTAATTTTCAAGGTATTACATGATCAGATAAAACAAATACTTCTTTGAAATGAAAAGTTTTCTACAATCAAAATTACAAATTTTAGCGAAAATACGGAGATATTTCTCCTCCAATTATAAACATGAAAAGGTCAAATATGTAGCGAGCACCTTAAACATTACCGAAATAATAATTACTACCACCATTTCTGAAGCCCGGAAATCCTAAACACAATTGAGATATTTATAATTTAAAAATATTTAGTTACTTACGGAACATTCACTACAATGCTGCTGTGGAGAAATCTAGACTTCGTTTGACGTAAGAAGAAGCCACATGAAGTTTGCCAAATGTCTTGCGCAGAAACCTAAATTGGTCTATTGTCAGAACTTGACGTCTAGATAAGTATGGGATTGCATCGAAGAGCTGAACGAAGTAACGTCAAGCTTAAATGTGTCACAAAGGTATCAAGGGAAAAAAAAAGCTGAAAACCTGCAAAAAAGCGTTGGAGGACACACGCCATGAACCAGGATAGATTTTTACTATAGTAAAAACCGTATTAAGAAGATCTATAAATATCTGGATCAGGGGCAGCATAAAAATTACTTATAATTATCCTCAGATCCCCGTGGACTGGGCTATCTATCGGGCGCGTCCCCAGGTGGCGGATAGGGGAACGGCCAAGGGACTGTCGCCGGTCCCTTGGTCAGTGGCAGAATAAGTAGGGTGAGGGGAGCTAAACCTCCCCAAAAGCCTTTGCTGAACATGCCACCGCGGACCAGCCTACCCAAGCTAAGGTGGAAGGAATCGTGCCGACAGCTGAATGGCCGCAGGGTATTATGCGGTCACGAACGATCCCCTTGGGGAACCGGGCGGAACCCCATTGTAATTAGCCTTCCTCTGGTAATGCGGGGCTCTGCCAGAGGTGACCAACCCTTCCCTTGCTACTCGTGGGAACACACATGGAAACACCAAACCAAAACAAAACAAAAACAAATCCCGAGGCTGGACAGAAGTGCTCACCTCGATCAAAAGCAGTAACTGGGGATGAACAGAAATGTCCACCCCAAAATACTGCACAGAACGAGGCTGGACGAGGAAGATCACCTCGGGATAAAACACAAAGGCGGAAGCGCATTTGCGGCGCCGAAGCCAAAAGGAGGAAGAGAGCGAGGGAATCAGGGGTGGCAGCAACTACAAGTGCTCCCCCCTCCTCCGTCACTCCACCTCCAAAAGCAAAGGCACTTCCTGCGGCGGGCGCCAAGAGCTCCACCTTGAATAAAGGCAAGGAACCGGCTGCCCCTGCAGGAAAGCGCCTTCACCAGAGCACCTCCACGGAGGGGACTCCGCGAAGGCTGAAGAAGCCGCGTACCGACAGAAATGTCGCTGCCCCTTCTAAGACCTTTGGGGATGCCGCCTTGAGACACCTCAAGGTTGCTATAATAGATGAAACTAACCCGTACGGTAAGATTACTTCAGAACGGGAAAGAATCATCAAAAACCAACTGCTAGAGGAACTGGACAAGATCATCTTCTCCGCCTCCAGCAGCAACAGCAAAACGCCCACGTTTAAACCGTGGACATACTCTGGTGAAATCATCAGAGTGGTCTGCGATGATGACGGGACGTTAGAGTGGCTGAAAAAAGCCACAAAAAACCTCAAGCCGTGGGAGGAAGCATCACTGGCGGTCGTCAGCGTGGATGGGCTCCCTAAGCTGACCAAGGCCTCGCTCTGGATCCCGGAGGACGTCCACAAGACGATATCCGGTGAAAAGGAGAGGGTGCTTGGTCGGCTTAGGGCGCAGAACCCTGATCTGACGGTGGCGAGATGGTGCACTTTCCACCATGAGGTTAAGGTGAACCCAGGAGGACACCTCTTCGTCTTCGGGATCGGAGACAAAGATATGGCGGTCCTCAAGAAGAAGTCGATGAGGATGAGCTATGCGTTCACCTCATTGACCATCAGGGTTTCAAGGAAGGAAACAGGGGGTACCTCTGAAGACCCGAGGTCCTTGGTAGACGAGCCACCTAAAGTGGATACTGACTCCAAGGCCACCACGGGTTCCGGAAAGGACGTCGAATCAGTCGATGACCTGACGGAGGAGGTACCCGAAAACAGCGAGGTCACCTCTCCCCTAGCGGAGGAGCGGATGGACCTCTAAAGAAAACCAACCAACCTAACCAACCTACTCATGGGCAAGGACGTTGGAAAAAAGGTAAATATCATACAATGCAACCTCCAACACAAAAAGGCAGCAACGGCAACACTATGTCGGCACCTTGATGTATTGGAGGATGCAATAGCTTTGATCCAGGAGCCCTGGATAATAAAGACCAAAATTACTGGTTTTAGTAGTCTAAAGGGTCAAATTTTCAGCCTACCAAGCAATCAGCAACCTAGGACAGCAGTTTACGTCCCAAGGAAATACAGAGCTTCTCCAATGGCACAATTCTGCACCTCAGACCTCACTGCGGTTAAAGTGGAATGTCCAGATGGAAGAGGCAAATACACGGCGTTGGTACTTGCATCGGTGTACCTACCTTCAGATGCAGCCACCCTACCACCGACTAAAGAGACGGAGGTACTAGTGGATCACTGCCTCAACCAAGGAGTGGAGCTGATATTGGGTTGTGACTCAAACTCCCACCACTTGAGCTGGGGCAGCAAGGATATCAACGCCCGAGGTAAGTCTCTTTATGAATATATAATTAAGAAAGATCTAACAATCTTAAACAGAGGCACGGAGCCGACATTCATTAACGCCCGTAGCCAAACATTAATAGATATTACGCTGGCGACAACCAAAATATCAAACCAAATTAAGGACTGGCAAGTGTCAGATCATATCTCTATGTCAGACCACCGCTGGCTGACCTACACGGTAAGCCAGGATCTCAGGACCACTGTAAAATCTCGCGACCCGAAGAGGACGGATGTAGCTCTCTACAATCGACTCTTAAAAGGTGCTCTGCGGGAAACAGAGGTCCTGACTCCTAGCAATAATGAGGAACTGGAAAGGTACACAGTATCTATCCAAAACAAAATGGACATTGCCTATAAGGAATCCTGTCCGATGAGGATGGTTCAGACAGGTGGCACGACCAATAGCTGGTGGTGCCCTGAACTGGAACACCTCAGAAAGACAGCGAGAACGACCTTTAACAAGGCAAAACGAACAACACTCGAAGAGGACTGGGGAATATACAAAGCCAACCTCAAGGAGTTCAAAAAAGTCTGCAGACAAAAGCAAAGAGAGGCCTGGAGAGCCTATTGTGAGGCAGTCGAAGACTTCCCGCAGGTTTCTAGGCTACAGAAGGCGCTCTCAAACGACCAACATAAGAGTATCGGCATCCTTACAAGGGAAAATGGCGACAAGGCAGCCAACCTTCAAGAGAGCGCTGAGATTCTTATGGAAACTCACTTCCCAGGTTCTGTCTTTCCTGGAACGTCAAACTGGATGGAAGTACCAACAACACCCTCACAATACGACTGGCAATTTGCTAGCTCAGTAATTGACGAGGACAAGATAAGGTGGGCCATATCGGGCTTTTCCCCCTTCAAGTCACCAGGACCTGACGGAATAAGACCAGCCCTACTTCAATGGGGGATGGATATTCTTATGCCGCACCTGGTTGGAATTTTCAGAGCCTCTTTGGCTCTGAGATATATTCCCCGTAAGTGGAGAGAAGTACGAGTGGTATTCATACCAAAACCAGGTAGGATGGATTACACCTTACCAAAAGCATTCCGACCAATTAGTCTCACATCGTTCTTTCTAAAAACAATGGAGAGGTTATGCGAGCGGTACATAAGAGATGAAGTGCTAGTTCACCACCCACTTCATCCAAATCAGCATGCATATACTCCGGGAAGGTCCACTGATTCGGCCCTTCACCAAGTGGTTGGCAGAATCGAAAGATCATTGGACAACAAAGAATCCACCCTGGGTATATTCATAGACATAGAGGGAGCGTTTGATAAAACAACCTTTCCAACAATTACCCAGCAACTCAACTCCAGGAATGTACCTCTGGTAGTAGGAGAATGGATACTCAAGATGCTCTCTAGTAGAGCAATAAGTATCAATGTAGAAGACATCACAGTAAGAGGACTGGTCATGAGGGGATGTCCGCAAGGAGGGGTCTTATCACCCCTTCTGTGGAACATAGTCCTGGACACCCTGATTAATCACCTCAACAACAATGGAATCTACACAATTGCATACGCAGATGACATAGTTATTTTGCAGACAGGCAAATTTGTGAACACACTGTGCGATAGAGCGCAGGATGGGCTCAAATTAATTGAAACATGGTGTAAGGAACACTCACTTTCGATCAATCCCAGGAAGACTGAGATGGTCCTTTTTACCAGGAAAAGGAGTTTATCGGGTTTAAAATCCCCCGAAATCTTCAAAAGCAAACTAAACTTTTCGGAAGAGGTGAAATACCTTGGTATTACCCTCGACAGGAAACTAACATGGAACTCTCATCTACACAGCAGAGCAAAAAGAGCATATGTGGCTTATGAACAGTGTCGGAGAACAGTGGGACGCACATGGGGGCTGTCACCCCGAGTGGTCTCCTGGATCTACACTGCAATAATAAGACCTATGTTAACGTATGGAGCAATTGCATGGGGACCGAAGGTTCTACAAGCAACGGCCATTCAAAAACTATATCAAATACAGCGAATGGCCTGTTTAAACATCACAGGAGCCATGAGAACAACACCAACCGCAGCAATGGAGCTTATTACTGGTCTGACCCCTCTGGACCTGTATGTCAAGGAGGTTGCGTTGATGGCCATGGTACGATTGCGCACGGCTGGTGTAAACCCCGAAGTAGGAGTGGGCAAATTGCGGTTAAGCCTATGGCAGGAAGCGCTTACTGCGCTACCTCTGCTGCAGGCAGCCAATGATGCAATTAAACCCAGGTTTTTGTTTAATAAACCCTACAAAATACAAATAAAACACAACACAGAGCCAGATGCTGCAGATGCAATACGCATTTATACAGATGGTTCAAAAATGAATGAAGGCTCAGGATGTGGAGTTTACTCGAGAGCACTAAGCCTAAGGATCAAGTGGGGAATGGGAAACAATACCAGCGTAGTTCAAACAGAACTGGCTGGTATCTCAATTGCCACAAAAGAACTAATCAGAAAAGGAATTTCTGACAAAAACATAATAATCTGCACTGATAGTAGACAAGCCCTATTAGCCTTGAACAGACAACGTGTTATATCAAGACTAGTACTAGAGTGCCACCAAGATTTAGCTAACGCCTCGGCAGATAACAATATTATCCTGAGGTGGGTTAAAGGGCACGACAGGAGTAAAGGAAATCGCATTGCTGATTCTCTAGCCAGGGAAGCCGCTGGACTGAAAATTCTTGGACCCAGTGACACCTACGGCCTGACGACTTCGACAATTGCGGAACTAGCCAAACGTTACACCCATGCTCAATCCCTTGAGAGATGGGAGGCAATCAAAGGATGCAGTTTTGCCAGGATCACCCTGGGCGACCCTGGGAAGATGGCGCCGAAAAAATACTTGGCGATGACCAGAAGAAACCTACGTATAACAGTGGGATTCCTGACTGGCCACTGTCAACTAAGGAAACACCTCCATACTATGGGGCTAGTGGACACACCTCTATGCAGGATGTGTGAACAGGAAGATGAGACTGTCAGGCATGTCCTATGCGAGTGTCCGGAGTTATCGTCGATAAGAGAGTGTGTGTTCGGTGAGTCTTGGCCTACACCTGCCGATATAAAGGAGATGTCTCCTGGTGACCTGTTCACCTTCCTGAGAAGGACAGGATGGACGATGACCTAGGAGGACAACTCCTCGGGAGGATGTACAATGGGTCATATGTGGCCTAAGTGCTGTGAGCCTACACTCACCCTCCCTACTCTACAGATACAGATACAGATTATCCTCAGATCATTGCATGGGACATAAAAGGACCAATTGATGAAAGGAATTATTATATTATAATAGATTTCATGACTAGTCATGCACAAACAAACATACAATGCGGTATTTGACTGTAGTGTTATTGAAAAAAAGGCTATAGATATGAAAAAATATAAATATTACTATAAATATCACAACAAGCTAATGCAAAATATCTGCTTTTCTCACTTCAAAGTCTTAAAGTTCTACAGAAACTTGTATTTTTAAGATTTTTGTAGAGTTCTACAGAAATCTATGATTATTATCATAATGATGTTAATGTAAACATTGTTTTGGTGATTTTATTGATATCATAAATATATTTAAGTTGTTTAATCTCGTTTTTGTAGTTAGCTTACATTTTCCTGTAACAATAAATTGTCATGTTTAAGTAAATTGTGTTACTTCACTGCCTATCTGAAAAGTGAGTCGAAGGTATACAATTTCAAAGAAAGCTGCGGTATTGGAAAGAGCACAAGTGGAATTTGATGATAATAATATGGGTGTATGGTACCTGTCGTTGTCGTTAATAGACGAATTTGAAAATCAGTGATGTAGCAGACAGGGCTTTTGATTATCCATTTAGGTTTTTCGACCCCACTTTCTGAGTCATCTAGGTTTTTCTGATCCATCTAGGTTTGTTTTCGTCTTCGCTTTCTGATCCATCTAGGGTTTTCGTATCGCCTTTCTGGATCATATAGGCTTTTTATACCGATACAGGTTTTTCGTCTTCGTTTTCTGAGTATCTAGGTTTTTCTTACCCCTCTAGGCTTTTCTGATCCATCTTGGTTTTCATCTACGCTTGCCGAGCCATCTAAACTTTTCTGATCCATCTAGGTATTCCGTTGCCACTTTTTGAAACGTATAGGCTCTTCTGATTCATTCATTTATATTTTTCGTCTCCAATTTCTGAGCCATCTAAGCTTTTCTGATCCATTATAGGTTTTTTAACTCCGGTTTTCGATCCATTTAGAATTTTCGTCTCAGTTTTATGAGTATCTAGGTTTTTTCCGATTTCTCTAGGGTTTTCTGATCCATCTTGGTTTCCGTCACCATTTGCTGAGCCACCTAGACTTTTCTGATCTATTCAGGATCTTCGTTCCCGCTTTCTGAGCTATCTCGGTTTTCGCTCCGCTTTTTGATCCATCTAGGTTTGTCGTATCAGCGTTTTGAGTGATTTAGAGTTTTCTGATTTATATAGTTTTTTCGTCTCCAGTTTTTTAAGCCATCTAGGCTTGTTTGATCCATCTAGGTTTTCATCACCGCTTTTTGAGCCATTTAGGCTTTTCTAATTCATATAGATTTCTCGCCTCCAATTTCTAAGCCATCTATGCTTTTCTGATCCATTTAGATTTTCGACTCCGCTTTCTGATCCATCCAGATTTTTTCTGATATTTCTAGGTTTTCGTTCCAATTTTTTGATCCATCTGAGCATATCACCAAAATTCACAATCATGGAAGAAGGATTCCCTTTGAGGAATAAGTTGGTATGTACTAGTCGTTCCTTACAAGAGGAGCCACTATTTCTACAGAATTACCAAAAACTTCAATAAGAACTAAGCATTCTGAAACCGATGATCTACAAACCTGTCATTTGATGTGGATAAAAATGCTTATTAATATAAATGTTAATATAAATATTTATACAATTTTACTTTTATTTATAATAACTTCAATGTTATTGGCGCCCCTTAAATATATCGTATATAAGTGGATACAAAATTATGATTTCTCGTATACCAAACAACGCAGATATAAGTAATTTGTTATGAAAAAACGTTTCACGCTTCACACTCAGTAGTCCTTTTATTGAATAAATCGTAATATTTTGGAGTGGGATACTATTGAACTACTACGCATTTGTAGTTTTATTCAGATATATTATAATTGATATAAAAAAATAAGAAAAATTGAAAACAAAAGATAATATAATAATGATATTGAAATGAAAAGATCACTTACGAGTTGAAAAATTTCGATTAACGAATACAAAATAAGTAACACATAATAAATGATCAATTTTGTGACTAATAAATAATAAGTGAATTGAAATGTTTTTTAAAAAAATATATAAATCATTAACGCATTTATGCGGAATATAGACAACTTTATCAAAAAACAAACAAAAATGCAATGTCAGCAGCGTATCATAATTTTCTTTCTTAAAATACATTTAATTATTTTCTTTTTATTTATTAACTGCAAATATAAATTGTCAAATTAAAATCAGATAGAACAATTTAAAAAGCATTGTTCCGTGTTTGGCCATTGGTTAACTTCCTGAAATCTGATTCAACAGTCTACAAATCGAAAGTTTATTCCGATTACTAATTATTTAACTCGTAGCCATATTTAAAATACTGTTATTGTATAAAATTGATTAAAAACATAGTGTGGAGTTACAGTAATTAAAAATTTTTGGATAGTGAAAAAACTGATAAAGAATAAAACAATAATAAATTTGTAAACTTGTCAGTCGATATAAGTTTCCTGACAGAATTCATATAATAACCTTCTTTGGTCTGCGATATCGATTGTTAATGTCCTTTTAACACATAACGATGGAAGAAATCGAAAAACAGGCAGGTCTAATCAAAATAACACAATAGTGGATGGTTTAGATATATTACGAAGTTGACTCTAATCTTTAGAGAGATTGCTGTGACAAATCCTGTGCGACGTTATTACCGCAGACGTTATATTGACAGATGAGCATGCGCAGAATGAGTTCGAGAGACACGTTGCGGTAATACGGTTAGCGCATCACGTTATTTACGGCAGAACAACACCTCACGTAAAACGTTGCGCTATTCGACTTCGGAATGAATCGTATAGATCCGATTGCGGCGGTAGTTGATCGGAAACCTTTCAAGGTTAAGTTGTTGTTTGTTATGATAGTGAAGTGGAATGTTTGTATAAAATTATTGCTTCCATAATGCCTCATCCATGTTCAGAAGTTCCTCAGAAGAAATTATGCCATGAACAGGACAGACAAAATCAAAACACAGATTAGGGGTGACATTGGTTTCAACTTTTAGAGGTTAGTTCCAAAAATAAAGCGCGTAAATAAAACTAAGATGGCAATACGTATACCGTCCCAAACATTGTTAAGACGTAAACGTAATATTTAACGCGGAGTAAATAACACAGCATGTGCTATCGGAATTTGCAATATCTCTCTTATGACATAAAAAATTTGAATTATGAAAAATTTAGATTACACGCAAGTGCGACCAAACATCCGGAGAAATTACATCATTAAAAATAGGATGAAGACATGTACCTACCTTATGTAGCGGCAATGTGTCTTACGTCCTTTTATAATGTCTCGCTGACAGTTCTCGTCAGGTCTGTAGTTTGTGGTTTACGAACAATTATTATTTGTGAGAAGTGAATATTGATATTATCGTTATATTTATTTGAATAATAAAAAATATGCCTAGATACACAGAAAAACATCAGCATTTTGAAAGTTCTCAAGTATTTACAGTTGAAAAAAGAAGCAGGTATTTATTAATTTCATATCCTTTTCGAATGTGACTGAATATCATCCTGATGATTTTATTTATTAAATTCAAGATTACCTATATGTCAAATAGCAAATAAAGTAAACAACATACCGAAAACCCGGATATACGTCACAAATGATGACGTACACCAAAAGGCTATTGTATTTTACTATATATGGTTCATACAACAGCCTTTTTGGTGTGCGTCATCGTTTATGACGTATATTCGGGATTTCGGTATGTCGCTTAGTTTATTTGCCATTTTGACACATATCTAACCCTAAATTTGATAAATAAAATCATCAGAATCGCATTCAGCAAAATTCGACAAGGCTATGAAATTAATAGTTACCAGCTTCTTTTTCTAAACTGAAAATACTTGAGAACTTTCAAAATGCTAATGTTTTTCCGTGTATCTAGGCATATTTTTATATTATTCGAATAAATATAACAATAATATTCATATTAACTTTTCATAAATAATAATTGAACAACAAAGTACAGACCTGACAAGAGCTGTCAGTGGGACAGTAGAAAAAGATGTCAGACACATTGACAATACGAAAGGTATATCTGCATGCCTATTTTAAATAAAGAAATTTCTCCCGATTGATAGGTCACACTTACGCTTAATCTGAACATCAACCAATCAAATTTTGGTAAGTCAATGATTAGGATTGACGTTTGTGATACATTTAAACGAATTGTAATTGCGATATTTTGATTAGGATTAATCAAAGATCTGACTTTTTTTGCATTTCTTTCCACGTAATGTGTTAGAAAGACATTAACAAACGATGACGCACACCAAAAAGGCTGTTGAATGAACCATAGTTTGTTCAACCATCCCCTGCCGTTACGTCATAATCGTTGACATATTCTGCTGTTTTACGTTTGTCTTTTAGAGAGATTTTAAGCCACATAAAATTTTGACATACGCTAACGCTAAACGTTAAACTGAGCAAGCGCAGTCTTTCTAAAATAGCGGATGTCATTTTTAATTATTTTAGTTTTTGAAGCCATAACCTGTGAACGACGTTATACGTTAAACGTTATTTTTTTGGTGTTACTAACGTCAAATTTTCTATTTGTTCAATTTGATTATTACACATTAATCCATGACATTAATTGTGGATAATATCGAAAATATAATTAGACGTAGAGAAGATCAAGGACTAATAGACCACCACTTTTAAGGGGCGTTATTCTTCAAATTAGAATATTTTGATAGCATAGGTACATCTTGCAAAATTGACGTTAAAAATCGGCGTTGACAAGTTGAGACATTCAAAGATGTTTATTGTACATTTTGGAAGCCAAATATAATTGAGTGCTGGGAATATATCATTTAAAATTATTTGTGCAAAGTTTCAATACATTTTGGATGGTTTTTCATATTTTCTCTTTCATTCATTGAAATAAACATAATACACTTGGCAATTATGTTAAACCTTACCGCTTAATAAAGTTTCGGTTATTTCCATGTAAATAACGGAGTACGTTATCGCTTATTAAGGTGATCGGTTATTTTTTTACTACTGCGCATGAGCAGAATAGCCGATAACGTATAACGTTGATCAAATAAGTGGCTTAAAATCTCTTTCTTTATTTGAATATTATTTTACACTTAACATCAAAATAATATCAATGGCATATGTTAAGAATTGTTTTCAAAATATGACAACTGAGTTGTCAAAAGAAACAGAAAGTTGTATAAAAGTGAAAGCCTCTGAACTGTTGAGGTGAGATAGCTTTTTACGTTGAGAACACCTAAAAGTCGTCAAAAACGGATAGTGACGGCTATTCCTCAGATGATGCGAAAGAGCTCGAGAAAAGATATTTAGTACAAGGACACCAGCTAAAAGAAATAAACAATATTAAGAAAAAATAGATCTATTAATAGGCATGATTATGAAGATAAAAAAAGATCGAGGAAAAATTAGCCAAAAACAGTATGAAATTGATGAAGAGATAAAACAGATCCGTGAAGAGAACCAAATACTTCGACTATTACTAAAAGATGAAAAAAAAAACGGATGATAAATTATTGCAGATGAACAAAAGGGTCGAGTGGTTGGAGAACGAAGTAAGAAACTGCCACTGGCGGGCCCATTGTCCAATTCCTGATACCTAGACATCCATGAAGCCGAGCCCAACCTTTTTTAGTGGATGCCTGCTTGTGTCTCCAGGGGTCATAACAGGGACAACAAGCAAACACTGGAGCACCATCGTTAAGTAAAACACTAGTATAAGAAAGAGAACTTACAAAGACACCAAGACACTGGACAATGGAAATGAATATGAGAATAGAAAAAGAAAAGGAGAAAATACACTTTTAGACCCACCTTACTAGACAAACTATTCGTATAATTAAGTAGGTACTGCTTCTACTATATTAAGGGGATTTTAAATTGTTGGGAAAACTCATATTTAAATTTTCGCAATTTATTTTTATTTTCTCGAGAGAAAAACAAAAATCCCAATGCGTCTCTGCAACTAGAAGCAAAAACAAATTAAAATTTATGGTCATAATCGCATTTAAATCGATGGGATTTGGTTTATAAATTTAATTTTCAAGATAAACAGATTAAGGTACTTTTTTGTGGGGACATTCCCTATGTTCCATTTTATATAACAGTTGTAGCAAAGTTAAAACATTTGTACCTATTCAAGATGGTACTACGAGCAGTTCATTTGCTGTTTGTTATCATTTGTATTCTGCAAAGTGTAAATTTAGAATTGACAGGTAGGATTTAATATTATATTAATATATTTTTCAACCACTGATAATGGTTTTAAATATTTTTTTTGAAAAAAAAGTTTTTACAAAAATCAAAACCCAGTCCTTTTCATTACATTGAATACAGATTACTTACATATACTGCAGTCTGGTAATAGGGCTGTTGAATATTTTGGAAAAATATTTTAAAATGTGCATTTATACCTAATATAGCCGCAAATATTTTTCATAACTTTTATTGGCCATCCATTATTCACATGTGGTTTGAATCCAAAAACTATTCAATGAAATTTAAATATTTTTTATCTCCAACTGTCATGTAACGAGTACGATTTGACAAAATTTTTTTAGTGTCATAATGACGTATATTAGCGCACTAGTGCGTTTTTGATTACATTACCGCACTAGTGCGGTAATGAGAATCTAGAGACATATTAATACCAGAATTAAATATTTAAAATAACACTGGAAGCTGTCATTCTCAAATGATATTGACTTTCAAAGGTTTTATTTTATTAAATTATACTTACCAGTCAAAATTGATCCTTCATCTTTGGAGGAATTAAAGTAGATTTTATCTTTACAGCATCGACCATATATCATTGTTTATATTATTTAATTATTGATAATTGATTTACGTCTTCATTTAATTTCATTTAAATTCATATACTTAATCTAGCAAACGTAAAAATAAAAGAAAATATTGATTGTATTCACGGAACACGGTGCTATCTATAATTTACAACAGCTTGTCAAATCACTCCCAATGTTTAGTACCTGTTCAAGGTCAATGTTCTAACAAATTTCAATATTCCATTAAAATATTCCAATAATAGTTATTTTTTTAACTATTATAGGCAGCAAAGTAGTAAATTGACTGCCGAGGCTGAATTCATAGCCGAGCGTACTACTTTGCTGCCAAGTAATTTTTTCTCCGATTGTTCATGAGGATATTGTATTTGCAAATTATTACAATTCCCACAATCTCTTTCTTTTAGTTGGTTGCTATGGAAATGTATAATCACAGGCAGCAAAGTAATCACTTTAAAAGTAATACTTTGCTGATTGATATCAGTCAGCAAAATTAATATTTGCTGCCAATCGGAGAAAAATATGTTTACTAGCTAAGTATGTATCATTATTTGCTTTACGTTTTTTATTTTATAAATTAAATGTACTAATCGTACCTGTCAATAATCGAAAAACCTATATTTATGACCAGGTAATTTTCAAGGTATTACATGATCAGATAAAACAAATACTTCTTTGAAATGAAAAGTTTTCTACAATCAAAATTACAAATTTTAGCGAAAATACGGAGATATTTCTCCTCCAATTATAAACATGAAAAGGTCAAATATGTAGCGAGCACCTTAAACATTACCGAAATAATAATTACTACCACCATTTCTGAAGCCCGGAAATCCTAAACACAATTGAGATATTTATAATTTAAAAATATTTAGTTACTTACGGAACATTCACTACAATGCTGCTGTGGAGAAATCTAGACTTCGTTTGACGTAAGAAGAAGCCACATGAAGTTTGCCAAATGTCTTGCGCAGAAACCTAAATTGGTCTATTGTCAGAACTTGACGTCTAGATAAGTATGGGATTGCATCGAAGAGCTGAACGAAGTAACGTCAAGCTTAAATGTGTCACAAAGGTATCAAGGGAAAAAAAAGCTGAAAACCTGCAAAAAAGCGTTGGAGGACACACGCCATGAACCAGGATATATTTTTACTATAGTAAAAACCGTATTAAGAAGATCTATAAATATCTGGATCAGGGGCAGCATAAAAATTACTTATAATTATCCTCAGATCATTGCATGGGACATAAAAGGACCAATTGATGAAAGGAATTATTATATTATAATAGATTTCATGACTAGTCATGCACAAACAAACATACAATGCGGTATTTGACTGTAGTGTTATTGAAAAAAAGGCTATAGATATGAAAAAATATAAATATTACTATAAATATTACAACAAGCTAATGCAAAATATCTGCTTTTCTCACTTCAAAGTCTTAAAGTTCTACAGAAACTTGTATTTTTAAGATTTTTGTAGAGTTCTACAGAAATCTATGATTATTATCATAATGATGTTAATGTAAACATTGTTTTGGTGATTTTATTGATATCATAAATATATTTAAGTTGTTTAATCTCGTTTTTGTAGTTAGCTTACATTTTCCTGTAACAATAAATTGTCATGTTTAAGTAAATTGTGTTACTTCACTGCCTATCTGAAAAGTGAGTCGAAGGTATACAATTTCAAAGAAAGCTGCGGTATTGGAAAGAGCACAAGTGGAATTTGATGATAATAATATGGGTGTATGGTGCCTGTCGTTGTCGTTAATAGACGAATTTGAAAATCAGTGATGTAGCAGACAGGGCTTTTGATTATCCATTTAGGTTTTTCGACCCCACTTTCTGAGTCATCTAGGTTTTTCTGATCCATCTAGGTTTGTTTTCGTCTTCGCTTTCTGATCCATCTAGGGTTTTCGTATCGCCTTTCTGGATCATATAGGCTTTTTATACCGATACAGGTTTTTCGTCTTCGTTTTCTGAGTATCTAGGTTTTTCTTACCCCTCTAGGCTTTTCTGATCCATCTTGGTTTTCATCTACGCTTGCCGAGCCATCTAAACTTTTCTGATCCATCTAGGTATTCCGTTGCCACTTTTTGAAACGTATAGGCTCTTCTGATTCATTCATTTATATTTTTCGTCTCCAATTTCTGAGCCATCTAAGCTTTTCTGATCCATTATAGGTTTTTTAACTCCGGTTTTCGATCCATTTAGAATTTTCGTCTCAGTTTTATGAGTATCTAGGTTTTTTCCGATTTCTCTAGGGTTTTCTGATCCATCTTGGTTTCCGTCACCATTTGCTGAGCCACCTAGACTTTTCTGATCTATTCAGGATCTTCGTTCCCGCTTTCTGAGCTATCTCGGTTTTCGCTCCGCTTTCTGATCCATCTAGGTTTGTCGTATCAGCGTTTTGAGTGATTTAGAGTTTTCTGATTTATATAGTTTTTTCGTCTCCAGTTTTTTAAGCCATCTAGGCTTGTTTGATCCATCTAGGTTTTCATCACCGCTTTTTGAGCCATTTAGGCTTTTCTAATTCATATAGATTTCTCGCCTCCAATTTCTAAGCCATCTATGCTTTTCTGATCCATTTAGATTTTCGACTCCGCTTTCTGATCCATCCAGATTTTTTCTGATATTTCTAGGTTTTCGTTCCAATTTTTTGATCCATCTGAGCATATCACCAAAATTCACAATCATGGAAGAAGGATTCCCTTTGAGGAATAAGTTGGTATGTACTAGTCGTTCCTTACAAGAGGAGCCACTATTTCTACAGAATTACCAAAAACTTCAATAAGAACTAAGCATTCTGAAACCGATGATCTACAAACCTGTCATTTGATGTGGATAAAAATGCTTATTAATATAAATGTTAATATAAATATTTATACAATTTTACTTTTATTTATAATAACTTCAATGTTATTGGCGCCCCTTAAATATATCGTATATAAGTGGATACAAAATTATGATTTCTCGTATACCAAACAACGCAGATATAAGTAATTTGTTATGAAAAAACGTTTCACGCTTCACACTCAGTAGTCCTTTTATTGAATAAATCGTAATATTTTGGAGTGGAATACTATTGAACTACTACGCATTTGTAGTTTTATTCAGATATATTATAATTGATATAAAAAAATAAGAAAAATTGAAAACAAAAGATAATATAATAATGATATTGAAATGAAAAGATCACTTACGAGTTGAAAAATTTCGATTAACGAATACAAAATAAGTAACACATAATAAATGATCAATTTTGTGACTAATAAATAATAAGTGAATTGAAATGTTTTTTAAAAAAATATATAAATCATTAACGCATTTATGCGGAATATAGACAACTTTATCAAAAAACAAACAAAAATGCAATGTCAGCAGCGTATCATAATTTTCTTTCTTAAAATACATTTAATTATTTTCTTTTTATTTATTAACTGCAAATATAAATTGTCAAATTAAAATCAGATAGAACAATTTAAAAAGCATTGTTCCGTGTTTGGCCATTGGTTAACTTCCTGAAATCTGATTCAACAGTCTACAAATCGAAAGTTTATTCCGATTACTAATTATTTAACTCGTAGCCATATTTAAAATACTGTTATTGTATAAAATTGATTAAAAACATAGTGTGGAGTTACAGTAATTAAAAATTTTTGGATAGTGAAAAAACTGATAAAGAATAAAACAATAATAAATTTGTAAACTTGTCAGTCGATATAAGTTTCCTGACAGAATTCATATAATAACCTTCTTTGGTCTGCGATATCGATTGTTAATGTCCTTTTAACACATAACGATGGAAGAAATCGAAAAACAGGCAGGTCTAATCAAAATAACACAATAGTGGATGGTTTAGATATATTACGAAGTTGACTCTAATCTTTAGAGAGATTGCTGTGACAAATCCTGTGCGACGTTATTACCGCAGACGTTATATTGACAGATGAGCATGCGCAGAATGAGTTCGAGAGACACGTTGCGGTAATACGGTTAGCGCATCACGTTATTTACGGCAGAACAACACCTCACGTAAAACGTTGCGCTATTCGACTTCGGAATGAATCGTATAGATCCGATTGCGGCGGTAGTTGATCGGAAACCTTTCAAGGTTAAGTTGTTGTTTGTTATGATAGTGAAGTGGAATGTTTGTATAAAATTATTGCTTCCATAATGCCTCATCCATGTTCAGAAGTTCCTCAGAAGAAATTATGCCATGAACAGGACAAACAAAATCAAAACACAGATTAGGGGTGACATTGGTTTCAACTTTTAGAGGTTAGTTCCAAAAATAAAGCGCGTAAATAAAACTAAGATGGCAATACGTATACCGTCCCAAACATTGTTAAGACGTAAACGTAATATTTAACGCGGAGTAAATAACACAGCATGTGCTATCGGAATTTGCAATATCTCTCTTATGACATAAAAAATTTGAATTATGAAAAATTTAGATTACACGCAAGTGCGACCAAACATCCGGAGAAATTACATCATTAAAAATAGGATGAAGACATGTACCTACCTTATGTAGCGGCAATGTGTCTTACGTCCTTTTATAATGTCTCGCTGACAGTTCTCGTCAGGTCTGTAGTTTGTGGTTTACGAACAATTATTATTTGTGAGAAGTGAATATTGATATTATCGTTATATTTATTTGAATAATAAAAAATATGCCTAGATACACAGAAAAACATCAGCATTTTGAAAGTTCTCAAGTATTTACAGTTGAAAAAAGAAGCAGGTATTTATTAATTTCATATCCTTTTCGAATGTGACTGAATATCATCCTGATGATTTTATTTATTAAATTCAAGATTACCTATATGTCAAATAGCAAATAAAGTAAACAACATACCGAAAACCCGGATATACGTCACAAATGATGACGTACACCAAAAGGCTATTGTATTTTACAATAGGTATTTTTTCGCGAGATCCCGTTGATGTGAAGTCGGTAACAGAACGGTTATACCCCCACCAAAGAAATTTGAAAGGTTGTTATCGTTCATGATCTCCCGCGAAAATAAACCGGTTAACCGGATAGATTTAACTTGACAACAATAATAAATAAACATAACCTCAATAAAAAGTGACGAGTTACAAATTGTTTCTATCGTTTGAAGAATGTTTTCTTTAGTTTTAACTATAATTGTCGATTTTTTTATACTAGCCTTCCTGTAGTTATGTCATCACAAGTAACCTTGCATAGTTTCAGTCAGGCTACGAGTATTTGGAATGTTTAACTTCAGCCAATACTAAAGAAAGTCCCATAACTCACCATTCAACAACTCGTTTGCTGTTAATATATCAACAATAACGTGAAAATTTTCACCTCGATTATTTAACATCAATTCTACTTGTTCCATTGAAAATTGGAGTGAATCAAAGTAGTTATATATTATTTTGTTGTCTCAGATATTATCTACCTAGATAAATAATTGTATTATCTAACCTCCGTGGATATTATACATAAAATAATGAATTATCCTAATTTTCAAATGTCACTCCTGACAATTAAATTTCTATAACCGCCAGTAACCATACTCCTGGATGCGGGAACTGAGAGAGATCCCGTTTTATAATTTATTGCGTCACAAATTACGTCATTAACATACTCCCCTATTACCGTTCTATCGCAAAAATGCAGTGGGAACTGAATAACAGTTCCCGTTATATCAACGGGATCTCGCGAAAAAATACCTATAATGGTTCATACAACAGCCTTTTTGGTGTGCGTCATCGTTTATGACGTATATTCGGGATTTCGGTATGTCGCTTAGTTTATTTGCCATTTTGACACATATCTAACCCTAAATTTGATAAATAAAATCATCAGAATCGCATTCAGCAAAATTCGACAAGGCTATGAAATTAATAGTTACCAGCTTCTTTTTCTAAACTGAAAATACTTGAGAACTTTCAAAATGCTAATGTTTTTCCGTGTATCTAGGCATATTTTTATATTATTCGAATAAATATAACAATAATATTCATATTAACTTTTCATAAATAATAATTGAACAACAAAGTACAGACCTGACAAGAGCTGTCAGTGGGACAGTAGAAAAAGATGTCAGACACATTGACAATACGAAAGGTATATCTGCATGCCTATTTTAAATAAAGAAATTTCTCCCGATTGATAGGTCACACTTACGCTTAATCTGAACATCAACCAATCAAATTTTGGTAAGTCAATGATTAGGATTGACGTTTGTGATACATTTAAACGAATTGTAATTGCGATATTTTGATTAGGATTAATCAAAGATCTGACTTTTTTTGCATTTCTTTCCACGTAATGTGTTAGAAAGACATTAACAAACGATGACGCACACCAAAAAGGCTGTTGAATGAACCATAGTTTGTTCAACCATCCCCTGCCGTTACGTCATAATCGTTGACATATTCTGCTGTTTTACGTTTGTCTTTTAGAGAGATTTTAAGCCACATAAAATTTTGACATACGCTAACGCTAAACGTTAAACTGAGCAAGCGCAGTCTTTCTAAAATAGCGGATGTCATTTTTAATTATTTTAGTTTTTGAAGCCATAACCTGTGAACGACGTTATACGTTAAACGTTATTTTTTTGGTGTTACTAACGTCAAATTTTCTATTTGTTCAATTTGATTATTACACATTAATCCATGACATTAATTGTGGATAATATCGAAAATATAATTAGACGTAGAGAAGATCAAGGACTAATAGACCACCACTTTTAAGGGGCGTTATTCTTCAAATTAGAATATTTTGATAGCATAGGTACATCTTGCAAAATTGACGTTAAAAATCGGCGTTGACAAGTTGAGACATTCAAAGATGTTTATTGTACATTTTGGAAGCCAAATATAATTGAGTGCTGGGAATATATCATTTAAAATTATTTGTGCAAAGTTTCAATACATTTTGGATGGTTTTTCATATTTTCTCTTTCATTCATTGAAATAAACATAATACACTTGGCAATTATGTTAAACCTTACCGCTTAATAAAGTTTCGGTTATTTCCATGTAAATAACGGAGTACGTTATCGCTTATTAAGGTGATCGGTTATTTTTTTACTACTGCGCATGAGCAGAATAGCCGATAACGTATAACGTTGATCAAATAAGTGGCTTAAAATCTCTTTCTTTATTTGAATATTATTTTACACTTAACATCAAAATAATATCAATGGCATATGTTAAGAATTGTTTTCAAAATATGACAACTGAGTTGTCAAAAGAAACAGAAAGTTGTATAAAAGTGAAAGCCTCTGAACTGTTGAGGTGAGATAGCTTTTTACGTTGAGAACACCTAAAAGTCGTCAAAAACGGATAGTGACGGCTATTCCTCAGATGATGCGAAAGAGCTCGAGAAAAGATATTTAGTACAAGGACACCAGCTAAAAGAAATAAACAATATTAAGAAAAAATAGATCTATTAATAGGCATGATTATGAAGATAAAAAAAGATCGAGGAAAAATTAGCCAAAAACAGTATGAAATTGATGAAGAGATAAAACAGATCCGTGAAGAGAACCAAATACTTCGACTATTACTAAAAGATGAAAAAAAAAACGGATGATAAATTATTGCAGATGAACAAAAGGGTCGAGTGGTTGGAGAACGAAGTAAGAAACTGCCACTGGCGGGCCCATTGTCCAATTCCTGATACCTAGACATCCATGAAGCCGAGCCCAACCTTTTTTAGTGGATGCCTGCTTGTGTCTCCAGGGGTCATAACAGGGACAACAAGCAAACACTGGAGCACCATCGTTAAGTAAAACACTAGTATAAGAAAGAGAACTTACAAAGACACCAAGACACTGGACAATGGAAATGAATATGAGAATAGAAAAAGAAAAGGAGAAAATACACTTTTAGACCCACCTTACTAGACAAACTATTCGTATAATTAAGTAGGTACTGCTTCTACTATATTAAGGGGATTTTAAATTGTTGGGAAAACTCATATTTAAATTTTCGCAATTTATTTTTATTTTCTCGAGAGAAAAACAAAAATCCCAATGCGTCTCTGCAACTAGAAGCAAAAACAAATTAAAATTTATGGTCATAATCGCATTTAAATCGATGGGATTTGGTTTATAAATTTAATTTTCAAGATAAACAGATTAAGGTACTTTTTTGTGGGGACATTCCCTATGTTCCATTTTATATAACAGTTGTAGCAAAGTTAAAACATTTGTACCTATTCAAGATGGTACTACGAGCAGTTCATTTGCTGTTTGTTATCATTTGTATTCTGCAAAGTGTAAATTTAGAATTGACAGGTAGGATTTAATATTATATTAATATATTTTTCAACCACTGATAATGGTTTTAAATATTTTTTTTGAAAAAAAAGTTTTTACAAAAATCAAAACCCAGTCCTTTTCATTACATTGAATACAGATTACTTACATATACTGCAGTCTGGTAATAGGGCTGTTGAATATTTTGGAAAATGGAGAATTGGAGAATCTAGAGACATATTAATACCAGAATTAAATATTTAAAATAACACTGGAAGCTGCATTTTCAGTTTCCGAAAGGACATTGTCTTCGCTTGAACTCGTTTTTATAGATTTTTGTTCATTCAAATTTGAAAATTTGATGACAACTAATTTATTTCATTTCCACATCCTTGTTTGTCTTTGATGATATGGTCACAAAATTTGATACACAGTACCTTATGTTTTCAGTCAATATTATTAAAAATACGTTGGATTGGAATTTCACATTCACAGTTCACATCCTCTACAAAGTGAAGTGTCAGACAGACCCAGTCTGTAGAGCTGTTTTCGTAGGTGGCAGTGACCGGTCAGAATACCCGTCGATGTCCGAAGGTTCTGTTTGTTCATAGTCACGTATTTTTTGGCTACCTTGCTGTCCGGATACTGCAGCAGTTCCTTGGCAAGCATGCAACCTTCTGTATCGTCCCATCTACTCTAAAACTTTTCAAGAGTGTGTTCCTTCATTAGGTCAATCATAGCCGACGCCGACAGATCAATGAAAGTGCCAGGCTCCAAGAGTTTTTGGGAGGCTGCTTTCCTGGCTAGTGAGTCGGCAATGTGGTTACCTTTCGATTTACTGTGTGGCCCTTGATCCAGCCTAGAGTGACTTTGTTATTGCTAAAGGCTTCGATCTGGGACAGGTGACACTCCAGTACTAGGCCTGATGTGATAATACGTGGTCTGCTCAGGGCTAGTAGTGCTTGTCTACTATCTTAAAGCGATTTGAATTTTATTATCTGTGGTGTTTCTTTTGGAAATCTCATTTCGGTGATGTAGATAGCAGTGAGCTCTGTATGAGCAACGCGGACATTACAGCCCATCGCCCAGCGGACTGGAGTAAATTCTACATCCTGAGCCTATATTGGCTTTCGAGCCATCCGTGAAGATGCGAATTGCGCCTTCTTTTGCCGATGCAATGATAAGTCTTGTCATGACATTATTTCATAAAAGAAATAACTGGAATAATCAAAAGTAGAAAACAGCCCTTATCCCTCTTGGTTGCAAATGTTTAGTTTTTCACCCAGTCATTCATACATAACAAACAACAAACAAACAATTCACTTTCAATCACATTATCAATCAAACCAATCTTGTCTGGTATGTAAATATCATCAGTTACTCTAGGAAAATCACCAGAATTTGATTCATCTAAAGTCATAAGCTCGCCTTTTCCTCATTGAATCGGTCCATTTTGAATTAACTTGGCACAATTCCGCACGCTCAAAAATTCGAACAGCTACCACTATCCACAACGAACAGATTAACTAAACTGAGAAGAAATTTAAACTTTCTTGGTGTTATGCTTATAAATTTTTATCAAAATAAATTAATGTTCATTCAGAAATATTCACCTGCGAGACGCGATACCCCATGAACGAGACTCGAGACGAGGCCAACAAGAGTCTCGAAAACGAGACAAGACCACGCGAGACTCTAAAACGAGAGTCACGTGCGAATCACTACTTTCAAGTGGTTTTACTGTTATTTTTCTTGTCGTACTTGTGTAAATCGTATGTCTCGAATAAACTTTTCACAATCTGTATATAGCAGCTGTCAAATTCGTTAACTAATAGTACATTATACTATAAGAGAGAGAAATGCGTTATTTTTGCCCGATGGCTACAATGCACCGAGGACAAAATAGCATCCCTCCCGAATGGTATATACCTACTATTTTTTTCCACGGTCTCATTAACTTATAAACACAGATTTTGTAATTATGAAGTAAGTAGTACCAGAATTATTGTATTCGGGCTTTAGCATTTATTTAGTAGTAGTTGAGTTATTGTCATAACTATAAAATAAACAAACAAAAAGAATTGTCAAATCAAGGTGCTAGTTTGGTTTAGCAAATATTGCAATAAGCAATTTGCTGCCTACGAAGTCAAAATCTTTATACGATAAAGCTTACAATCGCTTCAGAAAGTGGTGCGCCGCGAATAATACTCAAGTACCTATGTCATGGAAACTGATTTCTACTCCCGTCTATGGAAAAATAGCTATTATTGTTATCTTTATAATAATTAAAAATTGTGTGAATATTTTAATTTGGTGATTTTATTATTAATATCACAATAGTTATTTATGATATAAGTGTTAAAAGTACATTTTTAAGGCACGCATGTGAAGGTTTGCAGAATGAGCGAAGCGAATTCTGCAATTCACATGAGTGCCTTAAAAGGTACTTGTAACACGTATATCATACAATATTTTTCCTACAAACGTTCAAAAAATGCAATAATACAGTTTGAATTAAATTTTGAAAACCTTTATTAATACATCCAAAGGAGATAATTTTAAATTGCATCGTATAATACGTACCCTAGCAACCATTGTTGATTTGATATTGTGGCGTCAACCTCGACTGGAAATTCCATTTTTTCTGCGCATTGTTCCTCCTTATCCACGGAAAATGGTAAAACAGCAGTGCAGGAAATTAATTTGTCAAATTGCACAAATTGTACTATTAATATTAATGTTAATAAATAAAATCTAAATATTTTGACTTTGCTTTCAAAATTTGACAATTCACTTTTACCAGCAGTGCCATAAACATTTTATGGCACTCAGTGCCTTAAAGTGACATTTTTCTTTTACCAGCAGTGCCATAAAGTGACATTTTTAAGGCTTCTATGGAGTGCTGAAAATGGCATTTTTAACACGTTTGTAGAAAAATACATACGTAATATACGATGCAATTTAAAATGATCTCCTTTGGATGTATTAATAAAGGTTTTTAAAATTTAATTCAAACTGTATTATTGCATTTTTTGAACGTTTGTAGAAAGAATATTGTATGATATACGTGTTAAAAGTACCTTCACATGCGTGCCTTAAAAATGTACTTTTAACACTTATATCATAAATAACTATTATGGCGTGTCTTTCTCTCGTTTCTATATTTGTCTTCAAAATCCATTTTCGCACAAACATTTAATATATGAATAATATTAATACTTTAAGATCTACAAATTAATTCAATATTGATAAATTTTCAGGTGAAATATGTGATGGAAAACCATATGGTACTCTGCTTCCGTGTCCAACAGACTGTAATCAATACATTGTTTGTCTGGGCGATACAGAAACAATAATGAACTGCCCTTCTCATTTGGTATTTAATCCGCAAAGCGGGAATTGCGATTATGGTGAAAACGTAACACCTCCAAATAACTACTGCGAATTTCCTGATCAATATTATATGGATAGACATTACTGCGATTGTAATAAATTCATTATTTGTAATTTTGGTATACCAGTTGAAGTTGATTGCGACGAACATAACTTACCCGACTATTGCGGAGTTAATTGTACCTAATTAATTATTGATTAAAGTAATATAAATTGTAACGTCTGTTTTTATTTTAATTCATTCACTGTACACTCCGATTCACATAAGAAGAAGCCATATGAAGTCGTATACAAGAACTTGTTATCAAAACCAGCGCCAAAGTGTTCGGTTAGCAGCTAGATTCTTCCTGTATAGTGAGCCGCAGGTAGCGAGGACAATAGAACACTGATACCATAGTTCCAAACATGTCAGCAAAATTGTAAATAATAAACTCTTATTGTCATGTACCAACGCTGAAAGTTTTTATAAACATCGTGATGAGATAATTGCGTATGTGAATAAATATGAGCCACTAATTCTCTGCCTAACAGAATGTCTGAATTATGTATTAATGGGTATGAAATCTCAAGATGTGACTCAAGCAGTCGGCATACAGGGGGAGTGCTAATTTTTACAAAAACGGGTTATCGAATCTCTAATATTAAAACAGTTGTTGTGGATATAAATTTTTGGCTTCTATCTCAAGATATTAAAATAAATAATATTTCTTATGGAATAGCTGATATTTTCTCAAATAATATACTATCGACAATGGACTCGGTAGCTCCTAGTAGAACTGTTAATATTAAAAATAAGGGTAATGCATGGTTTAATACGGATTGTTATAATGCTATTAAAGATAAGAACATAGCGTATAAAAGATTTTCATTAACTAATGCAGTAGAAGATTGGAATTGTTATAAAGAAAAGAGAAATTCATGTGTCAAAATATTGAAAAATTCAAAAATACGGTATTACGAGATAAATATAGATATATGAATAAAAGCAATTCAAAACTAATGTGGAAGCACCTAAAAACAATTGTCGGAACGAAAACTAGTAGGACTGAGATTGACAGTATATACTGCAATGGAATCGTTTACACTGATGACTTGGCCAATGTTTTAAATCAATATTATATAAATAGTATTTACGATATTGTGGGTAATATTTATAGCAGTTCCTGATTCCGATACCAATGTTATTTTGTAAACGGTTCCTTTGAATAGTTCAAAAATTGAATATTTCGAATTAATTAACATTGGAATAATAAAATCCCAAAAAAAGAAAAACAGTACAGATTAATTAGGCCTTGATATTATTGAAAATTTGTTTCGCGTGATAGGCTATCCTTTGCTTAATATGATAAATTTAAGTTTGGAAAAGGGAATAGTTCCTCAAAGATTTAAAACTTCCACTATAGTTCCTATTCCCAAAGTATTAAATACAAACAAAGCTGATCAGTTAAGGCCAATCAATATGCTATATTTTTGTGAGAAATTACTAGAACTAGTAGTGTATGATCAAGTGAGTAAATTCATTTCTGTAAATAAGATATTAGGTACACAGTTATCAATCTGGGTTTCGTAATTCGCATTCTTGTGAGACAGCACTCCAACTGATTATATCTGACATAAAAAATATTCTAGATAAGCCGGGAGTAGGAATTTGTTCAGTTTTTATTGATCTCAGAAGAGCTTTTGAAACGATAGATCGTGATATATTATTGTTGAAATTGAGAAAATATGGCTTCAATGGGGTAGTTTATTCTTGGATTCAGCATTATTTAGAAAACAGATATCAAATAACCAAATTTAACAATTCAACATCGGATCCGGAATTGAACAATATTGGTGTTCCACAAGGTAGTGTTCTTGGGTCCTTACTTTTCATATTATATATAAATGACTTGGGCGATGTACTAGAGAATTGTAAAATCCATCTTTTTGCTGATGACACCCTCATTTACTATTACGGATATAGGTAATTTTGTTGAAGTTGTAGAAACAGTCAATTCGGAATTAAAAAAAATATCTGACATATTTAAGATCAATAAACTAAAAATAAATGAATCCAAATCAAAATTTATGTTCATTGGTGGTCCTATTTTGCGTGCTAAATTTTTAAACCTTAATTTGAGTGTTAAGATAAATGATCAGGACCTGGAGAGTGTACATGAAATAAAATATTTAGGTTTTATGATGGACCATGAACTGAAATTTAATAGTCACATAGATTACATATGTAGGAAAATTGGAAAAAAAGTTGGTTTCTTAAGAAGAATCTCACCATTTCTATCAATGCATGCTAAGCTTATGGTTTACAATACATTAATTCTACCACATTTTTATTATTGTTGTTCGCTAATTTATACAGGCTGTTCTAATAAAGCTAGTTATGAACGATAACAAATTATTCAAAACAAGGCGATGAAAGTAATTCTGGGATGCAAAAAGTATACTAGTGAAGAGTTGATGACAAATTGCTTAAATTGGTTAAAAATTGGGGAGTTTCTGTATGTACAAACAATGATTTTCATCTTCAAAATTATCAATAATCTCTTACCGCAATATTTACATAAACTAGTAGTCCGGGAGGTAACGACAGATTTCAATACACCATTTCCGCATGCTTCATTTTTTTTGTATGAGTTATCTGTGTAATATACAATAGCGATATGAACGTCTGCCAGCACACCTCCACGACAGGGGGTTACAGGAGGGTTACAATTACAGCTGAAAATAAACAAAAAAAAATTATTGCCGCATAGACGAAACTTATTGTACTTATCAAATGAAACATAAGAAGCTTAGAAAATATCGTCTGCCACCTAGATTCGACAACCAACATCATCTGCCACCCACATAAGTAAGCGCAAATTTGATATAGAAAAAAACTTATACCCGCAAGGATGAAATTAATAAAAATGTAATAGTCTGCCAGAAATAAGATGCAACGAAGGTCGTCTGCCAAGCCTATGAAGTTACGCTCGGCATGCTTCGCGCGAGCACCGCGGCGACGACGCTGCATCTTTATCGGCTTGAAAGACGATCGTTTTTTGTTCTAAATTGTTGAACGACTCTCATGAAGTTGTTTTTTACGCTATAAATTTACTCAGTGAATTAATTTAAGCTCTAGTTTTAATCTTTTCCATGATAATAGAAACTTAAATATAATTAAAAAATTCGCAAAAATCTTTTTTTTGGAGTGGCGATTTTTAGAACCGTAGCAATACATAGATGCATTTGAAAGCATTCGCGATTTAAATACTGACGACTTATCAGCAGTGTATACAGTTATCGAAGAATTTGTCTGCCGCATGTATGAGTTGAAAAAGATAGATGACGTCAATGAGGCTCGTGTAGCTGTTTTTATGAAAACATATTATAAAGTAAATGAAAGTGACGAAATCTTCCGGACCATTGTAAAAAATGTCGATGGAGCAGTATTACCACCTTTGCAAAATGTGCATTTTGTTGCGAGTTGCATGCTATACTTTTCCTATGACAACATATCATTCACGTTCAATACACGATTTTGTCCTTTGACCTACCTTCCATTCCAAAAAAAAGTTATAAGCGCGTTGATACATATTTACTCTTTGACGTTTCCGATAATAAATTCAGTGTTGTTACTTTCACTGCCCCTATTATGTTCGGAGGTGTCAAATCTAAGTCAATATCACTATCAGTTTCCATTTTAATTTTTAGTTTTTATAGAAAACAACTATGAAATTATTCGTTACCTACTAAAACTTTGAGAGAAACGATCTAATGACTTGACCGCTTGCCCGAACTCCGCTCTGGGTCGTTCGGGTCAACTGCAGTCGCGTGCGGGAAAGTATCACTTTCCGCACTTGTTAGGAAAATAACTATTTTCTGCGAGCAGGCGGAAAATTGAATTTCCCACACACATTTTAGTGTGGAAAATTGAATTTCCCGCACCGTGTGGAAATATGTAAAATTAATTAATTGTCAGAGAACTGTCAGTTCATTTTCCAAATATTTTGCTCGTGAATAAGTGAATCCTCACGCTCGTAGAGAAACTATTGTACCTAACACTTGCGGGGATTGTTTTTCTGCATTCGGCTGCTTCAGGCAGACTCGTGTGGTAAAACTCATTTCCATAAAATTACGGTTGTCAAACTAGATCAGAATCGTTATACATGTTGTATATAATATACCTATAGAATTCATTTGAAAGAAAATCAATAAATAATCATGCCTTAAAAAATAATCTCTTAATGTAAAAAAAAAACAGTAATATTTTATTGAAATTCATCAAACTATTTATTCAAAATCAATTTTGAAAACCGAGTAGGCGTACGCGATGACTTATTCTATGATCTACGCTTGAACAAATTTAAATCCAGTGAATAAATGTATCATAAAAAACAACTTCATGAGAGTCGTTCAACAATTTAGTACATTTGACGATCGTCTTTCAAGCTGATAAAGATGCAGCGGTGCTCGCGCGAAGCATGCCGAGCGTAACTTCATAGGCTTGGCAGACGACCTTCGTTGCATTTTATTTCTGGCAGACTATTACTTTTGTGTTTGTTACTATGAAAAGAAGCATTTTTATTAATTTCATCCTTGCGGGTATAAGTTTTTTTCTATATCAAATTTGCGCTTACTTATGTGGGTGGCAGACGATGTTGGTTGTCGAATCTAGGTGGCAGACGATATTTTCTAAGATTCTTATGTTTCATTTGATAAGTACAATAAGTTTCGTCTATGCGGCAATAATTTTTTTTTGTTTATTTTCAGCTGTAATTGTAACCCTCCAGTAACACACTGTCGTGGGGGTGCGCCGGCAGACGTTCATATTACTATTGTTTATTACACACATAAATCATACAAAAAAAATGAAGCTTGCGAAAATGACCCGGAAATTTCTGTCGTTACCTCCCGGACTATAGTGCCAATCTCACAGATGCATGATAAAAACACAATATCAGCAAATTCAATCAATTTTCATTTCATTTTCAACCATTACCGGAAGTTCAATGAAAAATTTATTCCACAAAGGTGTTGTACAATTTAATAACCTACCACAGTACATAAAATTTAGTCAAAATGTATACATTAACAGTAATCGGGTATTGTAGATAAAAACTTCCTCAAGGCTATAGCTTCGGTTTTTCACATTATAACTAATAAAGTAAGTTTTTGCGGTGTGATGTTGTATCGGGTCTTATCTCAAGATTGTAACTTCCTGTTAATTTTTGCTCGGTAGATTATCCCATGGCATTAAGATAAAGACTTCTTATCTGTTCATTATTTCTCGAATATTTCAGAAAAACTTTGCGCGATTTATTAAAAATAATACATTATAGAAAAAATTACTTTTGGCAATAAAATCTTGGGTCTCTAGTTTGTGGTAACGTGCCAGCGTGACGTTTGACGTGACAACGTACGTGCATGCGTTACTCACCTATATATAATAGATAATGCCTTTCGTGCAGGCGCACCCTGTATACGTTAAGGCCTTTTGAGCAGGCATGTTACTCACCCTGTATAAGGCCTTCCAGCGTTACTCACCCTGTATATAATAAGGCCTTTCGAGCGCCCTGTATATGTGTTTTTACTGATGTTCCTGTCTATACACCCTATGTTGAATAGACGTAGCACGTTTGGCATATTTAATAGACGTTAAGGCCGTTCGAGCAGGCATGTTACTGGCCCTGTATATAATAATACCTTTCAGCGTTACTCACCCTGTATATAATACACGTTAAGGCATTTCGAGCATGCCTGTTACTTTTTATCCACCCTGTAAACAATAGACGTTTATGCCTTGCATGCATGTTACTTTTTATCCTCCCTGTATATAAAAGTCGTTAAGGTGTTAAGCTTTGTTACTTTTGATTCACCCTGTACATGATATACGTTTAGGCCTAGCATACATGTTACTTTTGATCCACCCTGTATATAATAGACGTTTAGGCCTAGCATACATGTTACTTCTGATCCACCCTGTATATAATAGACGTTCATGCCTTGCATACATGTTACTTTTCATCCGCCCTGTATATAATAGAAGTTTAGGCCTTGCTGTCATGTTACTTTTGATCCACCCTGTATATAATAGACGTTTAGGCCTTGCAGGTATGTTACTTTTTATCTACCCTGTATGTAATACACGTTAATGCCTTTCGAGCATGTTACTTTTTATTCACCCTGTATATAAAAGTCGTTAAGGCCTTTCGAGCATGCATGTTATCCACCCTGTATATAATAGACGTTTATGCCTTGCAGGTATGTTACTCGCCCTGTATATAATAGATAATGCCTTTCAGCGTTACTCACCCTGTATATAATAGGATCTTTCGAGCAGGCGCACCCTGTATATAATACACGTTTATGCCTTTCGAGCATGCATGTTACTTTTTATCCGCCCTGTATATAATAATTAAGGCCTTTCATGCATGTTACTTTTTATCCGCCCTGTATATAAAAGTCGTTAAAGTGTTAAGCTTTGTTACTTTTGATTCACCCTGTACATAATAGACGTTAAAGCCTTTCCAACGAGACGTCGTTTGCTATGATTGGTTAATTTTTAGTAAGAGGGATGATGCGTGGGGTAGGAACGGGGGTAGTTAGAATTTTTCTATTATTTTTCAAATACACTAGACGTTAAGGCCTTTCCAACGAGACGTCGTTTGCTGTGATTGGTTAACTTTTAGTAAGAGGGATGATGCGTGGGGGATAAACGGGGTAGTTAAAATTTTTCTATTATTTTTCAAATACACTAGACGTTAAGGCCTTTCGAGCAGGCATGTTACTTTTTATCTGCCATGTATATGATAGTTTACCCCCACCACTTTTAGCGTAAATTTTGACGTTTTCAATCCTTGGCTTTTTTAGTGATTTTCTTATGGAGATTCCCATGTTAGCGCCTCCACCAATAGCCCGAACCCCCATAGCTTATATACTCAAGTAATTTACAGAATGCAAAAATTGTGTTTTAATATTAATATTTATAATAATTAGTAGTTTTTAGTAAAAGTTTTGTATTTATGTATGTTGAAATGAAATAATTTTTGGAAAATGGGTTGGTATACTTTTTTGTAGGTATATACGGTCGTAGAAAAAATAATGTTCTAACTCATGCGTGAAGTGTCTTTCCCGCACTTGACCGCTTGCCCGAACTCCGCTCTGCGTCGTTCGGGTCAACTGCAGTCGCGTGCGGGAAAGTATCACTTTCCGCACTTGTTAGGAAAATAACTATTTACACTTAACATCAAACATATATGTTAAGAATTGTATTAAAAATATGACAACTGAGTTGTCAAAAGAAACAGAAAGTTGTATAAAAGTGAAAGTCTCTGAACCGTTGAGGTCGGATAGCTTTTTACGTTGTTAAAACAGGAAGTGACAACTATTCCTCAGATGATGGGGAAAAAGAGCGAAAGAGAAGATATTTAGTACAAGGACACCAGCCAAAAGAAATGAACAATTTTAAGAAAAAATAGATCTATTAATAGACATGATTATGGAGATGAAAAAAGATCAAGGAAAAATTAGCCAAAAACAGTATGGAATTGAAGAAGAGATAAAACATATCCGTTAAGAGAACCAAATACTTACTAAATGATAAAAACCAAAAGAAAACGATGATAAATGATTGCAGATGGACAAAAGGGGGGAGTGGTTGGAGAACGAAAGAAATAATTATATGGTAATCAAGGGATTTAAAATTGATACTACCCATAAAGAAGATCTTAAAAATAGTGTGCAAATTGGAGACTTGACAGAAGAGGAAAGAGAGAAAATAATAACTTAAAATTCACTACAACAAATTGATAATAGATGGCAGAGAATGGAAATTGAATTACAACAAGCAACTACTACTACTACTAAATGAGCAAGCGAGCCTTGACCTAGACAAACTCAAGCCAAGGTTCCGGCACTGAGGCCACTGGCGGGCCCATTGTGCCATTCCTGCTACCTAGACATCCATGAAGCCGAGCCCTTCAATAAAGGCCACAACCTTTTTTAGTGGATACCTGCTTGGGTCTCCAAGGGCCATAACAGGGACAACAAGCAAACACTAGAGCATCATCGTTAAGCAAAACACTAGTAGAAGAAAGAGAACTTACAAAGACACCAAGACACTGGACAATGGAAATGAATATGAGAAAAGAAAAAGAAAAGGAGAAAATACACTTTTAGACCCACCTTACTAGACAAACTATTCGTATAATTAAGTAGGTACTGCTTCTACTATTCGCAATTTATTTTTATTTTCTCGAGAGAAAAACAAAAATCCTAATGCGTCTCTGCAACTAGAAGCAAAAACAAATTAAAATTTATGGTCATAATCGCATGTTAATCGACGGGATGTGGTTTATAATTTTTTTTTTCAAATTAACGTGCTCGGCTACTATGGCCACTTGCACGGGAGCGGTTACAATACAGTTACAATATATCATTTATAAAATACAATAATACGCACACAGTAAGTAACACAAATGGTTTATAGTTTTTGGTAAAGCTGTACGTTTTTTAAGAATTGGAGTAGGGAGGTTATTTGTTCAGAGGATTTCTCTGTAGTTTTGGCTCAGTTGTAGCTGTTGTCTTTGAACGGTGTATTTGTGACACTCAGTCAGAATATGCTTCATGGTTAGATTACAGTTACAGCTGGAGCATATGGGTCTGGGGGTAGTAGACATCAGGTATCCATGGGTAAGTCTTGAATGGCCAATTCTCACTCTTCTTATCACAGCTAACTCTTGCCTTGAGAAACTTGCAAAGCAGCTAGGTTGGGGGGTGACCAATTGAACGCTGTATTTGACGAATGGCTGTGTCAGCAGCGTCCCAATGCTGCTGCCAGGATTTTCTTTTGAATGACGATTTTAAATCCTTTCCAATAATTATATTGTCGGTGACGGTAGATGTGGTTGCGATTTTTGCGAGTTGGTCAGCAAGTTCGTTGCCCTCGATGCCAATGTGGGATGGTAACCAGATTAAAGTAACTGCTATTCCTTGGGATGAGATAAGTTGGTAGGAGTCATGTATAGATTGGACAATAGGATGGTCGGTAAATATATTTTGGATGGATAAAATTGAAGCAAGTGAGTCTGTACATATGGCTACGTGTTTATGAGGTGGAGAGATTGAAATAATGGCCTGTAGAATGCTGAATAATTCACCTGTGTGAACGTTACAAGTTGATGGGATATGGGAAGATTTTATGGCAATTTGTGACGTTGTTACAGCGCAGCCTACGCCTGTTTCATTTTTGGATGCATCAGTGTATAATACTAATAAGGCCCGGTTGTAGATGCACAGTTCAACTGTAGTTTTGCTTTGAACCGAGTTTAATTGCAAATTTTTGTTGTAAGTACGTCAGTCACTACTGATCTGTGGTTCAAATAGAAGTTCACGTGAACGGTCCTCGAAGAGCGTTCAAAGGCAGTTCAAGAGGGTTGGGGCATTTGACATTGAACTGTTAACCTCAAAAAGAGAGGTTGAATATCTGATAATTCATTATTTAAATCAAAATGAACGAATTATTAGAAGAATTAACCGATGATGAGGTTTTTTTACAAATTTTGAATGATTTCTTACATCCTAGAAGACCGCAAACATTTAGAAATAGACCCAGTCATTTTGAAATATTATAAGTAACATCACACCATATACGTTACGTATAAATAAGACATAAAATACTTCAAGTATTTCATGAAATAAGATTATACGGTATATACGCGCCAATCAACACTGTCAACATTCAGTTAACGATCAAGTTTGGCATGGGACATTAAAATTTCGGATAAAAGTCGTAGCTCATTGCAACCAACGTGACCTGAACGGCGTTCAACAAAACTAATGTTGATCTTGCACTCTACAACAAAAACCAAAATGAACTCGGTTCAAAGTTGACTGACAGTTCAGTTAAACTAACGTTCACTTGTGACATCTACAACCGGCCCTAAGTCATATTGGTTACGATTTATTATGTCGTTAAATACATTTTTAATTAATTGTGTGGGAGTTTTGTGCTTGTCATATCTCATAAGGGATGTGTTAAATTTAGGAAGGCTGGTAGTCCATGGGGGGAAGAGGGAATAGGAAGGGGACTAGTTTGTAGGAGGTTAACACCGTCAATTAGCTGGGATAAGATCATAGGGACCGGCATGGGACCGGTTTCAATAATGGTATGGTTGAGAAGTTGTGGGATTTGTTGGAAGTTGATGTGAAAATTGGGTAGACAGGATTAAGGGGGTTCGACGATACGGATGCAGCATAAGAAAGCAGAAGTTGCTGCCGTCTGATCCAGAGAGGGGGCTCATTTGCTTCGCAGTAAATGCTTTCTGCAGGGCTAGATCGGAAAGCACCTAAACAGAGGCGTAGCGCTGTATTATGTACCGAGTTCAAGAGATTGAGGTCAGGATTTGCGGCTGAGATAATATGTGACATCCATAATCCAATTTTGAGCGAATAATGGACCTGTATATTTTAATAAGAGAGTTTTCGTCTGCTCCCCAGTGGTAATGCGAGAGGATTTTAATAATGTTCAGTCTTTTGTAGCAGTCGCCTTTGATTTCTCGAATATGTTGTTTCCAGGTGAGCCGAGCATCGAATGTTAGACCAAGTATTTTACATTTATCAACGACGGGAAGGCAGTCATTGTTAATGAGGATAGTAGGGGGTACTGTAGGTGGTCGTCTACTAAACTTAATGATCTTGGATTTTGTTTCTGAGAAAGTTCATCCTAAGTGGCTAATATTTTTACTCAGGGTGTTTATTGCTGACTGAATTAGATTAGTTGTAGTGGTAATAGTCGTGCCATGACAGTAAATAACCAAATTATCAGCATATAAAGAAAACTTGATGGGAGGAAGAAGATTAGTGCAGATATCGTTAATAGCAAGGTTGAATAGAGTGGGGCTTATAACCGACCCTTGGGGAACTCCATCTATCTGACTGTAGGTTGATGAAAAAACTCCATTAGTGAAAACTTTGTATGTCCTGGAATTTAGGAAATTCTGAATAAAATGAAATATGTGTCCGGAGATATTTAGAGAAATTAGTTTATTTAGAATTGATTGTCTGCTAACAGAATCAAATGCACCGTTGATATCCAATATAGCTGCAATGACTTCTTGTTTTTTATTAAAAGCACTAGAGATATGGGATTGGAGAAGAACCAGATTGTCTTGGGTCGATCTATTTTTTCGAAATCCCGACTGTTCTTTTGAGATTAAATTATGTTTATCGAGAAACCATATCAGCCGCTTATTAACCATCTTCTCTAATAATTTGCACATGGTGCAGGTGAGTGAAATGGGACGGAAAGAGTTCGGCGATGTAGCAGTTTGTTCAGGTTTTTTAATAGGAATTATCGTAGAAGTACGCCATTGGTCAGGGAATTGGTTGGTGGTCCATATTAAATTGTAAATATCTAGAAGCTTGTGTAAACCTATATTGGAGAGTTTTTTAAGAAATATATACGGGATGTCATCAGGACCGGAGGCGGTATTTTTGCAGCTATTTAGAGCTGCGGTAAGTTCTAAAAAGGAGAATGAGCAGTTAAGAGAAGTGATATCTTGCGATTCAGTCATAGAGCATTGAGAGGGAGATTTATCGAAAGGGAGAGGTGTGAAATTAACTTTACATTCAAATTTTGATTCGAAGGTTTTTGCCAGAATATTACTTACTGATTTCATAATTATCACTAAGTAATGTATTGTTGTAGAAGAGAGAGGGAATTTTTAAATTCGAATTGTTTCCTTGGATTTGTCTAATTTTATTCCAGAGTTGGGTTGGACTTGTATTCACTTTTATAGATGACACATAATTTCTCCAGGAACATTTTTTACTTTGCTTTATCACATATCTAGCCTTGGCTCTGGTTCTGTTAAGGTTAATCAGATTTTCTTGAGTTTTATTACTACGATACAATTTTAGTGCTAATTTTTGTTGGTTAACAGTGTTTGAACAGCTGGAGTTCCACCAAGGGACAGTTTTTTGTTTGTGAGAGATATTATTTTTACCAATGTGCTGATTGGCAGCTGAAAGTATAGTATTTGTTATCATCTGTATGTTATTGTTCATATCGTCTGAGAAAGATAATGACGAAAAGTAAGTCTGTTTTAGACGTATAACTAGTCCAGTCGGCAGTGTTCAAGCGCCAATATGATCTGGGAGAAGTCTCATTATGATTAGGGATACTGGAGGATATGATAATAGGAAAGTGGTTACTATCATAAAGGTCATTAGTAGTATGCCAATTTAGTGAAGTGGCAAGCTTGGGATCACTAAAACTAAGATCAATACATGAAAAGGTACCGGAGGAAAAATTCAAGTGTGTATTGGATCCTGTATTTAGTAAGCAGGAGCCGGTACAATTGATCACGTTTTCGATAGTTTTACCTTTGCCCATTGGAACCCCACATTGTATTGTGGGCGTTAAAATCACCCACAAGAATGTATGGTTGGGGAAGTTGATAAATTATGTTGAGAAGCTCAATTTCTTTTAAAGGGTAATTAGGAGGAATATATAAGCTGCAGATATTGACATTATTTGGGCACCATGTGGAAACTGCAATAGCCTCAAGATCTGTAGTGATTTGGAGAGGGGAGGAAAATAGTTCACTAAAAATGAAAATTGAGGTGCCCCCGCTAGCCCTTGGTCAGTTGGTGCGAACATAATGATATCCTTCATAATTTTTTAGATAAGGGAGTTTGTCAATTTTAGAATTGGTTTCTAGTAAACATAAGATATCAGGGCGTTCGTCTGATATTAATTGTTGGATTATCTCCAGACGAGGGTAGAATCCATCACAATTCCATTGAATTATTTTGAATGCAGATTTAAGGTGTTTGTAGTTAAGAGCATTCTGGGTGAGGAGGATTATGTTCATCATCGGTTTGATTATCAGAAGAAACGCTTTTGTTATCCGAAAAGTCCTCAAGATTTAGTTGTCTTCTGAGTTTTTTCTGTAATCGAGTGATGAGGTTTTTAAGATATCGTTCTTTTGTTTCTGTGTGAAGAAGTGACAAATCATTTAACAGTCCCTGGATATTAGGAGTGAATTCTAAGGCATCGTTAAGCAGATCAGAACTACCTTGTGTATTTTCTAAGAATGCCGTAAGCTGGATTTCAGAGAGCGTGAGTTTGGATGGGTTGTTCTTATAGAGATTCTGTATAGAGATATGAGAATTGGGGGTTAGCTTAGGGTTTTCAGTGACTAGAGTTTTGGGTTTTTTCTTACAGGGCTTAGTTGTGTTGTGGGATGGTTTAAATGACGGAGGAGGCATTTGATTGTCTGTTGGTAATGGGGATTCTGTGGGAGATAGTTGACTGGGGGTATCAGCATTACTGTCAGAGGAAATACCTCTTTTTGGCCATGGAATAATGGGGGAGGAGTAAGGTTGGTTGGTGGATCAGCATCAGTTTGGTCAGCTGTTGATAGATTCGACAGGGGTTCAGAGGACGAGGTACCACTAAGTGAAGTAGATGTAGGGAATTGTGATGGTTAAGGTGGGTGGGAGGTTACTTCATTTTGTGTTTCTGACAGGAGTCGGCAGTATGTCCACTCTGTTTACAGAGGAAACATACCAATTTGTCAATAGAGATAAATATACGATATGGGCTGTCTTCGTGAGTAATTAGAATCGAGGTTTCTATGCTAAAGTTATCATTATCAGGGATAACGTAAGTAATTCTACGGAAACTCATTATATGAGAGTATTCATCTCCTTGCGCGCCGCATTTAACAAATGAAACAGGTGAGGCTGTTTGCAGGCCGATGTCCTTGAGAGCTTTTTCGATAACGGAGTGAGGGATAGTAGGGGATACATTTGAAATAAGAATGCGTTTAGCTGGCGAAATAAGTCTTCGTATAGGTATTATTGTAGAGTTGATGCAAATGTTCTGGTGTGTTTTAAGAAGATCATCTAGAATTGCAGTTGAAGCTAGATATATGCAGATACGATTGGAAATTCTGGATGCAAATGTGATATCTCCTATAGCTTTTATGTACTCGAATAAAACGATGTTTGGGATAGAGTGCAAGATAATTGCTTGCTCGCGTTTAGGGAAAGTGAGAGGAGGGGGTCTTGTTGATGTTGCATCAGCATATGATTTTGTGCCATGAGGTGAGTTTTGATTAGATGGGGATGATTGAATTTGATTATTCATTGTGGACATTTTTGCGAGTAGCCCTGGATGCCAAAGCCACAAGCTTCTGGTTCATAAATGAACAGGAGTCCAGAGAAGGACCCTGTGATAGGATGGTAGGAAAATAACAGTTACCTTTTGTATTTCTACGGCACTGGATGATTTCTTGATTTACTTGCTGATAATAGTTTCACAGTAATAAAATAAACGTTCGCAAATTGGAAGTTAATGATCACATGTTGGTATTTGGTTTTTAACAAATTCACAACCGAATAAAAACGATCAATATGAAATTAGCACGAATATAACGATAATTATTCAGATAGAACAATATGCGTGTACACTCGTCGGCTACCTGAATGTGAATCGGTTTATAAATTTAATTTTCAAGATAAACAGATTAAGGTACTTTTTTGTGGAGACATTCCCTATGTTCCATTTTATATAACAGTTGTAGCAAAGTTAAAACACTTGTACCTATTCAAGATGGTACTACGAGCAGTTTATTTGCTGTTTGTTATCATTTGTATTCTGCAAAGTGTAAATTTAGAATTGACAGGTAAGATTTAATATTATATTAATATACTTTTCAACCACTGATAATGGTTTTAAATATTTTTTTTGAAAAAAAAAGTTTTTACAAAAATCAAAGCCCAGTCCTTTTCATTACATTGAATACAGATTACTTACATATACTGCAGTCTGGTAATAGGGCTGTTGAATATTTTGGAAAAATATGATATAAGAATACCTATATAAGAATTCACTTCGCTCATTCTGCAAACCTTCACATGCGTGCCTTAAAAATGTACTTTTAACACTATAAGGTTTGTTCCAACCGCAGTCAGAAACCGTCAGAAACGATCAGAGAATAACTGCTCATAGCAGACAACGAGTTATTTCCGCGTACTTCCTATCACTGATTGCAATGGTCGACTATTCTCTGATCGTTTCTGACGGTTTCTGACTGCGGTTGGAACAAACCTTATATCATAAATAACTATTATGGTGTGTCTTTCTCGCGTTTCTATAGTTTTCTTCAAAATCCATTTTCGCACAAACATTTAATATATGAATAATATTAATACTTAAGGATCTACAAATTAATTCAATATTAATAAATTTTCAGGTAAACTATGTGATGGAAAACCATATGGTACTCTGCTTCCGTGTCCAACAGACTGTAATCAATACATTGTTTGTCTGGGCGATACATATACAATAATGAACTGCCCTTCTCATTTGGTATTTAATCCGCAAAGCGAGAATTGCGATTATGGTAAAAACGTAACACCTCCAAATAACTACTGCGAATTTCCTGATCAATATTATATGGATAGACATTACTGCGATTGTAATAAATTCATTATTTGTAATTTTGGTATACCAGTTGAAGTTGATTGCGACGAACATAACTTACCCGACTATTGCAGAGTTAATTGTACCTAATTAATTATTGATTAAAGTAATATAAATTGTAACGTCTGTTTTTATTTTAATTCATTCACTGTACACTCCGATTCACATAAGAAGAAGCCACATGAAGTTGCAGTCGTATACAAGAACTTGTTATCAAAACCAGCGCCAAAGTGTTCAGTTAGCAGCTAGATTCTTCCTGTATAGTGAGCCGCAGGTAGCGAGGACAATAGAACACTGATACCATAGTTCCAAACATGTCAGCCAAATTGTAAATAATAAACTCTTATTGTCATTATAAACATCGTGATGAGATAATTGCGTATGTGAATAAATATGAGCCACTAATTCTCTGCCTAACAGAAACATGTATAACTGGAGATTTCAAAATGTCTGAATTAGTTTTAATGAATCTATGTTGAAAATTTTTTCATTTTATACAGGGTGTGTATAAGAAGTGTTCAAAGTTTAACTTCATAAATATCAAATTTCTTCATTTTTTTAAATAGAACCACCCTGTTTATTCTATTTTAATGCATTCAGGGGAAGAAAATAAGGCAAGTTCATGTATACTTTCCTATATCTGAACCTTACCGTTATCCAGATATTAAATGTTTTCTGTAAATTTTTATAGATGCAGGTGTGGTCTAAATTTTGATACAAGCACTGAGAAATAAAAATTATTATGTGAATTTACTTTTAATAGAAACCATTTTCATATCTTCAAGGGTCCCCTCGTGAAAAAATAATTTATAAGGGTCTTCTACGGTCAAATTTTCTACAAAAAAATCAATAACTCAAAAAGTGTTCAATTTTCGAAAAAAGTTTTTAGACAAAAGTATACTAAAATATTCCGTAGATTTCAAAAATGTATTAATATATAGGGTGTTTTATTTAAAATAAGAAAGTTACAGTCGACTTCCGGAAGTCGGCCATCTTTGAGGATATTTTAGTTGAAAAGATCGTATCCGAAAACCCAAACGAAGAAATTTTCATAATTTAACTATAAGTATTTTGCCATATACAGATAGTTTTCACTCGTCGTGGGACACCCTGTATAGCAGTTCCTGATTCCGGTACCAATGTTATTTTGTAAACGGTTCCTTTAAATAGTTCAAAAATTGAATATTTCGAATTAATTAACATTGAACAGCTACTGGGAATAATAAAATCCCAAAAAAAGAAAAACAGTACAGATTAATTAGGCCTTGATATTATTGAAAATTTGTTTCACGTGATAGGCATATCCTTTGCTTAATATGATAAATTTAAGTTTGGAAAAGGGCATAGTTCCTCAAAGATTTAAAACTTCCACTATAGTTCCTATTCCCAAAGTATTAAATACAAAGCTGATCAGTTAAGGCCAATCAATATGCTATCTTTTTGTGATAAATTACTAGAACTAGTAGTGTATGATCAAGTGAGTAAATTCATTTCTGTAAATAAGATATTAGGTACACAGTTATCAATCTGGGTTTCGTAATTCGCATTCTTGTGAGACAGCACTCCAACTGATTATATCTGACATAAAAAATATTCTAGATAAGCCGGGAGTAGGAATCTGTTCAGTTTTTATTGATCTCAGAAGAGCTTTTGAAACGATAGATCGTGATATATTATTGTTGAAATTGAGAAAATATGGCTTCAATAGGGTAGTTTATTCTTGGATTCAGCATTATTTAGAAAACAGATATCAAATAACCAAATTTAACAATTCAACATCGGATCCGGAATTGAACAATATTGGTGTTCCACAAGGTAGTGTTCTTGGGCCCGTACTTTTCATATTATATATAAATGACTTGGGCGATGTACTAGAGAATTGTAAAATCCATCTTTTTGCTGATGACACCCTCATTTACTATTACGGATATAATTTTGTTGAAGTTGTAGAAACAGTCAATTCAGAATTAAAAAAATATCTGATATATTTAAGATCAATAAACTAAAAATAAATGAATCCAAATCAAAATTTATGTTCATTGGTGGTCCTATTTTGCGTGCTAAATTTTTAAACCTTAATTTGAGTGTTAAGATAAATGATCAGGACCTGGAGAGTGTACATGAAATAAAATATTTAGGTTTTATGATGGACCATGAACTGAAATTTAATATTTTCTGTATGTTCCTTGTGGTATATTATTCATTATTTTTTTTAATTTCTTGGGAAATTAAACCACAATATTTTTAAAGTCTTTATTTCAACGTTTCGGTAGCGTTCCAGCTACCGTTGTCTAGAAAAATAAGTGAAAATTGATTTTTATCCCTAACTGACACAACGGAAAAAATTTGACAACTAGACAATCAAAAAAATTTTAAAGTTTAAGACTGCAAAATTTTGTTATGAAATTTTTATTAAGGTCCATTCATAGTAGATCATGTCTCCGGTAAAATGTTAAATGAAATATTTCATTTTATGACATTCCAACGATATGATAGTCTACTAGAAATGGAATCCAGTGAAGTGCACGTTCCAGGAACGGTTTTTTTATTGGGATAGCGCGTTTTTTTCGCTTATATTGGAAATGTTGTTAATAAAACGTGTTTCTTGATACTTTTTTTGTGTATGAATATTTAAGTTTTCAAAATATGTATATTCAGTTTTGTGATTTTGTTTATTGAAATGTGTATCGATTAACAACTATTCACATTATAAATCATAAGAAAACCTGGATAAAAACTTATGATGCTATCCTGGTAAATAATAGTCACATAGATTACATATGTAGGAAAATTGGAAAAAAAGTTGGTTTCTTAAGAAGAATCTCACCATTTTTATCAATGCATGCTAAGCTTATGGTTTACAATACATTAATTCTACCACATTTTTATTACTGTTGTTCGCTAATTTATACAGGCTGTTCTAATAAAGCTAGTTATGAACGATTACAAATTATTCAAAACAAGGCGATGAAAGTAATTCTGGGATGCAATAGGTATACTAGTGAAGAGTTGATGACAAATTGTTTAAATTGGTTAAAAAATTGGGGAGTTTCTTTCTTTATCTCAATGCCATGGGATAATCTACCGAGCAAAAATTAACAGGAAGTTACAATCTTGAGATAAGACCCGATACAACATCACACCGCAAAAACTTACTTTATTAGTTATAAATGTGAAAAACCGAAGCTACAGCCTTGAGGAAGTTTTTATCTACAATACCCGATTACTGTTATTACATATGTATTTTGACTCACTTTTATGTACTGTGGTAGGTTATTAAATTTTACAACACCTTTGTGTATTTTCTCGAGAGAAAAACAAAAATCCCAATGCGTCTCTGCAACTAGAAGCAAAAACAAATTAAAATTTATGGTCATAATCGCATGTTAATCGACGGGATGTGGTTTATAAATTTAATTTTCAAGATAAACAGATTAAGGTACTTTTTTGTGGAGACATTCCCTATGTTCCATTTTATATAACAGTTGTAGCAAAGTTAAAACATTTGTACCTATTCAAGATGGTACTACGAGCAGTTTATTTGCTGTTTGTTATCATTTGTATTCTGCAAAGTGTAAATTTAGAATTGACAGGTAGGATTTAATATTATATTAATATATTTTTCAACCACTGATAATGGTTTTAAATATTTTTTTTGAAAAAAACAGTTTTTACAAAAATCAAAGCCCAGTCCTTTTCATTACATTGAATATAGATTACTAATAAAGGCCCATTTACATTTGTCACTTTTGATGATCATCTTGGAGGAATCATCGAAAGTGACAAGTGTAAATTGCCTTTCATTGTGATTTCATCCAAAGTGTACACTTAAGATGAAGGATGAAATATTTCGACCCCCGACCTACTTTTGATGAAAGAGTCGTTCCTCGAAGCGATGATTCATCGAGAGTGAGGGAACAATGACAAATGTAAACACTTTGTTTATTACGTTTGTTCACTTCACAAACACCAGTTGATTGTTTTGGGTTTTGGTAGTTTTATTTGATTTAAATATTGTGCATACCTATCATCGTGGTAATGTCATTCAAGTGGCAAGATAAACACATGGAACTATTTCTAGAAACTTACCAGCGGTATGAGTGCTTGTGGAATAATAAATGCAGTGATTACAGCAAAACTAACCTACGGGAAAAAGCGTACTCCTCAATGCTGGCCGATTTAAATTTGCCTGGATTAACTGTACTCGACATCAAGGCAAAAATAAAAACTATTAGAACACGTTATGGGGCAGAACTTTGCAAGATAAAAAAATTCAGAAAGAAGTGGAGCTAGTGCTGATGACGTTTATGAGCCCAGACTATTCTGGTTTAAACTTGCAGACGTTTTATTTTAGGGCTTAAAGCTTCTCGGAACCAAGTATCTTTTTTTCTTATCAACGGAGTTACTTTGTCTAGAAGATATGCGAATTGCTCCTCGTTCATTCTTAAATGATTTCTATACACCTCAGGATTTTCCTCTGCCCATTCTCTTAACAGGGTTGACGAAGCTCCCAGATTTGTCCTCCTTGAAACCCATGGCTTCACCCACCAACGTCTTTGAACACGTTTACGTGATATAATAGCATTCAATTCATGCAGCAGTCCACGTGAAATTAAGGCAATGCCTCTGCGTATAATTTTTTGATTTCTTCTTGAACGGGACATCACTTTTCACAGACACGAACACTGTGCACGAGGTGAAACCAGCAAACTGTAGAAAATATGTAAACGAGGATGATCACCCTGGATGATTTCACTCTGAGTGATTCACTTTGGATGTACCTCAAAAGTGATATAATGTAAACCCCACTTTACATATACTGATATACTGCATACTTACACCAAACACACACACATACATATACTGCAGTTTGGTAATAGGGCTGTTGAATATTTTAGAAAAATATTTTAAAATGTGCATTTTTACCTAATACAGCCGCAAATATTTTTCATAACTTTTATTGACCATCCATTATTCACATGTGGTTTGAATCCAAAAACTATTCAATAAAATTTAAATATTTTTTTATCTCCAACTGTCATGTAACGAGTACGATTTGAAAAAAATGTTTAGTGTCAAATGACGTATATTACCGCACTAGTGCGTTTTTGATTACATTACCGCACTAGTGCGGTAATGAGAATCTAGAGACATATTAATACCAGAATTAAATATTTAAAATAACACTGGAAGCTGCATTTTCAGTTTCCGAAAGGAGATTGTCTTCGCTTGAACTCGTTTTTATAGATTTTTGTTCATTCAAATTTGAAAATTTGATGACATAACTAATTTATTTTATTTCCACATCCTTGTTTGTCTTTGATGATACGGTCACAAAATATGATACACAGTACCTTATGTTTTTAGTCAATATTATTAAAAATACGTTGGATTGGAATTTTTTTTTTAATTTTATAATATAGGTACTGTTGATAATACTAATAAACAGTTGTAGATAAAATTTTGTACGTTACACGTGTAATAGGAATTATTAATGCACTTATGTGATTACACGACTCGGCTTACGGCCTCGTCTTGCAAATTTCACATATGTGCGTTAATAATGTCCATATCCCACTAATTACGTAAATAACTATTATCTACCTATTATTATTTATTATAATTTCTGTTTAAACTTGTCACATGACAGCTTTGACGTCATAATATGTTCCCAAAGATAAAAATGCTGTTGATAAGAATTTTTTCGTAATATAATAAGCTATTGCTTCTCTGTATCTGTAAGAATTTGAAGGGTGGGTGGCCCCACAGCACTTGGGCCACAATTGGTCCATTGTTCATCCTTCTGAGGTTCAGACTTCCTTCTAGATCGTCATCCAGCATTCTTGTTTGAAGCTGGCTTGTGTTAGCCTGTACCCGCCAATATAGAAAACCTAAGCTGAGAGAGTGTAGTACATTCACAAAGAATATGTTCGACAGTCTCATCATCCTGTTCACATCCTCTACAAAGTGAAGTGTCAGACAGACCCAGTCTGTAGAGGTGTTTTCGTAGGTGGCAGTGACCGGTCAGAATACCCGTCGATGTCCGAAGGTTCTGTCTGTTCATAGTCACGTATTTTTTGGTTACCTTGCTGTCCGGATACTGCAGCAGTTCCTTGGCAAGCATGCAACCTTCTGTATCGTCCCATCTACTCTAAAACTTTTCAAGAGTGTTTTTCTTTATTAGGTCAATCATAGCCGACGCCGACAGATCAATGAAAGTGCCAGGCTCCAAGAGTTTTTGGGAGGCTGCTTTCCTGGCTAGTGAGTGGGAAATGTGGTTACCTTTCGATTTACTGTGTGGCCCTTGATCCAGCCTAGAGTGACTTTGTTATTGCTAAATGCTTCGATCTGGGACAGGTGACACTCCAGTACTAGGCCTGATGTGATAATACGTGGTCTGCTCAGGGCTAGTAGTGCTTGTCTACTATCTGTAAGGATATGAATTTTATTATCTGTGGTGTTTCTTTTGGAAATCTCATTTCGGCGATGTATATAGCAGTGAGCTCTGTTTGAGCAACGCTGACATTACAGACCATTGCCCATTTAATGTTTAGTTTCAGCGGACTGGAGTAAATTCTACATCCTGAGCCTATATTGGTTTTAGAGCCATCCGTGAAGATGCGAATTGCGCCTTCTTCTGCCGATGCAATGATAAGTCTTGTCATAACATTATTTCATAAAAGAAATAACTGGAATAATCAAAAGTAAAAAACAGCCCTTATCCCTCTCGGTTGCAAATGTTTAGTTTTTCACACAGTCATTCATACATAACAAACAACAAACAAACAATTCACTTTCAATCACATTATCAATCAAACCAATCTTGTCTGGTATGTAAATATCATCAGTTACTCTAGGAAAATCACCAGAATGTGATTCATCTAATGTCATAAGCTCGCCTTTTCCTCATTGAATCGGTTCATTTTGAATTAACTTGGCACAATTCCGCACGCTCAAAAATTCGCCTCGCTCATTCTGCAAACCTTCACATGCGTGCCTTAATAACAATTATATCATAAATAACTATTATGGTGTGTCTTTCTCGCGTTTCTATATTTGTCTTCAAAATCCATTTTCGCACAAACATTCAATATATGAATAATACTAAGATCTACAAATTAATTCAATATTGATAAATTTTCAGGTAAACTATGTGATGGAAAACCATATGGTACTCTGCTTCCGTGTCCAACAGACTGTAATCAATACATTGTTTGTCTGGGCGATACATATACAATAATGAACTGCCCTTCTAATTTGGTATTTAATCCGCAAAGCGAGAATTGCGATTATGGTAAAAACGTAACACCTCCAAATAACTACTGCGAATTTCCTGATCAATATTATATGGATAGACATTACTGCGATTGTAATAAATTCATTATTTGTAATTTTGGAATACCAGTTGAAGTTGATTGCGACGAACATAACTTACCCGACTATTGCGGAGTTAATTGTACCTAATTAATTATCGATTAAAGTAATATAAATTGTAACGTCTGTTTTTATTTTAATTCATTCACTGTACACTCCGATTCACATAAGAAGAAGCCACATGAAGTTGCAGTCGTATACAAGAACTTGTTATCAAAACCAGCGCCAAAGTGTTCAGTTAGCAGCTAGATTCTTCCTGTATAGTGAGCCGCAGGTAGCGAGGACAATAGAACACTGATACCAAACATGTCAGCAAAATTGTAAATAATAAACTCTTATTGTCATGTACCAACGCTGAAAGTTTTTATAAACATCGTGATGAGATAATTGCGTATGTGAATAAATATGAGCCACTAATTCTCTGCCTAACAGAATGTCTGAATTATGTATTAATGGGTATGAAATCTCAAGATGTGACTCAAGCAGTCGGCATACAGGGGGAGTGCTAATTTTTACAAAAACGGGTTATCGAATCTCTAATATTAAAACAGTTGTTGTGGATATGAATTTTTGGCTTCTATTGGCTTCTATTAGATATTAATATAAATTATATTCCTTATGGAATAGCTGATGTTTTCTCAAATAATATACTATCGGCAATGGACTCGGTAGCTCCTAGTAGAACTGTTAATATTAAAAATAAGGGTAATGCATGGTGTAATACGGATTGTTATAATGCTATTAAAGATAAGAACATAGCATATGAAAGATTTTCATTAACTAATGCAGTAGAAGATTGGAATTGTTATAAAGAAAAGAGAAATTCATGTGTCAAAATATTGAAAAATTCAAAAATACGGTATTACGAGAGAAATATGGATATGAATAAAGGCAATTCAAAACTAATGTGGAAGCACCTAAAAACAATTGTCGGAACGAAAACTAGTAGGACTGAGATTGACAGTATAGACTGTAATGGAATCGTTTACAATGATGACTTGGCCAATGTTTTAAATCAATATTATATAAATAGTATTTACGATATTGTGGGTAATATAGCAGTTCCTGATTCCGATACCAATGTTATTTTGTAAACGGTTCCTTTGAATAGTTCAAAAATTGAATATTTCGAATTAATTAACATTGGACAGCTACTGGGAATAATAAAATCCCAAAAAAAGAAAAACAGTACAGATTAATTAGGCCTTGATATTATTGAAAATTTGTTTCACGTGATAGGCATATCCTTTGCTTAATATGATAAATTTAAGTTTGGAAAAGGGCATAGTTCCTCAAAGATTTAAAACTTCCACTATAGTTCCTATTCCCAAAGTATTAAATACAAACAAAGCTGATCAGTTAAGGCCAATCAATATGCTATCTTTTTGTGAGAAATTACTAGAACTAGTAGTGTATGATCAAGTGAGTAAATTCATTTCTGTAATAAGATATTAGGTACACAGTTATCAATCTGGGTTTCGTAATTCGCATTCTTGTGAGACAGCACTCCAACTGATTATATCTGACATAAAAAATATTCTAGATAAGCCGGGAGTAGGAATTTGTTCAGTTTTTATTGATCTCAGAAGAGCTTTTGAAACGATAGATCGTGATATATTATTGTTGAAATTGAGAAAATATGGCTTCAATGGGGTAGTTTATTCTTGGATTCAGCATTATTTAGAAAACAGATATCAAATAACCAAATTTAACAATTCAACATCGGATCCGGAATTGAACAATATTGGTGTTCCACAAGGTAGTGTTCTTGGGCCCGTACTTTTCATATTATATATAAATGACTTGGGCGATGTACTAGAGAATTGTAAAATCCATCTTTTTGCTGATGACACCCTCATTTACTATTACGGATATAGGTAATTTTGTTGAAGTTGTAGAAACAGTCAATTCGGAATTAAAAAAAAATATCTGACATATTTAAGATCAATAAACTAAAAATAAATGAATCCAAATCAAAATTTATGTTCATTGGTGGTCCTATTTTGCGTGCTAAATTTTTAAACCTTAATTTGAGTGTTAAGATAAATGATCAGGACCTGGAGAGTGTACATGAAATAAAATATTTAGGTTTTATGATGGACCATGAACTGAAATTTAATAGTAAAATAGATTACATATATGTAAAAAAATTGAAAAAAATTGTTGGTTAGGTTGGTTTCTTAAGAAGAATCTCACCATTTCTATCAATGCATGCTAAGCTTATGGTTTACAATACATTAATTGTACCACATTTTTATTACTGTTGTTCGCTAATTTATACAGGTTGTTCTAATAAAGCTAGTTATGAACGATTACAAATTATTCAAAACAAGGTGATGAGAGTATTTCTGGGATGCAATAGGTATACTAGTGAAGAGTTGATGACAAATTGTTTAAATTGGTTAAAAATTGTGAAGTTTCGGTATGTACAAACAATGATTTTCATCTTCAAAATTATCAATAATCTCTTACCGCAATATTTACATAATAAACTAGTGCCAATCTCAGCAGCATACAGACTGAAATGCAGCAAGGAATGGGAAAGAGGTGAAAGTGGGCACAGAACCATTCAAAATTTTTTGAGGGGATCAGTTTTCGATGCACCTCAGGATAGAATAACCAGGATTCTCCAGTATGGGCAGCGATATAAAACACGAATACCAAGCAGGGAGGAATGGGAGGAAAAACAGAGCCCCGAACACGGGGAAATCTGGTTCACAGATGGCTCCAAAACCGGAGAAGGAACCGGTTTCGGAATCAGTGCACCGAGGCGAAGGGATGATGTGGCCTGTCGCCTAAGACCGGAAAACACCGTCTTTCAAGCAGAAATGGCTGCGGTAGAGGCGTGTTCTAGGCAATTGGTAAGGGCAGAAGTCCAAAGCAGATGCATTTGCATATGTACGGACAGCCAGGCCTCCATTATGGCTCTGGAAAACCCATGCACAAAGTCAAAGCTCGTTCAGGAGACAAAAAACGCACTGAATGAGCTAGCCAGTTTCAACAAGGTCGTTATTACCTGGATACCGGGACACTCGGGTTATAGAGGTAATGAAAGAGCCGATAAACTTGCTAAGCAAGGAGCCAAGTCGGGAGAGCATCCAGAAAGGGAGGTAGGAATACCGTACCGAGAAGGATGCAATACCATAACGAAGGAGATAATTGGAAAGAGATGGGAAGCCTTGAAGGAATCCTTGGGTCACAGATGGTGTAAAGAACTGACGGGAGATTCCATCTCCAGTTGGGCCAAATCAATCATTAAAATTGGTAAACGCAAGGCAAGAGATGTTCTGGGTATACTCACCGGACATTGCGAGCTGCGATGTTACACACACAAAACACAGGGACATAGCAACTTGTGTAGATGATGTGGAGAGGAGGAAGAGACCCCGTGTCATTTCCTATGCAAGTGCCCCAACCTAATGGTACATAGACATAGATGGTTGGGAGCAGCGATCCTGGACTCAGAGTTATTCAAAGAGGCTAGCATTGACAACATACTTGCATTTTGCAAGAGTGTTGGCTTTAGTGCACATCTCTCTGAAGCAGCCTAAGCATAGCTTAAGTACGAATCGGGGGGAAAGGGATACAATGGCGAAAGCTAAGTGTCCCTGAGCATTGCACCCCGAATCACTTTTAATAATAATAATTAATAAATAGTGCCAATCTCACAGATACATGATAAAAGCACAAGATCAGCAAATTCAATCAATTTTCATTTCATTTTCAACCATTACCGGAAGTTCAATGAAAAATTTATTCCACAAAGGTGTTGTACAATTTAATAACCTACCACAGTACATAAAAGTAAGTCAAAATGTAAAAATATTTAAAAAATTATTGATTATATTCATCAACAGTAATCATATAGAAATCTAGTGGTTCATATTTATATTCATATTTAAAATCATATTTATTTCTAATGATATACATTTCTTATAATATTTTATATTTTCTATCTTAATTTCATATGTAATTGCTTATACAGTACATTTTATGCTTTTTATATTTTATGTTGTGCATGTTTTAATTAATAGTTTACTAGCATTATACTTTGAATTATTTTAGGGTCACTTTATAGATATTTTTGTTTATTCATGGTACAGTTACTTTGTTCACTTGTTTATACTATTTTATTTATATTATACTTATTGTATATTTTTATTTATATATGTTATCTATGATAAATAAAGCAATTAATTATTATTATCACCTTTCGGAAATAAATAAGTGTTTTTGAGTTCTTATGTTTTTTATATGGAATTATCAATTTCTTACCTTAAAGATACTAGAAATTTGAGCTGACTATATTTTTTTATACAATTTTTTGGTTTAAAACTGATTTTGGATATGCTATGTCGAGACGATTTTTGAAATTTTGTGTAACTTTATCGGCTTCATATAACTGCGAATCAATTTATTATTATGGGTGATTTTTTATCTGATATAAAACAAATGGGAATTGATGAAAAAGCTAGAGAGTAGACAGAAAACACAAAATATTACTTGGCATAATTTTATTACTTTCATTGTGCGAAACACATTAATCTTGGATGAACTTGAATCAGAATTGATTCAAAAAATCTCATGTGGAAACAATACCACAGCCAGCATTTTCCGGCCAATCACAGACATTGAGTTCGGGATTGTAATGAAGACCTACTGGGCAATTATGTTCGAATGCATCTCCGTTGGAACATTGGCAGAATTTGGTGCAGTCGGAAACTGGGAAGTATACGGAATCATCACCATCGACTGAAGGACAAACTGAAAAAATACGCATGTTAATGAAAATACAAATTTTCATCAAAGATTGAAATACCGATATTCTCCTCAACACAAATGTTGGGCGTGTCTGTTGAAGTTTCATTGTCAGGACAAGGCTTTTGCGTGGTAGTGGTAGATGTAGGTGTAGTTGTTGCTTTTGTTGATGTAGTTGTTGCTTTTGTTGTTGTAGTTGTTGAATTGGTAGATCCACCAGTACATCCTGCATTTTCCGGCCAATCACAGACATTCAGTTCGGGATTGAAATGAAGACCTACTGGGCAATTATGTTCGTATGCATCTCCGTTGGAACATTGGCAGAATTTGGTGCAGTCGGAAACTGGGAAGTACACGGAATCATCACCATCGACTGAAGGACAAACTGAAAAAATACACATGTTAATGAAAATGCAAATTTCCATCAAAGATTGAAATACCGATATTCTCCTCAAAACAAATGTTGGGCGTGTCTGTTGAAGTTTCATTGTCAGGACAAGGCTTTTGCGTGGTAGTGGTAGATGTAGGTGTAGTTGTTGCTTTTGTTGTTGTAGTTGTTGAATTGGTAGATCCACCAGTACATCCTGCATTTTCCGGCCAATCACAGACATTCAGTTCGGGATTGAAATGAAGACCTACTGGGCAATTATGTTCGTATGCATCTCCGTTGGAACATTGGCAGAATTTGGTGCAGTCGGAAACTGGGAAGTACACGGAATCATCACCATCGACTGAAGGACAAACTGAAAAAATACACATGTTAATGAAAATGCAAATTTCCATCAAAGATTGAAATACCGATTTTCTCCTCAACACAAATGTTGGGCGTGTCTGTTGAAGTTTCATTGTCAGGACAAGGCTTTTGCGTGGTAGTGGTAGATGTTGATGTAGTTGTTGCTTTTGTTGAAGTAGTTGTTGCTTTTGTTGTTGTAGTTGTTGAATTGGTAGATCCACCAGTACATCCTGCATTTTCCGGCCAATCACAGACATTCAGTTCGGAATTGAAATGAAGACCTACTGGGCAATTATGTTCGTATGCATCTCCGTTTGAGCATTGGCAGAATTTGGTGCAGTCGGAAACTGGGAAGTATACGGAATCATCACCATCGACTGAAGGACAAACTGAAAAAATACACATGTTAATGAAAATACAAATTTCCATAAAAGATTGAAATACCGATATTCTCCTCAACACAAATGTTGGGCGTGTCTGTTGAAGTTTCATTGTCAGGACAAGGCTTTTGCGTGGTAGTGGTTGATGTTGTTGCTTTTGTTGTTGTAGTTGTTGATTTTGTTGATGTAGTTGTTGCTTTTGTTGATGTAGTTGTTGGTTTTGTTGTTGTAGTTGTTGAATTGGTAGATCCACCAGTACATCCTGCATTTTCCGGCCAATCACAGACATTCAGTTCGGGATTGAAATGAAGACCTACTGGGCAATTATGTTCGTATGCATCTCCGTTGGAACATTGGCAGAATTTGGTGCAGTCGGAAACTGGGAAGTACACGGAATCATCACCATCGACTGAAGGACAAACTGAAAAAATACACATGTTAATGAAAATGCAAATTTCCATCAAAGATTGAAATACCGATATTCTCCTCAACACAAATGTTGGGCGTGTCTGTTGAAGTTTCATTGTCAGGACAAGGCTTTTGCGTGGTAGTGGTAGATGTTGGTGTGGTTCTTGTTTTTGTTGATGTAGTTGTTGCTTTTGTTGTTGTAGTTGTTGAATTGGTAGATCCACCAGTACATCCTGCATTTTCCGGCCAATCACAGACATTCAGTTCGGGATTGAAATGAAGACCTACTGGGCAATTATGTTCGTATGCATCTCCGTTGGAACATTGGCAGAATTTGGTGCAGTCGGAAACTGGGAAGTACACGGAATCATCACCATCGACTGAAGGACAAACTGAAAAAATACACATGTTAATGAAAATGCAAATTTCCATCAAAGATTGAAATACCGATATTCTCCTCAACACAAATGTTGGGCGTGTCTGTTGAAGTTTCATTGTCAGGACAAGGCTTTTGCGTGGTAGTGGTAGATGTTGGTGTGGTTCTTGTTTTTGTTGATGTAGTTGTTGCTTTTGTTGTTGTAGTTGTTGAATTGGTAGATCCACCAGTACATCCTGCATTTTCCGGCCAATCACAGACATTCAGTTCGGGATTGAAATGAAGACCTACTGGGCAATTATGTTCGTATGCATCTCCGTTGGAACATTGGCAGAATTTGGTGCAGTCGGAAACTGGGAAGTACACGGAATCATCACCATCGACTGAAGGACAAACTGAAAAAATACACATGTTAATGAAAATGCAAATTTCCATCAAAGATTGAAATACCGATATTCTCCTCAACACAAATGTTGGGCGTGTCTGTTGAAGTTTCATTGTCAGGACAAGGCTTTTGCGTGGTGGTGGTAGATGTTGGTGTGGTTCTTGTTTTTGTTGTTGTAGTTGTTGATTTTGTTGATGTAGTTGTTGCTTTTGTTGTTGTAGTTGTTGAATTGGTAGATCCACCAGTACATCCTGCATTTTCTGGCCAATCGCAGACATTGAGTTCAGGATTGAAATGAAGACCTTCTGGGCAATTATGTTCGTATGCATCTCCGTTGGAACATTGGCAGAATTTGGTGCAGTCAGAAACTGGGAAGTATACGGAATCATCACCATCGACTGAAGGACAAACTGAAAAAATACACATGTTAATGAAAATGCAAATTCCCATCAAAGATTGAAATACCGATTTTCTCCTCAACACAAATGTTGGGCGTGTCTGTTGAAGTTTCATTGTCAGGACAAGGCTTTTGCGTGGTAGTGGTAGATGTTGATGTAGTTGTTGCTTTTGTTGTTGTAGTTGTTGCTTTTGTTGTTGTAGTTGTTGAATTGGTAGATCCACCAGTACATCCTGCATTTTCCGGCCAATCACAGACATTCAGTTCGGAATTGAAATTAAGACCTACTGGGCAATTATGTTCGTATGCATCTCCGTTTGAGCATTGGCAGAATTTGGTGCAGTCGGAAACTGGGAAGTATACGGAATCATCACCATCGACTGAAGGACAAACTGAAAAAATACACATGTTAATGAAAATGCAAATTTCCATCAAAGATTGAAATACCGATATTCTCCTCAACACAAATGTTGGGCGTGTCTGTTGAAGTTTCATTGTCAGGACAAGGCTTTTGCGTGGTAGTGGTTGATGTTGTTGTGGTTGTTGCTTTTGTTGTTGTAGTTGTTGATTTTGTTGATGTAGTTGTTGCTTTTGTTGATGTAGTTGTTGGTTTTGTTGTTGTAGTTGTTGAATTGGTAGATCCACCAGTACATCCTGCATTTTCCGGCCAATCACAGACATTCAGTTCGGGATTGAAATGAAGACCTACTGGGCAATTATGTTCGTATGCATCTCCGTTGGAACATTGGCAGAATTTGGTGCAGTCAGAAACTGGGAAGTATACGGAATCATCACCATCGACTGAAGGACAAACTGAAAAAATACACATGTTAATGAAAATGCAAATTCCCATCAAAGATTGAAATACCGATATTCTCCTCAACACAAATGTTGGGCGTGTCTGTTGAAGTTTCATTGTCAGGACAAGGCTTTTGCGTGGTAGTGGTAGATGTAGGTGTAGTTGTTGCTTTTGTTGATGTAGTTGTTGCTTTTGATGAAGTAGTTGTTGCTTTTGTTGTTGTAGTTGTTGAATTGGTAGATCCACCAGTACATCCTGCATTTTCTGGCCAATCGCAGACATTGAGTTCAGGATTGAAATGAAGACCTCCTGGGCAATTATGTTCGTATGCATCTCCGTTGGAACATTGGCAGAATTTGGTGCAGTCGGAAACTGGGAAGTATACGGAATCATCACCATCGACTGAAGGACAAACTGAAAAAATATGCATGGTAATAAAAATCCAAATTTTCATCAAAGATTGAAATACCAATATTCTCCTCAACACAAATGTTGGGCGTGTCTGTTGAAGTTTCATCGTCAGGACAAGGCTTCTTCGTGGAAGTGGTGGATGTAGGTGTAGTTGTTGCTTTTGTTGGAGTAGTTGTTGCTTTTGATGAAGTAGTTGTTGCTTTTGTTGTTGTAGTTGTTGAATTGGTAGATCCACCAGTACATCCTGCATTTTCTGGCCAATCGCACACATTGAGTACAGGATTGAAATGAAGACCTTCTGGACAATTATGTTCGTATGCATCTCCGTTGGAACATTGGCAGAATTTGGTGCAGTCGGAAACTGGGAAGTACACGGAATCATCACCATCGACTGAAGGACAAACTGAAAAAATACACATGTTAATGAAAATGCAAATTTCCATCAAAGATTGAAATACCGATATTCTCCTCAACACAAATGTTGGGCGTGTCTGTTGAAGTTTCATCGTCAGGACAAGGCTTCTTCGTGGAAGTGGTAGATGTAGGTGTAGTTGTTGCTTTTGTTGATGTAGTTGCTGCTTTTGTTGTTGTAGTTGTTGCTTTTGTTGTTGTAGTTGTTGAATTGGTAGATCCACCAGTACATCCTGCATTTTCTGGCCAATCGCAGACATTGAGTTCAGGATTGAAATGAAGACCTCCTGGGCAATTATGTTCGTATGCAGCTCCGTTGGAACATTGGCAGAATTTGGTGCAGTCGGAAACTGGGAAGTACACGGAATCATCACCATCGACTGAAGGACAAACTGAAAAAATATGCATGGTAATAAAAATCCAAATTTCCATCAAAGATTTGAATACCAATATTCTCCTCAACACAAATGTTGGGCGTGTCTGTTGAAGTTTCATCGTCAGGACAAGGCTTCTTCGTGGAAGTGGTAGATGTAGGTGTAGTTGTTGCTTTTGTTGAAGTAGTTGTTGCTTTTGTTGATGTAGTTGTTGCTTTTGTTGATGTAGTTGTTGCTTTTGTTGTTGTAGTTGTTGAATTGGTAGATCCACCAGTACATCCTGCATTTTCTGGCCAATCGCACACATTGAGTACAGGATTGAAATGAAGACCTTCTGGACAATTATGTTCGTATGCATCTCCGTTGGAACATTGGCAGAATTTGGTGCAGTCGGAAACTGGGAAGTACACGGAATCATCACCATCGACTGAAGGACAAACTGAAAAAAAATGCATGGTAATAAAAATCCAAATTTCCATCAAAGATTTGAATACCAATATTCTCCTCAACACAAATGTTGGGCGTGTCTGTTGAAGTTTCATCGTCAGGACAAGGCTTCTTCGTGGAAGTGGTATATGTAGGTGTAGTTGTTGCTTTTGTTGAAGTAGTTGTTGCTTTTGTTGATGTAGTTGTTGCTTTTGTTGATGTAGTTGTTGCTTTTGTTGTTGTAGTTGTTGAATTGGTAGATCCACCAGTACATCCTGCATTTTCTGGCCAATCGCACACATTGAGTACAGGATTGAAATGAAGACCTTCTGGACAATTATGTTCGTATGCATCTCCGTTGGAACATTGGCAGAATTTGGTGCAGTCGGAAACTGGGAAGTATACGGAATCATCACCATCGACTGAAGGACAAACTGGAAAAATACGCATGTTAATAAAAATCCAAATTTCCATCAAAGATTTGAATACCAATATTCTCCTCAACACAAATGTTGGGCGTGTCTGTTGAAGTTTCATCGTCAGGACAAGGCTTCTTCGTGGAAGTGGTAGATGTAGGTGTAGTTGTTGCTTTTGTTGATGTAGTTGCTGCTTTTGTTGTTGTAGTTGTTGCTTTTGTTGTTGTAGTTGTTGAATTGGTAGATCCACCAGTACATCCTGCATTTTCTGGCCAATCGCAGACATTGAGTTCAGGATTGAAATGAAGACCTCCTGGGCAATTATGTTCGTATGCATCTCCGTTGGAACATTGGCAGAATTTGGTGCAGTCAGAAACTGGGAAGTATACGGAATCATCACCATCGACTGAAGGACAAACTGAAAAAATACACATGTTAATGAAAATGCAAATTCCCATCAAAGATTGAAATACCGATATTCTCCTCAACACAAATGTTGGGCGTGTCTGTTGAAGTTTCATTGTCAGGACAAGGCTTTTGCGTGGTAGTGGTAGATGTAGGTGTAGTTGTTGCTTTTGTTGATGTAGTTGTTGCTTTTGATGAAGTAGTTGTTGCTTTTGTTGTTGTAGTTGTTGAATTGGTAGATCCACCAGTACATCCTGCATTTTCTGGCCAATCGCAGACATTGAGTTCAGGATTGAAATGAAGACCTCCTGGGCAATTATGTTCGTATGCATCTCCGTTGGAACATTGGCAGAATTTGGTGCAGTCGGAAACTGGGAAGTATACGGAATCATCACCATCGACTGAAGGACAAACTGAAAAAATATGCATGGTAATAAAAATCCAAATTTTCATCAAAGATTGAAATACCAATATTCTCCTCAACACAAATGTTGGGCGTGTCTGTTGAAGTTTCATCGTCAGGACAAGGCTTCTTCGTGGAAGTGGTGGATGTAGGTGTAGTTGTTGCTTTTGTTGGAGTAGTTGTTGCTTTTGATGAAGTAGTTGTTGCTTTTGTTGTTGTAGTTGTTGAATTGGTAGATCCACCAGTACATCCTGCATTTTCTGGCCAATCGCACACATTGAGTACAGGATTGAAATGAAGACCTTCTGGACAATTATGTTCGTATGCATCTCCGTTGGAACATTGGCAGAATTTGGTGCAGTCGGAAACTGGGAAGTACACGGAATCATCACCATCGACTGAAGGACAAACTGAAAAAATACACATGTTAATGAAAATGCAAATTTCCATCAAAGATTGAAATACCGATATTCTCCTCAACACAAATGTTGGGCGTGTCTGTTGAAGTTTCATTGTCAGGACAAGGCTTTTGCGTGGTAGTGGTAGATGTAGGTGTAGTTGTTGCTTTTGTCGAAGTAGTTGTTGCTTTTGTTGATGTAGTTGTTGCTTTTGTTGTTGTCGTTGTTGCTTTTGTTGTTGTAGTTGTTGAATTGGTAGATCCACCAGTACATCCTGCATTTTCTGGCCAATCGCACACATTGAGTACAGGATTGAAATGAAGACCTTCTGGACAATTATGTTCGTATGCATCTCCGTTGGAACATTGGCAGAATTTGGTGCAGTCGGAAACTGGGAAGTATACGGAATCATCACCATCGACTGAAGGACAAACTGGAAAAATACGCATGTTAATAAAAATCCAAATTTCCATCAAAGATTTGAATACCAATATTCTCCTCAACACAAATGTTGGGCGTGTCTGTTGAAGTTTCATCGTCAGGACAAGGCTTCTTCGTGGAAGTGGTAGATGTAGGTGTAGTTGTTGCTTTTGTTGATGTAGTTGCTGCTTTTGTTGTTGTAGTTGTTGCTTTTGTTGTTGTAGTTGTTGAATTGGTAGATCCACCAGTACATCCTGCATTTTCTGGCCAATCGCAGACATTGAGTTCAGGATTGAAATGAAGACCTCCTGGGCAATTATGTTCGTATGCAGCTCCGTTGGAACATTGGCAGAATTTGGTGCAGTCGGAAACTGGGAAGTACACGGAATCATCACCATCGACTGAAGGACAAACTGAAAAAATATGCATGGTAATAAAAATCCAAATTTCCATCAAAGATTTGAATACCAATATTCTCCTCAACACAAATGTTGGGCGTGTCTGTTGAAGTTTCATCGTCAGGACAAGGCTTCTTCGTGGAAGTGGTAGATGTAGGTGTAGTTGTTGCTTTTGTTGAAGTAGTTGTTGCTTTTGTTGATGTAGTTGTTGCTTTTGTTGATGTAGTTGTTGCTTTTGTTGTTGTAGTTGTTGAATTGGTAGATCCACCAGTACATCCTGCATTTTCTGGCCAATCGCACACATTGAGTACAGGATTGAAATGAAGACCTTCTGGACAATTATGTTCGTATGCATCTCCGTTGGAACATTGGCAGAATTTGGTGCAGTCGGAAACTGGGAAGTACACGGAATCATCACCATCGACTGAAGGACAAACTGAAAAAAAATGCATGGTAATAAAAATCCAAATTTCCATCAAAGATTTGAATACCAATATTCTCCTTAACACAAATGTTGGGCGTGTCTGTTGTAGTTTCATCGTCAGGACAAGGCTTCTTCGTGGAGGTGGTAGATGTAGGTGTAGTTGTTGCTTTTGTTGATGTAGTTGCTGCTTTTGTTGATGTAGTTGTTGCTTTTGTTGTTGTAGTTGTTGAATTGGTAGATCCACCAGTACATCCTGCATTTTCTGGCCAATCGCACACATTGAGTACAGGATTGAAATGAAGACCTTCTGGACAATTATGTTCGTATGCATCTCCGTTGGAACATTGGCAGAATTTGGTGCAGTCGGAAACTGGGAAGTACACGGAATCATCACCATCGACTGAAGGACAAACTGAAAAAATATGCATGGTAATAAAAATCCAAATTTCCATCAAAGATTTGAATACCAATATTCTCCTCAACACAAATGTTGGGCGTGTCTGTTGAAGTTTCATCGTCAGGACAAGGCATCTTCGTGGAAGTGGTAGATGTAGGTGTAGTTGTTGCTTTTGTCGAAGTAGTTGTTGCTTTTGTTGATGTAGTTGTTGCTTTTGTTGTTGTAGTTGTTGCTTTTGTTGTTGTAGTTGTTGAATTGGTAGATCCACCAGTACATCCTGCATTTTCTGGCCAATCGCACACATTGAGTACAGGATTGAAATGAAGACCTTCTGGACAATTATGTTCGTATGCATCTCCGTTGGAACATTGGCAGAATTTGGTGCAGTCAGAAACTGGGAAGTATACGGAATCATCACCATCGACTGAAGGACAAACTGAAAAAATACACATGTTAATGAAAATGCAAATTTCCATCAAAGATTGAAATACCGATTTTCTCCTCAACACAAATGTTGGGCGTGTCTGTTGAAGTTTCATTGTCAGGACAAGGCTTTTGCGTGGTAGTGGTAGATGTTGATGTAGTTGTTGCTTTTGTTGTTGTAGTTGTTGCTTTTGTTGTTGTAGTTGTTGAATTGGTAGATCCACCAGTACATCCTGCATTTTCCGGCCAATCACAGACATTCAGTTCGGAATTGAAATTAAGACCTACTGGGCAATTATGTTCGTATGCATCTCCGTTTGAGCATTGGCAGAATTTGGTGCAGTCGGAAACTGGGAAGTATACGGAATCATCACCATCGACTGAAGGACAAACTGAAAAAATACACATGTTAATGAAAATGCAAATTTCCATCAAAGATTGAAATACCGATATTCTCCTCAACACAAATGTTGGGCGTGTCTGTTGAAGTTTCATTGTCAGGACAAGGCTTTTGCGTAGTAGTTGCTGCTTTTGTTGATGTAGTTGTTGCTTTTGTTGTTGTAGTTGTTGAATTGGTAGATCCACCAGTACATCCTGCATTTTCTGGCCAATCGCACACATTGAGTACAGGATTGAAATGAAGACCTTCTGGACACTTATGTTCGTATGCATCTCCGTTGGAACATTGGCAGAATTTGGTGCAGTCGGAAACTGGGAAGTACACGGAATCATCACCATCGACTGAAGGACAAACTGGAAAAATACACATGTTAATGAAAATGCAAATTTCCATCAAAGATTTGAATACCAATATTCTCCTCAACACAAATGTTGGGCGTGTCTGTTGAAGTTTCATCGTCAGGACAAGGCTTCTTCGTGGAAGTGGTAGATGTAGGTGTAGTTGTTGCTTTTGTTGATGTAGTTGCTGCTTTTGTTGATGTAGTTGTTGCTTTTGTTGTTGTAGTTGTTGAATTGGTAGATCCACCAGTACATCCTGCATTTTCTGGCCAATCGCACACATTGAGTACAGGATTGAAATGAAGACCTTCTGGACAATTATGTTCGTATGCATCTCCGTTTGAGCATTGGCAGAATTTGGTGCAGTCGGAAACTGGGAAGTATACGGAATCATCACCATCGACTGAAGGACAAACTGAAAAAATACACATGTTAATGAAAATGCAAATTTCCATCAAAGATTGAAATACCGATATTCTCCTCAACACAAATGTTGGGCGTGTCTGTTGAAGTTTCATTGTCAGGACAAGGCTTTTGCGTAGTAGTTGCTGCTTTTGTTGATGTAGTTGTTGCTTTTGTTGTTGTAGTTGTTGAATTGGTAGATCCACCAGTACATCCTGCATTTTCTGGCCAATCGCACACATTGAGTACAGGATTGAAATGAAGACCTTCTGGACACTTATGTTCGTATGCATCTCCGTTGGAACATTGGCAGAATTTGGTGCAGTCGGAAACTGGGAAGTACACGGAATCATCACCATCGACTGAAGGACAAACTGGAAAAATACACATGTTAATGAAAATGCAAATTTCCATCAAAGATTTGAATACCAATATTCTCCTCAACACAAATGTTGGGCGTGTCTGTTGAAGTTTCATCGTCAGGACAAGGCATCTTCGTGGAAGTGGTAGATGTAGGTGTAGTTGTTGCTTTTGTCGAAGTAGTTGTTGCTTTTGTTGATGTAGTTGTTGCTTTTGTTGTTGTAGTTGTTGCTTTTGTTGTTGTAGTTGTTGAATTGGTAGATCCACCAGTACATCCTGCATTTTCTGGCCAATCGCACACATTGAGTACAGGATTGAAATGAAGACCTTCTGGACAATTATGTTCGTATGCATCTCCGTTGGAACATTGGCAGAATTTGGTGCAGTCGGAAACTGGGAAGTATACGGAATCATCACCATCGACTGAAGGACAAACTGAAAAAATATGCATGGTAATAAAAATCCAAATTTCCATCAATGATTTGAATACCAATATTCTCCTCAACACAAATTTTGGGCGTGTCTGTTGAAGTTTCATCGTCAGGACAAGGCTTCTTCGTGGAAGTGGTAGATGTAGGTGTAGTTGTTGCTTTTGTCGAAGTAGTTGTTGCTTTTGTTGATGTAGTTGTTGCTTTTGTTGATGTAGTTGTTGCTTTTGTTTTTGTAGTTGTTGAATTGGTAGATCCACCAGTACATCCTGCATTTTCTGGCCAATCGCACACATTGAGTACAGGATTGAAATGAAGACCTTCTGGACAATTATGTTCGTATGCATCTCCGTTGGAACATTGGCAGAATTTGGTGCAGTCGGAAACTGGGAAGTATACGGAATCATCACCATCGACTGAAGGACAAACTGAAAAAATACACATGTTAATGAAAATGTAAATTTCCATCAAAGTTTGAAATACCGATATTCTCCTCAACACAAATGTTGGACGTGTCTGTTGAAGTTTCATTGTCAGGACAAGGCTTTTGCGTGGTAGTGGTAGATGTAGGTGTAGTTGTTGCTTTCGTCGAAGTAGTTGTTGCTTTTGTTGATGTAGTTGTTGAATTGGTAGATCCACCAGTACATCCTGCATTTTCCGGCCAATCACAGACATTCAGTTCGGGATTGAAATGAAGACCTACTGGGCAATTATGTTCGTATGCATCTCCGTTTGAGCATTGGCAGAATTTGGTGCAGTCGGAAACTGGGAAGTATACGGAATCATCACCATCGACTGAAGGACAAACTGAAGAAATAATTATGTTAATAATAACTCAAATCAACATTATAGATTTCTATACCAATATGCTCTTCGCCACAAATGTTGGAGCTGTCCTTGCTTGTATCATATACAGAACAAAAGTTTTCGGTAACGGTTGATGCGGTTGTTGAATTTAAGGTACCATCAGAACATCCTGCATTTTCTGGCCAATCACAGACGTTCAGAACGGCATTAAAGTGTAGACCTTGTGGGCAATCATGCTGATATGCTACTCCATTGGAACATTGACAGAATTTTGTGCAGTCCGGGACAGGAAAATAAATCGAGTCCTCTCCATCTATTGATGGACAATCTAAGAAATTCAACATTTGATAAAATTTAAATCTTTCGTGAAAGTTAAAAAATGCACGACAAGTACCTACGGGTAATTTCACTTTCTTTTCAATTTCTTTTTCCGTAAAGTATTAAATTTTTTTCATATTATGAATAAACCCAATATTTTCAATGAAACCGTCACCTTAATTCTAGAGATAAAGCCATTCAATTTTAAAGATTGTTTTCCTGCTAGCGATCTATTCCAATATCATCAAACTTACTTTGTGTCGAAAATCCTATAGTAACAATAGCACTTAAAACGAATATTATTTGAACTATCATCATATGTAATGCTGTTCAAACAATATGCGAAATAAAACTTATGAACCATTACAAAACGTACATCCCTTTTATATCAAAACATCATTGATAATAGATTTTTTCTGTTGGTTAAATCCCGGTGTTTATGGACTAAATAGCTTAAGACAATAAAATTAATCTATCAAACGCTTAATGATATGTCGTAAAGTATCCGATGCCATAAATTATTTTTTGTCAAAGGTATTATCAGCCTTAAAATAAATAATTCTTTAATTTCTGTTTTCCTGTGTTCGACCTTCGTTATATCGTTCAAAGATTTTGAAATTAATTTAATGCACTTTGAATCCCTCGAAATTGTTTTTTTTTTTGGCTCACAGACTTCCATTTTGTCTATTCTTCGGCAAAAGCCATCAATTCCCTTAATTACCGTAAAAAAATTTGCTCGTTGCTCAGCAGCACTTTCAATCCTAGGTTTAAAAACGCTACTTTTAATCCTAGGACTAAAAGTAATTGCATTTGAGCATCTCTAATTGAAATTTGAAGAAAAAAACATTGTCTCTTACAAACTTAGTAAAACAAACTAATTGGGCAACTATATATAAGTATTTATTTGTTATTTATAGTGATATTGAATGTACAATTGGAACAATTATTGCCAAAATTCAAAGCCACACTAAAATTATCGCTAACTATTTTCGAACAATTCAAAAGATTTCCATTCATGTTAGAACAACTCAAAATATTCTCCGTAACTGTTGATGAAACATTCGAGGAAATATCTGAACAGGTACTTGTACCTTCTTTGTCAGGGTGCAATGATTATTCAATATATCCTTCTGCTACTGTACTCGATTTCCAATCTCCATGTCATTTAAGACAAGTGATGTCACCGCCACCATCAATAAGAAGAGTAGCAGGTGTTCTTCTTACACTGAACGAAAAAGGTACGTTATATTAATAAAAAAGTACATCAAATCAATGAACATCAACATTAATTTTCAGCCGATGAGCTATATCGTTAATACAATGAACGTTCGTACGTTAACTTTTTTATTCATCAAGTTATGTTTAATGTACATTGAATCAATGAATAAAGAACATGGATCTATGACTTCCTGTTATTAATATAACGAACCACATACATTAACACAATAAACGAGAAGCATGGATCCATGACCACCGGTCATTAGTTTATGATTGTTGTACGTTGAATCAATGTACAATAAACATTGATACAATGAACGAAAAACATGGATCCATGACCACCGGCCATTAGTTTATGATTGCTGTACGTTAAATCAATGTACAATAAACATTGATCGACACCGGTTATTAATATTACGAACATAAAAATAATGTGGTAGTACAATGCAATATTTTTTTTTAGTTTTAAGTTGCAACATTGGCTGAAAATTATCTTATATGTCCATTGATTTGATGTAAGAACCAGTATCTGCAAATAAGAATACAAAGAAATAAAACAGTCCCAAAAATAGCTTTTAATTATATAATAAGTACTTATTTTTCCCCCAAGAGGGTTTCATGATAATTTGCTTCTTTAATTCTGTCTTTAAACAAATTTACTACTTTGAGACAGTGAATAAGGTGTAACATGTTATATTGACAAACAATTTTTGTATTTTCAATATATTTCCGCTGTATAAAAAATATAATATACCTAGAGAGTGAAAATGTTAACTACTTTTCGCATTTTCTATTCACTTACTACAAATTCACACATTTTATGAACTTTTGGCTTTCTAGTGGTACATCATGTCTACAAAATGACTTTTGTACCTAGAAAGTTCCAAAACATTTTGCTTTCCAAGGGAAAGTCAAAGTTATATAAGAAAAATAATCTCAAAACATAATAATATGTCCACTGCCTTAAGAATATGGAGAAATTTATATCCAATGTCTTCAAAGTAGACGAAAATATTTGGAATTGTGTTAATGTCTTCACCAGTACACAATATAAAAAGCTGAATAGACATTTTTCAAATCTTCAGGTTAGCAATATGGTCCTCTACTTCTTGTTGAGTCTTCGTACAAAACAAAAATGACTCCTGGGAATCTTTGATTGTGTATTTTGTGTGCTTGGATTTCCCCCCCAATAGGTACCTAAATGAATATTTGAAATAAGTTAACTACAAAAAGAAAACTAAAAGAGTACTCACACTTGCAATATGAAGATATTGTCTATTAGTTGAAAAAATAGTAAATAGTCTATCCTCAATAAAATGGCACAATTTTACCCACTAAAAAACTCAAATCACACAAAATTCACAACGGAGCACAACAAGACTGTGGTTAACCCTCTCGAGAAACAAAAAGACTGAAATATTAGGCGCGAAAATGGTCACGTATTTTGTTTTCTATGTATGCCTTTACGTAATATTAATGATTACAATCATGGATCTATGAACGGTTTACATTAACTTTCGCGCGCTATTCTGAGTCCATGTAAGCTGTTCGTAATATTAATGTTTTTAGTTATGGATCTATGAACAAGTATCATTGATTTTAGCGCCTTATTAGAAGTTAATGTACAAGTTCGTAATATTAACGTTTAGCAAACATTGAAACAATGAATACCGTTTATGGTGTTTATATGTATTCTGTTCGTAAATCCATAACAAAAATTTATTGTTTTAAAGACGAACAACATCAATTTAATAATTCTCAAACGTTGATTCAATGAACTTTTTCATTGTACCAATGAAAAAAATAATCAATTTTTGATGTTATTCGTTTATTGCTTAATGTTAGGTAATTCATTGTTTCAGTGTACTAAAACATTAATCCATGATCAGAAATGATTGTAACAATCACCGATTCATAATATTAATGTTCAACATATTGACGACCGGTGTTCATTAATTTTACGTACAAAATTTCTTTCTGTGTAGCGAATGTCCAGTATACTACTTCCAATTTTCTAGCTTCAAAAATTTTGCAATTTCTTTTGGCACGGCACTAATTTTGTGAATACCAACAACTATTCTTTGACACTTCCCATTAACATACTTCAAAAATAAACGACGTTCCCATAATATTTTCGAATTAAACGCAAATAATTATCGCCTATAATGGTAAACAAACGGGGTTTCTTGTTTTTCCACACCATTTTTGATATTCAGTGTGGATCGCAGCATTGAATACTGTGACCAAAGAGTGGATGGCTTAACGGTCTTAAATTGTTAAATTTGCACATTTGCATATTTTTTTCTTTACACCAATCCATGAATCGCTGATATGCAAGTTCATACGGACTAAAGTAAGTGCCTATTTTTAATCGCAACTATTGCTCGTAAAAAATTATAATTATGCACTTTTAATCCTAATAATATACTGTTTTTGGGATGTACACCCACTTCTTCCCGAACGCTTTTTTTAGTCCGGGAAGTATTAGTGGTCATAAGTTTACATATTCTTTGTTATATATTAATTATTATATTTATTCGTTATTCTATACGGTTGCCGAAAAAATATTGTACGCAACACGACCGAAAATATTTTTTCGTGCAACCGGCCGCAAAATATCATTGTAATTTTCTCTATTCGCGTTGAAACGCTGTCTTTTCTAAAGAGACATAATGTTTATTGAAATTATGTAATTTTCACGGTTGCAGGAAAAATATTGTGTATACTATTGCCGCGAAATGTTTTCGCGACCTCGAGATTATCTTGCCTCGGCCGGAGCGGCCTCGGCGATAATCTCTCTCTCGGAACGCGAAAAAGCATTTTGCAGCCTTAGTATATCTACAAATAACTATTTTTGGACTCACAAATTTTGTCTATTTGTCTAGAAAAAAAACCTATTTTCCGGCCTCGTTACGTAAATTACTATTTTTTAAAACCGACCAGAAAATATACAGAAAGTGTATATTTTCTGGTCGGTCTTAAAAAAATTACCATTTACTGCTTTGATCCAAAGTATTTGATAAGATGTTTTGTTTTAATTTTTTTCAGTGGGATTTCTATCCTGACATTTTTTGATTGAAAATGGACTAAAATCAAGGTCGAAAAATGTCAACTGTGGCTTAAGCTTAAGTAAACCACATTGGAGATATGGATGAGCTCTTGGAATTTAAGTAAATATATTACAGTAGTATCTCTATGGACTTAAGTTGTTATGTTCGCTAAAATCAATCATGGAATCAAATTTGCTTATATATTCTGCTATGCTGATACAGGATTGGAATTATTTCATATCCATCTTATCTATTGAATATTGAATAGCAAATATTTTTTTATATCGACCTAGCACTGTGATTTAGTAACGCTATTGACATTATGATCCATCACTATATAGGTTTGTTCCAACCGCAGTCAGAAACCGTCAGAAACGATCAGAGAATAACTGGTCATAGCAAACAACGAGTTATTTCCGCGTAATTCCTATCACTGATTGCAATGGTCGACTATTCTCTGATCGTTTCTGACGGTTTCTGACTGCGGTTGGAACACAAGGATATTAGATGAGAATCATCTAATATCCTTGGTTGGAACAAACCTTATAGTTGCGGCATGGTTGCGGCAGGGCAGCACTGGGTGTCAGGTGTCACAGAAACGTCACTAGGTGTCACTGGCAAAAAATTATATAACTAACGGTGGGTACCGTGTTAGATATTTCTTCCATTTTATTAGCAGTTTTTTTTAAAAATCTGCTAAAATGGCTGCAAGAAGGATTACAAAAAGTTCGATTAATTGGCTGTCATTAAGTGAAAAGGTTCCTGAACATCAGCGTGCCCAATATTTAGCTTTTAAAGCAAAGTCTGATAGTTACCTCAGACGGTAAGGTCAATCAAAATTTTTACATAATCCTTAAGATTTTTGCTTAATATAAGCAATTTTATTGTATCATAGGTATTTTGGTTCATGCTGTTTGTAAAATAATTGATCACAAATTATAATATATTGGAATTGTGCTTACACTCACAATTCAACCTATTGAGGCATAATAATTAAGAATGCACATAGATCAATAATAGATTATAAATTACTTGTTGAAGATTCATACTAACACAATGAAATGAAACAACTTAATCTGTTTAAATTTCAATTATATATGTTTATATGCACACTTATCTTTTAAATAAGGTGATGATTTTAGTGTGTTAGCAAATCCAGAGCAAGCTCCAGCTATTGATTGGGCCTTCTACAAATCTAAGGTTCCAGTTGCAGGCATGGTTGATGAATTTCAAAAACAATATTCTGCTTTAACCATCCCTTATCCTGTAGATACAGTTAAACCCCAACTTGACAGTTTAGAAAAGGAAATTAAAAGCGATATAGAAAAATTCAAGGTTGAGTCTAATGCTCGTATTGCTGAGTAAGTATTCTAAATTGAAAATTTAAGACCCAGAATCTATAACTGTGAAACTATTGACGTTTATAAGTTTTATTTATGGAGAATCAGTTACTGCACTAGCTATTATTTTTAATAGTTATAAACTTCTGAATATTGTATACTTTACAGGTACAAAAAGCAATTAGCTCACATAGCTAGTTTAATTCCTTATGATCAAATGACAATGGAAGACTATCGTGATGCTTATCCAGAAGATGCACTTGACCCCATCAACAAACCATCATTCTGGCCGCACACTCCTGAAGAGCAAATTGACTATGTCGATAAAGATGCCCAGCCTCACCATTAAAATACCATTTGAGAACTTGCTTTTAAGTACAGATGAGCATCAATACTATCATTAGAGATGTCAAACTTGAAAAAAAAAATCTAGATGATACTCTTTTTAAAAAGATTTTAGTTGTACTAGAGTTCCAATGTTATTATTCTCTTTAGTGTCTCTTTTTCCTAGATTACCATAATAAAACTTATTACCCACTGTTCATTTTGTATGTTTTCAAAAGTAACAGTGCTAAGTAAATTGTCAAAAAATGTACTGCAACACATTTATTCACTCCCAAATTTCCCTCAATGAAATATCAAATTACACATTATAATCCACATTTGTTTTGTGAAGTTGAAAGAATCATTTGCTATTGAATATATTTGGTTTCTTGATATTATGGTTAGGTTGAAGTAAAAAAAAATAACTATAGCTATAAATTAACATTTGTTATAATATATTTGACACTTTTCTAGTGATAGAGCTCTTCTAGGTAGGTACCTAGTCATTGTGAGGATGATCGGTATACAATTTTTTCAGTTTATTGAATATATGGAATCAATCTAACTTCAAAATTTGGTAACATTAAATAGATTTGGCTAAACTATGTTTTAATTAGTTTAATAACACCTCAAAGAAGAGGGTGACATCTATTCCTGGTCTTCACTTCCTCAGAACGTTTATAGTAAATCAATATAATTGAAATAGTTATACTTATTCAGCTTTTGCCATTACAAGAAATAACAAAAAACTGGATTATGTTATTCTAAATTAAGGGACTAAGATTCATTCAAAAATTAAACCCGAAATGTACCTATATGACAAGAATCATAAAACCGGATTAAAGTGGATTTAGGTATAAATACTGATACTGCTAATCAGTTGAATGATTCAATTTAGCGAATTTACAACAATATCGTCATATGTATTTTTATTGTTCCAAAATAATTATCGGTACTTTACCAAATAAAAACTACAGTAGGTGTAGACTATCATAAATACTGGTATCTGGAGACATCTAATCGCAATAAAAAACCCATCCCGTCAACATTTTGTTAGCATGTTTAAAGGTTTTAAATTTTTCTTGGATTGTGTTAAGTATAGCCATGTCTAATAAAAAGAGACAATGGTATAGCCATTCTGAGATTGGAAGAGACGAAGCTATAAGTAACAAGAGACAATGTCTGGAGAATTATGAATATTTCATGGATGGGTAGTATGCTATTTGGACATAATTTAATTTGTAGAGCCCACTGTTACTCCTATATGAGATTCTATACATGTGGAAGAACAATATTTGCCGAATCTGTATAAACTTGATTTAGGGCTTGTCTACCGCTGGCACTAATGACAGTTTGATGATAAACAATTATTTGGGTAGACTTAAGATTTGTAATTTGGTTGCTTTGTATTTGGATTTAACGATCCCTTTTATTATAGACAAAATCAAATGAACTCAAACTCGATCAAATTAACCATGGTGTAGGTAAGGATAGACAAGTTGTGTTCTTGCGCATCCATTTTCACCGACCAATGGCAAATCTATCCCACCATCGGCCGTATTAACTTTCTAACTAATCAGATAAACGCGCGTATTTAAGATGGTTCAATAGCTGCCCATAGACGAAACGATCTTGTCGACCGACCAGATCTGACATACCAAGACCGCCGACTTGGTCTGTGAGCGATCTGATTTGTCGTGTCTACACTGGTCTACACACGACCATACTTGGTCCGCGAGTTGTCGAAGGATCGGTTCCTGCACATACGCGGTCTTCACATTAGTTGGTAGATATTTGAAAATTCGACATACTGGGTCGTGCGACTCCGTATTTTAAGCTGGTCTAAAATACCTCGTCAGTCGGTGTAATCTATATTGGTACAAAATGGACAAAAAAACTGCTCTCATGGGTTTATGTATTTTAAAAATCTTTCAAAAAGATAACAGAAGGAAGAAAAGGACAAAATGGGTCAAGAAATGGATTTCAGGACGAGGAAAATATAGTCATGTCTTTAGATGGTCTTTAGTACGGGAATTGAGACAAACCGAGCAAGTTGATTTGAAGAATTAAGTACTTAAGAATGAGAGGTCCAATTTTCAATAAGTTACTTAGTAAGTTGAAAAATGTAATGTAAAATATTGCTTGAACGAAAAAGGTCTTTTTAAATTCTTATTTATATAATCTGGGTCTTAAATATTCCACAAACATGTCCGTTCTCTATATAATTATATAATTAAACTCTGTTACTATATCTTTTGTCCACTCCATTGCACCCTAAAATTCAAACCAACAGACGAGCTCAACGACTGGATCCTTTCGTTACTTGCAACTACAAAATTTGATTTGTAGCGACCTGTTCCGTCACCGATGGCGTATTTCACCGACCAGATCCGTCGTTCAGCACTAACGTGCATTCCCAACATGCCAAGTTGAACAGACATTGTCTGTCACATACCATGTCGCTCAAAATGTCGCTTCGTGTATGGGCAGCTAATTGAATAACTGCCTAATGAAATCTTCTGATTTATATTGGTATAAAAAAATTGAAAATGAATCGAAACTTAAGTTATTTAGCAGCGTATTATTACATTTAAACGTGCCCTCGTGTAAATATACGGTCAGCTGTAGCAACCAATATGACCGAAAATGGGACAGCGCAAAAGTAGTCGAAAATCGATTCTCAGGAAGAACACACCTCTATCCTTGCACCATGAAATTAACTATTAAGGACCGCGTGGTGTACAAAGAACGCTTGTTTCAGATGAAATGACTAGCAGCTCCTTTAGATCTATTTCCCGGAGGACTTCAGGATGTCTCCATTCTATATTCCATTCACTATTTTGCTGCTCTTTTTCAGTTATCTATTCAGGCGACAATGTCCTGTCAGGACCCCTGTTAAAATCCTAGTGCTGGTTTAGTCTGACAGGCATTCATTTGTTGTTGTAGTGACCAATAAGTATATTTGAGTCTAATCCCTATTAGATATTTCCAATGCCTCAAAAGGGTGTTTCAGTTCCACCCTTTCCTAGTTCAACTGTTATTTCATTTCCCTTTATTCCAGTGGGTCCTGAAATACACGGTTAGGTGTCGATATTGTTCTCGTCTAGTTCATTGAGCTTACATAGGCATACCGATACCATTTTTGAACTGATACACCTTCATAGGTGTGGTTTTCTGCTAGGAACATGGGTTTTTCCCAAACTTTCCAAGTCTATTGCATTAGAGTCATATGTATACCATTTAATGGCATTCTTTCCAAGTCTAGTAATGGTATTTGAATACCATTTCTTCTTGCTGCTCAATTCCGTATCAAATTTCTTTTTCATTGTGCTTATATGTTCCGTTTTTGTAATGATTCATTCTCTACTTAGTCTTTATACATCAGTTGTAGGTAGGGGAAAGTGTTGAAATAAATAAAAGAATATTCAAAAACAATTGTCAGTGTTTTTATTAACGTATTACTTTTTACAATATTTCCAAAAATAATATTTAAAAATGTATTGTAAGTGCATCTGAAGTTTTCAACAGTATTAAAACAATAAAAGTATTTAAAATTTTTGCAAAAAGTCCAATTTGTTTTACCAAAGTGTAGATAACGAAATAATAATCAAAAAGAAAAACAACAACAAACGGATTTATATAAATGCATTTCAATATGAATTAAACATATCTACTGTTTTGAAGAAAATCTTTTTCCTTTAGTGATGGTTGGTTTGTTTTTAATGGAACCCTTCTTTCGTTTCGTGTTCTGAAAATAAATATTATAATTATCCAATCATTTAATGAAAATACTCTCTTGATATCAACTGCTTTAAAAAAATCCTTAAGGTAGAAAATATGATAACCTAGATACATATAGAACGATTCGCCTAAATATACTTTAAAACGATTAACATTTTTTTAAGTAGATATTTCAATATCAACTTCATTCAAAGAAGTACACCGATTATATTTGTCGATTTATGTAAAAAAAATAATTAAATAGATGAGGCTTTTACTTGATGTAGATCCATACTAAATTATGAAAAAAAAAAATTTTAGTTTGGTAAAAAGTACATAATATTTAGACTTGAAGTTGTGACGCATTTCGCTATCAAATTTACAGTAGAAAATAAGTCTATAATCTTTTTAGACCTTACAATTTCAAATATAAATAATAGACATGATTTTTCTATATTTCACAAACCATCACTTACAGACATTACAATTCATAATAGTTCAGTCCACCCAGTCAGTCAAAAATTAGCAGCTTTCAATAGTATGATACATAGACTTTTAACAGTTCCATTAAATATTTACAATTACGACAAAGAACTAAATATAATAAAACAAATATAGCTGTTAATAATAATTACGATCCAAATTTAATATCATAAATAAAAAGATACAAAAACATACTCTAGAACAAGTATTTCCTTCTGATAAAAACAAAAACAACCAATTTAGAAGATTAACATACTTTGGAATACCATCCTTAAAAATCAAACCATTTTTAGAAACTTTAGATTTGAATATTTGCTTCAAAACCGATAATAATTTATCCAAATTCATTAAAAACAACAAATCCAAATCTTCCAAACTAAATAAATCAGGAGTTTATAAAATGTGGTAAATGACTAATGTAACAAAATTTATCTAGGTAAAACTTTTAGTAATTTTAAAAAACTAGAATTTCAGAACACAGACGTAGCTATGACAACCAAAAATCAGATTCCAACTATTCAAATCATTTATTAACAAACCAACACTACTCTTTCGATTCAAATTTTGAAATTTTGCATATAGAACCTAAATCCTTCAAATTAAATCTTTTAGAAGCGCTTGAGATAAATAAAAAATATTCAGATAATCTTCTTAACGACCAAATAGATATCAACAATTCTCCCTTTTTACCTAGAAAGGTTCCTGTAGGATTGTTGTGAATGAGTTTCCAGGTAAACTTGTTAAATACACTTTATGTATGTACTTTAGTTAATCCCATATTTAGACACATTTTTTTCCATTTTTATTTCATTTCTATGTAAATTTTATTGTTAATATCCGTATAATTTAGTATTAAGGCACTGTATAAATTGAAAATGTCTCATTATACCCCCATTCGTTTGATAAAGCTACTGTATTAGCGACACGCGTCACAACTTTAAGTTTAAATATTATGTAGATTTTAACAAATTAAAAGTTTTATTTCATATCATTAAAAAAAAATTAAGTCAGAACTCACATGTAACTATTAAATTGAGTGTTTAAGAAAATATAAAGAAGTATAATTACCTTTTTAGAAACGAAATTACTCGATTTAACAATTCTATTCGCTACCGGTATTCTAGGTCTGTTAAATTCATCTGGTTTCTTAACTCTAAAACAAACAATAATCGTCAACACCCAAAATTACCCATTCTGCGTAAAAACTTACCTATATACTCTCACTAACCAATGTTCACTAGTATAAGCCTCTTCTAAATAAGTAAGTTGAAAGTCTTTGTTTCCAATAACAGCATTTCGGGTGCGATCAAATCCAGCCGGGTTTCTGTAATCCAATTTTAAATCACCAAAGCGATAATAGCTCAACTTGTACATAAGACAATTTAATAGAACCGGAGAACCTTCGTTGTCAATCCTGAATTCACCGTGTTCTGTAAAGTAATCGCTTTCCTGAAAAAGTATAAAGAAACATCAAGTGATTTGGAATTGCAATATTGTTAAATAAAGTGATAAGAATCCATTTAAAAAAATGTCATCAACAATAGAGGAGTTCAGTCTAAGGTCAGTGTAGCCAACAAAAAAGGTTTTTTTCTGACAAGAATGACAGTTAAGGTCTACTGTTTAAAACATAAGATTTTGTATGTTTTTTATCATTGAGAACATCTATTTTGCTTTATTAAAATAATGAATACACCTCCGAAGCGTATATCTTGGAATTTAAAATGACTTTTTAGCTGTATACTCAACATATTGGTGGCTAATAGTTTTAGGTACTCTTGGCAAGTCACCATTTCATTTCTGTTATTCAGTCATTAGTTATGTCAAATGTCTGTGGAAAAAGTAATTAGAAGAATAGAGATAAAGATAACTAAAAATGCTACAAAAATCTAATCAAAAATGGACATACACAATTAATCGAATATCAACCAAAAGTAAATATAACTGACATTTGACATAACTAGTGACTGAATAACAGAAATGAAATGGTGACATGCCCAGAGTTCCTAGAATTATTGGCCACTGATATGTTGAGTATTCAGCTAAAAAGTCATTTTAAATTTCAAGATATACTTTTCGGGTGTGTATTCATTATTTTAATAAAGCAATATGATGTTTGCAATGATAAAAAACATGCAAAGTCTTATGTTTTGAACAGTAGACCTTAACTGTCATTCTTGTCAGAAAAAACCACTTATTGTTGGCCACACTGACCTTTGACTCTATTGCAATATTGTTAAATAAAGTGAGAAAAATTTTTAAAAAATGCCATCAACAATAATTGAAACTCACCCTTATATCTTTAGGATGTTCGCCTTCGGCAATTCGTACCATCCACAAGAATTTGTTGATATCGTCACCAGAATATCCAATAACACCACCGAATATAACCAAAACATAATCGACATCTAAAGCAGTCATAATATCATAAGCTGTAGATTCGTTGGACGACATGGCTTTTCCCACTAAAGCAATATGACTATTATTCCAAGTATTATTATCCACCAGAGTAGTTCGATTTGCCATTCCTGCTATTTGATATCCATAGTCCCACCTAATTAAAAAAGTATTGACAATATAAATTGTAGTATTTCAATTATTAAAACGGATGCTTACCAACTCATAACCCTAGCGTCATCTGCAGTATTTTGTGATAGCCAAAAGTAAGCTTCTCTAAAATCGTCTAATATCTGTCGAGATCCGTCGCTGCCGTAGGATGCCAATACAATACTGGGACTGGAATAAGCGTTGCTCGTTACCCAAGTACAATGAACAGCAAACAACATCAACAACAGTAAGACTACTACAGTTACGATACTTCTCAAGTTTGGTCCTATCGAGTCAACTTCTTTAGATTGTTCATGTTTCATTTTAGGAACCTTTCCTGCCTAGAAATTAAAACAATATAAATTTAAAAAATTCATTCAATCAAATTTAACTTACCTTATCGTAAAGTCTTTTGCTCGGTGAGCTTTGTTCTTCTTCTCCACTCTCATCATTTCTACTACTATCATCCTCTCTTAGAAACAGTTCCAGTAATCCAGAAAAAGCAATACCACTCAGTATACAAACTACAGGTGTCAATGTCAGCATAAGACGTACCATTACTCCAGCAAAATATACAGCACTAAGAGCATACAAAACCACTAAAAGAGAAAATGTTTTTCTACTACTAATCCAGGAAAACTTTTTCAAGTTATTTGCTTACCGAATACTCGCTCATCATTAATATTTTTAATAGTGTACCAAAGACCTGCTGGGAAAGTAACAACTAATATGTGTAAATCAAAAAAGAATGAAAACCATGTTGTTGGTTGATGTTCAGACACAGAAGCTATGATAGGTATGTGAATTTTTGCGTAACCAGTATCCCATAATGAATAAAATCTATAACAAAAATGATTGCTTTAATGATATCAGTAAGGTCAAAAATAAACAATCAGTTGGTGAAAAAAGAATCAGTAGTTGAAGTGAATTTCAATTTTGAATAAAATTGTTGAAAGTGTCTCAAATTAAAACTGTTTCACCATGTGTTTTCACTTACCTTCCACTCCAAGGGGCTACATATCCAGTATAAGTTAAAACAACAACGCCTAAAAATACAAGTCCTGCTGATATGAGTCCTCCAAATATCATCAGAGATTTGAATTCTGATTTTGACATCATTGATTGAAGATATTTCAAAATACCCAAAGCAAATAATAATGCAAAAACACCTGAAAAAAATTAATATCATAGTGTGGAAATTGTTGTTAATAAATCAATTTTAATAAGTACTCACCTCCTGCTGCCATATGTTCACTTGTACGAATAGGTTGAAAACCTACAAAAGGAATCTGCATGGAAAATATCAATCCCAATATATAAAATGTTGTGTAGCTGGTAAATAATCTATTTGAAAATCTTCCCATCAGTAACAATACAAACACGTGTAGAGGTATCAAATTGATAATAAATACATAACCACCCCATGCTGAAACCTGAAAATAATACATTTTAAGAGTGTAGAGGAGTGTGTGTGAGGTTATGATAAAGATGCAGATCCTTATTGTTCCATTAGCCTAGCCAGAGTATAGAAGAAAATATATTAAAGAAACAAATTAATATGTTATTATTCTTGACATTTTCAAATTTTTGATGGTCAATATACTAAAGATAGCATTATTCTAGTTGTGTAAACTGTGAACAGGGTTGAGAGTGTAATTAAATTAGAATTTTCTAAATACATACCATGTAGAAGTATGAAATTGATGCAGCTACAGACCAAAACACAGAGCCAGTCTTAACAGCTTTAATCCACAAATAATAAGTGAACTGTAAGGCGAAAATAGCGATTCCTTCATTATCGTAACTACCTGCAACTGAACGACTTATATAACCAGGCACAATGGCAATAAAACAGGCTGCAAATAATCCAGCTCCAGCTGACCATAGTTCCTTTGTAAGAAAATAAGTAGATATTGCTGTCAGCCCACTAAAATTAAGAAAATAATCATATAATTTATAACCAAATAAATCAACCATTATATTTTAGAATATTCATAATTTATGCAAGAGTACAGAAAGTAAATCACTATTTATTTTTAAAGCATAATCTAAAAGTGTTTTCAGAATAAGCAATGTATTGCAATTTCAATGGGTGATATGGAAATATAAATCTAAATTTAATCACAAAAAGTGGCAACATGAACTAAGAATATACATTTCAGATAATGATTGATGGAATGATAGTAGATCCAATTTATTGTATCCACAATAATCATGGGAATTTCTTGTATATCTACCTACATTTACTTAAATTAATTGAATGATTACCTAAATACAGGTGCCAAGAATACACATATATCACGAATATGTACGTTTATATGAAGTAAATGTAGTATGTAGTGGATACTGCCAGATGTTAACATTAATCCAGGATATACAGTACCCCCGACTATCCTTCCCAAAGGATACCATGCTCTTTCATCAAACCAGTTTAAAAATTGATAAAATCCATGCTTTACCATATAAGCTGTCGCTCTGTAATTGAACCTAAAATAATAACTTTATTATTATATTCAACTGTTATCAGTTAAAACATACCAGGGATCGAATTCATGAATAATACTTTCGAATCTAATGACCGCAAATAGACGTGAAGAAAAGCCTGCAACCCATGCTAAAAGGAGCACTAGAAAAATTATTAGGCTACCAATTCCGGTTTTACTATTTATTTTTGAAGGTGAAGGCTTCTTGGAAACGACTTGAACCATTTTTTATAAACATGAAACTATCCCAACTATTCTGACACCTATACACGCATACAAACTACATACAGACACGGAAAATACAATCCCGGTGTGTTGTAGTCAACTCAAGAGGTTATTTGTAGAATCTCCAGTGGGCGTTTTGTGATTGGTGTATAAAGAGAAACGAAGGCAACGATTGAAGTAGTGATGAAAGTGATTGAATTACTTTTCATATTCTTAAAAAGGTTGATTTTCTAGTATTTCAATTAAATTTGGGAATGCAAGAGCTCTTGGATGCGAATAAATTTAAAATTATATATGAATAATTCCAGTTATTTCGCAATAAATTCAAATAATTGCTGGATATATTCTAATGTTCCGTCACATGAATATATTCCATGATCAGTTGGTGCTGTTCCACGTGTTAAAATATTAAATAATTATCAGTTATGACATGATAACATTATTTATTTATATTGATAACTTGAGTTTATATAGTAGGTTTGTTTGTGGGTTTGTTAAAGTTAAAGTGAATTTACGCCGCGATCTGCGCACGATTTTCGAACGAATGCCCTCCACACCATAGATCTTCACACTCGCAAACTTCGCAGCATTATAGCAGTGTCACAGAAACATTACTGGGACTCTGCGAACTATAAAATTCTAACGACAGCAGTCGAAAGTCTCACTCTGTATACCATCTGTATACCGCCGATAAGTATTTTTTTATTTCCGACTTAATAAAATATAATATATTATATAAGTTTTTAATTATTTATTAAGAAATCATCGACAAAAGACGAGTGAATAGAGTCGATACTAGAATTCTATAGTGTGCAGAGTCCCGGCACTGTACCACAGAGCAACTCTGTGACTGTACAGTGTGCTTTGGTCAGAACCACAGAACATGGTCAGAGCTGGACAGAACATGGTCAGAGCTGGACAGAACTGTGGTATAGTTCGCGCTTTCATTTCAAGCGAGATGGACGCAGAGGTAGCCATTGCAAATGCTTTTCTGCTTTACATTAAAGACATGGAGTATGTCTAACATGATTAAAAACAAGAAGGAAATGAAGAAAAACTGGAAAGAAGATGGTGGGTAACGGCGATTCATCGTATCGGAACGAGGTATGCTTGAAAAATATTTCATCTAAAACATTTGTAGAAACCAATTGCCTATAGCTATTTCGATAGAAACAAATATATACTTGTCACGAAAGTTCTAATTTCTTTCGACATGGCATGCAATCACAATAACTCAAAAATAACTGTTATAGTAATTTTTAGGTTATCTTTGGTTAAGCCGGTTGGTTAAGCCAGGTCAAGCTACGCGGTAACGTTATTTTAAGAATCGACTCGTGCAGAGCCACCTATGTAAGTATAGGTGGCTCTGACCCTCCATGCCCTGACCATAGCTCTGACTCGCTTAAGTTGAATGTCAAAATAACCAATGCGCTATTTGGATTACCGACATCTCTCTATTCAAAATAGTTCTTCGGTATTGCATCGATAGGTAGGTACCACATCACATATTATTTAAAATAACAAATATTTGATAATTAAATGATCTTTTATGGCAAATGGCAGTGACTTGTAAAAAAAAAATTGAAAATGTTTAAAGATGTGAATTTATTGCTTTTAAGCTTTAATACATGGTTCGCATTTTTGGGAAGAATAGCAAAATTTCTTATGTTCTCCCGAATCGACTACTGCTCTAACAGGCCATCCTGTTCCTATATGACAGGAATCCGTGCAATACATTCCTGGTGCACATAAATTTTGCCACGGTCCAGCTTCTGATATCAGGCATGCAGATTTTTGTCCGCTGTCCCCTATGTAAGGATACATATCTGAATACGTTTGGGAAATATATCTACCCTGGTATTCTGTTTGCATTCCGCTGAAACAATAACAATTAATATTAGTTTATTGTTTTTAAAATTTAGTGTGGAAATCATATCTATGATAAAATAAAACATTTTTGAATCAGTGCTAATTGTATCAGCAGCTGCTAAAGCGTTTCTCGACTTCCTCGACTTGTAAACCAAACCATGACGTAACAGATAACCAACCACACAAACCATCTCACTGAGATAGTTTGATAGACTAGTTATCTAATTGGAGGTTAGGTATTTGTTTATTTCTGAGTTTCCACAAACCGTTACGTCATAAAATTTAACCAATGTTGCTTTCGTTTATTTGGGCTTCAAGCCTTTGTGCGTGACGCCTCAGTCGTCAAGACCATTAGGCGAGCGGCATACCCCCAAAAAGTCGTTTAGAAAACGAAAAAGTGACCAGATCACTTCTAGTCGCTAAAAACCATGTTACTTTATGTTTTCGAGGGTGCTGAATACGAATATGTCGTTTGTTTTTCTCTAAAATTGGGGGAACATTGTTAAAATCTAAAATTAAGTGAAAAATGAGAAAATTTTTTTTTCGCGAATATCGAACTTCAACTCGCTGCCATTCAGGGAATAATCAATATTTTTCCATAAAAATTTTATCACACATTTTTGAACTCATTTGCAAGGCAGTAAAACATACCCGAAGTTTCTAAAGCAATTTCCCACCGCTCGGGAAATTTTGGAAAATTTTTTACTACTCTTTCTTACTTTGTACATACTTTTGCAAAAGTTGAGCGACGAAGTTTTTAATTTTAAATTTCTACATATGTAGTCTCCAAGTGCAATAGACAAGGAAGTTTTTCAGAAAATTTCAAATTTTTATTTGCAAAAATAAAAATTATACAGCGTCTTAAACCTCAGCGTTCTAGTCGCTCGACGCTTGCACTGGGCGCGTTTCTCTTGAATTTCATACAGTGAGTGAATAATGAATCTAAAATTTTCTAATAATAATTTTTTTTATAAACAATGATACAAAGAATAATAGTAGAAAACCATGTATAAATATAAAAATGTATTCACTATGTACATTCATCATTAACTACATTTACAATATTAGTAAATGAATTTCGGCAACTACATAAATCACAGTATTCCAAACTAGATTTTTTACAAGGGCACACGTCGGTAGAACAAGAAGATTTTTGAGAACAAGAACAGAAGAAATTTTGTAAATATTCCATTGCCGACAATCATGTCGCCTGATTCCATTCATTGATTTGCCAAATGCATCTCAATACGTGTTTTTCCAATGCAGGCTTAGAAGTTGGTAACTTATCAATACATGAATTTTTCATTAAAGCCAAAGTATATCTCAATAAGTTAATATCTGTGCGAATAGCTTTAAACTTGTTTTCCTCTAAAATTGGGGGAACATTGTTAAAATCTACAATTACGTCAAAAAATAGAATTTTTTTTTTCGAATATTCGAACTTCAACTTGCTGCCTTTCACGGAATAATCAATATTTTTCCTTAAAAATTTAATCACGCATTCTGGAACTCATTTGCAAGGCAGTAAAACATACCCGAAATTTTCAAAGCAACTTCCAACCAATCGGAAATTTCGGAAAATGTTTCACTACTTTTTTTGACTTTGTGCATACTTTTGCAAAAGTTGAGTGACAAAGTTTTTAATTTTGAATTTCTACATATGTAGTCTCAAAGTGTATTATATAAGGAAGATTTTCAGAAACAGATGTTCATTTGAAAATGAAAAAGTTTTACAGTCACTCAAAAATCCACGCGGTTTACGTAGTTCGCGCGCTTCGAGCGCGTCTAGCTCAGTGCAGTGCAAGCTTTTTGACAAAAAACTTGGAAGAATATGGATGGTTGATCGACGAGGGGAATGTGTTACCTGATTTTTACAATGGATTGTCGGCAATGGAATATTTACAAAATTTCTTCTGTTCTTGTTCTACTGACGTGTGCCCTTGTAAAAAATCTAGTTTGGAATGCTGTGATTTATGTAGTTGCCGAAATTCATGTACTAATATTGTAAATGTAGTTGATGATGAATGTACATAGTGAATACATTTTTATATATATACATGGTTTTCTACTATTATTCTTTGTATCATTCTTTATAAAAAAAAATTATTATTAGAAAATTTTAGATTCATTATTCACTCAATTCATGAAATTCAAGAGAAACGCGCCCAGTGCAAGCGTCGAGCGACTAGAACGCTGAGGTTTAAGACGCTGTATAATTTTTATTTTTGCAAATAAAAATTTGAAATTTTCTGAAAAACTTCCTTGTCTATTGCACTTGGAGACTACATATGTAGAAATTTAAAATTAAAAACTTCGTCGCTCAACTTTTGCAAAAGTATGTACAAAGTAAGAAAGAGTAGTGAAAAATTTTCCAAAATTTCCCAAGCGGTGGGAAATTGCTTTAGAAACTTCGGGTATGTTTTACTGCCTTGCAAATGAGTTCAAAAATGTGTGATAAAATTTTTATGGAAAAATATTGATTATTCCCTGAATGGCAGCGAGTTGAAGTTCGATATTCGCGAAAAAAAAATTTTCTCATTTTTCACTTAATTTTAGATTTTAACAATGTTCCCCCAATTTTAGAGAAAAACAAACGTCATATTCGTATTCAGCACCCTCGAAAACATAAAGTAACATGGTTTTTAGCGACTAGAAGTGATCTGGTCACTACCATGTCATTTTAGGGGTGGTTGCCGCTCGCCTACATGTCAAGACTTTCGAGAAAAACGAACACGATTTTTGGGATCCTCAAAGCCACTTGTCATATCATGTCATCATCCAAACTATCATCTGATATTATCAATGAATTTCCTGTGTTTTTAGAAGAACAGTTTTCGACTATGATGTTATTGATAATATAATTTTGCATATTTAAATATTTCCAGTAAGATTTAAATCGTAATCGGCACAATTTTAACCTTAAAATAAACGTCAAACCTGACAAACGTCAAACATTTAATGTCCATGGCTTGAAGCCCATACTTTTCGGTATGTGCTCAAGGGGCAAGGGGAAGGTAAGATTAGGTGTCACGCCCGGTAATAAACGAACGAAATTCAGTCACTACGAGCTGCTACTATAGCAGCCAAAAGTAAATAATCGAAAACGCCTCAAGTACAACTGTTATAAATCAAAAATGTTGACGTTTAATTGAAAAATTCATGTTAAACGTCAAAGTCATCAAGTGACAGATCATAGATGCTATGTGAAAAATGATATAAATTTTTGGTGTTCATGATTGGTTCTCCGCTAAGGTGATTTTTTTTATTATACATAGACATTGCTGTCATATGTCAACGGCTTATAGATTTAAGAAGATAATTCCTCCTGTAGTCGGTTTGTTGAAGCTTTGTCACAACTGGTAGGTACTATCTTAATAAGATTTATACATTAGGAGTAGTGGTACAAATACATTGGAACGTAAAATATCTGTATCTGACAAAGATACAAATTATGGAATTTTATATTGGTTGAATAATAGTATACCTATTATTGAACGAGCAGTTCATGATAGCCATTATTCACGCTTGGTGACGAAGTCACCCGAGTGAATATTGGCCATAAATTGCGAGTAGAATACTATACTTTGTCAAAGACCTTTGATTTGTACGTTAAGCTGCGTCCACACCGAGTCGATTTAGCGTGTACGTGGCAATCGACTGTGTCGATCGATAAAATTAATCGATCGACATGTCGATTTGTTTTCTGTCGCTTGTCGGTAAACATCAAAGAGCAGTCGATCGACTTTAGTGTGTGGACGTGTCTTCGACGTTCGACATTCGACAAACTGAGTACTCAGTGACGTCTTGCATTGTTGACATCATTGCCGTGTGTTGTAGAAATGGAATTGGAACAAGACAAAGTCATAGCCTTTATTGAGGCATACAAATTAAAAACAAATCTGTGGGATTCAAAAACCCAAAACTACAAGAACAGAAACTTGAGGCACGATGCCCTCATGGAAATTGCTAAAGAATTTAGCAAGACGCTCCGTTATGGGAATGGCAGGTCTATAATTGGTATCTTCCTTACAAATTTTGGGCCCGATTTTTTGTAATAAATATTCAAATCTTCGTCAGACATGTTGATTTCGACTGATCGACAAACATTTCTGTCAACTCGGTGTGGACAGATGCAGTTTTGTCGCTTGTCGATCAACAACCGTCGATAGACACAGTCGATCGACATTGTCGACTCGGTATGGAGCAGCTTAACAATTTGGAATTACTAACCTCAAAATTAATAAATTTCTGCAGTAGATTGTGGTGTGGTAATAAAATAATTTGACATAATATAGAGATGAGTGATACTGTGTAAAGTATCTCTAGTCACCTATGTAACGAAATGTGTGAGTGATGAGTTGTCATGGGGTGAATTACGAACCACAATACACTCCAGTGTATTATGAAACATAATTCAGTCTAGTAGACATATGGGTACCATATACCATTTGTTAGAAGATAAAATATTGATTTATTATTAGGTGGTCGTGGACAAAACTTTTACTAACCTATGGGGAACTCTTTTTGGTCCTCTTGAAAGATTTTTGAGGGGAAATTGACATTTGAACTGCGTTTTGTCGTAAATGGATTTATTTCCTGTTAAGGGTCCTGGCAAATCTCTTTTTGATTTCTGGTATACACCTGAAGTATTGTAAAATGTTGGGAAATCCATTTTAGCATCTTTAACTTGTTTTTCATTGAAGGGTATGTATTGGAGTTTGTTATTAGTCATATAAATATCCAGGTATTTCCAAGCACCAATCTCATTAGGAGGAATTGCTGGTTGAATCGGTTTTGCAATACCTGTTATCTGAATAAATTCAATTACTAAATTTTGAAATTTATTTAAATATACCTACTTCGCACGTGGATGATATAGCTGGTGGTATGACTTCTCGTAGATTCATTTTGTAAGGAAGCCATCGATAATTATCTTTCATTTCAGATTGCATTGGTCGCACTGAAGGAGGGGTACGTTTTGTCAACTGTAATATATAATATCATATTAAATTTATAATTAAAGCGAACTATTTATAACAAATTCAATAATATTATATGTTTGGATGGCGACAAACAGCGCATTATGTGATTTAAAAGTATTTGATAGTAAATTATTATCATATTTCGGTCGCTTCGTACATATACAAAAACAATATTATGCAGCTCCCGTCGCTTCAGTGTATGTTTGGTTGCCTATAAGAAAATCATTTATCTTCCTTAATAGGGGACATAGAGGTTGTCTCGAACATTAATAATTGTTTTGTGTACATCCATATACCTCTCAAAAATGCATTTTCAATTATTTATGCCTACATACTTACTGCTTCTTGAAGCGTTCTTATGCAATGAACTTGATTATTATTATTAGGTCGTGAGTAGTTGACTAAAACATCTTGGTTAAACTTCTTTGTGTAATCCTTATTCTGTGTAGATATCACATCATTTTTTATCAATATATCACTTTCTAAAAGGTCTGCATTTACTTTGGTATTTATCCTCTATAAATAAATTAACACAAGCAAAATTACTAAGTAGGAATGTCTGGAGAAAAGTGTAATTTAGAATTTATTGATCACTTATCTTATAGGTTATTAAATAGGTTACTCACGCAATCACATTCCTGCGGGACGCTGGGAGTAAAAGAATGTGCTCTTTCGTAGCTAGTTCGGTAATCCGATTTTGTTGCTAGAAGTGGAATACCATAATCCACGTGACTTTGAGTATTTTGAGTACATTGTCGAGGAAGGTACATGTTAGTGGAATACCTAAGTTTTATAGAGAAAATAATATTGATCAAATAAAAGTCATAGACTGGTTGTCATCGTTAACCAATTTTTGAAGTAAATGTATACATGCATACGTCAAAGTATCTTCTTTGGTTGATTTAATCAATAGGGCATGTTCACGTGACGTCACAAACTATTATGACAACAAGCGGGTGGTAAAACGTTCAGAACACGTGGTACTTAATAGTGAGGTTATGCTGATTTATAATAATAAATCCAAAATACTATTATAAATTTTTGCAATACTACTATGAAAAAAATCATAGCAGAGTACACAAGGAATTCTATATAATTAAATTAATATGAGTAATTATATCTGGAAGTTACCTCTCGTAAATGGAAGTTTGTCCCCCATGGCTGGAAGATGACTCCCAGCCCGAAAAAAATATCAATCGGTCAAAAAAATACGACCGACGGAAAATATTCCCCACCGGCTTACAGGATGTTTGCTACCGGCTGCACCCTGCCAGAAGTTTGTCTTTGTTATGTTGTTGACGGGCTTTAACATGGATGAAATTACTCAGAAATTAGGATATTTAATGAAACTTCTTCTTTTTATAAATTGCAATGGACTCCTATCTTACAGGACATCCAGCAAGCGTTGTGTTATTGTATTTTTGAAAAGTGCACTTTGCAGTACGTTCTCTTCAAATTGATCTTCATTTGAGAAGGATTAGAGCTTCTAGGACTTGGAAGAAGAGACTAAAAAATATATGTTAACTTCTTCTTTTTCATTAATAGGATCATTTACCTATAGTTTATACAGGGAAAATATTTTTTCTCTGATTGGCAGCAAATATTAATTTTGCTGACTGATATCAATCAGCAAAGTATTACTTTTCCTGTCTAGGCAGCAAATTGGTTTCTTTAATTGCTGCCTGTGATTATACAATTCCATAGCAACCAACTAAAATAAAGAGATTGTGGGAATTGTAATAATTTGCAAATATAATATCCTCATGAACAATCGGGGAAAAAATTATATGTTCAACTTGGCAGCAAAGTAGATGGACTGCCTTGGCGGAATTCCTAGCCTCGCTACGCTCGGCTATGAATTCAGCCTCGGCAGTCAATCTACTACTTTGCTGCCTAGTTAACCAAATAACTATTATTACAGTGTAGTAAAAAAGAATATACCTACCTATACTTCAGATGAACGAAACACTTTTTAAATCATTTTAAAATGTGTGTTTTTCAGGGAAGTGAAGGAAAAATCACGACAGCATGTCAAGTTTATTTTGTTGGAATTTGATGATATTAGGACACTGCTATGAAGGAACTGTGTGTTTTAATGTAAGTACCTATACATAATAATTATTAATTGCTGATATTCTAACACCTGGAAGTGGAAATAACAATGAGTCTTAGCAATAGATTTTGTTTAATGTTTCTCATATTAGATTCTAATTTCGTACTTTAACTACTGCAAGCTAATTTTTCCAAAATCTTTCTTGGCTAAATCTAAAATATAAGGTCTTTTTGTTCTATCTTCTTCCTCCAATTATTGAATTATATTTGTGTGTAACTGCTATAATAAATTAACAGTTTAAACTACTACTACGTGGAATCTTTCCATAGTTTTAAACTAAAATCAATCATTGTATACGTATAATTTCATTTGGACACTCTGTATTACAACTATTTGCAACAAGATGGTATGTAACTGAGCAGACATTAATGCAGGCCTTGTTGCATACCTATTAGAGAGGTAACTTTCTAATAGATGGCATCATCGAACAATATTTGAATTGAGTGACCTCTCTATTTCATCGTAGTGAGGATTGACATTACTGCCTTCTGGAAATTGTAAATGCTTTCATAGAGAAATTCTATGGCTCGGATCCGATTACTTACTCATGACTTACTCCTAATAATATCGGTAGAAATAAGCGAAGCTGAAAAAAAAGATATCTAAACATTGGACAGATCTAGTAGGGTTTAGAACATAGAATTTTCTGCTTGATGAAAAGTAAAGCTGCACTAACACTAATAGTTTACATAGGGATCCTAAGAGGACATTATGATGTCTTAATTGGCACCAGGATAAACCTCAGAATAGTGGAGAAGAAAAATGTATATTTTGTAACATGGAAGAAGAAACCTGCATCGACATAAACCTAGGATACAGGAGATTATTGGATAGAAGAAGGACATTCACCTACTAAAGTTAAAGCCTGTAGATATGCTAAAATTCCTCCGGGAAATAGGACTAACGGAGCTACTATAGTCTCATGAACTAAGTAGAAGTAAGGAGACACAATAGATCTGGACTTAGCGAATTTCACCCAATATACACACAATCTAATCAGAAATAAGATAAGCAAAACATCTCGACTTTATTGTAGCTTGACAATTCCTCTCTAGCAGCAGTCGTAACCATAGTCGTAACCAAGGAATTTGGAGATGTGTTTCTACTTGGCCAACGTTATTTTATGGTGAAAATTGACTTATAAGTTGTTTCTGTTTCATTTCAAACCTCTTTCCCTTCTTTTTTTAATTTCTTGGGAAATTAAACCACAATATTTTTGAATTCTTTATTTCAACGTTTCGGTAGCGTTCCAGCTACCGTTTTCAAGAAAAAATAAGTAAAAATTGATTTTTATTCCTAACTGACACAACGGAAAAAATTTGACAACTAGACAATCAAAAATATTTTGAAGTTTAAGACTGCAAAATTTTTGTTATCAAATTTTTATTAAGGTCCATTCATAGTAGATCATATCCCCGGTAAAATGTCAAATGAAATATTTCATTTTATGACGTTCCAACGATATGATAGTCTACTAGAAATGGAATCCAGTGAAGTGCACGTTCCAGGAACGGTTTTTAAATTGGGATAGCGCGTTTTTTCGCTTATATTGGAAATGTTGTTAATAAAACGCGTTTCTTGATACTTTTTTTGTTTATGAATATTTAAGTTTTCAAAATATGTATGTATACTCAGTTTTGTGATTTTATGTATTGAATTGTGTATCGATTAACAACTATTCAAATTATAAATCATAAGAAAACCAGGATAAAAACTTATGATGCTATCCTGATAAAGCAGGTAATTGATTATTGGAAATTTCTCTTTCTAACATTGGTAACCAAATTTGACTACATTCGGCTGAAATACTAGCTACACATTTATCTGCATTTACAGTGCCGTTCCTGGGGTGGCGAGCGCCTGCGTGCCAGAATAATTTTGTACGCCCCTATACTATGCTTAAATTTTGATGATAAGGCCAATTTTCATAATCATTTTAAGTTTGAGGTTTAAACCGTAGCGAATAGTTGAATTTGGCGCCCCTTAAATTGGGCGCCTGCGTGCGGGGCATTCGCTGCATACCCGCCAGGAACGGCACTGTGCATTTAGTTGTATTAAAGCACTTTCTTTGATTTTTCGTCTTTTATTATTGGTTTCTTTTAATATTATTTTTGATGAATCCCATTGAATTTGATGACCCTCTTCCCAAGCATGTTTACAAATAGCTGACTTAAAGAATTCCCTATCTTTAAAATATTTTTTGTGTTCGTTTATTCTTACTTTCAATGGTCTAGATGTTTCACCTAAATAAAATTTGTCGCATTCGCATGATATTTGATATATGCAGTTTTTGGAAGATTGTTCTTCATTCTTTGGTTTCGTTTTTGTTAGTATTGATCTTAATGTATTATTCGATTTAAAACTAGTTCTAATATTGAATTGATTACCAATTTTTTTAATTCTTTCTGATAAACCCTTAACATACGGTATTGTCAAGTTTCTAAAAATTATGTTTGCTGAATTATTAATATTATTGTTATGGGGTATTAACAATGAGTCCCTCTCTATATGCTTAATCTCCTTATTTACAAATTCTGCAGGGTAATTATTGTTATTTAAAACATCTTTTAAAAAAATTTTTCTCCTTTGTAAATTGATCATCACTAGAACAAATGATTCTGGCCCTATCGTATAAAGATTTTACTATCCCTTTTTTAACGCTTATAGAATGATTAGAGTTAAAATTCCCTTTCCCTTCTTACGTCATTTTGGGCTGTGTGTACCTACAAGTTCGCAAAATTTGTACAGCGTGTTTCTTCTATATAGTTAGTTTTACTTTTGTAAAAAAAACTACTTATACCTTCTGACAATTCTTATTTTTAATACTTTTAATTAACCTCCTCAAATTTCACTAGTATAATTACATTACTGTAACACCCGGCGACGAGAGTAATGAATTAAATACCTCTAAACGTGCAAAAAATTCGATCTGGTGAAATCTGAAAACCATTTTGTGTTTTGCGGGTTCTTTAATAACAAATGTAAGCTAAATTTAACTCTTTATTGAGTATAATTTAACATTTAATTAACATCGGATTTTACATAAGACCGAGCATATACAATGAAAGGCGCAAAGCCATAATATCGGACTGTCAAACGTCAACCTGAATCAGGTATCCATGTGGTGCGTTCCGCAATGCTATGGCGTATAGGACGCGTTCAGTAATACGGCTAGAGCAAACCAGGCGCATCACATAACACATGTATGATTATTTATAGGATAAAATCGACAGCTTGTTGAAAAAATAACAATAAAAAGGAAAGTTGGTTTATTTTTTACACTAATACTAATATTACATTTTAAAACAGTGATCCATTCTTGCAGCAGTGTGAAATCAGTAATTTTGAATGAAAACGCGATTATCTAAAAAAGACATTAGTCCACAATGAAAATTCTCTTTTTCTCCAATTCTACTGATTTTGTACCTCTACCATGATGGACATAAAACCAGTTATATTCTTATTTTTTATTTTCTTCGTTCGTAGCATTTTTATTTTCAAGTTTCACGCTAGTAGGCTTAAGCAACAATGTTCTTGGTATCATCGGAACCTCTAGCCTACTTCTCGGATGCCTTACTGGCTTAAGTTGTTCCGTTTTGTCAAAAGGTTTCTTATTCGGAGGTTCACTAACAGCAACAAATATTTCAGCACCATCTATGGTTAGTGGCTGGCATTTTATTAAAGCGGTATCAGCTGCTTTCGGCGTTTTAAATTCAACGTAGGCAATTCCCTTTGATTCGCCATCTTTCTTACGAATCAATCGCACCTCTATTGGTTCATACATTTTAAAAATCTCTTCAAGATCTTCTTTGCTTTTTGTCAAAGGTATGCCTTTAAGGAACAATGTATTTCGATGGTTATCTCTTGTGTATTTTATGGAATCTTTTTCAGTTTTTGATTTGAATTCTGATACGAAAACGGGTCGGCCGTTTATTGGAACTCTATCTTTAGCCAACGCTGTCAAACATTCTTCTTCTCGTGAAAAATGTATGTAACCAAAGCAGCGCGAGTTACCTTTTTTATCAAACACAATATCAATATTAACAGCATTTGGGAAAATATCTTTCAATTTCTCTTCGTTAACTGAGGGATGTAAATTACTGACGAAGACTGTGTTACTTTTATCATTCAATCTTGGAGGTGGTACATTTGGCTGTGAAGAATTGTTGGCATTTTTTCCATTGTGATTTTCTTTTTTTAATATTTTTTTATGTGATTCACTGTCTTCTTTTTTGAATCGTTTTTTGGGTGATTCACCATCTTCTTTTTTGAATCTTTTTTTGTATGATTCCCCATCTTCTTCATATCTTCGTTTTTTATTTTGATTAGTTGTTGAACTGTTGTTTGAAGATGATTGGTCAACAGTTTTAACTAGATTTTTACGTTTTTCTTCGCATTTCATTATATCTTCCAGTTGCCCAAACTCACGTTCAAACATCAACCATTCCTCTATAATGTAATAAGCCCATTCCTTACATGAAACTAACGCTCTGTTAAATATATTTCTAACATGCTTTGGAGTCCCATACTGTCTTTCCAAATTGGCATATTCACACCAAGTACTAGCAGACTCTGTAAAAAACATATTCCATTTATACATAAATTTTGAGAGTTTAAACCTAATTCTTACCTTTACTTTGTTGATTGCTCATTATACTATTCCAAAGTTTTCTCGCAGACTCCATGTCACCCTTTTTAGCTAATAATCGAGCATACCATCTGTTAAGTTTGTATGTAGAATCACTTTCGTAAGATATTTGCTCCATAGCTTGAAAGAACAATGTATTCAATTTTGATTTATCTTCACAATTACGATAATAATACTCAAGAAAAGACTGCCAGAACTCCACAGCAGGAGAAGGACTTATTTTTGTTAATCCTAAAACATGTTACAATTAAATCAGTCATATCAAAGGTTTCCTCAAAAGTCAAGTTACCTTCTTCAAAACAGGTTTTGATCTCTTCTTCATCAACTTTATGAAATTCTAGTGCTCTAATTCGATAGATCCACAATTTCTCACTCCAAACACAATTTCTAGTAGCTTTTTTTGTAACATTCAATATTACATCTTTTAATTTGAATGAAAATATTATGTAATCTTCCCACACATCTGGTGTTAGACATAGAGGTAATACTACTCTTTCATAAAGACATATAATTGTAGAAGTATCTTTAACATTTTTAATATATTCTTTGTATACATCATACAGTTCTGTACTGTCTGCAGTTAGAATTTTTTCTTCAAATGGTTTATACACATCTAGAAGTTTTAATGCCTTTTTATAACCTAATTCTAAAGGTTTTGCATCTATTAATCCATCAGGTAATGTTCTATACCAATCAGTCCATTCTTGGTAGGTATATTCCATATTAAGGAGTGGAACAGAGAGTTGTCTTTTAAATACTTCCGCTAACCTAACAATTAATAAATTTGGTAATAAACAAGAACCAAAACACATTTTTTATACACATAAATCACATGTAATATTTGGTCCAATCTTATAACTACTATACCAACCTCTTTACTTGTGCAATCCAATCTGGTGTATCTTCTTTATGAAGGGAAATATGTGCATGTTCTACTTCTCTCAAAGTATCCCACAATAAAGAACCTTCAGTCGCATGAACCCCAACAAAAGTTAATCCTTTTTCTAATATATTTCGTGTATGTTGCAAGTTGTTAACTTTCAGTGAATATTGTGCATATTCAACCCAGAGATTTACAGCTATAACAAAAGTTAATTCACAATATGAAAATAAAGTCAACTTTTGTAAAGTAACTTAAAAAGAGCAGCAAGTAATTCCATTCTTTCAATTGTAATAAGATTTGTTTATAAACACTATTATTATTTACATGCATATGTATATACTCAACAAAGATAATCCTCTACTGCTTTTTCAAAAAGATTCAAAACGTTCTGTTGTTCCTCCGTAGTATTGGCTATTTTAATTTCATCTCTTATCCATTCTAGCCATAATTTTGGAGTTAAAGGAAAATATTGATGAAATCTTTGATAAGCTTCTCTCATTGAATTTAAATCAGCAAGGCTCTTGTATATTTTAATAATTTCTATGTGTTCATCATATAAATATTTATTGTTTGATAAACTAGTCTCTAGATGTTCAGCTCTTTTAACCAATTCCTACAATTTTAAGTTGTGAAGATATACTGCATAAAAATAATAAGTAGTGTATGCAAATATTACTTGTTCTGTATCTTCCATGTCCGAGGAATCAGATGAACACGATAATTGTTCTTCTAGTAAATCCATGTTTATTTAAGTAAATACATATATTCAATATACAAATTTGCAAATAGAGAAATTTGCTCCGAAAATGTTTGTTTTGGTTTTGACTCTTGGTCATAGATAATACAAGACACTTTTTGACATTCATCGGTTTTTGACGGCATGCATGGACTGACAAGTGATAAATCTAACCATAGACAATTGATATACAGACACTGAACTCTAGCACAGAATACATTGGTGTATTCTGTCAAGGCCACCTACAACACTCCATGTGTTAGAGGTGGCCTTGTATTCTGTGACTCTCAAAATTAGACAAAATCATAGATCAATGGCCCCTATCAATGCATGAATTACATGAATCAACGATTTTTCTACAGGCAACCCAACGCACATCTTATACATTATATTTTTTATATGAGCGGTTACCTTTGGAGTAGGCAACCAAACATACAATAAAAGTGATTACTGTTAGTATAGAATACTTCTAGACTTTGACTCACCTATACCTATGGTTTTATTACAATGTTCTACAATATTATAATAATTATTAATGTTAAGTCATCCAAAAAAGAATTTGAGAAAAACGAAATCGGTAAAATTTGAACCAGCAACCATCTCTGTGACATTTTAATGTCATTATTCATTTTTGACAGTACTTACCACTTACCGATGAAACAAATACATATTTTTAGTTTTTAAATATTGAGAACAACGAATACAACTTCTACAGTCGACGGAAAAGCTTTGTAACTAACACGAGTTTTAAAAGGGCAATTAACAATCTCGAACATTAACGCCGTTAATTAATGCACGAGCAGAGAAAACGCGTTAAATTTTCTTGATTGTTAATGGCCCTCATAAATACCTAACTTAGTATATTTTTGATTTGATGAATAGTAGTTTACGTAACTAATGCGGAAAGGGATACTTTTCCGCACGCTATCGCAGGTAGCCGAAGGACGCGTCAGTTGTCACTTTGACATTCAGTCATTGATCTGTTAAAAAATACAAAATGGGGTCATATATTATTGTTCCAAAGTTAAATAATAGTGAATGCTAGTAAAAGTTTCAGTTTAGTATAACCTAAAGTATTCTCAAGCACATTATGTCTTATCTTTTCACCGTTTGACATTGTACAGTAAACTTTCACCATGTAATGCAACAAAAAACTTCAAAAGATATATATATATAACTTTTATTATTTCTTATTTTTATTGTAGGTACATATAGTTTTTATAAAACAAATTATAATTTCTGAGAAACTAATCATTGTATAGTATTATAGTATATATTATCAATTAAAATGAAAGACATTCGTATTCTTGAGATAGGATTAAACATCTTTAGAAGATATATTTCTATAACAAACTATATGGCGTAAAATATATTCTCCATATTTACAATGTGACTTTATTTTGCAGTAATTAAATACATTCTTAGTTTATTCCTTTATTAGGTTATTATTATAAATCTATGTACCCAAAAGCAATTTTTACATTAGGTTGTAGAATTTATATTTTCATAAAGTGAATGCTAAATAATATACCGGGTGTAAATGCGTCACGTGCCACCTCTGTAATTATTCATATTTAGGTGTATTGTATTCTATGCTGGTTATTACCGGTCCAACAAAAAAATAAAATTTCTCTGCGCTCGTGCCATGCACATAGCCGAGCACGCGCAGTAATCCGAACAAGGAAAGATGCACTGCACTGTAAACACTCGAGTTGGGTGCGTACAAAGTGCACATAGTGGAATAAGTTATCACAAATATAGATGGCATCTTTCTTGAAATTTTTTGTTTGGTACATGTAGTTGAAGCCTGGGCATCTAACCCTCCAGTCTCCACCCACCAAAAAATTGGAACAAAATCTATAATTTGAAAGTTGAAGGGGTGGCCCCATGACTCATGTACAATCAATATATTAACATTTATTTTAACAATCACTCATCAACGGTGTATTAGAATTGAAAGAAAATATACAGGGGATATATAAATTTGTATTATAATAATCTTAAGTTTTTAACAGAGTTTGCTTAATTTAGGTGGAAATTTAATCTATTAAACTAAAACATTATATCATGCTCTTTTTTTTCTAAAAAAAATTATAATTTGTTTCTTGTTTCGTGTGCTTTTTTAACAATTGCTAGTTTTGAATGTGGATCTAGCACTGATAATTCCGTGTATGGGGAATCTTTTGTCCCGTGCAACATCAATGACCAGTCTTTGATAAAACCTGTTTGGGGTACTTGAGAGTTGAATCTAACCTAAAAAAATACTATATTAGTTTTAAGCGACTTATAGGTAATGAAAAGTTAGAGCAAAATATCAAATCAGTGACTACCGTTACGGTTTCAGATTTCGGGGGACTTGAACCCCCCAGATAAGCACCCTGTAAAAACAGCTTTGAAAGTTGAAATATCAACATTTTTGTAACGTAGTTCAACCATTTTTGTCCTTTGGGTGTTTTCTGTTTTGTTTCGTTTTATAAAAAGTTTGATAAAATTTTCATCCAATATTTACCTCTAGAGTCCAAGTACCTTGCGGGTATTCCCCCCAAGTATGTGTAGTCATAAAAGGCCACTTTGAAAACCCATCGTGGGAATCATCGTCGTTTTGCCTTCGACTAAGGATCATCGATCTAAAATCATAATTTAGTGTATTATGAAATAAAACAATTATAATTTGTTAAAATCTACATAATGTAACATAATATTTAAACTTAAAGTTGTGACGCGTTTCGCTAACACAGTAGCTTTATCAAACGAAGGGAGGTATAATGAGACATTTTCAATTTATACAGTGCTTAATGCTAAATTATACGGATATTAACAATAAAATTATGATCTATTTACATGGAAATAAAATACAAAAAGGAAAAAAATGTGTCTAAATATGGGATTAACTAAAGTATTTAACACGTTTACCTACCTGATGGAAACTCATTCACAACAATCCTACAGGAACCTTTCTAGGTAAAAAGGTTTAATAAGGGAGAATTGTTGATATCGATTTGGTGATTAAGAAGATTATCTGAATATTTGTTCTTATTTATCTCAAGCTCTCCTAAAAGATTCAATTTGAAGGATTTAGCTTTTATATTTATATGTAAAATTTCAAAATTTGAATCGAAAAGAGTGTTGGTTTGCTAATAAATGATTTGATAATAATTGGAATCATAGCTGTTTATGTTCTGAAATTCTAGTTTTAAAATTCCTACAAGTTCTACCTATATAAATTTTGTTACAGTTGCCATTACCACATTTTAATTTATTTAGTTTTAAGATTCGGATTTGTTGTTTTTAATGAATTTGGATAAATTGTTATCGGTTTTGAAGCAAATATTCAAGTCCAAAGTTTCTAAAAATGATTTTATATTCAAGTATGTTATTCCAAAGTATGTTAAGCTTCTATATTGGTTATTTTTGTTTTTATCAGAATAAAATACTTCACACGTCACAATTTTAAGTTTAAATATTTTGTAGATTTTAACAAATTAAAATTGTTTTATTCCATAATTCAGTATAAAGTAAAAGCATCATCATTCATTCAATTGACTCATGTTTATTCATACACAGGTGTCCCGTAAATAAGTGCCGAAAATTATTAGAGGCATAATAGATTGTTAAGAAATATTTGAAGTACCCAAATACATTTTTCCATTCCCTCATTCTTATTAGTTTGTGAAATACGGGATGTTAAAAGAAGCAGAATAAACACACTTTTCGTTTTATATTTTCTGAGGGAATTCTAATAAGCCAGTTGCGTGGCACGAGAGATTCTCAACTATTTATTGTACCACATTTTTGAAACATCTTATCTTTAGACTTTTGTCTGCAATAAATTTGTAAATAGTTTTAAATTATTTGGAAATGATTTGCAACTAGGTATGGTTCATTCAATAGCCTTGTTGGTGTGCGTTATCGTTTGTGACGTATATACTAGTTTTTATTTTGACATATATAGCTAACCTTAAATTTGATAAATAAAATCATATGGATCGAATTCGGCCAAATTCGAAAAGGCTATTTTATCTCACTGAAAAGAGTCAAGAACTTTCAAAATGTTTTCCGTGTATCCAGGAATATTTTTGTATTATTTAAATAAATATAACAATAAGATTAATTATTCACTTTTCATAAATAATAATTGACCGTAAACCACAAAGTACAGACCTGACAAGAACTATCAATGAGACGTCAGACACATTTACGCCACGAAAGGAACGTATCATCGTATTTTGAACGCTCAATTGATAGATCGCGCTTGCGCCTAACCTAAACATCAACCAATATCATATTTTTTCAGTCAAAGATTAGGGTTAACGTTTCTAATACATTTAAACGGTTCATTTTTGTGATATTTTAATATAAGGATTAATCACAGACGTGCCTTTTTCCCATTTCTTAGTACGTAATGTATTAGCAGGACATTAACAATCGATGAAGCACACCTAAAAGGCTATTGAATGAACCATACTAGAATTTGAGAGTCTTTACTGCAATAAAAACTTAAAAACATATTAAGGATGTATCATGCCACTTATTTACGGGACACCCTGTAATAATTGTCACATATCACCGACTAACGTATTAATTCGAACGGAATGTACGTAAATAATTATTTACCTCGTTCCCATAGGAGAAGTGAGAAATAATTCTACGTCCCCTCTTCTTGTAGCGTTTAATGTAACAACGGCTTGGACATGCTCCAAATACCTAACCTCGGTGTTTTCATCTTTGCATGCGTTTGTCGTAATTTTCATCAATAAAGAGTTCTTAGAGGGAATTTTGCTGAAATAATAATATTTATTTGTCATGGAAGTTTTCTAGATTTGTAGTATAAACATGAACATTTTATTTATTAACTTCGAATCAGTGATCGTATCTTTAAATGACAACCGTATTGAACTGCAAAGTTTGGTCCAACGATACGTCATATGACACATATATGACAGTCGCCCTCAGGATAAACAAGCGCTCTTAATTACTTTGAGCTTCCTTGATTTTATAAATAGTGTACCAACGAGTGGTCTCAACCAGATTAGAGCTTGTATATTTTTTTTCATGTATTTCGACCTCTCTATACCTCATTTAAAAACCAGGAGGAGTAATTTGAATTTAAGTTGGCAATTCTATAGACCAACTGATTGGTCAGATTCCGTCCAGTTTCACACAACACTTTCTAGTATTGACATCAGCTGATAATTTACAATTTTGTTAGTTATGACAGATAAATATATTTGTTTTTGTCATCGCATCCGCTCTTGTTATTTTATTATTTTCACTCAGTTTCGTTGAAACTGTTCCTTTGAAAACTTCAGTAAGCAATTGTATTAAATATCTGCAATTATGAATCCTTCTACTTCGAGTACCAGCTCTTCGCTAAGTCCGGTAAAATAACGTAAGATCATTTAGGACCGTCAAAATGAAATAATACCATCTTATATCTACAATACACATCTAAATAATCAACTAAACAGACGAGAAATCGGCTTAAGGCTATGGGTGGCTGATTTATTTATCAACCAAGGCAAGGCAGATTTAATAGATTTGGAACACAACTGTTGACTCTACTTTTTCGGAACACACCCTTTAGTAACTAAACTTCTAGTGGTGTGAGTGAGGCTTTCCAAATTACTTCTCCTGGTTATTAAATGGACTATAGATCACTATTAATTTAGTTGAACGCCGTTTATGTGAAATTGGTTGCGCTGACGCCTGTTTTTTGTATTGGTTTCTCGTTCTACATTTAATGCCTCATGTCATTTTGAATATTTGAATTATTGATGCTTGTTTGGCATTATTTGGTTAGGTTAATTAATTCCAGTGCATGAAAATGAACCTTGCCTGGTATAATGTTGACTGAGGTTTGAAATAGTACTCGTAACTTGTCGTACAGGTATACTTGCAGTTGGTTTATCAAGTCTATTAAAGTCAGGTGCACCCTGAAGGATAGAACCCGTGGACATGTATCGTACTCTGGCAACACCGTAGATAATGTCACTCGTTGGTGTGGTACTGTAATTTTTATTTATATATTGTAGGTATTTGGTCTGTGTTTATTTATGAATTGTTTGCTTTTGTTGGATTATTTGGTTTTGAAGAAGTACCACAAAACAAAAAAGAGTTAGAGCCACAAACGATTATAAAACACTGAAATTTAAAAATTGAAATGAGAAGCAAATTGTGACAGTGAAAATCACGAAACAACAGTGCATGTTCTATGGTTAACATATACTTGCTATTGGTAGCTAGGAGAGTCTAAAGTTTCACTGATAGCTAAGGAAACATCTAAGATTTAGCCAATGGCAACCGGCAAATAAGTACTTTCTAGTATAACCGAGACTTTGGTTGACTGATAGAGATAGCTGATGACTAGGCAGCTGATAGTACCACTAATTCATATGACCAGAGTTCCTTCTTCGCGCTGTATAACACTTACCTAACTTTATTAACATTTCCTGCTTCACAGTGAAATCTTGGAGGTACAGTTTTCCATATCTTCGCCAAAGCTACCATAGCACCAGCATCTAAAACTCCAAATCCGAATAAGTGATTAAATTCCAAACCCACACCATTCATCTTCCAACGGAATCTCCCTTTGGCGTCGAATAACGAATTTCTTTTAGAAGTTAAAACAGTTAAATGCTGAACATCCCTCCATGTCAATTTCGTACTGAAATATAATGTCATAAGTTAACAATATTTGAAAAGCAAAGATACTTGAAGGTGTATCCAAGCTTTGCATTTAAATTTGTCTCAAATTGAAACGTCTAACTCGTATAAACTGTTCACAAAAACAAATAAAATTATTTAACAGCTCTTCAAACTTCAAATTCGAATGGCCTTTCTGTAACTGGCTATTAGGTCATAAAACATATAACCAGAAAGTGGCTAGCTTCATCTTTAGGTTTGTGACGTAATTGTAATATTCTGAATTGATTTTTGCCTACTAATATATTTTAATAAAATATCAAAAACCGGATACCGGTTTTGTGGTGTATTACGTAAGATTTAGCTTGTCATATAACACTTAACAACTTTTGGGTTTGCGCCTACTTTAAGAGACTCTTAAACGTCCATTAAAGCAGTATTAGCTAACTGACCAAGCTATGGATTCTGATGATGAGTTTCTGGTGGATGATCTATTGAAATTTTCTTACTTTGCCTCCAGTGCCAAAGCAAATACACCAGCAGCTTCTGGAGCAGCAGCGGAAGTACCCGAGTGAGTTGTAGTACATTTTCCATATAAATCGGTTGTTGCCTGAAAAAATAATAGCTACTTTAATTTGCTCTACAATATTCAAATTTTTATACAGAATGGTTCCGTCGTAAAATTATTTTGCCTGTTTATTATTATTTATCATCAAATATGGAATTAAAGAAGAACTGGACACTGGATACTTTTTAATATAGCTCAGTCAATTGATAAAGTTGAGCATAAAACATAAACATATCAAATTAAATGTCTTATTTTTTGCATATATATTGTGTCATTTTTCTTCTACTTAATTCCTGAGAAAAGTATCAGAGACTAGCTGCAGGCATTAGTTTTAGTTTAGGTGTGTTCTCTTATATGCATTAGTTTCCTAGAGGTCTCTTAGGATTATTTCCTTGAGGATATCAGTAGACTTCAACTTAGATTACTGTTCTTCTTCCATCCAATACTCTCTTAGGTGTTGAATCCTGGGATATCAAGTATATGTGGATGGATGATTCTTTTACTATACCACAGAATCTGCATTTTTCTTCCTCCACTATCTTAAGCTTTTTCAATTGCCCATTTTGATCTCAACCGGTTATAGTGACCAAGAAATATCTTTGATTGTCTACTAGATTTCCCCAATGGTCAGATTTTTTTCTTCCAGCTTTGCGTATTTCTCCCAACTAATTCGGCTAAAGAGTTGCGGTCCCCAAAAGGGTGTTTCAGCTCCTCTTTTTGCTTTTTCATTCCCTTCTAATCCAAGGTATCCTGTAATCCATTGAGTTTGCTCATCAGGCATTCCCATACTTTCTATCCCAGTTCCTTATTTTGCTTTTAAGCCGTATGTATATACCATAAAAGTCTTCCAAGTTTGACATGAATATATTTATTAATCAATACTTCCAGAGAAGTTTTATTTTCAATTAAAAAATAAATAAACCAAAATATAAATCTACTCACAACTCCTGTATTAGGATCTTTGGCGCCATTACTAAAAGTCGAGGCAAGTGTAGATGAGCAACTCTCGTCATAATGAGCATTTTGACCATCATTGATAGCGCTGTTTATGCTAATCGTCCACATACTAGCAGCATATCCGTCACAATTACAATCGTCATCTTCACCTCCGTCTCCACTAGCCCAAACGTATATATTTCCCAAACCATTTCTGCCCTAGTAAAAAAAAGAGATTCAAAAATTTTATCCACTGTGCCTATTATATTCCTAATTACCTCATTGACTCCTCTAACTATGGCTCTCATTGTGGAATTCCTAGGTCCGTCTACAGTTTTTCCATCATCAGTTGGTCCCCAGGAGGCGCTGTATATGTCGATTAGATTCGGCTCGTGTCCCATTGAATTTGCTTCGATAAGATCTGTCATGTATGGTTGATCTAACATTCTGATTCCTGTGGTAAAGTAAAGAGCGATAATTGTATATTTAAAGTTGAAATTATTATTGTGAGGAATAAACACCAACCTGCTATTTTGGAATCGTAAGCTACGCCAACACCACAAATACCATTATCTCGAGCAGCTGCAACTTCTCCAGCACACCGCGTACCATGGCTTCAAACGATTAACAAACTATTATTACAAATGTACTACATTCGAGGTCTAGACTACAGACAAAAGTAAGAACTTAAGACTCCCTATGTATACTCATTTATGCCGGCGCATCTAGGAGGCCAATGAGGAGGCCAACACTGGCAAAAAGGGATCAGAGACTTTATTTGTTGGTACTGCTAGATCAGCCAAAGCTAGCTGGGCGGAGAGGAAAACCTAGACGTACTGGGCAGACATACCGAGGCTCTCTCACTCGAAGACGTTCATATACTACCCTTCGAGTAGAAAAAAATAAGCAAATCCTGGAATTGAGTAGAACAAACCAACGCATTCTGTTGGGACTTATTACAGGACATTGTCGACTAAATTTCTGGTTCAGATCTCGGACTGTCGGTTCTGTAATTTGTAGGACGAAACTGCGGAGTACATAAAAAGCTCATGTCCAGCATTGGACAGAATAAGGTATATTATATTCGGTTTTAGCACCTTAGAGCCTAGTGACTTCAAAAAAGTTTCACTTCGTAAAAAGCACAGGCTTGTGAGGTGAATTTTAATCCCTAGAGTGAACCACAATAGACCTAACGAAGGTCGCAGTGGAGGTGGCGAAAAGGCTCCACTCACATAGAACCTAACCTAACCTATACTCGTTTATATCTATCTATTTATGAATGGAACTTCTTAAAAACAAAACATCCATGTCAAGTGCTTCTCACGCTAAATTCAATATTCCAAGTGAAAGACGCGGCGAACTGTCCTTAAAATTCGGATGCGAAGCTGCGGGGTTGAAGGTCAAAGTGCGTTTAGACGTAAGTGGTCTATACGTACATATGCCTAAAAGAAAGATACGTATTTGAATTACCGCAAGAGCTATACCTACAAAAATCCATCTCTATATATGTAGAGTAGAGAGGGTGAGTGTAGGATCATCGCCAAATGTTTCTCCGACGCCAACTTACCAGGGTCGCCCAGGATGATCCTGGCAAGACTGCATCCTTTGATTCCATCCCATCTCTTAAAGAATTGAGCATGGGTGTAACGTTTGGCTAATTCCGCAGCTGTCGAAGTCGTCACTGGTCCTAAAATGTTTAGTCCAGCTAGTGACTGAATAACAGAAATGAAATGGTGACTTGCCAGAAGTTCCTAAGGATTATTGGCCACTGATATGTTGAGTATTCAGCCAAAAAGTCATTTTAAATTTCAAGATATACGCTTCAGGGGTGTGTTCATTATTTTAATAAAGCAACATAAATGTTCGCAATGATAAAAAACATGCAAAATCTTATGTTTTAAACAGCAGATCTTAACTGTCATTCATTTCAGAAAAATCCACTTTTTGTTGGCCACACTGACCTTAGACTGAACTCTTCTATTGTCTATATCTTTTGGTATATTTTCCGTTTCGATGGGATGAATCACTTTTATGAGAAAGTTTATATCGAGGTACCTACTCGCTAAAATTGAACAAACTTTTCTTAAAAAAATAGAATATTTAATTACCTGTTGAACCAGTCGTCTGTATAACGTGGAAATGGATATGGATCATTGCTGCTAAAATCGTAACTAGCCTTTGCATTCTGAAATAATTTTGATTTGTAGTTTGCTTCTATATTCAGTGATACTCTATGTATTTCTCTATGCTGTAAGCTATAAAAACCGTTGAACTCAATGGACGAGTTCTACCTATACAAGGGAATTGCTGCCAACATAACGAACAAAAAAATACTGAGAAAAGTTAGTCGCATAGGGAAGTGGTTTTTCCAATCAAAGTTTGGTCTTTCTTATATGTTTTGAGTCCCTTTACCACCCATGTTGTACCCGGAAAGTTTGGAGATCTTTTTATTTTGTAGTATTTTGCATCTTACAGTTGACACAAACACAAAACAAACCCAAACAAATGTGACAGCTATCATTAGTTATTCGTCAACTGTAAGATGTAAAATACCCCAAACTAAGGCCCAGTTGTACAGTCTCGGTTCAAGCAGAGCTCAAGGTTGAACTTGGTTCAAATTTCAAAGTTAAGTTGTACAAAGCTAGTTCAACGTAAAGCTTGGTTCACTGGATGCCGCTTTATCAAGTTCAACTAAGCGGCCGAATTTGGGCGCTTAAACCTAGTTCTATTATAACAAAACCTAAATTTCTGTATTATTTTGTCCTAATCGTTGTCTTATCAGTATTTAACTATTGTATATTTGTGCCAAATAAAAATAATGGCTCACCAACTACCTGAAAATCTTGTGGAACTAACAGATGATGAAGACTTTGTCGAAGCAATAAACGCTAGAAGACGTCGAAAGAAATATAGAAATAGAATGGATCATTTTCAAGAATGGAATGATGATGAATGCGCTCTGCCAATATATCTTTAATTTCCCTCTCAATATCGGTCATTTCTGATGGATTCTTTGGAGGTCCTCCTCCTGTTCCTAACGCATAGCACTTTTCATCAGCAAATTTCTTTTTTGTTCTCTTCTTCAGGTTTTCATATTTTTTCCTCAAGATCAATGTATCTCGAAAAATATGCCCACTGTCATCGTTTCAATTTGTTTCCATTATTCTAGCTCATTTTTGTTTATATTACTATCAGTCTTTTTATTTTCCAGTATATCGTTATACTTTTTCACCAAACAAAGTAATATTGTTTCTTTTGCCCTCAGCAATATCCTCCCAAAATTATAAATTATTGGCTATTTCAACTTATTACAACAACACACTTATTACAACTCATGAACATAGATCAAAAACCTCGTGAAAATTTCATATTCTTACTAATTCTTGACAGAAAGAATCAACTGCGCATGTGCAAACGCTACCAACATAACATATCTTTCCTTAAGCCAAGTTTTGTAGAGCTGGGCTCAAATATGACCTGTACAACGGAAACATATTTCCGAACCTAGTTCATTCCTGAACTTAGTTCAGTAGAACCAAGGTTTGAACCGTAAGTGAACAACTGGGTCTAAATAGACCTGCAAACTTCCCGTTTAAAACTCCAAACTTCTCGTTTAAAACTGCCTAATTAGGCTCTATAAAATCCAATAAAATCTACTTTCACAAATCACAGTATAAACAAAGTCAAGCAAGTTTACGTACATAGGTTGCCTATAAACTGCTGAAGGTCATATGTTCATATTACGCGTCATCATACCTGTTCGTACCGGCAGTAATCTGTATTATGTTTTCATTTTGTTTTTGGGTGATTATGGTAGCTTTTCATCGAAGTTTCGTGTAATTTCATTTATAAAAGAAAGACCATTGATAGTGTGTATTGTATTTCAAGTTATTAGATCTTGAGAAACGTAAGTAAACAACTTTTAAATGTATAAAAGTCATGTAACATATTATTTGGTATTCTATTAAAATGTGGGTCAATATGAATCTTATATTTTCTATTTGCATGTACTTATTTTCTTTTTTACTAGATTTCTGGAGACAAAAATATATATGTAGGTAGTGTTGCTATTTGCCAAAAAACTGGGGAAGGCATCCAGTTAATAATAAATTTGGATAAACTATAGTATTAGTTTTTGTTTCTGTGTGTTTCTGTTGAAAAATTTTTTAGCTAGCAACCCAGAGTGTTTAGTCACTAACATTGAGAGAATAAACACTTAAAGTGCGCATGCGAGCTTTCTCGAAACTGCAAATTATGATATAGCCAGCATGCGCACTTTATAAGTATGTACTCTCGTAGGAGCTCTCACCGTTAGTGAATAGACACCCAGGACACAAATTACTAAATTACACAATCGTAAAGGTCTTTCTCCGTCGGCTCCTTTGATCTATGTCAGACAGAATTTAAATGACACTTGAAAGCTTTGATCCTAAAATTAGAGCTGGCAACAGCTTCCATGAAGACAGCTTTCTAACGCTTCCTAACGAGATTAAAAGAAACAACAATCTAGGCGTGATCTCGGCAACGTCGAAATGTGATCCTGCTGCGCACAAAGGCTGCGCTGACAATAGTGACCAGGATGCCGATTCTCGGGCCAGGGAACAGCGCTCTCCGAGAGAAGAGATCTTTTGTCTCCATTTCGCTTGGTTACTCTGTCATTTCAGTGACAAGGACAAAAGATCTCTTCTCTCGGAGAGCGCTGTTCCCTGGCCCGAGAATCGGCACCCAGGAGGCTATTTAATAGGTCTGTTCCAACATGGTTCCAACCGCAGTCAGAAACTGTCAGAAACGATCAGAGAATAGTCGACCATTTCAATCGGTGATAGGAATTACTCGAAAGTAAACTCGTTGTTTTATATGACCAGTTATTCTCTGATCGTTTCTGACAGTTTTTAACTGCGGTTGGAACAGACCTATTTACAACTCTACATAAACTTGTTAATATCGTTGTCGCTGCAGTAATACAGAATAATTCCATGGAGTACATTTTCTGATTGGCTGAAAGCTAGTAGGCAACCTCTGTGTACATTAAGGACCGTTGGTTAAGCATATCTAAATACGTTCGAGAAGTACTTACTACGCACGCGTTCTTGTCAAATGCTGCGTTTACGTTTACGTATAATTCATTCCCTCAAGCCTATATATTTAAATATAAATGAATATACTAAGATACTTACATAATTATATTTCAAATCAGCATGCATGTAGTCCACACCTGAAAAATATGAATCCTAGTTAAAAATCTAAGAAAATCAATCTTATGAAACATACAGGGTTAAAAAGTATGTATGTATTTTTGGGGTAACATTCACTGAGACCTAAAAGATCTATTGTGCACCCTTACTTCTACTTAGTTTCTGAGGAGAGTCTCTGAAACTAGTAGCTCCTTTAGTCCTATTTCCCGGAGGAATTACAGGATATCTGCGGGCTTCAGCTTAGGTAGGTAAATGTTCCTCTTCTATCCAGTAATCTTCCAGGTACTGTGCTCTAGGATTCTGGAGTACTGTGCAGTTGGAAAGTATATGGATGGAGGTTTCTTCTTCCATGCCACAATATCTGCATTCTTCTTCCTCCACTATTTTGAGCTTTTTCAGGTGCCCATTCAGACGACAATGTCCTGTTAGGATCCCTGTAAAAACTCTTTTTGCAGTTTCACTTTGACTTATGCATTCATTTGATCTCATCAGGTTGTAGTCACCCAGAAGGATTTTTGATTGTCTAGGCCCTACTAGATCTTTCCAATGGTCAGATCTTCTCTTTCTATCAGCTTTACCTATTTCTTCCAATATTTCATTGGGGCTGATTTCGCAAAAGGGTTCAGCCCCTCAGATTCCCCCTCTTTGCTAGTTCATCTGCTATTTCATTTCCTCCTATTCCAGTGTGTCCTGGTAAGGTTACTATATTGTTCTCGTCTAGTTTATTGAGTCTTTCCCACATCATTTTGGAACTGATTACAGAAGAGCTCAGTTCTTTAATGTCTGCTTGACTTTCCGACATTATGATAATTATTTGTCAATTAATATTGAACTGGGCGCACTTTTTTATGACGTGGGTTTCCGCTTGAAAGATACTTGGTGTTTTTCCCAAGCTTTCAGAGTGTTTGTTTACATTTTAAATAGCATTGTATCAATGAATAATAATTACCGTCGTCCATTATAGCTGTTGTAACATTTTTTCCGGTTATTCCTTGAGCCCAGGCTGCTTCAACGTTTAAATCGAGTTTGGCTTTACCTCCGTTCTGTCCGGTATTTTTCAAATACCATTGATAAGAAAAATAAGGATCGGTGGGATCCGAATGAGGCTCAATACTTTTCACTAAATTCTCCACTTTAAGAGGCTTATAACCTCTTTTTACTCGTAGAAATCCAACTTGCTGTATTGCCGAGTGAATCTGATCAAAAGAAAAAATTTATTAAACAAAATAAATTTGATGTTGCTATTAGCATAATATGAAAATAACGTTTTAGGTAAATACCGGCTGCGCATGCTATAATTATCTTCTTTTTTGATTCAGAGTCAGGGGTCAGCGCCTAGAGCTATTTGGCTTGTCATAGATATGACATTTGACAGGTTGGATACATTTGACAAACATTAAAGTATGAAATTCCCAATGATGTTTGTTTTCATTCATATCATAATAATATCATAAATTTTATTTTTGTCAATAAAAACTTACAAGAGGATCGACTTTGAGCCTTCTCATGTGAGGTATACTTCTCTTGGTTCTGGCCACCGGTAAACCGTGATTTATGAAATGATATTCTCTCCTGGATCCCAGTAACTGAAATTGAAAGAAAATAATTCTTATAAAATATAATATATTTAGTAAATATCTCCGAAAATATCCTTGAATGTGAGTTGAAGATGATTTTTAGGGTAATGAAATATTGTTTCTGATTTATTCTCTCCTCCATTTGGGAAATGAGCTGAGTAGATTATATTTTTCTTAAACTGGTTTGGTTTTTTTACTTTTTTTATCAAGATCAGCAGATTCGATTACAGGCAGTAGTGGAGGAAGATGATTTTGTTTTCTATTCTATCCGCTTGGAAGATATTGAAGTTTTTAAATCATAATTTCATTGTTCTCACTGAATTTTTTGTGGCAATTTAATTTTTGTCGTGGTGAGCGTTTCATGAAAATTTTTGCATGTACTAGGTATTCATTTCGACTCAATATCCACCAATCACCAAAATACGGTATCTTGATGAAAAACTGTGTAGCAGTAGTGCAAATAGTAGCAGAAATAGTACCGACGAAACATCCCCTAAATACAAAAATGATTCAGAAACACAACAACAAGAAGCGAAGCCAGGCAAAAATCCTTCGATGCTGAAGGGTCAAAAATAAATAACCCATCGCCCGGTTTCACAGTGTCAAGTTATCCTGAGGTTAACAAATAACCCTTGGTTACCTCAAAACACGTGTTTCACATTGTTCAGGGTTCAAGTTATGGTTAACTCTAAGAATATTTAACCACCAGAAAATCTAGTGGTAATAATAATAACCTGGAGATTCTAACCTAACAATTAAAGCTATTGCTGCATTTATTTGCTTATTTTTTTGAGTGTGCAGAATGAACGATTATGAGGTAAATGCGTATAGGGGTACTTTAGAGACAGTTTGTTAGAGGGGGATAGTGGCTACCCCATTAAAAATTATTTGATGAAGCCCTTGGCAAATGTTAATAGTGAAGCAGAAGCTTTATTTAACGAATCACAAATTAGGACAAGAAATGTTGTAGAGAGGCAGTATGGTGTGTGGAAAAGAAGGTTTCCTGCAATTCCTGCCTTGGCAATGGGTTAAAGATTGAAATTGGAGACTCTGCTGCCTGTGATTGTAGCAACTGCAGTTCAACACAACATTGCTTGTCCTGAAAATGGAGAAATGCCTCCTGTAAATGTTGAGCAAGAAAGGGCAATTAATTTTGCTAACAATGTAAATGTGCCAAATATTGTAGAACTTGAACAACGCAAATTAAACCCAAATAATAGAGTGATATATAGTCTAATTAATAATTATTTTACTCCTCCTTTTTTTTTGAATGTCACTAACCATAAAATCTGATCATTATACCTAATCTGCTACCAACTGAACAAAAAGTACTACTGAACTTCCGATCAGCTAACCTATAGACAAACTGACAATTGTGGAACAGTATCTGATGGTAACCTTATAGGTAAGGATTAATTGACCCGAGGAGTTAACCCGACATTGTGAAACCGGGGGGAGTAATAAATAAAAGAGAGGTTTTAAAACATGGAAGAAACTGGCACAAAGTTTGTGCGCAGCCAGTTGAGCATGGCGCATCACAGCTACTAACTGAACTAACAAACCCCGCCTCTAACCACACGAAAATCGTCGATATGTCAATATTATTTAAATTTGAGGTTAGTCACTTGTAGTCACTGAACATAACTATATGATATCTATTTTTATTTAATTATTATTGGCCTTTATCTATTTAAATTGATCATTTTTAACATTGGCACCTATTAGGTTTGTTCCAACCGCAGTCAGAAACGATCAGAGAACAACTGGCCATAGCAAACAACGAGCTATTTCCGCGTAATTCCTATCACTGATTGCAATGGTCGACTATTCTCTGATCGCTTCTGACGGTTTCTGACTGCGGTTGGAACAAACCTATTATTATCATAGGATTTATTATAACTCATCATAGGTAAGTTGAAAAAGTAAAATAATGGAAACAATAGTTTTCTTTTCATCGTTTTTTTGGCAGACAATAAGGGAGATTTGCTAAAAGTTCTTTTTTTTTTTTTTTTTTTTTTTTTTTTTTTATTATAGCGCATCGACCACGGGGGGTCATTAGCGATATTTGGTGTATACAAATAGATAGCTGTGAGTATGGGTATGACCTAAACGTAGCCGTGTTAGTAGCACTTGATCGCGACGATTTTTTGGTAGGATTGACCACGGTTTAGTAGACTTTTTTACCGCGTTAAGTTTAGTTCCCGCTGTTTTCCATTTAGCTTCACATACACTGTTTAGTTTAGATTTAATTATATATTTTATATCCGCACTCACTGAAAACCGCACTACTCGAGCATCTTCGTTAGTCGTGGCGTCTCTTGCTCTTTGATCAGCTTCCTCGTTGCCATCTATTCCTACGTGTGATGGTATCCACATAAAGATGATATTTTTACTGTTTTGTTGAGCTATTTTAAGTTCTTCTTTAATTTTCAAGACTAGGGGGTGATTTGTGTATATTTTTTGTATGGATTTTATTGAGCTTAGGGAGTCTGTGAGAATAAGATGGTTTAGAGTGTTTGAAGATAAATTGATATTGGCTAGGGTTTCATATAAGGCATATAATTCGGCTGAAAAGATGGAAAGTTCTGGTTATGTGAAAAAGTGGTATTTCGAACATTGTTCGTGTGATATTCGTGTGCGCTTTAAGATGCCTCCAGGTAGATTGGTGTATAAGTGTGAATTATTTGTTTGTCTGTTCTTATTTTATTTTTATTGTCTGTTTTTGTGTTATTTTCGATATTTTATTGTATGAAAAATGTTGTTTTAATAGTAATTTTTCAATAGCAGAGTTTTTTTTCTCCTACTCCTACTAATACAATATTACGCGTATGCTGAAAATTAACAAATTCAAAAAGCGCGCGTCTTGAATGCTAGTTCATACCAGTAGCCAAGGTAGGCGCCATTGGTAACTTTGTTCCACAAAACGCTACACGTTTAACATCTCTCTTTTATTTATTACTCTATGAAATAACCTTGAAGGTAAAAGCTAAATCTGACATAGGTACACACACTGAGAATCACACTGAGAAACATATTTTTTTAGCATAAGGTTGTGTTTTATCAAATTTATTACATAGGTATTTTTCCATAACTATTTTTGCAATTTTCGTTATCAATATATACATAAAATATATCATTTAAAAAATAATTTCAACCTACAAGCAAACTCTAATCTAATTTGGGTCTGTAAAGATCATAAGCAAGAGGCCTAAGCGACATATGGTGTGAAATTTACCATCGCCATGAGATTTATAGAAATTTTTTGCTTTAAATTAAATTGAATGATGAATCGACCACAACAATTTTTCAGATTACTAGAAACAAACTGTATACAGATCAGATTCTAATAATAGCTAATAATCTACTGTGGTGTATTCATTATTTTTTAAATAATAATAGCATGTTAAAAAAATTAGTAAGAAACATAAATTTGTCTTTGTTATCCCGTATTTTTGGGAAAGAAAATTCAAGTGAACAATTTTACTTTTTACCGGCGACTAAGTAAAATCTGATGTGTTGAAATTTAGATCCCTACATATTTTATTCTCGACAGAATTCGATAACATAGAAGTTAAACAGCTGTTTCATTGATACATACCGAACCCATATTGACAAATCCATGTCTTTTGGCAACAGAATGGGCCTCCTCCAAGCCGACGTCATTTTTGAATCTTACTAGAAATGAATTGCTGAAAACGTCTACGATACCAACAGTGACACTGACCGAAATTAAAATAATATAAAGGGACCTCCAAGTAGAAAGCATCGTAGGACTAAGGATAAAGAGTATCAACTGACGAGACAATTCAAAGCGTCACAGGAGAGTGGAAAGCGCGCACATTGACGTCATCGTATCGATTCCTGAAGGACCGGTTTCTATTATTTTTCCGACGGAGGACGGATTCCTCCAACGTATTCCGTGTTAGGCGTTTTACTGATTAAAGTTATTATATGTACTTAACGTTGGCGTTGTTCTGCTAAAATTTGAAAATTTGATATTGTATCAACATTTTTCTGTATCACGGCAAAAAGAAAAGGGCGTTAAAATACAAATTTATGAATTTTTACTTGATGGAAAATAAATTTATAATAAATTTAGAGTTTCAAATCAAAGTATTATAAAAGTGCTTATAAAGCCACGTCCACACCGAAAGCAACACATAAGAACAATATGTTTATGTTGCTTGTTCCTGGAACTTGTTTCTGAATGTTGCCAAAAGTTTATTCAAGAGACCTGAAAGATTTATTGTGCCCTCTTACTTCTACTTACTTTCTGAGGAGAGTCTCTGAAACTGGTAGCTCCTTTAGTCCTATTTAACGGAGGAATTTCAGGATATCTGCAGGCTTCAACTTAGGTAAATGTTCCTCTTCTATCCAGTAATCTCCCAAATACTGTACTCTAGGATTCTGGAGTGCTGTGCAGTTGAAAATTATGTGGATGGAGGTTTCTTCTTCCATGCCACAGCATCTGCATTCTTCTTCCTCCACTATTTTGAGCTTTTTCAGGTGCCTATTCAGCAAACAGTGTCCCGTTAGGATCCCTGTTAAAACTCTTAGCGCAGTTTTACTTTGACTTATGCATTCATTTGATCTCAACAGGATGTAGTCACCCAGAAGAGTCTTTGATTGTCTAAGCCCTACTAGATCTTTCCAATTGTCAAATCTTCTCTTTCTTTCGGCTTCACCTATTTCTTTCAATCTTCTCTTTCTTTCGGCTTCACCTATTTCTTTCAATAATACATTAGGGCTGATTCCGCAAAAGGTGTTCAGGCTCCCAGAAAGGTATTTCAGTCCCCCCTCTTTGCTAGTTCATCTGCTATTTCGTTTCCTTCTATTCCAGTGTGTACTGGAATCCATATACTATATTGTTCTCGCCTAGTTCATTGAGTTTGTCTAGGCATCACACCGTTTTGGAACTGATATAAAAACATTGGTAAACATTTTTTGTTTCTCAACGGTATTTGTATCAGTGTAGACATGTTAAAAAAGTAATTTTAATTACCTATTCCGATTTATGCTTAAATAACTTTTGAAAAATTGATTTCAGAAAAAAATTTGTTGAAAGCAAATTGTAGACAATTTAATCATTATTAACATTGCTCTCTTTAACAATCATGATAAAGTTGCTAGTTTTTAAGATAAATGATAAATAAGTAACAAACATTTCAAAATTTCGCCATAAACCTCCGTCCCGTTAGTCGTGATTCACCCTGTATAATGCAAATATCTCAAAAATCAAGACACATAGGCGCATACCAGTGAGTCCGCGAAATTAACCATTAAAAAACTGGTATAAACAATGAAATTTTAAAAAATATCTATTAACAATATTATTAACTATTGTTTAAAGAATTTAAAAATAGTTATTTAACTAACAAGTGTATCAATGAGGGCCATTAACAATCGAGATAATTTAATGTTTGAGATTGTTAATTCCCCTTTTAATACTCGTGTTAGTTACAAAGCTTTCAAAAATGAATAATGACATTGAAATGTCACAAAGATGGTTGCTGGTTCAAATGTCACTGTTTTCGTTTTTCTTAAATTCTTTATTGGATGTCTTAACACTAATAATTATTATAATTTTGTACAATAATAAACTAAAACGATAGATAAGTGAAAAACTAGAGATATTCTATAGTAGGATTCATTTTTTGAAGACGCTATTGTATGTTTGGTTGCCTACAAAATGTCAATTATACAGTGTGACCCATTTTTAATGGAAACACCTCCATAAAATTTGAAGTTGTAAGCAGATTTTGATAATTTTTTTCTTAGTCGAAAATCGAGATTTTTTTTTAGCGATTTTTTTATTGGAAAAATCACTACGCCACTGGATTCAGTGTGCCTCTGAACAGATGTGACCAAAATTTCATGGACAAATATTCATTAATAACAAAGTTATGACAACACAAAAATTCGAAAACTCACACAGCTAATAGTCACAAAAAACAACAGATATAGTCATAAGAATCTTTTTTTATGATTTCAACAATAAAGTGACGCCAGATGAAAAAGAAAACGAATAACTTTAATTTCTTTAATCAAAATAACGGAATTACATTCAAGTTTGGCGTAAATTAATTAGAACTAAGACCTATTTGATTTTAAAATTTAAATCTTAGAAATGATATTACAGAAAATTTACTCTATATTTGTTTTCATCTGGCGGCACTTTATTGTTGAAATCATGAAAAAATATTCTCATGGCCAAATCTGTTGATATAGGATGTTTTTGTGATTATTAGCTGTGTGAGTTTTCGAATTTTTGAGTTGTCATAACTTTGTTATTAATAAATATTTTTCCATGAAATTTTGGTCACACCTGTTTAGAGGGACACTGAATCCAGTGGCGTAGTGATTTTTTCAATAAAAAAATCGCTAATAAAAAATCTCGATTTTCGACTAAGAAAAAATATCGTAGTATGCCCTGAAAATTGGAATAAACATTTCAAATTTTGTCCCGCAAGTTAGACCTTTTAGTACTCGACATTTAAAAAAAAATTATTAAAATCTGATCACAACTTCAAATTTTAGGAGGGTGTTCCCATTAAAAATGGGTCACACTGTACATATATAAGATGTGCGTTAGGTTGCCCCATGGCAACCTGCATTTATATCATCATTAGGGCCATTTGAAGAGGATCGCATAAAACATTGAGGTGGAATACCTTTTAGACTAACAGTAACCATTCCAAATGAGTACTACTCATACGACTAAAGTTTTTAACATAATATCCCTTCAATTTATAATTTTCGAAATGTTCACATTTTTAAAAAAGTCAGCATAACTCGAACCCTCTGTATTTAGGTATAGGGAACCATTATGTAACAGTATTTCATTTTTTGGAGAAAATGCATTAAAATATAGGATGTTCCATAAGAAAAAATATAACTTTGATACGCCGCATCTTATTGGAACATCTAATATATTCCAAAATAATTTTAAAATGTAGCCTATATGAATGTACAAACTACTGAAGTAACAAACATTTCAAAATTTTTAGCGTTTCGCCATAATCCTCCGTCCCGTTAGTCGTGATTCACCCTGTATAATGCAAATATCTCAAAAATCTGTTTAAGCTTGTCTTCTATATATCGTTTCATTGTAATCCTTTCATTACCTTATTAACAAAAAAGAAATAAAATCATCTATTTGAATGAAGACAAAAAAATTACCTTATATTACACTATATTTAGATTAGTCGGAAAAATAATTCTGACTCGTTTCTGTTGACGTATTGCACCACCCTAGTACGATTAAAAAAAATCACCGGATATTTCTGTAATTCACGTAATTTGAAAAATACAGTATAATTTATGAAATTATTTACATTTCACGGGTCATGAATTTGAGGATTGATAACAATATTATTACCAATGGCAAAAAGAAAACATTATGTGTCGTATAAAAAGGTTTTCAACTAATTGAATGCTTATAATTTCAAATTTTTGTTATCGAAAAACTAAATACCATTTTAAGATAATAATGTAGGTACTTACAGGTACTTTTATACTCAAATTAAATAACGATAAAGTAAATTATAGTTTAAAAAAACAATTAACATGCTCCTCTTCCTCCTGAATATTCCAGAATACGTAATTATGATTTGAAGAGAGCAGAAGGCTCTCAATTACTTGCTGAAGTAAATTAATTTCAGTCTCCGTCATTATAGTAGGGAGCCCACGATGCTAAATGGGGATTTACTCGAGCGTCGTAGAGTCCTGTTGGGACGCAAAGCTTAGATGATAAAAAGAAAAAAATGTTGATGTAATCTGATCGTTTGTATGATGCGAGTGGTTGTTTTAAGGGTTGAAAATGAAAAAAAAAAAAAATTTAAACGAGCGCGTCAGATTTTTTAAGGCAGTGTTAAGTGCACCAATCACTAATCTGACGATTTCGATGGGACGCAAACTCGCGGCCATTTTCATATTGTGCAAAAAAAATCGCCATTTTGAAATACTCAAGCGCGTCAGATTAAGATATATGGTTCATTTTTATGTTCTAAACGTACTGTCTCATAATCTGACGATTATCTAGAGGGAATCGCCTGATATCTGACAAAAAAAATTAGAAAAACGGTTCACCTTAAAGGCCATCCCTGCAACTTCCCGTTAATTCCATTCCTGGGCGCTTAACATTGTACTTATGACATTTTTGAGCTCAAAATATAATTTATGTGATATTTTGAGCTCGCTGAGTTTAAATAAATAATATTTCTATGCATTTGAGCTCTCCCAGCTCGAAAGTCTGATAGAAGTTTCATAGAACACTATTTTTGGAATTTTCAAACCGCAATAACTTTTGAATGGATCAAGCAATTTTCACGCGGTTGGCGGCATTCGACGCAGTTTTATCATCCTCATAAGTAATTTTGCAATTTTAATTGATCGAACCACAAATTTCGGAGTAATCCCAAAAAAGCACTTTTTCGGGTTTCTTTCGTTCACGATATCTCTCGAACGAATTAACCGATTTTGACCAGCTTGGTGGCGATTGACGTGGTTTTTCAAGCTCAAAGGTGGATTAGTTTTTGAAGTTAATCGATAAAGCCGGTTAAAAGTTATTCCAAAAAAACCACTTTCAAAAAAAAAATGTTTCTTATTTTGTTGAGATTTTTCAAAATTTCTCAAAATCTATCGGTCCGAATCGGTTCAAATTCACAGAAAATCTCATTTTGAAGGAAATCTTTAGAACGTCGTTTAGTAGATTCCGATCGATTTAGTCGTTCAAAAGTTATAAGCGAGTCACACACATACACACAGACATAGTGACAACATCACGGGGGTAGTCAGGGAAGCTTCCTATGACCTTAAAACGTCAGGATCTGATGAAAACTCGATTTTCGCAAAACGGGGTAAAACCAATAACTTTCCGAATTGCTTAAAATTTTTAATTTTTCTTAGCGGGAAGTCAAAAAAATTTTTTTTTTTTTTTTAAATCATTGAACTTAATTAATTGAAAAGTTCAGGAAATAGCATGCAAATAAATAAGTGTATGCTTTTTTAGTAGAATACATGTATTTATAAAAAAGTTACTTGAAAAAAGCTTAAACGCGGAGAAGGAAATGTAGGCATCACGCAGCTGCACGCATTTAACTTTATCGACGAATTTTTGTTATATTTCTTGAATTATAAAAAAAATTTAGCTACGCTCGAGAATGTCGATATGACGTTTTTTTTACAACTTTGTTGCCCTCCCCTTTTTTACGTCACTCTCAAATTGTCAGATTAGTGAAATATACACTTTTTAGGATGTAATTAACTCACCCTACCGTAATCTGATGCGCTCGAGAATTTCTGATGGTCAATCTTTTTTCACTAATCTGATCCTGTATCCTTCACGGGGCGGCCTTATATATGGGCCTCATGTTTTGTGGAGGTACTTAACCGGGTACAAGGTATCCCTCTGTAATCGAAAAAAAAATTTGTTGAGGATTGTACTGGACGGGCTGGAGAACTTTGTTCAAGAGGCTTCTTATTTATATGATGCGACATAGGGATTCCTGAACAAAATTGTTAAATGCGAGCTAACTTTTTTACCAAATAGCGTTAATGAAAAATAGTAACAAATTTGTAAAGGTCGTTGAAAAATAAGTTGAAATGCACTTTTAATTTTTTTAAATTCGCTCTGACTTAGTAAAAAATTGGATAGTTATGTTTAAAAAAGTCGAATTCCATTTTCATACCACTTTCGAATAATTTCAACCTTCTAGTCTAGAAGTTAACCAAACGGGTAGAGGCACCGGAAATTTAAAAGTTAAACCTGAACTCACAAGCTTATATCTTAGTACATAGACAACAATGCTTCGATATCTTTATTAATGTTTCTCGACAAATCGAAAGCATTTGTTAGATATTTCTGCGACAATTTTGTTTTGTTTGCAAATTTGAAAACTTTTTTAAGTCCCATCAGGTCGGTAAAGATCAAAAGGTCTGTCTTTTGTCTGTGTATTTGACAAGTTGTCGGCGCAGTGTGGATGCGTGTGCAAGTGAAAATGACTTGAGCAGTAGGAGAATCGTATATATTTTTGAAAGATACATAAGGCTGTGGTAGGAATCACCTGCTGCTAAAAATCTTAAGGTGATTGCTAACCTTTCCGTTACACTTATAGTGATCCTGAAGTTAGTAGGTATGTCTTTTTGCATCTGCAGGTCCAACAATGCATATCAGATTCTCAATATCTTCAGTGGTCATTTTTATAAAAAATTTTAAGTTTAATCGAATCTCTCCACTTCCAATATCATCTGCGCGTAGCTAAATTAACAATTGGTTTATCGAACAACTTTCTCGCATTTTAGGACTTGATCAAATCCAAAAATATTTGCGTTTTGTTTTAGCAACCTGGGTTGATGATTAGAGCAAAAAAAGACAACTTGCGGCTAGCAATAAATCTTAAGTTTAATGTTTTTTTCTGACAATTCAACTCATGTATAAAAAATCGCATATGCCTCAGTGTAATTGTCACTTTGACACCGGCAAAAGTTAGCTTTAACTTTTTCAGCGATAAATGCACTTGTGGTTTTTTCACTTATGCATTTGTTACCATGATAAATAATTTGAGATGTTTGTCAACAACTTATTGAATTTCTAAACACTAACAATCAGCCGATTTATTGAATTGTCCTGCCGAATTACACTCGATGTTTGTATTTTTATCGGGTAAATTTGTGTTGTTCAACTTCTAAACTGTTTCCTTTAGCAATTAGACTCGAAAAACTGTCAACCTAAAAACGCTCCACCTTCGGTGTCGCGTTTTTAATAGTTGACAGTTGTTCTCGTCTAATTGCTAGGAAACAGTTTCTCATTAAACAATCCAAATTTACCCGATAAAATACAAACCTCTTGTGCAATTATAAGTGATTAAAACACCACATGTTTAACCAACACTAATCACAACAACAACGTCACCAACTGAATTTTGTTTTTATATTTTGTTGTTCTGGTGTGAACACTTTGTCTCAATTTTGTTTTGTCTTTTGTCGTGCGTAAGTACTACTTCGCAACCCCATACAGGGCTATTATCCGGGATAGAGAATCCTGGGAAAAAGAGAGAAATACACTGCCTAATGGGACCGTCTGATACACAGATGGCTCATGCTCCAGTGATAGAGCAGGAGCTGGAATTTACTCCAGGATCTCAAGGACACAGAGGTTATGTGGATCGACGCCTAACCATATACACCGACAGTCAGGTACAGCAATTAAATCCCTGAGTGGGTATACCAGCAACTCAGGACTTGCTGACGAATGTCGAGTACGACTTGCTAATCTTGCAAGGCGGAACGCAGTGCGGCTAGAATGGATTCCAGCCCACTCTGGTTTTGAAGGCAATGAGATAAAGGATACACTGGCTGTGGAAGGGACGGCAGCTCCTTTCTGCGGCCCGGGCCCAACCCTGGGACTAAAAAAAAACAAAAAATATGCAAGGAGACGAAGAAGTGACTGAGGAATCAGCACCTCGCTCATTGGATTGCTCTGCAGGGTCCTAGAAAATCCAAACTTCTACTGAAGGGATGGGATATTAACTACGAATGAAAGATATCTGTTTTACCTATTCGTGGACTGTATTTTCAAAACAACAGCAAAATATTTTTAAAAAATGAATGTAAATTTATCGATATCCGAACAGTTTTGATTTTATAATCAAAGTTTGTTGCTCAACTTTGGTTAAATCTTTCGAATTAGCATTTTTATTATGGAAACTTACATCGAAATATTTTAACAAAATCAATGTCATTCCCATCCGGTTATGTTTTAATAAACCAGTCATATATAGTAGTCATAAATAGTAAATTCCACATTCTGTTATCTACAAGAAGAGATTTTTTCTGGTATTTCACATATTAGTACTAATTTATTTATTAACTATCTTGCGACAGAACATTAATTTTCTTTTGCTAAGTAAAGAGCAAAATGAAAACGTATTCCTGAAGGTATTCTCAACTGTGGGCAGTACTTAATTAGCGTCAGCTACTTCAATGGTTTTTTGACCAGGAGTTTGCCCAGTTCCTGAATTGACGTACCTCGCGTACCTCCAGTTCGTCCGATGTTTTGTTTGAATCCACCAAGATGTTCAACCACGTGCTGCAATGGTTCAGGTTCCTGATTTGAAGTGGTATTCTTGACGACCGCTCGTTTTTAGACCGGTCGATAATTTTTAAAATGGTAAAAAGTGGAAAAAAATTATAGTAGCATGAAACCTATTGGAAGAGGTAGGGAATATAAAAATAAATTACGGGCGAGGGGGAGGGGGTGAGTTTTTAAGGGTAAAAAACGGTTAATCTCGATTTCCGGTAAAACTGCAAGTCTTATGAAAAAAAGTTGAATGGCAAAGCTGTAGGTAATAAAAAGATCCACAACTTTTGTATTGACACTTTTTTCACATAACCTCAAAATTTATGAGAAAAATTCGAATAACTGAGTTTTTGGTTTTTATCTTTTATCTTTTGCAAAAAAATTTATTTTTTCACAAAATTTGGTGAAAACTCACCTTTGTAATAGGTTTCATGCTACTATAATTTTTTTTGGTCGCAAAAATTATCTACCCTGGAACGTATACGCTTGATAATGTGCGATCGTAACATCTGGCAACACTACAACATCTGATATTAAAGAACATTAATTATTCCAACGCTTTATGAGTTTTGAAAAATATTTTTCAAAGACATTGCCGGTAAATAAAGAAGAAACAACTACTTCCCGGACTATAATACGATAAAAAAAAACATGCAAAATCTTATGTTTTAAACAGTAGATTTTAACTGTCATTCATGTCAGAAAAAACCACTTTTTGTTGGCCACACTGACCTTAGACTGAACTCCTCTATTGAGATACCAGCCAGTTCTGTTTGAACCACGCTGATATTAGGTTTGTTCCAACCGCAGTCAGAAACCGTCGGAAGCGATCAGAGAATAGTCGACCATTGCAATCAGTGATAGGAATTACGCGGAAATAACTCGTTGTTTGCTATGACCAGTTATTCTCTGATCGTTTCTGACGGTTTCTGACTGCGGTTGGAACAAACCTATTGTTTCCCATTCCCCATTCAATCCTTAGGCTTAGTGCTTTGGAGTAAACTCCACATCCTGCGCCTCCTTTCATTTTTGAGCCATCTGTATATACGTTTTGCATTTACATTGTATACAAACGTATAAAAATAAAATCATTCATACTGTAGACAAATTGTATAACATATACAAACAAAATAACTATCTATAGGTATACATAATAATGATAATCGAAAAATCTATAAGCAATTATCTTCTTTTTTTTATTGAAATCATTTGGTATATGAATACCCTACTTTACGCACCGCTTAGTCGATAGCGAACTAAAGGTTTTTCCCCATCAAGTTAAAAAGTTAATTTATACTGAAAACTGGACCATTATTGGCTCAAATTAAAAATGAACTTGCTGGTACTGTTTGTATTTGGTCTCATAGTTTTAAATGCGGCTTCTAGTGTAGCTCAAAGTGAGTATATTTATTTTTTCTGGATATATTTAGTATATAACATACATTTAAACAAATATCCATTATCTATTTGTTTACTTTCAATTTTTTTTGCAATAATAAATAACGTTTAGATGAAAATTCTCGAGGTAGATTGCTATTTTAATTTGATTCAATTTTGCTGGTATTTCCAATAACATTTAAATATACAAGGTGAACCATTATCGAGTTCCAATTAACGAAAATTTATAATAATAATATACCTATTAAGATGACAAATATTTTATCTTTTATAATAGAACTAAAATAAGTATAGGAATATAAAATAAGATTGACATTTAAATTTACAGATTCATTGGAGTGTTCTGATAAATATTTAAATTTTTCATTTTATTTTATTTTTCTATTGTTGATAGCTATTTTTGTGTATCAAGAGCAGAAAGTAGAATTTGGCAATCGAGACAGAAAGTCTGTCGATACTACCAAAGCTCCAAATATACACAAGATTTTTTCTACAATCACACCAAAATAAAATTAATTTGTAAATTTGTACTTAGCAGTTTCCAGATTGCAGTTTCGTTTACCTATGTACGTAGGCAACACTTATTACATTAATGTCAGATATCTTTTAGATTTCCCTATTTCTCATTAAATTATACGGAAAATACTGTTGGATGCTTTAACGTATTAGAAAATCAACAAAAGTATTCATTTATTTCACAGTTTATATTGAAATAACTACTAGCTTTCTTTCATAATATATAAATAAATTTAGGCGCGTGCCAAAGTTCCTTTCTGCTTTAGAGCGCCAATAATGTCAAATTATGACAGATCACGGAAAACATCAACTTTGCGGTTAGATTTGAGTGTGTAAAAGCCTACTTATTTAGTTATATCCCATTTAATAAACAGGAGTAATTTGAAAAGCCTCACTCACACCACTAAATGTTACCAGATTAGTTACTAAAGGGTGTGTTCCGAAAAAGTAGTCAACAGTCTTGTTCCAAATTTATTACATATGCATTGATTGATAAAGAGATCAGCCGCCCATAGCCATAAGTAGATTTCTCGTCAGCAATCCAGCCGCCATGGTAATTGCTTTTAAAATACCAGCACAAAAATTATAAAAGTTTTATTTTCTTTTCAGGAAATATAATTTGTTATTATGCAGGTGGATATGGAGTGCAAGTAGCCCCACCGGAATCACTTAACGCGACGTTGTGTACACACCTGAACTACGCTTTTGCCAAACTGGACATAAATGGCTCTTTAACATACCAAAAGACCAACGTCGATATAAAACATCGTAAGTTATTTTCTTTTAATTCTTGGGAGAATAGATTAATTCCACCTTTCTAAGTAATAATGGCAATGCACTTTTCAATCCACACAAATCAACTTACTTCCTCTATACCTTGTTTTCAAACAAGAGCAGCATGTTCAGAAACCTCAAACACACCACTAAAAGTTACTAGATTGGGAGAGTGTTCCGAAATGGTCGTGTTCAGACTTATTGAACTGATTGACACTTATGTGAAATATGTATTATACTGCTCGCATTTTTCGTGGCCAATGAGAAATCAAGGTATGTCTAAATACCTAATCGTAATTGAACCTAGGACATGAGGCCAGACAATGGCGAACACAGCTACCAAATGTCACATTATTGTCAAAACATTGTGGTTATATTGGTCGCGTTCATCACAACATATCGCTACCGTAGCGATCATCAATTTTCTGCTGAACGCGTGTTTTGTTGACTGATCAGATTAAGCGCTATGGTATCAGTCGCCATTTTTTTAATCAGAACTAAAATGCGCTACATGCTACCGATTGATGATGCATTAACTGTCATTTATGTCATAGGTTAAAAACATAATAAAAATATATTTTTTTGAGATATTTTAGTTTGTATTTCAGTGAAAATGAATGAACAGATGGTGGTGACTTATGATTTTAATAATAGATTATATAGTGTGTCAGGAAGTACCACTCCGATGGGTGAACCACTGAAGAAAATTGTGTACAAATTAGAGAAAATACATTGAAAATACAGAAAATAATCTAAAAAATACTAGTATCATAAGAAAATACTCCTGAAAATACAAGGAAAATGCAGTGGAACATACAGAAAATTTCTGTTGAAACATTTCTTAATCATATAATAATAGAAATAAACATTTTCTTAAAGAAAATACTTGAACAATACCTGGAATATACAGAAAATAGTCTACAGAGTTTTATTCAGTGGTTTACTCCTAGCTCCAAAGTGGTGTGAGCTTAATTTATTGCGATTAATTCCCATTTTTTAATGTTTAGAATACTTATTCCATAACTATTGACGTATATATGAAATAGAATTGAGTTGTTGTTGTTGTATTCATTGGGATCCATTTTTTAAGAAATAGAAACTAATTTACGCACAAAGCTGATTTTTCGTTGTCGATGATTACTATGCTCACATTACTATGCTCACAAAACACTGATAATAACTATTAGACTAAGTTAAAATTAAAAATAAATAAATAATTGTCTTATATATCAAATAAAATTGAGTTGTTGTTGTTGTTGTATTTATTGACATTTGTTGACATTTATAGAGATAGTTTTATTAGCCCGTTCAGCAGAATTACGATCTGATGGATCACTCTAAAAATCGCTACCTGATCAACTTTGTTGGGATGAACGCGACCATTATGTAAAATATTATGAATGAGTCTTTGATTATTTGAGTATAAATTAGTATAGTATGTATAAAATGCAATTAGTTTAAATGTTGAATTATCCTTTATTTACATTTAAAGTTTAGGTATAGCACAAAATAAAGCTAAACAGGTTTTGATTTTAAAAAATACGATAATATTCTAGGTATCGTAAGTAATGTGTGTGAAATTATTATTAAAAATAAGATTTTACTTTTAAACTTATAAACTTTGCTTCTCTGTCAGCGATAAATGACCCAAACTTAATAATTTCCTTCGTTTCGGGGAGAAGAAAGTGCACTGGTACTTGGAGTACAATATTGGTCCATATTCAAATAGTAACAAAGCAATACAACACAAAATAAAAAGTAGAAAACACAAATACAATAATATGAGGTAATAAGTCCAAACACAATATGAAATAGCAAACGAAAACAGAATTATAAGCAGCAAAAGCGCAAAAGTGGTAATAAAGATTGGAATATTTTTATGTAAATAAACACAAATGTCAAAACTGACAAATAGGGTTGTCAGCTCTATCAAAAGAGCTGTGTGAAACGGGCGGCTATCTGAGCTATGATTAGCCTGCAGAAATGCAAACTTAAACTCAAATCGCTTTTAGTTTAGTTTAAAAACAAGGTATAGATGACTGATGAATAATAAAAACATACACTTTTTGGTTAAATAGATTTTGTACCTTTTTTTAGGTATGTACGATAGGACGTTATCATTAAAAAAACTCAATCCGGAACTAAAAGTATTGATAAGCATTGGAGATACAAATGCTTCTATATTTTCGACAGTAGCTGCGGATCCGATAAAAAGACAACGATTCGTTAATAGCTCTGTAAACTTTCTAAAAACTCACGATTTTGATGGAATAGATATTGATTGGGAGAAACCGTACCTGAATGATGAAGTAAGTATGTAATAGTCACTTGAATTAATTTTAAAAGTGAAATAATAATGGTATACAGACGGATCAAAAAATGAACTCGGCACCGGAGCGGGCATATACAGTAAGACGAGCAAATATGAAGGAATCGTCTCACTAGGAAAATACGCCTCTGTATTCCAAGCAGAGGTTTATGCAATACTTGCGTGTGTAAGGGCTAACAGTATGAGAGCCTACAACAACAGGCAGATCAGGATCTACAGCGATAGCCAAGCCGCCCTTAAAGCACTTCAGAGCTATAGGGTGACATCTCGGCTAGTATGGGAATGCGGCGAAGAACTTAGAAGACTGGTGACTCGGAACAGTGTAACACTGGAGTGGGTACCAGGTCATAAAGGAATCGCAGGCAATGAAAAAGCTGACGAACTCGCAAGAGTAGAATCGTCAACTCTGATGAACGAACCCGAACCTGCTGTGGGCATCCCCAGATGCTTAACGAGGTCATGGTTAAAAGGGTGGTTGAAAGAACAACACAAGAAACACTGGAAGAATACGACTGGGCAAATACATGGGAAGAAATTCATAAAAGAACCATCAGAAAAAGTAGCGAAAGAACTGCTCTCAATGAGCAGGAACAAACTGCGCACCACTACGGGGCTACTTACGGGACACTTTCCCACAAAGGAGCACCTAAACAAAATAGGGCTGTACAACGGAGACCTTACATGCAGAAGATGCAAAAAGGATACCGAAACAGCTCTGCATATACTATGCAACTGTGAGTCGCTGGACCACAGAAGGCAGAAACTGTATGTCAGAACCCAAATGACTCCAGAAGACTTCTACAACCAACCAGCAAAGAACATGTATGAGCTAATACAGGGAACGGATTGGCTGAATAGGTTGTAGTCGGAACACTAGGAGTATCCACAATAAGCCCAGGAGGCTGAGGTGGTACCGGCGAAGGGAGGGCTCCGAAGGAAAAAAAAAGTGAAATAAAATGAGTTTGGGAAAAGAATTCGCGTAATATTTTCGATAGCTGGCGCTGCACTAAGTGTCAAACTTGTCAGAGCTCATTCATTCTAAAAACCGATTACCTTGTTTATTGTCATTCGTTTGCTGCTGTCAATCCCTATGCTTTGCCGCTTAAATATTGAAACTTATAGGTTATTGAAAATTATAAATAAATATATTGAAAGAAACATTTTGTTTTTAATGATATAATTCACAATATTTCGATTTCAGGATAATTTCGTAAATCTATTAAAAGAACTGAAACAGGCAATTCATGAAGAAAACTGGATATTAAGCGTAGCCGTGTATCCCATCCCGTCTGATGGATATAAGGTCAAAGATATTATGGAGTAAGTATTCGACTATGCCTTGTTTTTAAACTAAGAGGAGCATTTTAGAAAACCACAGTCACAATTGTGAGTAAAATTAATCTGCACCATTTCACGTTAAAATAACAGTATTTGATCTAAAATTATCCCTCCTAAAATACTGTTAAACGGAAAATTATTCGTATTCAAGGCCAAGATAAATTCTAATGATTCTACAAAATATTAAAACGTTACGCTACTGATTTGAAGTCAAATGTCAATTTCACAATATGGCGCTGGTTTTGACAGCAAGTCGACTGCAACTCCAAGTGTCTGCTTATGTGAGACGGAGTCTAATGATTTGAGTATGAATAAGTATGTGGAAAATGTAATTGTATGTTTAAATAATGTTTTGATAACATTTGAGGATTTGGTATGACACAAAGTGAAAGTAAACTTACCATATACCTAATGCTTTGTTTGGAATGGAACAATAAACCAAAAATGCATAAAGTGGTTATAAATATTAAAGCAATGAATATTCTCATAAAAATAGAAACTAGAAACAAAACTGGCAAATGTCATTGTCAGTTGTATTCAAAGATCTGTATGAAACGTGCGGCAATCTTACCAACCACTGTTAGGCAGCAGAAGTGCCAACTTAAATTCAAATCGCCCCTCTTACTTTGAAAACAAGTTGTATAATCGAAAGAACAGAGTGGTTCTGTTAATCAATATCTACATTTTTTAAATATCCAATTAATATTTACTCTTCCAGGCAAGTAGATATGATTAACATAATGTGCTACAATTTTTACGGTCCTTGGAGTGCTTATACGGGCCATAACGCTGCCCTTTTCAGTTCCCCAATTGAAAGTCAATACGAAAAGAGTCATCTCAACACGGCCGTGTCTCTTCAAAATTGGATAGACGCCGGCGCCACCAAAGATAAAATCAACGTTGGAATACCGTTTTATGGACGCACATTTACGTTAGTCGATGCCAGTGATCATTCATTTCATTCGCCCATCACCGGTGGAGGGCATCCCTCAACGCCTTCTTACAAACAGGTAGGTGTCTATTTCCACTTCTTCATATCTTTTATCTGTCACAGTTACTCGCATATATTTAAAGTAAAGTTCAAGCAGGTACAAGTGTAAGTGTGTGTAAGTGACTATTTCCACATCCTCATAGCTCACTTGGTGTTTTTTAAAATATATTGTCGACTGTGAATTAACATATGATATTAACGTTCTCAAAACTAGACAAAATCATACATTAATGACACCCCATTAATGCATGATTTACATATATTAATTAACGATTTTCTGCAGGCAACCCAGCGCACATCTTTTATATTGACATTTTGTATAAGGCAACCAAACATACAATAACGTCTTCAAAAAATGAATCCTAATATAGAATACTTCTAGTTTTTGACTTACCTGTCGTTTTATTTTATTATTCTACAAAATTATAATAATTATTACTGTGGAGACATCCAAAAAAAATTAAAGAAGAAAGAAAACAATGACATTTGAACCAGAGCGACCATCTCTATGACATTTCAATGTCATTATTTATTTTTGACAGTACTTACCTATGACACAAATAAATATTTTTAGTTTTTAAATATTAAGAAAAACGAATACAACTGATACAGTCGATGGAAAAACTTTGTAGCTAACACGAGGGCAATTAACAATCTCTGCTCGTGCGTTAAATTATCTCGATTGTTAATGTTAATACACTTGTTGGCTTAATAACTATATTGCTTTTGGAACTATTATCACTTCCAATTATAATTTCCAGCACCAGATTAAATGGAACTGTCGAAAGAGGATATTTACTCCTATTTAGATCAAAAGTCCTGGCCTCTATATCTCATTTAAAAATCAGGAGAAGTAATTTGAATTTAAGTTGGCAATTTTGTAGACCTCTCATTGGTCAGATTCTGCCCAGTTTCACACAACACTTTCTAGTATTGACATCAGCCATGTTTGATAGTTCTGACAGATGAATATAATTAATTTTGTCAACGCATCCGCTCTTGTTATTTTATTATTTTATCTCAGTTTCGTTGAAACTGCTGCTTTAAAAAATTTAGTGCGAGCATCTATATTGCTTTATTGAAATAATGAATACATCCCCGATGCGTAAATCGTGAAATTAAACATTACTTTTTAGCTGAATACTCAACATATCGGTGGCCAAATGATTCTAGGAACTCTTGGCATGTCATCATTTCATTTATGTTATTCAGTCACGCTATGTCAAATGTCACTTATATTTATTTTTGTACTATTGTTTGTAGTACTATTGGCCACTGATATGTTGGGTATTCAGCTAAAAAGTCATTTTTAAATTTCAAGATATACGATACGATACGTGGGTGTATTCATTATTTTAATAAAGCAATATAGATGTTCTTAATTATAAAAACATGCAAAATCTTATGTTTTGAGCAGTAGACCTTGATTGTCATTCTTGTCAGAAAAAAACCCCTTTTTGTTGGCCATACTGACTGAACTCCTTTATCATTCCTTTATTATGGATCCTTCTACTTCGAGTACCACCTCTTCGCTTAGTCCGGTAAAACAGGGTAAGGTCATTTAGGACCGTCAAAAATCAAATACATTCATCTTCTATCTACAATAAACATCTAAATAATCTACTGAACCGACGAGAAATCGACTTATGGCTATGGTTGGCATATTTAATAGATTTGGAACACGACTGTTGACTACTTTTTCGGAACACACCCTTTAGTAACTGATCTGATAACTTTTAGTGGTGTGAGTAAGGCTTTTCAAATTACTCCTCCTGGTTATTAAATGGACTAAATTAATTTAGAAACCACACATAAATTCGTTCTGTAGTACTACATTTCTTTAACTTTTAGATCTGTTTAAATTTCACCAAATATACTCAAGTATGGGACGACGTTCAACAAGTTTCTTATAAATATTATAACGACCAATGGCTAAGCTACGATGAAGAACGATCAGTTGCTGCAAAGGTTTGTCATATTATCATTATTTTAGTAATGAACTACTACCAGCAAGAATTTGCGAAAAATAATTCCTTTTTTAATCAATTTGAAAGTTCTAGTTTTAGTTATTTGTAGGCTAAATACATTAGGTCACAACATGTTGCCGGTGTAATGATATGGCAGATAGGTCAGGATGATATTCATGGCGAATGTGGACCTAAGCAAGGACTACTCCAAACTGTGTACCGATATTTGAATGAAGCTGTTTGAAAAGTATTAGTTGATTTATACTGAATTGTTTTTTTTTAAATTAATTTATTGAATAAATCTTTTATAATATCTGAAATTTTCCGACAAAAACCGTCTTTCAAAACTGAGTTGAAAGTGAGCGTTGTGATTTATTCTGTTTCTCTAAATTAGTTTTTAGGGAGTAAAAAGGGCGATAAAAGACAGGTTATTCCAATTTTGTCGAATGTGTGTGTTTCAGGAAAGTTTGGGAAAAAGAACAACAAGACAAGTTTATTTCGTTGAAATATGAAATTATTAGTACAATGCAATGGAGGAGCTGTGTGTGTTTTAATAAGATTCGACTGTAAGTACCTACAAGTAATTATTATTGATATTCTAACATTGCTAGGAAGTAGTGATTACAATGATTCTAAGCAAAAATTTTGCTTAATAAAAATTATGTAATTTTATACTTCAACTTTGTCAGATGAATTTTTCCAAAATCTATCTTGGATACATCTGAAATAGTTATTTTATCTCTATCTTCTTTCTCCTCCAATCATGTTGGTGTTACAATTTTAAATCAACTTCCAAATCTTTCCATAATTCTAAAATAAAATAAATCATTGTATAACCTATTAGTATAATATTATTTGGACACTCTGTATTCCAACTATACGTTGCAAGAAGGTTTGCAATTAAGCGAGCATTAATGCATACTGAGTTGCATACCTACTAGAGAAGTAAAAACTGATGGATGACAGAATCGAAATATTGAAATATTGTAGTGGCAATTGACATTTATGAAAATTGCTTAAAAATATATATAAATAGAAGTTTTGTTTTCGTGAGTTCTATTTTTTTTAATTTTTCACGTGATTGCTGTAGTAGGGTTTGATTTCCCACCAAACACTTTCCAATTATCCTGCCCACTCCACAGTCTAGTACCTTTATTTTAAAACTACTAGCAACACTGATCATATTTGAAAAAATGACAGACACAGAAAAAAACCCCTTATATTTTACTTTTACTTTTTTTTGCACGCTTATTTGTTTTAAAAAAATTTTCAGTAAATTAAACTTGGTATTATCGTTCGGGTATATACTTGATTCAGAGGCGGTCGAAAAACAGATACGTTTGTTGAAATAGACGTTAATATAATTATGTTGATACCTTTTTATTAATCCATAAAAACTTCATCAAATTGATTCATAAAAGATTTATACCAATTAACAGTGATTCACATCGTTATCATTCTTCGAAAATTATTCATTATGATGTCAAAGGAATAAATAAGGTCTGTTAAATTATATTTACTATTAATATTATAAGCTTTTTTTTTAGAATAGCCAAATGGGCTATTCCGTTTTCCCAACTGGTTTTCTTTGTTGTAATTGTGAATTTTTTTTCTATTGTCTGCAAGTTGTCGATGCCAATAAGTGAAGTATCACTTTTATTGGGCCAGTAGAAGTAGATGGAGTTTATATGAAGTTGTACAACAAGCAATTGAAGCTCCAGACTTAATCACAATCCATTTTACCCCTATTACCTGATAATGATATTTGAAAATTCAAGCAGTTCTAGCTGAAATAATTTAAATATTTTTCAGTTTTTCAGGAAACGAAAAACAGCAACACATGTTAAAAAGTTCATTATTGGTATATGAAAATTTCAAAACAACTAAGCTGCATGTGCATCTTAAAAATATTGGATTGGAAGTGTCTATAATATGCAGTTATTATATATAATATTGTTTGATGCATCCTAAATCCTAACTTGAGAGAGTATAAGTAGGCTGTTTAATGCATAGTAAGGTACATAGAGTTCATAAATTTGAATAATTGACAGTGACCATTAGAAATTGAAAGTCTCCAATTATGTTTTTTTTTTCTAGATCTGTATAATGGTGGTACAAACATCGTTAAAGAAACTTACTAATTGATTTATGTGACCTGGATACTCAAGTGTAAGTACCTATACATAATTATTATTACCTATTGATATTCCAACATTACATGGAAGTAGAAATAACAATGGACCTAAACTAAATAAAGTTTGTTCAATATAAAATACATCTCACTATTAGAATAGAATAGAATTTGGTACTTTAACTTTGTCAGTAGAATTTTTCCAAAATCTAACTTGTCTAGAAAATAGTTTATATTCTACTAATATTATACCTCATTTAAAACCAAGACGAGTTATTTGAATTTCAGTTGGCAATTCTGTAGACCTCTGATTACCTAAAATTTCATCAAATAGTCTCTTTATTCCTACTTCCTCCGTTAATTTAAATGATATAACAAATTGATAGTTTCAATCCTCATTTACTACGTGAAATATTCTCATAATCCGTAAATGAAAGGAATCGTTGTTTAACACGAGGTTTAACTTGACATAGTTTCATTTGGACACTGTATTGCAACAAGGAGGTATGCAACTGAGCAGACATTGATGTATATTTGGTTGCATACCTATCAGAGACATAACTTTATAATTTCCTAATAGATGGCAGTATCGACCAATATTTGAATTGAGTGACCTTTCTATTTTGTAGTGACAATTGACATTTCTGCAAATCAGCTGGCTCTGTTCATAGAAATAGAAAATGCATTTCTCTATGGCTCGGATCCGATTGCTTATTTCACAGATATACGTTAAGCAGATTTATGTAAGAACATTAAAAAGAACGTAACGATTAGGACATATGACATATTATTATATTTGAAAAAATGGCCTGTCTTCTTCATAATTCACAAAGAAGAAGAAAATATCAATATCCTTGCGCGGTGCTCGGTTCGCGTATTGGAAAATTTCTTCGTGAATAAAATTTTTGATACCACTAATAATATCGTTTGGGCATTACACTTGATACAGATTACAGAGACGGTGAAAAAACCGATAGGTAATGAAAGTTAATATTATGCTCAAAAACAAATTAGAAAACAAGTGAATTGAAAACTTCTTTAACCAATCAATGGGTTCGCGTCACCAACATGGTAATATAACTGGTCGCAAGTGCTTGTTGCATTTACAAATATTTCTAGGATAATTTTTTTTGTAAAAACGTCTATTCAAGATGGGAAGCCTCGTTATTGCTTAAATTTTTCTTTTCGAGCAGCGTTTAGTGATTTTTTGCATAGACATAAGTTATGGTATCGCCTTTGTCGATTTTTGGATAAAATTTCTATTTTCTTATCATGGGCATAAGAGGTTCATTTATATATTTACAGAAAATATTGGTAATTTTTTTTATTTCAGTGAAATTGAAGAAGAGTTGGATGGTAGTAAAAGTAATTAGAGATACGTTACGAATCGTTGGAGGATGAATGTTCGACTACAGAACAGATTTGAGACTGGCTTTGAAGAGAATCGAAGATTTGCATTCCGCCATACAGGATGATTTGGAAGATACTCAATTTTGTTGAATTAATTGATTATAAATTATTTATTTTCAGTGAAGAAGAAACTACAGTTCCTATGATATGTCTGCAGTTGTTTCAATACCTAGAGTTCCATTTTTATTGGACCAGTTGGATATTGTAGAACAGATGTACAATAAGCAATTGAATCTCTTTCAGGCTTAACTATTATCTGACTCAGTCATGGTAAGTCTTATTTAACGTTGAAATAAAGAATTCAAAAATATTGTGGTTTAATTTCCCAAGAAATTAAAAAAAGAATGAATAATATACCACAAGGAACATACAGAAGATATTAAGTATTTCTAAATTCAAGCAGTTCTAGTAGAAATTATTTTATTATTTGTTTCAAGAAATGCTCACTGATAAATATGTAAAATCAGTTTGTTGTTACTGGATATTACTCATCAAAGTATTTTTTTTAGGATCCCTGATGATACTGTTAGGAAGAATCCATTTGTTTGAAGAAATTAAGAATATGAAAACGAAAAGAAAAACATTTGAATAATTGTATTTTTTTGATTTTATACTGTGTTGCAATATTTACTATAGCTATTGCATATTCAAAAAGAGCAAAATGAAACCATAATTGAAAATTATGGTGTGTATATCAGAACTGGGTTGGATTGATTGTATTTCAGTGATTACATTGTATAAAGGTTGCGAAAATCCTTATGGAAGTATGCCTGGTTATACAAGTGTGAAAAGGAAAATTTAAGAAAAAAGCTTGAAAGGGAGAAAAAATAATTGTGCGCGTTCATCAAGGTGTTTACTTGATTCCCTATTTTAACCGCTGTTGCCAGAAGCGCATATTAATTTGTACAAATGATATTTTTGTCTTGTTATGCATGAACTCGAAAAAAAGTAAACGATAAAGAGACAAAAATATCATTTGTACAAATTAATATGCGCTTCTGACAACAGCGGTTAAAATAGGGTAGCAATCAACATTCGTCCACTGGTTTCTGGAATTAAGTACACGCCTTGATGACCGTGCACAATTATTCTTCCTCTCTATTTCAAGCTTTTCTCTTATATTTTCCTTTTCGCACATGTATAACCCGGCATACTTCCGTGAGGATTTTCGCAATCTGTATAATTGAAAAAAAAATGTCTATCGATATGTTCATTATTGTTTAATTGCTAATTTAATTGTTGTATTGTTTGAAAAATGTGTATTGATCATTCACAGTTATATTTTCAAATGCCCAGTCTTTAGAGTAAGAATAATGGCGAGTGTTGTTTTTTTCTCTTCCTTCCCAACTATCACTGTCACTCTAAATTAACAGAAAAATGGGAAATAACATAATTAGTTACGACCATGACAACTCGGAAGCTACTGATTATGTTGATTTGCATTTTTCTGTAAATTCTTTGTACGAAAAGCAACATAGAGTACGGGAAAGAGCAAAGTTGACGGTGACCATTAGCAATTGGTTATTGCCGATTGTGTTTTCTCTCCTAACTCTGTGTATAATACCGTACATAAATTGGCATTTTCAATGTTACCCCTATCCAAATCACTGTGTTGATTTATTAAATTCCCTTTTATCCATTTAATTTTTTATAAATAAAACGAATATGAAAAACTACTTTGTGTATTTATTTATCGGTGTACAGAAAACATTTTTCGAAGCAAAAAAAATTGAAAATAGTTCGGGTATTTTAGCGCCATCTATCGGCCAGTAGAAAAACTAAAAACATAGTTCGAGGGTTTGCCGATAGATGGCGCTAGATGTTTTCAGTGTTGCCAGAAATGTCCGATAGGGGGCGCTGATCAATGTAGTAAAATCAGCGCCATCTGGTGGTGACCCCTCCAAGTAGTGATAACTGTTAGCGCCATCTATCGGCAAACCCTCGAACTAATGTTTAGTTTGTCTACTGGCCGATAGATGGCGCTGCCGGTTATCACTACTTGGAGGGATCACCACCAGATGGCGCTAATTTCATTACATTGATCAGCGCCCCCTATCGGACATTTCTGGCAACACTGAAAACTGCTAGCGCCACCTATCGGCAAACTCTCGAACTAATTTTTAGTTCCTCTGTTGGCCGATAGATGGCGCTAATTTCTATCACTAGCTTTATCTGTCGGAAATTTTTTTTGATATTACGGTACGGTAAAGTTAAAGAAAGCAATTTTCATAATGGTACAATGTCTTTAATTTTAAATGTTTCTAGTTACACAGACATGAAAAATACAAAAATTTGGAAAATATATAGAATAAATATACGTGAATATAAAGTTTCTTGATATGGCTCGAACTCGCAGTGCTGCTATCACCCTTCGTCGTCATTTTTCATTGCTCAAGGACGTCTAAGGCTCTGATCAGCACATGAAAACCAGAAAAATTGTTGTTGGTACAAGTAACACTGAAAGTAAGAAATTATGTAATTGCAGCATTTTTTTTCGCGATTATGTCGACAGAATTGACAACATTGAAAATTAATTTTGGATTAATACGTTCTTGAAGGTGACGACATGAGTCTGTCTTGATTAACATAGAACTCGTTAGCTATTTGCTTAGTACATAATACATAGCTTTTTCGCAACTATTTATCAGAATAAAAATAAATTCATGGAACGTAAAAATACATAATTTTAATACAATGTGGCTAATGGTATAGAAATAACTGTAAATACCCATTTTTTCAGTATTTTACATATCCCGGTGTCCAATTTTTCAATACATCAGACATACTCTTTATCGATATCACCATATTCTTCTTTTCTAAAGAACGTCATCGATATTATTCTGCAGATATTCACTGCTACTCAGGTATATGAAGAGGATCCTTCCCTAAATTGCTGGAGGTACTTGAACTGCTTACATTCGACAATCTAAGGAAAATTCAATCAATTTTATTCCAAGTGTTCAAATTACTACTAAAGGGCCCTGCACCATTTTATAGGGAATCCTGGTTCTCGTACGATTTTCGATTTTTTTGGTATAATAGCAAATGTATTGTATGTCGAGGGCTCATAAGGAGGTCTGCCACACTTCTCTGCCATCAGAATCGCAATTTCTCCAGAGGGTGCCTCTGCAATGGCCAATAGGCATGATGACAGTCACTAAGAATCACCAAAATATTGATTTGATATAATTATTTAAGATACAGAGATTCTACAGAAATCACTTATTTTTCATTTTCATGTGTGATTACATTTATTTTAGTAAAAATATAAGCACAAAATTTAACCATCCGCCATCTTATCTCAAACACCAATCAGAAGAGAGTGACGTCATATTTTCGCAAATATCCATGATCCGACCCGAACCAAATCCGAACATCTGTTTTGTCGTCTTTATATTATCTATGGTTTTGTATTTCCTTTGTTGCTGTTGACTTTGCTTGGTTCATGTGATATTTTCTCGTTATAAACTATTAAGTATCTGTTTTTTATTACCACAAAAACCCGTTTTTGAAATTATGTTTATGTATCAAAATAAACTTTTAACCTGCAAGCTGTCAAGTGTTTGAAGTTTGACTTTGACGATTTTACTACATGACACAGATCATAGATAACCTATCGACAGTTGACACTGTTACGAATTGATGATGTCATAGACAGACGCCATTACTATTCTAGTGTTTTGGCGCATAATTTAAAATGTGTTTTTTAAAGTTGAATTTTTCCTTCAAAAACATTTTTTCTTACAGAAATAACATTTATTGTAGATAAAGTAGGTATATACGCGAAAACATCGTGGAGCAGTTTTTCAAAATCAGTCATCATGCCTATTTGTTAAGCCGATGTTTCAACAGCAAGCGGAAGCAATGAAACCGAACAAAATCATCAACAATCACGTTATGTAGATTAGTTGAATACATCTAACTTCTAAATTTCTCACGAGTGTAGTAGTAGATGAAAAATCCGGTAGTTCAGATAGATATCTGTCAAAAAAGCCATCACCCGTGACAGACGTCAGTCGAAACAAGCTCCACAATACCCATATGTATTAGGTACTTGAAGATCAGACAGTCGAAATTAGACTTGAGATATACACAACTGGGGTAGGTGGTTCCCCTTATGTTGAAAAAAAAAAATAGGCATAAAAGACAACAAGAAAACGTCTGACAATTTCCGACTCACGTCTGTCACGGGTGATGGCTTTAGAGATGGGTGCAATGTGGTTTGTGGATGGGTGTGTGGTATCCAGAAGGCGTTAAAAAATCTTTTGGAACCCACTCGTGAGGAATTTAGAAGTTAGATGGATTCAGCTAATCTACATAACAAGATTGTTGATGATTTTGTTCGATTTCATTGCTTCCGCTTGCTGTTGAAACATCGGCCTAAAAAATTGGCCATTGCGGAGGCACCCTCTGGAGAAAATGCGATTCTGAAGGCACAGACGGCAGACCTCCTTATGAACCCCCGACATACAAGATATTTGCTATTATTGCGAGATTTATAGTGCTAGGAGGCAAAATGTTATGCTCAGGACGCAACTTCAAGACGCCACCAACGCCGAACCGGAGGGTCTGCATTTTTCACCCATCACGATCTCTTAGTTATCATTAAGACTACAACATATAAAAAAAAATCGAAAATCGTACGAGAACCAGGATTACCTATAAAATGGTGCAGGGTCCGAAGCCTAGGCGGGGCTGGTCGCTATATAAGTAAACAGAATTACAAAAATTGATGATTGAATAAGTATTAATGAAAATGAACACAGATAAACAAAGTCTTACCTTCTTGGATCGGTGAAGAAAGTTGTTTGTGATTGGATAAATATTTGTATACCGAATCGTCCGATCTGTATGTTTCTTGTTCACTGAAAATAAATAATTGATAATCAAATAAATTCAACAACATTGAATGTATTCTCACCTATCAGAACTATCAGAGATCGTATCTTCCAATTCACCCTGTATGGCGGAATGCAAATCTTCGATTCTCTTCAAAGTCAGTCTCAAATCCGTCCTGGTAGTTGAACATTCACCATCCAACGATTCGCAACGTATCTCTAATTACTTTTTCTTGATAATCGCTTTGGATCTTTGACCAAACTCTTATTCAACTCTTCTTCAATTTCACTGAAATAAAATAAAATTGCCAATCTTTTTTGTAGAAAAAAAATAAATGAACCTTTTTATAGCACGCTCATGATAAGAAAATAGAAATTTTCTCGGAAATTTTATCCAAAAATCGACCAAGGCGATACCTTAACATATTATTATGTCTATGCCAAAAATCACTAAATGCTGCTTGGCGACGCGAACCCATTAAGTTTTCAATTCACTTACCGCAATTGTCGTTGATGTTATCAACGTCTATCAATGTCTTATTTGATCTTAAGCTTGTTGTTCCTTCACTATAACATTCTTACATTGTTCTGCAATTTTTCTACAGCTTCTATCAAACTGCTAATTTGTACTTAGAGCTTCAATTGGTTAGGTACATCTACATACAAACTCCATCTGCTCTACATCCCACTGGTCTGATAAAAATGGAACTCTAGAGTGAAAAGGGTCAAATGAGCCAAAGGGTGGTCAAACGAACAAAACGGAAACCACAGAACTAAAAAGTACCGGAAACACCAACCAAGTAACAATTTAAAGGAAACGGAAACACCTAATGACAATAAAAAAGGAAACGGTACTTATCTTATCTTATTGGAGGCTAGGCTAGGTGTTTATTTCTGAGTCTCCACATAAAAGTTTACCGTGACGTCAAAGTATTGTTAATCCGGTTTGCGTGGTTAAGTCAGAACTCAGAAAGAAAAATGGCTCATGTCTAGTGTGTCTGTCAACGTCAACCATAGAGTAATATCTATGGCCTGTACGCAAGAAAAATAAATGTATTTAAAAATGAATGGATTGTTGACTAGTTAATATTTACCTATTAAGAATAATAATAAATGCCAATTAGTAATAACATAGTTTCGGTTGTAACTTCATTTCTATCCTTTAAGTATGTTTTTAATTCTTACAATTTCTAGGTAAAGAAAGGATTTAGATACCAAAGTTGTGAACACCCTATTGATAATAATGAAGAACGTTCTGAAAAAAATTTATTGAAAATAGGATCTGCTTTACCTAAAAAAAATAAAGGGACGTTTTGCGTAAGATCGCATAGCACTTTAAATGCATCGGTAATACATGATACTGCAGCTTTTTGTAGATCAATTATTTTACATACACAAGCCGATGGATTGTATCATGTATCACGAATACAAGCAGAAAAAGAAGTACATCCAGATAGAATTAGTTTAGATAGACGAGGATTAGTTTCTATACCTATTATTGATGGCGAACCTAAACTTCGACTGTTATCAATACAGCACAATTTAATCACCACTTTGGAAATGGTAGCCAAACAATGTTTTCCTGCCTTATTGTTTTTAGATGTTTATGATAATCAACTGGAACAGATTCAATATTTAGATGAGCTGGTAAACCTAAGAGTTTTGTTAATGGGAAAAAACAGGTAAATACATTCCAACACTAGTATACTATAACATATAACACACCAAATTATTTTGTGACAATTTCAGGATAAAGAAAATTGAAGGACTAGAAAATCTTTCAAATATAGAAGTTCTTGATCTTCATGGTAATCAAATAACACAAGTAGTAGGATTATCAAACTTGGCAAATTTGAAAGTATTAAACCTAGCAGGAAATCAAATACGATCAATAGGAGTAAAAGATTTAGATGGTCTTAATTCACTTCAAGAACTCAATTTAAGAAGAAATCGATTAAAAAAATTACTTGGATTTGCAGAAGTTCCTAATCTAATAAAATTATTTGTTAGTAACAATGAGATACAATAGTAAGTATATGATATCTTGACAGCTATTTAAAAACATCGGATCTTATAATTACTAATTGTCACACAAAATATAATTAATTTAATATATTTATTTTTATAGTGTAGAAGATATGAGTAGTCTTGCAAAATCCACCTGCATTAAAGAAATATCAATAGATAATAATCCTGTATTATTGAGAGGTGACTGTATGTCTTTTTTGGTATCTTATTTGCCTCTGTTGAATAAAATTAATTCAATGCAAATAACTGATCAAGTACGAAAAGCTGCAATGGCTTGGAGAAGAAACAAAGAAGTGTCATGTTCATTGTTTATGAATCTAACCAATGATGTATCACTAACTTGTAGACGAGACGAAGTTATATCCAATGCTCGAACCAATTGGGAGTTTTTACGATCCCAAACGAAATGTTTAACATCCAACGGTAACGTCGTGGAGAAAAGTTTGAATAATCTCAAACCAGATTTGGACTTTATCATGACCCCTTTAAATAAAACATCCATCAAGTCTTTTACTAAAATACCTCTGTTGCAAGAAACAAAATTAAATGTATCGAGAAGTTTATCGCAGGATACTGAAACCTCACAGAATACCAATTCGTCTAATGAATATTTCAAATTGCCTCCTATTTTAGTTCCTATTATTGATAGAATCGAAGAAAAATCATCTGAACTCACCGTTGATAGTTGCGTAAGTTCTGTAACTAGCAGTAATGAGATTACTGAACCAACTTATTCTTGTATATCTAAGGAATCCGATTCGGACAGTGAATCTGGTTTTGACGTTGAACTCGTCAAAGAGAAGTTCATAAAACAAATTCCTCGAGGGTAAGTGTCCATTCACAGTAGATAAAAAATATAGAAGATAATTTATTTGTCCACAATTGTCTAATATATTTTTTTTATTCATAAATTTTAGGCAAAATCCAACAGAGTCTGAAGGAATTGATGGAAGTGTTTTAAAAAATTGCGAAGGCGTCGCGATTTCTAGTACCTTGACGGACATTACAACCTCATCAGATACCTCAAATTTCGATAATTCAACAAGCGAAACCAAGATAACGACGAGAAATATCAGAAGTGCTGGCCATAGCAAAGCAGCACCCACCAAACATTTTTCTAGAGCGTCAACAGCCAAAGTTAAAAAACAATATTCTCCTGCTTTACCAAAAGATAGAGAACAAGGTACGAAGCTAACAGTCTCTGCTTAATAAAAAATTAGTTTCCATAAAATGAACACTGAGTTACCTGAGCAATTATTACTCCAACAAAATATACCATTAAATGCGAATTTTAAGATAAGTTCCCAATTTTTTGGTCTGATTCCGTTTTATACCAACTATATTTGCTATTGTAATCTACAGGTTGTTTTTTGCTGGTCAGTGTATAATACAAACCTGTTTATTTTCTGTTTCTCAATCTCCCAATGGTAATGCAACGCTTTCCACTCCATTGTGTAATAAAATCTTGCCTATGCTGAAAGAATTAACTTGTTTTAACTGTTTATAAGTGGAATTGAATTATTTTTAGGGGGCGATTATTTAATCGAGATATGCGGTAGACACCTAAACGTTTACGGTCAAGGTGCGTTAAGATTTATCGATAAAATGTGGAATAATAGTAAAGCACACGACGTTACAACGATCAGGTTTAGCTACGTCAATTTTAATAGTATAACTGGAATTTTAAACAAAGTCAAACATCGATTTCCGAATATAGGACATTTTGTATTTAAGGAAACTAACTTGACTTATTTGGGACAGATTAATGCTTTCGCCGAAATTCAGGGTTTATCGTCGCTCTATATAGATTCCGAAGGTAATCCTATCGGTGGAAAAAATTGGAAAAACTACGCTATTTTCAGATTGTCCCATTGGGGCTTACGGATGATAAATAACAAAGAGGTACGTTATTGTAATATAACGTTCATTGCATTATTTGCACAATTCTATGAGCATAGAGAGACTCACTTATGTCGTTATGTGATTTTTCCATTGAAAAGAAAACCTTATCTTTTAATAGATTCAATCCTGTTTCGTTAGTTGTGTTTCTTTGTCGATCATGAGTAAACTTAATTGCACATATTGTTAACTCTTGGAAACATTTTTTTAAAGATTTCAATCAATATGGAATTTCTGTACTCATAATATAATATCTCCTCTATAGGTTCCTTAGATGCATTCTTTTTGACTGAGATTTCAGATCACTTCAGTTAATGTACCTAATCTTCATCACTCCCACTATCAATTGAAACTTGCAATTGTCCGCAATTATTCTTTCCAACATCCCGTATATAACATTCACTCAAAACCAGAGATAATCGAAACCGAAGAAAGTTGTTTAAAATCCAAACAAATTAAATGTGTAGGTACATCCCTTCCACTTTATTTCCGATTCAAGACAGTCTGATTCCCAGGCATAGCACATTCAAAATGTAGATGTATTTTTGTGGTAACATTCACTGAGACATGAAATATCTATTGTACCCCCTTACTTCTACTTAGTTTTTGAGGAGAGTCTCTGAAACTAGTAGCTCCTTTAGTCCTATTACCTGGAAGAATTTCAGGATATCTGCAGGCTCCATAAGTGATAAGTGATAACTGGTCTCACTATGGTAGTGTACATCCAGCTTATGATTTTTGGGTTGCAACCTCAATTTTTCCCTGCCAGATTTCTACACACCATTAGAGCCATTTTCGCCTTGTAGGTGATATCCTTTTCGTGTTGGTTCCACAGGGAGTTTACTGTCTAAAATTGAACCTAGATACTTGACTTCTCGTCTCCATTCAATCTCGTTTCCATCAAGTGGTTTTGAGGTTGAGTATTCTTTTCTTAGTAAAGGCTATCAAGATGATTTTAGCGGGGGAGGATAAAATATTGGCACTGTATTTTGTAGCGCTTTTGCTATATGACCAATAGCAGTACACCATGCTACTTCTTGGACAGGTACTTGTGGTCGCAGTGGCCTGGTACACTGTCTAAAAAAAATCTATTTTGAATACCCATTTTTGTAGGGTTTGCAAACAGTCCTAAACGAGTTTGTAATTTACCTGCATGGAGAAAATTACTTTTTTAAGTTTATGTTAGGGAATTAAAACTCTTGCCTTCATAATTCTCCTGCACAGTTCAATACTGTTACAACTTCGGCTTAATAATAAAGTTACATGTTTACAGTGTATTGGATTTTTTCATAAAAATTATCCTAAAGGAACAATTTACTAACTTACTTATTGCAACAAAAGCATTGAACTTACTTTGTTTGATTTTATTTCCCGGGGCATTAACGTCTTGTTCATCTGATCTAACGTCCCTTGATGCTGATATTTTATATTGAAAGATGAAATATTTAGACATAAAGAGTTAACGTTTTTGTAACAACCACTTATGAATATATATTGGAGCACATTTTAAATGCATGCTAACGCATCCATAGCAAAAAAATTGAATAAAGAAGAGAAATTAACTAATATCCACAATAATCAACACTTGAAACAAATCGCAATGCATGCCGAAGATCTAATGTTTATCGCATTTCGCCGAAAACGCACGAATATTTGTCGACGAAGCACATAGCACGGTTTTCTACTTTTATCAACTGAAAAATTAGTAAAAATACACCGGTAGAATAACGTTTTTTATAAAGTTCAGCTTTTGATATCATGCGAGTTATAAGAACCATATTATTTACATAATATTATCTTAGGTTTCAGAACAAGACATAAAAATGGCGAATGAAGAATATCAGGGTTTGAGCGATTTAGTTCTGTGGTCTTTACCCGGGTGTCTTTTACAACCTTTATTAGCTCGTATGAGAATTGATATTAGTAATAACGCTGCTGGACAAGATGCAAAAAACTGGTTACTTACTGCTGATATTGATTTGAAAACGGTCATCAGCAAAGAAGCACTTCAATGGAAAAAACCATCACAAATACAGGTACGTTTATCTTTTCTATACAGGAGTCTTCCAGGTGTCGTACCCTGGGATTTTGCATGTATGTGAATGGGGGTTTCGGTTTCCATTTCACATAATCTGAATTTTTTTCTTTTTCACTAGCTTGTGCATTTTGAGGTGCCCATTAAGGCATAGATTTACCAGTTGGATTCATCTTCAGATGGACCTGCTGAAAACAGTTGAAGTTGACATTATGTACTGTCATATATACTCTTTCTCTATCAACTTTATCTTGTGTGGAGAAGAGTAATACAGAATTTTCTTTTCAGGAAGAAAATACAATGAGACATAAAGCAAAAAATAATATATTGAATTTGTTGGACGAAATGAGAAATTCGATGCACAAATTGATGATGTTGGACGAAGAGTGGCCGAATATATTGCACAATTTCGTACAAACCACCTTGTTGGATTATTCACAAATTGATTTATACACGAAGAAAAAAATGCAAGAGTTATCTAGATAAACCAAATTGTTATTCGTTAAAAAAAAATGTAACTGACTGACGAAATTATAACTACATTGGTACCTTTATGATTTAATATTTTCCCTATTGAGAATTGTCCAGGATCCACCTTTAATAAAGTAGACACTGAAAAATTGTACAATTTAAAGTCTCAACAATTCAATGGACGAGTTCTATACAAGGGATTTGCTGCCAACATAACGAACGAAAAAATACTGAAAAAGATTAATCGCATAAGGAAGTGGTTTTTCCAATCTATTGCAATATAGATGTTCGCAATGATAAAAAACATGCAAAATCTTATGTTTTGAATAGTAGACCTTAACTGTCATTCTTGTCAGAAAAAACCTCTTTTTATTGGCCATACTTACCTTAGACTGAACTCCTCTATTAACAAATAATAAGTTGAAAACTCCACTTACCATAAAGTAATATACAAGTATATACTTTCTTTTTCTCCCTATCCATTTATATACAAACAGTTTCTGTAATTTATTAATATAAATTATATAAATAGACGCATTATTTTCAGTTAGTTTTTATTCATTAAATAGAAGTTTTCTTCTAATTCGCAGACTTTAGTATTAAAATATTTACACAGAGGTATTTCGAATGAAATCATATTTAAACAATTTACAAGTAAAATATTACAAAAAAAAACAAGTATGGCAAGAAAATTACAATATCATCCCTTGATACAAGGTTTATAAATTCGTTTAAAAATGTTTACATATTTGTAACTATTGATAAATTGCACACACAAATAATTATTTATTTACACGTATTCTTCGGACGGTTTAGGAGCATTTGTTAATCGTAACGCGGATGGCACTCGACTATTTACAGTATCCGGTAATTCCGCAATGTCCTTGAACACCCCAGCCAAGCTTTCAAAGTTCGGACCCCAATTGAGAAAATATTCCCAACCCAGCGCTGTCGTAGGGGGAGATCCCGTATCCGGTCTATACATAGGACCCCCTAATTCATCGTCAGAAGCTACTAAAGTACTCATAGAACCTCTGTAAGACGAGTCGAATCCGTCGTAACAGGGTGGTGGTATATTACTTTTGTTACCCGAACTCGATTTGGATTCACTAGGTTTGTACTTTTCTCCGGTTAAACTGGCGTTGTCGTATTCGATTTCCGAACACGTAAAACTATCGTTACCACTTTCGTCGGTAGTGGTACTGCTGTGGTGCGTTTCTGGCACTGGCGAATGGCGTAAATGGTTCATATGGTTATTTCCGCCCCCGCGAGGTGCTTCGCTGGAACTCGAAACCGCATCGAGTGTGGATACTAAACTAGATGTGCGAGGGCGAGATTTCAGTCTTTCAATTTCTTCGGCGGTGAGCCCCATTCCTGGAGGCGATGAGGTAACTGGTGGTGGTGCGGCTACTTTTCTACTACTCGAACTTTGCCCGCTCAACTGCGACATTACGGGACTGTTCAAACTTCGTTCACTATTACTATGTAAAACGTCCTTACCGACTCCACCCGAACTGGAGGTAGTTGCTAATAAAGCACTCTGCAAAGGTTTACCGCTGATATCGTGCAGCGTTAATATTCTAGGTTGTTGAGCACTCATTTCGCTGCTCGGGCTCAGCCTGGCCAAGGGCGTACTTTGGTGCGGTCGAGAATTGGGACTAGTAACTGGAGGTGCCCTCGGTGGAAAACCCGTTGGATGATGAGGAGAGTGTCGATGTTGATTCTGAGGTCCCGTTTGATGTTTGTGATGATAGCCGGTCAGTGGAGGTGGTGTAGCTTTGTATTTTCTTACCCCGCCGGCTTCTCTGTAGCCTTTGTAGTGATAAACTATGTCAATATCCGACGGGGCGATCGAACTGGCGTTTTCCAAGTCGTAATGTTCCGGCATCTCCGAATTTAAATCAGTGGGGACGTGATCGTGACTATGATTTGAAGCAGGTTGCATCGGAGGATGATGTTCGTCTCTTATCGGTGGTCCTTTATTAATAACTTCTCGTTCAATTATATCGGGTCGTTGGGGTCTAGGTAATTCGCCTTGAAGGATATCACGTTCCTTGTATTTTTTCGATAACAATTCGGGTCCAACTAGCGGATGACCTCCGATACCTCTTATTACATCTCCGTCTGTATGATAAGACATTGAATTTTCATTTCCATGCATTACTCTGCTTAAGACGTTATCGTTCGATACGTTTAATCCGTTCGTACCCATCATACCGCCGTTTCCGTTTTGCTTGGTTTGTATTCCAGAAGGACTGTTGGACGCACTCCCTTTTTCTTTGTATTGTTTTCTAAGTCGGAACGCTACGAAAGATACTAATATCGCTACGAGTAGAACGACGAAGAAAACTATGACGAGTGTTATTCCAATACTAAGAGGATCGGGAGCTGCGATTGTTCCGACGCCGATAGGACCTTTACAATCTCTGACGACCCTTCCTCGATAGTGTACTTCGGAAAATATACTTCCTGAACCGTTTAAAGGCTGCATTTCATTGTTTACTGTGAAATTGGCAAAACAACCTTCGAAGTAATTGGGAGAAACACCGTGAACGTAGTAATATTCTGGTGCAGCTCCACCGATTGAAAGGTAAGTCAAGTAAGGGTCTAGGAAATCGTGCACTCCCGAAGATTCTAATTCGTCTCCGAATTTTTCATTATCCAGTATTATTCGTACACTTCGACCGTAGGCATGTAGCGTTAGATTGTGCCACATACCGTCATTTACCAGTTGAGAATCCGTCACATTAATCACGGATGAAAGTCTGCTGATATATACGATACGTCCGTTGCTAACTTCAATACAAGTATAGTATTTATTGCTAGTAGCGTAGAATATAAGTCCGTTTTGTTTAATTGTTCGGAATAGTAAGCTTATAGTTTTTCCGACAGATCCTATCTCATCACCCAAGTCTACCAGTGATCTAGTTTTTCTTTGATGACTCCAAAGCGTCGACCCTTTATACAAATGATCTAAAAGCTGCATTCTTCTATGTTTTTTCGAAATGGCGAATTCTACGTAACCTCCTTCGCTTACGCTGATCGGTTGTAAGGCGGATTGGCAATTCGGCGCTATAATATTCGAACCACAATCACAACTAGCGGAGTTCCAGCGATCGATACAGGTTCCAAATCCAAAGCAAGGATCGCTGTTGCACGACCCGCGATGACTACATCCATTAACGATTCCTTCGGAAGCTACTGGATAACTCAGATTAAGTTGGCGACCGTTGATTGATACACTGTGGACACATCCGACAAAATCGTCCGTGTGGATTTGGCCGGGCCTCTCGAGAACAGGATCTGCGCTTACCAATCCTCCAATTAGCAGTGGTTGGTTGTTAAAGTTCAATGTCCTGCAACAATATAAAAAGGATGAATATCAAGAGTACTGGCAGCCTGGATAAGAAAGTACAATGAGAAAATTTCGAAGAAATTCGTTAGGGAATTAAGCAACAAAAAGGAATATTATTAATATGCTTTTTATTAATTTAGATTTAGAGTCATGCTAGAATAAACCAAAGTTTATTATTAATAAGGATGTTATTTATTTGTAGCATTTTTAAATTGAGTTAATTTATATTTTTTATGATGAAACTTACCCACTGGGGCCAATTCCATCGGCATAACAAGTATCATCACCAGGTTTGCAGTCTTCACAAACATCTCCGTGCTCGGTGCAACTTCCAATGTTTAAAGAAACAACTTTTCCATTCCGTGTTGCTGTTATCTTATACCAATTTCCATCAGCCAAATTACTGGTTTGTCCTTCGACGGTAACTAACGTAATGGCTGTTCTTGCTCCGCCCGACGAAAATACCGCTTTGCCGTGTATAAGTTCGACTGCAATAAAATCGCTTCGACCGCCCGTTTGCAGTCCGTAGTTGTAAACGAGCAAAGCGTCGGGCTTCGTAGTGGAAAATATGAAAGATATATCGTTGGTGGCAGTATTCAAAGACGGGAAACTCATATAAGACAATTCGTTGAAGCCAAAGGTAGTTTTTTCGCAATGTCTACCGTATCTACCGTCGACGCAATTACATTTATAACCGGGTTTTAGGCTGATGCAAAGCCCGTCGTGTAAGCAAGGATTGGGTCTACAAAAGTCTGCAAGAACTTCACATTGATTACCCTTGTATCCAGATCTACAAAGGCAGAAGAAAGATGATCCGTCCGGTGTTTCTCTGCAAGAACCTCCATTTTGACAAGGATTATCAAAGCAAGCAAAATCTTTTTGCGATTCGCAATGTCGCCCATCTTTTCCGGGCGGGCAAACGCAGTGAAAGTTGGAACCCTGTCTTCGACATACGCCACCTTGTTTGCACGGATTAGGTACGCAAGGATCTTGTCTTCGGTTACAAGTGTTGCCGGTAAATCCGCTAGCACACTGGCATTTATATTCGTGTATTACAAGTGGGGAGGTTAGGATTAAATTTTGACTGTCTGTTATTACTGTCGTTTTTCTTACTTCTAAAGATTCCAGACAAATTCCTCCGTTTTCGCAAGTATTTTCCTCGCAAGGTGAATATCCTACCACAACGTCTCTCGTTTGAAATAAATTTGCAAGAGTTTCTCGCTTATTTTGGATTTTTTCGATTAGTTGATGTTTGGTTTTGTAATTATTACCGTTCTTGACGGCCATCGTTATTTCCAGACCATCGTTGTTCTCGTGTAAGCTGTATAGAATGAGAGTGTCGTCAAAATTCATAATACTTTTGAGTATATCTAAAAGACCTCGGTAAAAAAGCGTGAGAAAAGTTTCTGCTGTAACGTTTGCTATGCGTAAAGTAATAGAATTATCTATAGTTTTGTTGGAGAACGATATAAATTCAACGCTTACAGTGGAAATAACATCCGAATGTCTGCCATCATTACCGGAAACGGAAAGAGAGTATCCTAGACTGGGTGTAGTTTTAGATGTGTGTAGATTGCAGCCCGATGGAATGGTTAAAATACTTGGTAAAGGCGGTTGTAAAATTTTGCATGTATAATCCCCTATCAAATCCGGATCGTTTGGATGGATATCGGCGATCTTTCCTATAGGATATGAATTATTAAATACGTACACCATTACGTGTACCGATCTGGAATTAGAAGGACTGTCATTTTCGTCTTGTATTTGTATTCTAACGACGTGCTGCGATTTCAATTTCGGCACTCCATTGTCTTCGACTTCTACTATTATATTTAGTTCCGGAATTATTTCTCTGTCGATAACCCTTGTCGAAACGACGATTCCAGAGTGTTTGTCGATACGAACGAAATCTTTGTGCTTTCCTCCGACAAGCCGATAAGTAAACGGTGCTCCGTTCGGTGGTAGATCGGGATCTTTAGCGGAAAGTGTCATAATTTTAGTGTTAGCCGGTTTGTTTTCCAGTAAATAGCCTACAGGTGCAGGATCAAATACCGGTCCATTATCGTTGATATCAGTTACGTGGATCTTTACTACGGTGGTACCGGTTTGAGGAGGTATTCCGGTATCTATAGCACCTACTATTATCGAATACATTCCGATGGTTTCTCTGTCTAAAGCCTTGGACGTTTGTATTTCTCCGGTCTGAGGATCAATTTTGAAAGCTTGTTCGATATTTCCACCGATTATTGAATAACTGAATTGATTGTTTTGTAATCTCACATCTTTATCTATCGCCTTGACCGATATTATTTTGGTGCCAACGCCAACTCCTTCGGATACTTCTGTTTCGTATATGTTTTGTAAAAATTCCGGAGGATCGTTGCCATCTTGTACGGTTATTATCACTTGAGCTTCGTCGGTGTCATTGCCGCGTATACCTCCTGCATTTTTAGCCATAACTGTTAAAACTATTCGACTTTGAGTTTCCCTGTCGAGATTTCTCGATACTCTAATTGTTCCTGTTTCTGCGTTGATGCTGAATCCTTTGTCATTACTGGATCCGATTAGAAGATAATATACTTTACCATCCTCACCGCTGTCTTGATCAGTTGCTTGAACGGTACCGACTCTAGTTCCGACTTCGGTGGACTCGGACACGTCGAAATGAAATACGGGTTGTATGAATCTGGGGAAAAATTCATTTACCCCTGTAATATGTACTTTAACCGAAGTGGTTCCAAACATTGAGGAATCAGGGTTGGCAGCGACTATATTTAAAGTATATTGATCTTTTTCTTCGTAGTCGAAGGTAATTTTTGAGGTTATAACACCGGTTGTTTTATTTATGTAGAAAACTTCCTTGTCTGTACCGTCGGTTATTGAATATTCTATGATTGCGTTTTTAGGAGAGTCTATATCAACAGCGGTTATTTTATAAACAAAACTTCCTGATGGCAAATTTTCTGATAAATAAGCTTCGTACATCGACTTGTCGAACGTGGGAGCGTTGTCGTTTATGTCGGTGAGGGTAATTGTCAACATAGCAGTTGTTCGTCGTGGTTTAAAACCAAGATCTTCCGCGGTGATGTTTAAGTGATATTCTTGGATAGCATCGTAGTCGAGAGGCTGAAGAATCGTGACGGCTCCGGTCACGGTATCGACGGTGAATTCTTTACGTTCGTTGCCGGCGGATATTTTGTATCTTACCATACCGTTCGGACCTTGATCTCTATCAGACGCGCTGACTACTAAAATAGTAGAGCCTAACGGTTCGTTTTCGGGTACTATAACTTGGTAACTGACCGCCGTGAATACTGGGCTGTATTTATTTTCTCCGGTTATTATCAAAGTTACCGTCGTTTCGGTCTGCTGTGGTGGAATTCCTTTATCGGTGGCACGAATCCGTAAGATATAAACAGTACCGACGCTGGATACTTTTTCTTTTAATCTTATCCAACCGGTGGTTTTATCGATTGCAAAGCTATTTGAACCGTTGCCACCAATATTGGTGTATTCTATTTCGGCGTTGACGCCAACATCTAGATCGTCTTTGGCTACCACTCTCAGCACTTCTTGACCTTCACTTGCATCTTTAGGTACCGGTGTAAGATACTCTTGTTGTTCGAAGCTGGGTGCATTGTTGTTAGCATCTATAACGTTGACTCTAACTAAACATTCGGAAGACATAGGCGGTTTTCCGTTATCCGTAGCCAATATGGTTAAAGCGTAGGTATTTTCCGGCGAAGATTCAAGAGGGGTGTATTTGTATCGAAGGCTTCTTTTGCTAAAAATTTCTCCAGACGCTGGATCCACCGTGAATAGATCGGAAGGTTGTTGTAGTGAATAACTTATTACCGAGTTTGGTCCTTGTTTATCTCTGTCTGTTGCCATAACTTGTCCGACGAAGACTACGGGTCTTTGTAGTTCCGGGAAGTTGAAGCTGTAGAAGGATTGTTCGAATTCTGGTGCGTTATCGTTTTGATCTTGTATTGTAATTGTTATTGGTGTTTCCGCCGTCCAAGCTAACTCAACTGCGGCTACTTTTAAAATATACTCGTCCTGTTGTTCTCTATCCAAGTGACCAACTACTGTTACGTTACCGCTTATCGGGTCTATTTTAAACTTTCCTCCGGGATTTTCCGTGAAAATGTAAGTTGCGTTTGTATTTTCGCCTATATCACGATCTGAACTGGTAACTCTGATGACGAATGAGCCTATTTCCGCGTTTTCTGTTACGTTGACGCTGAATAATCTTGTGAATCGTGGAGGATTATCGTTTTTATCCAAAACGGTAACGAGAACTGTCGCTGTACTGGAAAGTTGTGGTGAACCTTGATCGGTAGCTTCTACTATCAATTCGTAATTTGCTATATCTTCTCGATCTAGAAGAGTGTTTGTATATATTTCTCCGCTTTCGGCGTCTATTTCGAAAGCTCCTTCGAAATCGTCTAAAAGTTTGTATTTGACTTTACCGTTTTCGCCTGAATCTGCATCTGTAGCAGATACTTTAACGACAAGAAGTGGAGGGATTTCTTCTTCTAGAACCGAAGCATTGTATAACAGGTTGCTCATTATTGGAGGATTATCGTTTGTGTCGGTAACGTTTATGGTTAATTGGAGGACGCTTCTAAGTGGTGGACTGTCTGAATCTTGTGCTTCGATCCAAACCTCATAAACTGGGGAAATTTCGTAGTCTAGTCCATGTCCTGTTATTTGTATTTCGCCACTGTTTCTATCTATTTTTAAGGCGTCTCCAATATTTCCTCCGGCTGTAGCATACCTGATCGCTGCAGCTGGACCTTTCTTTGGAGAAGTAGCTTTTACTCTAGCTATGATTTTACCTTCTTCTACGTTTTCGGCTAGGACGAATTTTGTTTTGGTCGGTGTAGAGAATTTTGGAAAAGAGTGACCTGGTTTGAGATGGACTCTTAATTCCGTACTTGTTTTTCTTGGAGGTTTGCCGCAATCCGTAGCTTCTATTTCGAGATTAAATATGCTTGTAGAGGATCGTTGTAGATCATAAATTGCTTTTATAACTCCGGTATTTTCGTTTATAGTGAAATTTCTCGCGTGCTCTCCCATTAGTTTGTATAGGATTCTAGAATTCAAACCGGAATCTTCGTCTGTAGCTCTTGCGCCGAAAACGAATTGTCCAGCTTTGGTTTGATCGGAAATGTATATTTCGTATTTACTGAAATCGAAAGCTGGGGAATTATCGTTTTCATCTGCGATAATGATAGTTAGATTTACAGCGGAAGCTCTGGGTTCTGTCGAAGAACAATCCTGCGCCATTAACGTTAAAAAATACGAGCTAATTTCTTCTCGATCTAGAGAAACGGCCGTCGTTATCGCTCCAGTATTATGGTCTACTTTGAATCTTTCGACTTTGTCACCTAAAAGACTATAACGGATCTTTCCGTTTAGGCCGACATCTTTGTCCGTAGCTATTGGAGATAAAACCCAAGTCGAGGGTGCAGAATTTTCTTTGATAACTGCTTGATATGACTGTCTCTTAAATTCCGGACTGTGATCGTTAACATCTTGTACCACTACTCGAACAGTACCGGTGCCGGTCAACGGTGGTGAACCTGGAACATAAGAGATTGTTAAGCTATCTACAATTAAATTTGAGAGTATTGAAGTGATATTTTATTGTATTTAACATCACTAGACTTAAGACTTGATTTATATTAAATGTGCAATTAGAACAAAGGACCTCGCGCTTTTCTTATAACAAAGTGTTAAGATCAAATGGAATGCATAAGTCAAAGTAAAACTGCGCTAAGAGTTTTAACAGGGATCCTAACGGGACATTGTCGCCTGAATGGGCACCTGAAACAGCTCAAAATAGTGGAGGAAGAAAAATGCAGATATTGTGGCATGGAAGAAGAAACCTGCATCCACATACTTTCCTACTGCACAGCACTCCAAAATCCTAGAGCACAGTACCTGGGAGATTACTGGATAGAAGAGGAACATTTACCTAAGTAGAAGCCTGCAGATATCCTGAAATTTCTCCGGGAAATAGGACTAAAGGAGCTACTTGTTTCAGAGACTCTCCTCAGAAAAGAAGTAGAAGTAAGGAGGCACAATAGATCTTTTAGGTCTCAGTGAATGTTACCCCAAAAATACATACAAACGTACATCAGTGACCTAGGGGTGATTCTACTAAAAATTAAATCAGGAAAAAAGTTGAGAACTGGGAGTAAGTTACTTGAATGGATTGTCATACCGTAAATTTTGACTTAGATTTGTGGTAACTTAGTCTTTCCATTGCAACTGTATGGTAAATTATGACTCACCAGTATCCATAGCAACTAAGCTTAGAATGTATTCGTCTTGAATTTCTCTATCCAAAGCGCGCAACAACGAAATTTGACCGGTAGAAGCGTTGATTCTAAATATGTCCGTATCGCCTTCCTTGATGAAATATTTAACCAAGTTGTTGAAAGGTGGCGTGTCCGCATCGAAAGCTTGCACGGTAATAACGTAACCTCCATTAGGCGGAATTGTATTTTCCATAACGTAAGCAAGATAAGGAGAATCTAAAAAAGTGGGAGGGTTGTCGTTAATATCGGAAACTGAGATTGATATCTTTGCAGTGTCAGATCTAACGGCAGCCCCACTGATATCTCCGGCGCAATCTTCCGCTTTAACTATCAACTCGTAGCGAGATTTTCTTTCGTAGTTGAGGTTCTTCGCCACTCGTACTACTCCGGTATCTTCGGCTATCGTGAAATCTCGATTGTCGTCACCTGAATTTATCGAATATCTAACGCGGCCATTTAGATTGTCGTCTACATCTGTTGCAGACACCTATAAAAAATTAAAAGTAATTAGTAGAAGTGAGTAGAGATAAAATACTAATTATATTCAATATTTTCTATGTCATTAGACCATGAACGCAAGACCGGACGTTTCGTTTGCTTCCTCCTAGTCAAATCAACAGAAAAATATTAATGTCAATAGAGAGATATTGCTGTGACAAATCCTGTGCGACGTTATTACCGCAGATGTTATATTGACAGTTGAGCATGCGTAGAATGAGTTCGAGAGACACGTTGCGGTAATACCGTTAGCGCATCAAGCTATTTACGGCTGAACCACTAACACCTCACGTAAAACGTTGCGCTATTCTACTTCGGACAGAATCGTATAGATCCGGTAGAGGCGGTAGCTGATCGGAAACCTTTCGAGGTTAAGTTGTTGTTTGTTATGATAGTGAAGTTGAATGTTAGCGCGTAAATAAAACTAAGATGGCAATACGTATACCGTCCCTATCATTGTTAAGACGTAAACGTAATATTTAACGCGGAGTAAATAACACACAGTATGTGCTATCGGAATTTGTATTTGGAATATCTCTCTAATGTCATTTGATGACGGATCTGTTTTCTGGCAATATATTATTCTCTCTCCGTCACTCATATATATTTTTTATATTTAATGGTTCAAACCTGCTCGTGGCGAATAACTGATTATTAAAGGCAGGTATAGAGTTTGTTCAACCATCCCTTGCCGTTACGTCATACATAGTCCATCTTGATCTCTTATATACATGAAATAGATGAGACGGAATTTTGACATTATTGACGTATTTCTTAACTAATGTCGACGTTAATTTTATTCGTTACTTTTGACAGTTAAGTTGTCATATTTTGTAAACAATTCAACACATTCGACATTCAACAATAAGTCATTGATTATGATTTTGAGGTTAAGTGTAAAATAACATTCAACTAATATAAGACGAACGTAAAACAGCAGAATACGTCACAGATAATGACGTAACATCAAAGGATGGCTGAACAAACTTTACCTCACCGAATTAGTTGTTAGATTATACTAACCTGCAATACACTGGCACCAATCGAGGCATTTTCCGATATCGAAGCGCTGTACTGCTTCGGATCGAAGACGGGGCTGTTATCATTTTCATCCAATACTTTAAGAAAAAGTTTCATATTGGTAACTTTCGGCGGATCTCCTCGATCTTTTGCCGTTATCAGTAGTGTATAATTATTGGTGGTTTCTCTGTCGATTTTTCCACTAACACGTAGCAAACCATCGACAGGTCCTAGAGAAAACAGTCCATAGGTGAGTGGATCGTTAGAAAGGGAATATTCTATATATCCATTTCTGCCTTCGTCTTTGTCTATTGCTTTGATCACCATGACTACGGTGTTGATGGGAACGTTCTCGGCTACGGTGGTCTCGTTGGGTGTAATGAATTCCGGCGCCATATCGTTCACGTCTTTCAATATTATCGTTACCTGAAATATATTTACTAAATTTTAGAAGAAATAACTAAAAACAGTAGTTTCTACAAGTGCAAAGGGTTATACTTTTCCTACAAGCGGAAAAAGTCATAAAAAGAGAATGTTCTTTAGCATATTGGTCGATATACGACTGAGTTTCAAGCTGAGACGATTGTGGTTATAGACTAAATTGATGAAAACATTAGAGGATATACCGATAATCCAAAAACGGTGGAATTCTGAGAACATCTGTAAGAACTACAAGCTGAAATCTGTAAGGGTTACAAGAATTACGATTCGGACGACGACCCAGCACTGTAGTGGAACGCATTTGATGCGATAAATACAGTCAAGCTGTCTCGGCGTTGGTTAGTACTTGGATGGGTGACCGTACCAGGGAAAACCATCGTATAGGGCCCGTACAGCCGGCAGCGAAGTACCATATCACAGCTCGCAGGCATTATACCAATGAGCACGAGGTATAATGTAGATATGCCGTCACCCGTCTTTCGGAGGAAACGTAAAACCGAGGTCCCGAGTCCATGGATGTTGGGCTCGTTAAAGAACGCTACCACTGGTTGAAAGACTTCATTTTATAGAGAATAATTCAGGAATTCTCTTTGTAGTGGAAGTAATAATAATTAATTTACATTCACAATGCATTTAAATCATTGCACCACTAGCTTTTCCACTTTTTTATTAAATATCTAAAGTAGGGTTAATAGTATTTCTGCGAAAAATGTAATCATGTTCCATAAATATAACTCCAATTGTTCTGGAGAGGTATTTTAGGTAATTTTTCTTTTTACACCTTGTGTTCTACAAAATACAAATATTTAAATAAAATGTTAAATATATTATCTCAGCCATTCTCTTATAACAAATTGTGAAAATGTCAATTAGTATTAAGGTTTACCAGGCCAGTAGGTACACACACAGAGCTTTTAAATACTTTTAATGGTTTTGAGGTTAGAATTATGAAGGTCTATAAGTATGACTCTTACAGATTTGGTTCCAGAATAGCAAATGTTACAAATCCGTGAAGGTTCAAGTTACAGATCCTATATCTTACAGATTCTATAGCTTATAGGTAAATTCTCAGAATCCCAACGTCTAGACTGATAAAAAACTATAAGGAATCCCTTAACAGGCTGGAAAAGACAACAAAATCTCTCTAATATATGGGTTTCGGCACATGAGGGAGACCTTTACATTCTAGTTTTAGTATCATCTATTGTCTCACCTGCACACTTCACTATAAAATAACTATTACGGACAATTATTGCCTACTTGTGCAGAAAAGGGATTGTATGATTATTTATTAATAAATATACTCACTTGTACAGTAGATGACATCCTATTTTCTGGTATAACTGCTTGGTCCGTTGCAGTCACTATCAAGTTATATGTGGCCTGCGTTTCTCTATCTAACTGATTTTTTGTTACAATAGAACCATTTTGAAGAATACCAAAATCTTCCTTCTCATTTCCAGAGGTGATGGAATAGACGATTTCTTTATTTTTCACTAAAAAAATTAATAAAAGTAAGTTTTCCTATGCAAAACAAACATCGGGCAAATTTAGTAGATGGCATAGCAATCAAGATATAATTTGTTACACGATATGCATCAAGTTATGTTATACCACAGCAAGGGCTTGATAAGGAGAGTAAGAGAGGTATTACTAACTGGTCACTGTTCACTATGGAAGCACAACCATACATAGGGAGGAACATATTTGTAGATGGTGTATAGAAGAAGAATGTTACTCGAATGCTACTACTAAGACTAGAGCATCCAAGAGAGAGGATTTCTCTAATAAGATACTAGTGGTAAGAAGGTTGAGCCTAATAAGGGATACAGTTTATAGCTCACTATAACGCCTTTTTAGAGGAAATATTTACATTTTGTTTTGCTTTTTGTGCATTTTTAAGGAGAAAGCAATATTGAAAAAAGAGAGACTGGAGTGTGCTAGATGTGTGAAGTAAATGATGAAGTGGGACGTTTAGATACTGGAAGTGTTGAAGAAGTTGGAGAAGAAACTGGGGTAGGCGTAGGTGGAGATAATGGGACAAAAAGGAATGGAAGGAGGTGAGTAACACAGAGGAGAGGATGATTAGGGGAAGAGAAGGACACGATATGGCATGTGCGAGGTAGAAGTGAAAGAAGGGAGAGTGTGTGATAGTATAATACTTACAAGAATCAGCATCTGTAGCGCTGACGGTAAGAATCGAAGTACCGATGGTAACGTTTTCAAAAACTTCATTGCTGTATGACATCGGATCAAAAAGTGGAGCGTTGTCATTGAGATCTAAAACGTTGCAATAAACTGTCAATGTGCTCGATAGAGCCGGATGACCGGCGTCTTGGGCTTGAACCACCAATATATAATGTTGAACCTGAAAATATTTTTAAGTATTAGTCTATAGAGATATGTACCTACATAGTATACAATTTTATAAAGTTACAGCCTAATTAACAAGGCGAGTCAAATAAATTTCAATTATGAACTAGTTGAATATAAAATTTAAGTTCGAGTGCTTTAACTTATCACATTTGGTATTAGATATTTTTTGGTAAATTTCGGTAAATTCAGTACTTCAAAAACAAAACAACAACAGGGTCTTACACGTCTACGACAGCGAGATTTGGGAATTCGCGCACTGTTAAGCGATAACCGGTAGCGACTATAAAAATTGAAAACAAAATTTCTTTGGAATTAACATACAAAATGAATGATATTGTGTAAAATGACGAGCAGCTTTGGTCAAGATCAATACCAATACCAATACAAAATACGCAAGACTCAAGACACTGTTTACAGGGTGTAACAAAAAGGCAGGTAATAAATCCTACCACATATTCTGGGGTTGAAAATAACTCGATTCAACCCAAGTTACCATAGTACAAAATGTGCATGCGAAAAAAGTTACAACTCTTCGAAGTTACCAAATGAAAATTGATTTTTTCAAATATTTCGACAGTTGTTTGACATATTATAATGAATGTTGACAAGTGGCTTTCTTATGATATCAGCATTTCAAAAAAAAATAAGGAATTATTGCACCCCGTTAAAAATTTATTTGAGTTGAGATCCTCTAAACCCCCCCATAATTTTTGTGTACGTTACAATTTATTGCTTATTGTGGCACCATTATTCAAACACATTATTTTTGAAACTTTTTTGACCCCTAGCACTTTTTATAATTATCAGTTTTTATTGAGATACGGCCTATTTTTCATTATGCTTCAAAAATTTCGAGTAACAAAAATTAAAGTCAATGAATTTTTAAGATTTTCGAGGGTCCCAAATTTTTGATTAAATCTTATTTATTCACAAATGTGTAGTTTTCATTAGATGTTCGAAGTGGCCCCCATGTTTTTGAATAGACAGTCGGCACCGTTTTACTGACGAAAACCGAATATTCTGGAAAAGCAATGGCGTCTGACGATATCTAATTGCAGCCAGGTTGTAACTTTTTTCGCATGCACATTTGTACAAGGGTAACTTGGGTTGGATCGAGTTATTTTCAGCCCCAGAATATGTGGAATGATCTATGACCGGCCTTTTTGTTACTCCCTGTATACTAGGGATTTAAAAGTAATGATTTCAAATAATAATGAAATGCTGATAATTGTTTTGAAAAATGGAACGCTGCACTTGAAACAAACACACTGTATGTAACAAACAAAAAAGGACGATCTGTAGAGCGGAAATCTGTTCTAATTACATTTTACCAATGAAAATGTTGTATACCATCTCGTTAACAAGTTGTTGGAATACAACTTAATATTCATTTCTACTCCATCTCAGTAATAGAGTCAAATATCACTTATCTGATGCCGAACTCCATTCCCAAGAATATTTAAAGAGAGTTGTGACATCTTAGCTACCATAAAATAAATTCCCTCATCTTATCTTTTATAAACTTATTTCAGTGCAGTTTATAATACTTTTGTGTGTTCATGTATTTTAAATATTCATAAAATGTAAATTTTACACAAAATCCTATAAATAATTATTGAATAACAGCTTTTTTGATAATTAATTATTAAATTCATATTAATTTGTTCGATCGTGTTAAATGATAATTTTGTTTGTGGGATGATTTATTTGTGATAAATTTTAATAAATTCCAGCTCGTTTAAAAAAAATCATCCAGTGAAGTATCCTTTGTTTTATTCGAAAGTTGATGTTGTCTTGAAAAGTATTGAACCTGTCTTGATAAAAGGTTTTTGGCTATAGAGAGTGTCCCAAATTGGTGTGTTTTGCGGGGTATCTCTAAACTAGAAGAGATGGAAGAAAAGCAGTTGCAATGAGATGCTATGACTTCTTTTTTTGTTAAAGTAACTCCCTGCAGTTGGAAAATACAGGGCGATTATTAAAACTGTTGAAAACTACAAGGTACTATAACTTCTTAATTAAGAAAAATATTTCACGTGAAAAGAAGCCACTTGAAGTTGCAGTCGTATGTGCGCACTTGTTAAAACCATCGTCATATTGTAAAATTGACATTTTACTTGAAAACAGTAGCTTAATGTTTTGACATTTTGTATGTTAACACAAAATAAGAATATTAATAATGTTTTTATCACACTTATAGTTTAAATAAAACATTTTAGGGAACCATTTGAAGCTTTTCGATAATATTTCCAATTAACGATTGGAGATGTTCGTTAGTAACGTCAATGTGTGGCTTCTTCTTATGCGAAACAGAGTCTACTAATTGTTTGAAAAATTTTTGAGAGCTGGGAACACTGATTTCGCTTCTAAAATGTTGTCTGTAATGTTAATATTTACGAAACGATTTTCGGAAAAATATATTTCCCAGTGAAAGAAATGCATATAAAAAACATAATATTAGTTTGACAGACGTACTTATCATTATTATTATTATCGAAAAACACAAGTGAAGTCACTGCTTTTTAATGCACTATCTCGTATCGTATCGTATTTTCTGGAAAAAAGTAGATCAACGTTAATGCGTCAACAAACGACAACCAGACCGGACCGGCTTTTATTTTCGGGACGACATTTCGAGCTACACTTTCTAGTTTTTGTCGTCAAAACTCTTGTAACTAGCGGTGGTTCTGAACGACTCACAACACGTTTGGCCCACGTTTGGCCCAATCATTATACACATTGATACAATGTGATATTCTTTCACGTTTCATCAACATAAATATCTACTGTATGATGAATAGGTGATAAACAATCAAATAAAAACGGGATTACGACACAAAGAGAGCTTTTAGTTTTTTTTAAAGATTCTTTAATTGCCAAAGCCAATGAAAAAGTTTTAACATCAAAATAGGGATGAAATTTACAATTGTTCCCAAAAGTTCCGAGTATTCTTTAAAAATGTATCAAGCGAATATAATAAAGGGTCTTCCGAATATAATATAGAGTGTTCCAGGAGTTTATATCCGAAAATTGGAAGATAGTGAAAATACTGAGAATAATGATAGTATTTCTTTTAAAACTAATGAAATTATTGTTAAGGAACTATTTGCCTTTAAGGTTGAAAACTGAAAATTGTGTTTTATTTATAATTTTATTAAAGAACGTATTGCAAAAGAATAATAATTTAACATTTTATCGACTCCATAAATGTACTGGGTTATTCATTATGAATGTCCCAGCCCTTAACATGGTTATTATTAAATTATGAAATAAGAAAATTCTAATTTTTTAAAATCTACATTATATTAAACTTAAAGTTGTGACGCGTTTCGCCTAACACTGCAGTAGCTTTGTCAAACGAATGGAGGTATAATGAGACATTTTCAATTTATACAGTGCCTTAATACTAAATTATAAAGATATTAACAATAAAATTATGATCTATTTACATGGAAATAAAATAAAAAAGGAAAAAAATGTGTTTAAATATGGGATTAACTAAATTATTTAACAAGTTTACCTGGAAACTCATTCACAACCATCTAGGTAAAAATGTTTAATAAGGGAGAATTGTTGATATCTACTTGGTCGCTAAGAAGATTATCTGAATATTTGTTTTTATTTATCTCAACGGCTTCTAAAAGATTTAATTTGAAGAATTTAGGTTCTATATGAAAAAATTTCAAAATTTGAATCGAAAGAATGTTGGTTTGCTAATAAATAATTTGAGTAGTTGGAATCTGATTTAAGGTTGTCATAGACGTTTGTGTTCTGAAATTCTAGTTTTAAAATTCCTAAAAGTTCTACCTATATAAATTTTGTAACAGTTGTCATTACCACATTTTAATTCATAAACTCCTGATGTGTTGGTTAGCTGGCTAATAAATGATTTGAGTAGTTAGAATCTGATTTTTGTTTGTCATGTTTGTGTTTTGCAATTTTAGTTTAAAATTCCTAAAAGTTTTACCGGTTTTACCTATATAAATTTTTTTACAGTTGTCATTACCATATTTTAATTTATAAACTCCTGATTTATTTTCTTTTGAAGATTTGGATTTGTTGTTTTTAATGAATTTGGATAAATTGTTATCGGTTTTGAAGCAAATATTCAAGTCTAAAGTTTCTAAAAATGATTTGATTTTTAAGGATGTTATTCAAAAGTATGTTAATCTTCTAAATTGGCTATTTTTGTTTTTATCAAAAGGAAATACTTGTTGTAGAGTATGTTTTCGTATCTCCTTATTTATGATATTGTCAATTAAATTTGGTTCGTAATTATTATTAACAGCTATTTGTTTTATTATATTTAGTTCTTTGTTGTAATTGTCAATATTTAATGGAACTGTTAAAAGTCTATGTATGATACTATTGAAAGCTGCTAATTTATGACTGACTGGATGGACTGAACTACATATTATGAATTGTAATGTCTTTATGTGATGGTTTGTGAAATATAGAAAAATCATGTCTATTATTTATATTTGAAATTGTAAGGTCTAGAATTATTATAGACTTATTTTCCACTGTAAATTTGATAGCGAAACGCGTCACAACTTTAAGTTTAAATATTATGTAGATTTTAACAAATTAAAATTGTTTTATTTCATAATTTAGTATGGATCTACATTTATTCAATGGTTATTATTGCATAAACAAGAATTTTTTTGGACTAAGTTTATTAATATTGAGAAACATGTTTTTTAGTTTGTTTATGTGACATGGTTTGTAGGATAGTGTGGCGCATTTATATAAAGCTGGCTGGTTAAAAAGTAATTGGTATGATCAAGAATATTGTTCGAATTATTTGTTCACTTGCTATTAATCTTTTGCTATTGCAGCATTCAAAGAAAATTATTGATGTCTACCGAAGTAATAAAAAATTAGTATGTGATACTTTTAACCGTTATCCTCTCATCAAATCCAGTTTTTTTCGTATCTAAGAATTAAATGAAAAAAAAAAAACTATTCCACATGTCTTATATCGTTTTATTTATATAACAATTCACATATTTCATACCCACTTGACATTCGTCCTTAGAACATAGCAGCTAATTCTGAAAAAGGTAATATCAAGAAAATAAACATAAATTCAAAAAGAACATTAACTCAATCGTTCGCGTTCCGTAATATTTATAGAATACAGATAGATTCGTTGACGAGTTTTTGTACGCATTGTCACCTACGGATAGGCAGTGTCAATATGTTCCAAGGCGTCCACTTTATTACGTGCACTTTTCTTTCTACTTTTCCGTACATACTTTTATTTTATCGGTCGCATTTCCACACGTTTTTTATTATTATTTCAAATAATTTGTATCTAGAGAACTGGGCATCACTACAGCAGTGGTAATTTACGTCAAGTATGTCAAGTATTACAGTACGAATAAAATGAATTTATATTATTTATATTAATTTCATTTATATTTTTATTCTTTTTTTATTAAAACACCATACAAGTGCTTCCCAAATGAACCAAATAAGCCGTAAGCAGATTTTGGGCCATTTGAAACATGTTAGATTTATTGTGTCAACTCAATTCATCAAAAAAACTAGATAAAATTTACGGAAAATGGAAGAAGTGTTCAAAAAATCTTATGTGACCTGACAACTGTCAAAAATGGCCAAAATGATCCTAAACGTAATAAATTAATGTCCTCTTATGGCCAATTGATATTTAAGTCGATTTAAAGTTAAGTGGCGCCTTAAGAAAGTTTTGAACACCATGAACTTGTCATTTTAAGCTGCACCTAGCTAAGCTTAGAAAATCGCTAGCTTATCCTCCACTTATCCTCAACGTGGAGATTTCTAACCTAACATTCTTGTGTTTTGATTGATATATGTCAATGTTTTTCCTTTTTTCGGGTTTTCCTTTTCTGTCTTCCAATTTCAGGTGAGTTTTTTTAATTCTTGAAGGAGGATGTTCATAGAGTATGATTTGGAAGTATTAGATATTCTCGACAATGGATTTTCAAGAAGACGGTACAACCGTAAAAACTATTATGAAGAATTGGATGAAAATATTAGCAATTCTTTTTCCTGATGAACTGTATAATTTGCCGATCTGATTTTCTTATATTATACTGGGTTTTCCATTATAAACAAATTTCTTATTTAAAAAACAAGAATAAAATCCTTTGATTTTCAAAGAATTGAATTTTAACAGCTGTTAATACGTTACTTCAAACCGCAAAAACGAAAAGTCACTATAGAAATCATAGAAAAATTAATAAAACTCAGTTCAAATAGCGAACACTCAGCTAAGAAGCAGAGCAAAAACATTGGTGCAACTGAACTAAGGTAGCGACCCTTAAATTTTAAACTCGCCATAGCTATTCTAAGCTTATGCTTCTATTGGTGCAATGGCCATTAACCCTTTTAGAAAACCATAAAGCTCTCCATTTTAGATCGCAAAATCTACTAGTTTTTTTATTAATTGAAGTTACGCGGTATTCTTAATATCTAACTAGATAATCGATGTTAGTAATTTCGATCGGTTTACTTATGTATGAACTCAATATTTCAACTGGATTTGATGTTTGCCTACAGCAAAAACGAATGGCGTGACATGTAATTGAATTAAGGTCAACATACTTGCTTGTTTGATAGCTTTATGTTTAATTTGAAGAGGCGAATGCATGCAAGATAAATGATGTAATACTTAAAATCGAATTCCACTGCGTTTATAAATACAGAGTGTTCCAAATTGAACTACTACTTTCTTGAATTTTATCTTCACGGTATAGTCCGGGATAATTGAAATTTGAAAACTGTTTTCTCCACTTCTAATGATCGAATATGATATTTTTTTTCAATAAACGTGGTTTTTTAAGACAAATGTTTGCAAAATATTAATGAATCCATGAATCGGATTTTCCAACGTCAAATTTAAGAAAAACAGAGAATAACATTTTTTTTTTAGTTATACTGCAGTTTTTTTTTAATTTTCTTGTTATTGTTCATCAAAATTCAATTTATTATCTATCTATTGCAGTAAACCGCGTATTGATAGCGTTAATGTTCATGAAATGAGAAAAGATTGAATGTTAGGAAACTATTCTGCACATACTTTTTAAATTTGTCAAAAGTTGAAGTTTGAAAATTTTTCTTCGAATATTGCATTAAGTCTTCTTATAGGGTATAAAATTACCTACAATTTGATGCCTACAAATTTTTTGTACAATCAAATCTGAAAAAGTTATGGATGACAAACTGTTGCATTTCACGTGTTCCAAGCTTTGCATACAAGCTGCATCGCAAGCTCGAGCGGATCCTTCTATAAAATATTTACTATGGTTCATACAACAGCCTTTTTGGTGTGCGTCATCGTTTGTGACGTATATTCGGGTTTTGGGTAGGTCGTTTATTTTATTTGCTATTTTGACAATATCAAACCCTATATTTGATAAATAAAATCATCAGCATCGCATTCAGCAAAATTCGACAAGGCTATGAAATTAATAGTTACCAGCTTCTTTTTGTAACTGAAAATACTTGAGAACTTTCAAAATGCTGATGTTTTTCCGTGTATCTAGGCATATTTTTGTATTATCCGAATAAATATAACAATAATACTCATATTAATTTTTCATAAATAATAATTGACCGTGAACAACAAAGTACAGACCTGACAAGAACTGTCAGTGGGGCAGTAGAAAAAGATGTCAGACACATTGACAATACGAAAGATATATCTGCATCCTATTTTAAACAAAGAAATTTCTCCCGATTGTTAGGTCGCGCTTGCGCTTAATCTGAACATCAACCAATCAAATTTTGGTAAGTCAATGATTAGGATTGACGTTTTTGATACATTTGAACGGTTCATTATTGCGATATTTTGACTAGGATTAACCAAAGACCTGACTTTTTTTCCATTTCTTTCCACGTAATGTGTTAGAAAGACATTAACAAACGATGACGCACACCATAAAGGCTGTTGTATGAACCATACTTTCGTTAATAAAGTCAAATTACCTGTAGAAAACTTTTCAATTTCACGACAACTTTTGACCCAACTTGCCCAGACTAATATTTTTACATTGCTGTAGAAATTGTAATTTTGTTTGCTACGTGGCTAATCCGGCACTGCATAATATACAATTCAGTTGAATGTTGGGGACAGTTGAAAATTATTCTGGTAATTAAAGTTTTCATGTCAATTGATTATTATTTGTACCTAAATGATCTTCAAGTAGGTACTACAAATTTATTTAAGAAAAAAACTTAAAAAAAGTTTCTTACTTTGATAAGAAGTAAAAAATCTTGAAAAGGAGTGTTTAACCTATTACATATTATTTTTTATGTAGAAAACTTAATAAAGAATTGCAGAAATGAATCTTTAGCCATCGATACAGGGTGTTTCAAAAATAGGGTACAATAAAAGTTCACGAACCCCTCGTGTACCACACCACTGGCTTATTAGAATTTGACAAGATTTTAAATTTGTACTTCCATATGAAGTAAAACGTGTATTTCTTCTACACCTTTAAGCAGCCTGTATCTCACAATCTAAGAAGGCTAGAGAAAAGTTGCATTTGGGTATTTTAAACGATCTACCATGCCTCTTATTTACGGAACACCCTGTTTTAATGAGATATTTAATTATTATTAATTGCACATACATTCTAAAAGAAAAATTCAATCGTTGGTAGACAGTCCAATTATAATAGCAGATGGAAATACATTTGGTAAATTTTTAGGACTTTCACATTTACTCCCTGTGTGTGGTAAAGAATTCAATTGATATTCCACACAGGCGCTGTCGCGTTTTCGTACTCGATTTAACGACTCCTTATCTCTTCTCCTCTCTTATTTCTTAATTGTCGGTTTTTCATTAACCAGAAAGACCGACCACTTTATATAAAAGGATATTAGAAAATAGAATTCGCCTACGATTTATTATTGCTGGAGTAGTCGGTCGAGATTTCTTCAACAGCCATCATTAGCAGAACGCATGAAAAAAATTACCCATTCTTTTTATAGAGGGAATTGAGTTCTCCTGCAAAATTTGTTTTTGTTTGTTTCTATTGCAAATTGATTTGAATAACGTGCAATTTTTTCATCTAAACATAAACAGTTCCATTGAATATGGACTATTACAACGAAGAACCAAATATAATAAAACAAATAGCTGTTAATAATAATTACGATCCAAATTTAATTGACAATATCATAAATAAAAAGATACGAGAACATACTCTAGAACAAGTATTTCCTACTGATAAAAACAAAAATAAACAATTTAGAAGCTTAACATACTTTGGAATACCATCCTTAAAAATCAAACCATTTTTAGAAACTTTAGACTTGAATATTTGCTTCAAAACCGATAACAATTTATCCAAATTCATTAAAAACAACAAATCCAAATCTTCAAAAGAAAATAAATCAGGAGTTTATAAATTAAAATGTGGTGATGACAACTGTAAAAAGATTTATATAGGTAAAACTTTTAGGAATTTTAAACTAGAATTGCAAAACACAAACATGACAACCAAAAATCAGATTCTAACTACTCAAATCATTTATTAGCCAGCTAACCAACACTCTTTCCATTCAAATTTTGAAATTTTGCATATAGAACCTAAATCCTTCAAATTAAATCTTTTAGTAGCACTTCAGATAAATAAAAACAAATATTCAGATAATCTTCTTAACGACCAAATAAATATCAACAATTCTCCCTTTACCAAAAAAGGTTCCTGTAGGATTGTTTTTTTTTTTTTTTTTTTTTTTTTTTTTTTTTTTTTTTTTCAGTAGGAAGGGGAAATCCAGTTTACGGACAGAGTGCTGGACTCCTATCTTGACGATATAATACCAGCTAAAACCCCTCCCCTAGAGCGTCGACTGCTATGGTCATTTGCTCTTGAAATATCACAGGTAAGTGAGTTCTTAAACTCTATATCACAGATAAAGTAGGTCCTTAGTTTTCATAACTAGATTTTATCGAACAGGTTGATACTTTTCATAAATCCTAGTGTATTTTCAATAGTATCTTTTTTCAGGTTTTCTTCAGTAGCAGGGTCCAAACCATATCGCTGCCTTTGGTCGTTGAACATAGGACATTCACTGATAATGTGGCTCACGGAGATGATTGAAACGCAGTGATCACACATTGGTGCTGGTTCACCTTTGAGGAGATGTTGGTGTGTGAAGCTAGTGTGCCCTGAGCGGAGTCGGAAAGCTTTAACTGTTTCCAGTCTACATAGTCCTGTGGAAACATATTTCGTCTGAACTATTGGTTCTACTCTACGAAGTAACGTATCAGTGTTGTTCCATGTATTTTGCCACTCATCTATGATTTTCAGTCTTAGGTTGTTTCTGAAATCAGATCTGTGCGCACCTGCTTGATTGGCCTTTTGGTCTTCAACGAGAATTTTAGGGAATTCTATGTCGAGATTTCTCAGAAATTCCGAATATCGCACTGCAAGCGGACGAGTAATGGTAGGTCTATTGAGGTATATATTTCCTTCCGGAAACAGAAATTTATTGTTTGGATTCTTAGGGTAAGATTTAACGCCTGATAAATAGGATGTATCGTATAGCTAGATTTTGTATTCTTTCTAATCTAATTAACTGATTTTTTCTAGCTGAAGAGTAAACAATGCTGCCATAATCAATTTTTGACAATATTAATGCTTTATATATCATTAGTAGACTTTTCGGGTCAGCTCCCCATTTTGTGTGTGCTAGGACTTTCAAGACATTCAGAGACTGTCTGCATTTGGTGTTAAGATGTCCAATGTGTTCATGCCAGGTAAGTTTGTTGTCAAATATCAATCCTAAGAATTTAATAGTATCCACACACTCTATGGTATTTTCTTTCAGGTATAATAATGGATCATAATGGGGTTTTCTGAGTCGACAAAAGTGTAGACTTTTCGTTTTCTCTTTAGAGAATTGGAATCCAATTTTTTCTCCATTTTTAATGATTTTATTAATGGCTGGTTGCAATACGCGTGTGATGTCACCTACTGTATTGCCACTACAAAAAATTGCCACATCGTCAACGTAAAGACATTTGTTGATATTTTGATTGATACCTGCGCATATTTCATTGATAGCAATTGCAAAGAGAGTGCAGCTGAGTGTTGAACCTTGTGGGACACCATTTTCTAATATTCTAGTAGTTGAGAAGTCTGTAGCAACTTTTACTTTGAAACATCTATCTTTGAGAAACGATTCAATAAATAGTGGTAGCTTTCCTTTCAATCCGAATTTAAACAGCTTGTCCAAGATTCCATAACGCCAAGTCATATCGAAGGCTCCTTTAATGTCAAAGAATACCGCTATTAAGTGTTCCCTTTTTCGGAATGCTTCCTGAATGGAGTGTTCGAGTAGGACTAAGTGATCTATTGTTGATCTCTTCTTCCTATACCCTGCCTGATGAGAGACTAATATTTCATTATTTTCCAGGTATTCTTGGAGTCTGTTATTCACCATCCTTTCGAGAAGTTTTCCCTTACAGCAGGTAAGACTAATGGGTCGTAGGTTTGATGGTAACAATTTATTTTGATTAGGTTTGGGTATAGGAATAATAACTGCTTCTTTCCAGGACTCTGGGTAAGTACTTTCATTCCATAATTTATTGAATAGCTCTAAAAGTGTTTCTTTGATTTCAGGTGTCAAGTTTTTGAGCATGTCATACGAAACTGTATCCGGACCAGGAGCACCATTTCTGGATTGCTGAAGGGCTTCTTCTAGCTCTTCTATACTGAATGGTGAGTTATAATGAAGATTTTCTTCTGTGGAAAAGTCTATATTAACTTCTGATATAGTTTTTACATGTAAAAATCTAGGTTCGTAATTATTTGTGCTGCTCATTCTTTCAAATTGGTTTGCTATCACGTTAGCTATCTCTGTGGGATCATTAGATATGGTTCCTGCTTCTGTTTTTATGGAAGTTATCGTGTTACCGGTGTTGATACCTGATATTGCTTGAACTTTTTTCCAAACAGTTTTTATTTCTGTATCAGGTGTAATTGTAGATGTGTACTGATTCCAGGTATCTCTTTTGTTTTTTAATATAACTTTTCTTGCTTTAGCTCTAGCTTTTTTGAATATTATCAGGTTTTCAGTAGTTGGATATCTTTTAAATTTATTCAGTGCTTGTTTTTTGAGTTTAGTTACATTTTTTGTTTCTACATTCCACCAAGGAACCGCTTTTTTTCGTCCTTTTTTTCCAGATTTTGGTATACTGTTATTTGCTGCTGTGAGTATAGTGGCCGTGACTTTCTCAACAGTCAACTCTGTCGGTGGTTCGAGTGAATTTCTGAACTTTTCCCAGTTAGCTTTCGACGTGTTCCATCTTACTGGTACAGAATGTATGATTTTCGGTTTATCCATTTGAATGTGTATTGGAAAATGGTCACTGTTGTGTAAATCAAAAAACTACCCCACCATGTGCTCTGTTTTGATTGAGAACTTCACGTCTCACTATAGAGTATCCTTTGAGGGAGTAAGGTTGATTTAGTTTAAGATGTGTTTCTTGCAGAACAAGACACATGGGATCGTACTCTTGCAACAATTGTTTTATATAACAGTAGTTATTTATACATCCTCTACAATTCCATTGTGTAATTCTATCTATATCTGATTCTTGATAGTTATTTAATTTTTAATATTCTGAATAACGGTTGCAAGATTTGATTTGTTCGGGAGCAGATATACGTGTATATACATACAAATAAATAAATACATAGATAAACATACAAACAAATAAATATAAATTAAGTGTAAAAGGACTAGATAGAATACTAATTTGGTATTATCACAGATAGATTATTATGTTGACTAGATGTATTGGGAGGTTTACGGGGTTTTCCCTTGGGCCACCCTTTTGGTTTTTTAATTTTTTGTGAGTCTGATTTTTCAGCCTCGTTGATCGATTCTTCATCGGTCTCACTTGAACCCTGAGTGTAACTTGGCTCTTTCCTCTTTCTCCTCACAGATCCTGCTTCGGAGGGTAACGAAGAGACAGATCCTCTTCTGGAGTCTGCCGCCAAGAAGGTTTCCTGTTTTGTTACGAAAAAAGACTTTAGATTTTGAACAATAGCAGGTATCAATTCTTTGACCAAGCTTTCTATACTGAAATTACTATCCGCGGTCTGTTTTTCTTTCACTGATACAGCAGTAGCTTGAGCATACGAAACGTTTTTTGGTGTTGGAATAACAACTTTTTTCTTTGCTTCAAAGTAGGTGAGTTTTTCTTTGGTTTTTATTTCTTGTATTGTAGCTTCTAATTTATAGACCTGACAGTCTCGTGACCTAGCATTGTGTTTGCCTTGGCAGTTCACACAAGTTACATCAGGTTCGCATTTCTGTCCTTCATGTGGAGGTTTACCACATACGCATACTTGCGGATTTGAGCATCCTCCTGCACTATGACCGAATTTCTGACATTTGTAGCATCTCAGTGGTGCTGGTATGTACAGTCTTACTGGTAGATGATGATATGCAATCTTAATGTAATTTGGAAGCTTTGGGGTATTGAAGGTGAGTATGTGGGACGGACTGTCGCGCAACTCGCCGTTGACCCTTGTTTTTATTCTTCTTACTGCTGTTACTCCTTTACATGCTAGTTCTTCAAGAATTTCATCTTCAGTACAATTCAGAAGATCTTTGCAATTAACAACACCCTTGCAAATATTCAAACCAGTATGGGGCTCAGCTGTTATCTCAAAGTCGATCATTTTGGTGAGTTGTAGCAGTCTGCTAGACTGTAATGCTGATACTGTTTCGACTAGAAGACCACTCTGTATTTTTTTAATCTGTTTAAGTTCGCCTACCAAGCCATAAAGAGACTTCTGAATGGCAAAAGGACTAACTTTAAAGAAATCTTGCTTATCTTGCCTTTTGATGACTAGAAACCGGGCTAGGGGCTCCTTCTCCTGGTTCATCACATTTTTCCTTTCTGCTGAGATACTGTTCATTTGATTTTTTAATGGAGGTGTTCGTGCCATTGAATCACGTCTTTGAAAAGGATTTATCTCCGACGTATTCTGTTTGTCTACATTTGAGGAAGTAGACGATCCTGTGTTTTTTTGAATGGAATTTGAGCTCATTTCATTCCCACGAGTTGCCTAGGAAATAAACGGTCGCCCGCAGCAGAGCCTGGATGCTACGGGAAGGCTGATTACGACCGAAGGGCGCCCAGTTTTCGGAAGGTTGCCGTTTACGACTCTCTCACGTGGAGCCATTCATCCCTCAGCACGGCGACAATACACCTTAGATTACGGTTTTGTTGTAAGGGTAAACTCCCCTAGCTAGGGTACCTCGGGGTTGCCACACCCGTGTCTGACAGTAGTTGCCGGACCCCTGAGGGGTGTAGGATTGTTGTTAATGAGTTTGCCGGTAAACTTGTTAAATACTTTAGTTAATCCCATATTTAGACACATTTTTTAATTTTTTTATTTTATTTCCTTGTAAATAGATCATAATTTTATTGTTAATATCCGTATAATTTAGTATTAAGGCACTGTATAAATTGAAAATGTCTCATTATAACTCCATTCGTTTGATAAAGCTACTGTGTTAGCGAAACGCGTTACAATTTTCAGTTTAAATATTATGTATTTCATAATTTAAAAATACCTTTCCGGCAAAAATACTTATACTTTTCCACGCAAAGAATGCATTCTGCCACAGTCGATTTCACATGAATGCAATATAAGTAATAAAAGCATATTAACTTTCTTACACAATCTATCCGCTATTGAGGAAAATTGTGTATAACTCACATGTTTACAAGCAAAAACCGATTGTGAATTTATATAAAAATAAGTTGGTACTTAAAATACTGTTATACCTAACATTATCCGTTAGTGAATATTTCAATGTTCTTTAGAAAATTATCCGTACGTATAAAAATGATTCGATTCATTTTACGGATAAAGTACAATAAAAAAAATATTGTGATTGTTATTGACGTGACGCTACTGATTGAAAAATTATTGTCCTTCATTTATGAAATAGCATTATCCTTATACCTTTTTCGACGAGACGGAATATATCATGGATAAACTCGGTGTACTGACGTTTAAAAAAAAATGAAAAAGACGAAACCATTGTCAACTTCAACTCGTGCCTATATTGTACTCAAAACTATAGCGAACCGTTGAAAAAATTGCTTGACTTAGGAGTGCTGTGAGTTTTCTTTATAAACAAGACCACCTATGATTGAATGTCTCTTGTCACTGCAGCCAAGGACAAGTTTGTAATGATTTTTAACGAACAATTACCAGCCTATTACCATTGATCGCAATAATAATTAGAAATTATTATATTAAGTGAATCTGTGATACTTTAGTTAGAAAAAAAATTATATTTCTCTCAGTAAATACGCAGTGATTGTTGTGATCGCCGTATTCTTAGTTTACTAAGAAATTCGTTACGTAAGGAATGGGATCCAAATACCCTTACCAGACTTGAAAAGAATGCCATTCAATGGTACACAGACGGCTCAATGACAGATAGTCAAGCAGCCATAAAAGATCTGAGCTCTTGTGTAATCAGTTCCAAAATAGCGTGGGAATGCCTAGACACACTGGAATAGAAGGAAATGAAATACTAGATGAACTAGCAAAGAGGGGGACTGAAATACCTTCCTGTGGGCCTGAACCCTTTTGTGGAATGAGCCCCAATGTAATATTGGAAGAAATAGGTGAAGACAAAAAAAGAGATCTGACCATTGGAAAGATCTAGTAGAGCTTAGACAATCAAAGATTCTTATGGGTGACTACAACCTGTTGAGATCAAATGACTGCATAAGTCAAAGTAAAACTGCGCGAAGAGTTTTGATCCTAAAGGGACATTGTCGCCGGAATGGGTACCTGACAAAGCTCAAAATAGTGGAGGAAAAAGAATGCAGATATTGAGATATGGAAGAAGAAACCTACATTCACATACTTTCCAACTGCACAGCACTCCAGAATCCTAGAGCACAGTACCTGGGAGATTACTGGATAGAACAGGAACATTCTACCTAAGTTGAAGCCTGCAGATATCCTAAAATTCCTCCGGGAAATAGGACTAAAGGAGTTACTAGTTTCAGAGACTCTCCTCAAAAACTAAGTAAAAGTAAGGGGGCACAATGGATCTTTCAGGTCTCAGTGAATGTCTCCCCAAAAATACATACATATCTAGTTTACTATCAAGTTACTTGGTTGTGTTCGTGAATAATGGATTTGGATAATGGATGATAGTACCGAGCAAAAACAATAAGATGAAGTGTATAAAGACAGCTCTCACGGACAAATTAATACCTTAAAATTTCTGAAGTCAATCAATATTTATAAACTGTAGAGTGTAGACATTATTTTTTTATGTTTGTAATTATTAATTCCATATATATTCAAACTGCTAATGACCCAAGTGGTTGACGCAGTTTATGTGAAATAAAAAAAAAATTGTACAAGGCGTTAGTTTCTACGGCTTGGCTTGGTTCGTTCTGTTAGTTCATTCGTTCGTCGTAGTCCACTCACGAACGAGCTGAGTGCATAATTGCTTTATTTGGATTCATGTAATTACTGTTCTAAGACTGTCCGGAGCTTGCGCAATCGAAATTTATCTTGTTCGGGTTTTAACAAGATGGTTGTGACTCCTGCAGTTTGGCGTCCGGGTTTATTTTAGAACAATTCTTGGACGATTATCAGATTATTTTTCAGCTTGAATCTTTACAACAAATTGAAAATGCAGCTTTCAGTGTTATTTTAAATATTTAATACTGGTATTAATATTTTTTTCTACATTCATACAAAAAACAACACTTTTGTGAACCACATTTAATGGAAAAAGTGGTACTTTATTGCACTCATCTGTCATTCTTGTGTCAGTTTTGTGATGATTAATGACAAACATAAACATTTAAATTAAATAAAAATCCATAGCAAGTATCTGATCCTGCTTTAATACAACAATAATATATGTATATCTTACTACTTAGTCTCAACGAGTTACAATTTTTGCAAAAATCTTTAATTATTTAAAATTTAAATGGTCAAGGCGAAAACTAGCTATGATTGAGTGCTGACAAGTTGGAGGCCATAAAGATACAAAAAAAGAAGAACGGGTTGACTTTGATTAGGTTAGGTTAGGCTCTTAACATATTTATTATCTAATTTTCCAGTTTTTGCATGAATTTAGAAAAAAGATTGTATGCAACTCTTGCAAAACGTGTTTTTTGCACTTGACGTGTTGTCCAACTCGGCCTAAAGACCTCGTTGGACAATTTCACGTCGCGTGCAAAAAATACTCACTTTTTGCACTTGTTGCATAAATAACTATTATAGATTCTAATTATCGCACTAGTGCGGCAATCTATTCAAAAACGCACTAGTATGTAATGTATGCCATTATAACGCTAAAAATAATGTCAAATCGTACCCGTTACATTACAGTTGTAGATAAATATTTTTAATTTCCAATAAACGAGTTTGTATATTAAATTAAAAAAAAATTAATGACTTCACATCTCCGTTTAAGTATCTTACAACAAACATTCTGGTATATATATTGAGAGTTTACGATAAATATTTATGTGAACATGGTAAAATTTTCAAAAGAAGTAAAGAATGTACCGACTACAAACACCAATCAAGCGTCTAATGATAGGAATAAACTTACGTATTACGAACTATTAATGACCTGTTTGGTAAAATAAAGGTGTAAATTCGAAGAAATATAATTTATAATCGTCAATAAAATATTCGTACCGCGTGGTATATAAGCAGAGTCGTCCGTTTCTTCAGGATCACGAACAAAATAAAATTATTATTTTTTAAATAAAATGACTAATTTTAAATATAGCATAATACGAGGGGTTGTCTTAAGTGTTGTATATGACAACATAGTTTGAGCCTGCTAAGAAATATCGGTTAGAGCCCCGTTTATAGTGGTCCTCTACCTGAACGACCCTATGACCAATTACACCCAAATCGCAGCAGGATACTGTAAAATTTGCTCATTCGTAGGTAACTAGCCAGAGACGTACTAAGGATACTCAACATTTTAATCTCGAAACCAAATGTGATTTGTTTCTTACATTTCAGATTTCTTATAAAAGTGAAAACTTTAGATCGTTCAACAATTTGTAAATTGCGATATTTTACACTAAAACTAAAAAGAAAATAAAGTCTTACCTCTTCATAGTCTAGCTTTGAAGTTAATGTGAAAACTCCAGATTGGGGATTGAGAGAAAAAACGTCGTTGGCCCAATCGCTGATAACTGAGTACGTCAACTGCGCGTTGATTCCTAAATCCGGATCGGTAGCTTTAATTTGACCGACTCTGGAACCTCTGGGTGCATTTTCCGGAATGTCAAATGAATATGCACTTTCCAGGAAGACCGGTGGATTGTCATTTGTATCTGTGACCTGTAAGGAAATGAATAGATTAAATAGTTGTCGGAATAGGAAACTTGACTAAAATTTTAATGCAAAAATGCGCTATAAATCGTAATAATTATACCTATTTATATTACGTCGTAGAACGAAAAAAGAATTGAATGTTTAAATAAATTTTTCATAGCTTTTGTGACAGAGACACAAAAAATCGCTGATAATAGTTATAATTTTGAATCTTTGGAAGAAGGTACTTAGAAACTTTCTAAGTTATACTAATAAAAACTAATGGTACACAGACGGCTCAAAAGTAATAGGAGGAACAGGGATAGGAGTGTTCGGGTCAGGAACCAAACAATCTGAAAGCTTGGGAAAAACCCAAAGTATCTTTCCAGCGGAAATCCACGCCATAAGAAAATGCGCCCAGTTTATTGATAATGGATAAAGAGGACGAAGGATTATCATAATTACAGATATATAGTCAAGCAGCCATTAAAGCACTGAGCTCTTGTGTAATCAGTTCCTAAATGGTGTAGGAGTTCCTAGACAAACTACTTTACTATGTATTCCATGACACACTGGAATAGAAGGAAATGAAACAGAAGATAAACTAGCAAAGAGAGGGACTGAAATACCTTTCTGGGATTCTGAACTCTTGCGGAATTAGCCCAAATGTAATATTGGGAGAAATAGGTGAAGCCGAAAGAAAGAGAAGATCAGACCATTGGAAAGATCTAGAGGAGATTAGACAATCAAAGATTCTTCTGGGAGACTACAACCTGATGAGATCAAATGAATGCATTAGTCAAAGTAAAACTGCGCTAAGAGTTTTAACAGGGATCCTAAAGGGACATTGTCGCCTGAATGGGCACCTGAAAAAGCTCAAAATAGTAGAGGAAGAACAATGCAGATATTGTGGAATGGTAGAAGAAACCTCCATCCACATACTTTTCAACTGCAGAGCATTCCTAGAGCACATAGCATTCCTAGAGCATATAGAGAACATTTATCTAAGTTGAAGCCTGCAGATTTCCAAACTTTTTCCGGGAAATAGGACTAAAGGAGCTACTAGTTTCCGAGACTCTCCTCAGAAACTAAGTAGAAGTGAGGGGGCACAATAGATCTTTCAGGTCTCCTTGAATGTTATTCCAAAAATATATACATACATACAAAAAAACAAAATTATAATTATTTTCAAGATTTTCTTAATCGAAAATCTAATCGCGACGACGACATCCAAAGTCAATAGATCGTTAATTAGAAGCGCAAGAAGAACAAAGAGAGATTGATAAGATATTTTGAAGAAATGCGGAACTTGTTTTGGACACCACTCAACTCGCGAAGCAGAAGGAGGCGTAGACCGACTATTATAACAGAGAAATGCTTGCATATAGTACGGTTGTTAGATCGAATAATAAGTGCTTCGTCGGTATTTGTAAGTTAGTTTAACTGGACTTCGGATATTTGTCTTGTTTCCAAGTGGGAATTAACTTTTCTTAATCTTCATAGGAAAATTATATGCCAATCAATTCTTTTTAACTTGAAAAAATGCTTTTCATTTTAAAAGCTACAAGGAGAGGCATTTTTCCTTAAAACACAACCGTAGTTATAAATACTTTGCCAGGAAAAGAAAATGCATGATGACAATTGTTTGAAAAATGTTTTTTAGCAAGTATGGGGTACAATAGATCTATTTTTTATTTTTGTCGCACTGATGCATCGTCATGTAGTCAAATTTATACATTCAAAACACAACGGAGAAAAATGACATTTTCCTCACAAAAATAAATAGTATATTTTATAATAAATGTGGAAATGCATAATATTCCCAAACGATTATGATAAGGAGTTTAGGAATATGCTTTTCTCACGAGTTATACATAAGATTTTTTCTTCGTTCTTCGTTGATTCACATTTAAATAATTAATTGAAAAATATTCCATTCAATATGTAATCAAGTAAGTTTAGATAGGATTCTCATATTGAAATATAAAGTGGTAACGAGATACACCAAACAATAATTAACCATGAAGCTTCAACGTCTATAAATTCTCGTTGTCCACTATTCTGGAACGTTGAGCTTTGCGCATAGAAAACAGGTCAAAATAGTGTAACTTTTCTCACGATCGGAGAAAAAAGATTTTTTTTCGAAATGGATGAAAAAAAAAATATAAGAAAATACATTGACGAAATTTCGGTTCGAAAAATTTAAAATCTACCTGCACTAAAGATGCTACATAGTTATCGCTGCACAAGGAAACCAGCCTTGGCTAGCACTTTATCATAGTTGCCACAAGAGATGCAGATCTAGCAGATTTCAGACTAACAGCCATAAGAGCATTGAACTGTAATTGTTGATGGTATTATTCGATTATACTCCTAACCAAGATTATTATTATTGTCTTTTCGTTAAAAATTAAAAATTTTTAATGAAATTTAATAGGGTTTCACATACTTGAACTGAATTTAATTATTCGTAGGACTTTTTGTGACTAATAACATTATACAATATAATGTGTGATAATAATTGCTGTTGGAAATAAGCAGTAGCGTACGGTGTTGATTTTATAATATTTGAAAATTTAGGAACTCATATTTTTGGGATAGTTTGAATATTAATAATAAAAATAAAAGAATACCATTGTTTCTTGTTTGTCTTCAGTTATAACAGATTTGAAAATGATTTATCTACTTTATTTACAGTTTTCTGCAAGGAAAATGTCATTTTAGTATAGAGTGATATTAATAGATGTCAAAGGTAATAGTTGAATACTATTTTAACGCCTCATAGAGTCTTTGAAAATCAAAGAACAAAGTCTGCTTACTAAGAAACAGTAACTTCTCTCCTTTGGCTATATTTCGTGTAAAGTGTAAATCAATGTCTCTCGTGGCATATGTCCAGGGAAGTAGTTGTTTTTTTTTGTGAATAGCCTTTTTAATTTTTTGTTTTCAAAACCTTGTGAGGCGTTATAATAGTATTAAAATATTACCATTGTCATCTGTCGAAAATTATGGATGGCACAGTATTGATGAAGGTTCAATTCAAATTCAATTCAAATTTTCACCAATGTTAGATTTTGATTCAAAGTTTTGGGTCGCTGGCAAGTTACATGACCAATCCGAATTTTGTTTGTTTTTCAAAACGCCTCATAGTGAAAGAATTCCAAAAATAGAAAAAGGAACTTAGAGCACTCTATTGGAAAAATAAGTTTGGTTTCCTCCAAACTCTCTCCTTCAGTCGTAAATTACTGTTGTATATTATTCTATGGTGGTTGGTTTTTTTGTCATATGCATAATTATCATCTATAAAATTGCGCATATTTCTAAATGCACAAATCAGGCTTATACAAAACGAAGCAGAATGCTAGTTACCTAATGCCTCCAACAGTAAACTACGACCTGCCTTATTCCTTATTCCTTATTCCAAATAGAAATGAATGGGTCCTCCGTAAGCATGAACTATTAAGAGCAGACAGATGCTGGTACACAAACGGTTCAAAACAGAGCACCAGAGCTCAGATTCTGGTGCAGGTGTATACGGGCGCAGCCCTGGGACAGAAATTTCAACCATCAGGCGGAAATTTACGCCATTGTTTAATTTGTGGAGGGATTCGAGCAAGCTAATCTCATACATAGAACAATAAAAGTTTTCTCGGACAGCCAAGTGGCTTTGAAAGCACTTAGCTCTCACCCTGTAGCGTCTTAGACTGCCAAAAAATACTCTCCCCAATAGGGAACCTCAATAAAGTATTTCTGGTCTTGATCCCTGGCCATTCTGGCATGGATGGAAACGAGAAGGCAGACTCTCTCTATTGGCATCGCAATAAGTTTTGCCAAACAAACACTAAATACATGGACAGCAAGAAGAGCTTTAGACTTATGGCATAATTTCCCAGGATTGGTTCATAAAAAGGCTTTTATACATCCTTAGAAAAATGTGTCCAAGCAAATGTTAGACTATAGCAGGCATGACCTACGTTGTCTAACAGGTCTTTTAACAGGACACTGTCATCTGAATCATCATATGTTAAAACTTGGACTGTCGGATGATCCGACTTGCCAAACAAACTAATCGGATTTGTTGAGAAGCTAAATTTGTTTAGTGAAATCTGAGCCCGCGTGAGCCATAATAGACCCTTTAGAGTCGCATTGGAGGGCTTTATAGACCCACTCACCACACACCTAACCTAACCTAAGTATGTGCTCCAAAGGCTGAGGGTGTGTTTGATGATCCATTGGTAAGCGTACAGTTTCAATTTAATTTCAAGCTCTGTTATTTCATATTTCTAGCTAATTATATTAAATATTTATTAGTTTAGTACATTAGGTGGTACGGATTAAAGAGCAGAAGGGACATGTTAGGGGTGCTGAAAAGTATAGAGGACTGTTTGAAATGGGATGACTTTGAATGTTAAGTCTATGTATAACCGTTCAATTGAATCCTTTTTGAATCTTAAAATTTTGATCACTATGAAAATTATGTTTGAAGATTGCATCACAAACCTGCATAATAATATATAGGGAGTGCTAATGAAAGTGTGCTTTTTTTGAATTGAATCACCTATTTTAGCATTTTAAATTTAATAAATACAGAAAGTAAAAAAAAGGAAACTCACCTCGACGTTCACGATAGTGTCTGTGAACTGGTTACCATCGCTACACCTGACCGACAATTTATACATTTGTTTAGTTTCTCTGTCGAGAGAGTCCATCAATCGTAAAACTCCGCTAGATTTATTCAAGGAAAATTTACCATCATCGCCTGATAGTAGAGTATAATCCAAAATTCCTATGGTGTCTGGGTCTTCGGCTTTTATTGTTGCTATCGGTTGTCCAGGACTAAGATCCTCCGACACCAAGAAGTGTAACGGAACGTTTTTGAAGGACGGCGGGCTGTCGTTTTTGTCCAATACCGTTATTTTCACCTGAAACAAAAAATAATAAAAATTAGACGTTTTTTTTAGTACAATATATCAAATTATTGGTATTATTTGATATTTTAGAAATGTATATCTCGACAAAACAACTAATTGGTTTATACAGATAAACAAAGTGTCATATTTGATCTCGATGATGAGCATTTTAATGAGAGGGTGAAGGGAATTTGGCTGGTTCAATCTCCACGCTAATAGATTTTTTATAAAGAGCCAGACTGGAGAATGTAATCTAGAGTTTAGAGGGCCACAATAGATCTGAAAAGGTCGCAGTGGAATAGGCCAAGAGCCACCTCATAAAATCTATCTATCTAAGATCGTTTCCAGTTTCTATATAGTTCCAGTAAGTAAATAATTTTGCCGCTCTAGACTGCTAATAGTGTCTAATTTTGACATATTATTCCAGTTAAATAGGTTATGAAAAGTATACTTTAATTATTGATGAAAGAAAAAAAAATGTATCAACGATCAAATTAAAATAGAAAAAAACCACTTATTTTGGCCATACTGACCTTAGACTGAACTCCTCTATTGGAGCTCTTATGACATAAATACCGCAAACATAACAATGACATTTTTTTCTATCCTTTAAGTACCTTGTATATCACTAGTTTGTACTTCCTCGTTACCACAAGGATAATTTATTCCACGCTTTTCATAAGCTAACAAAGTTGATTGATGCAATTTGTCCACACCTTTATCGGAAAAAAATCGAGTCACCTTTGACAGTGCACGAACTGTAACTGATTTACCGTTTACAGATTTACGTTATTCACATTACGAAGTGAAACAAAAATACATAATTTAGTTGTTAAAATTTCTCAATATTATTGTCGACAATTTGCATTATGCATTAGTTCTAATTTACTGAAAAACATTCCAATTATTTATTTAGTTCACATTATTTGTAAAGGGCTGTAGAAAAAATATTGTATCCAATATACGCATAATAGTATATTCTTCAACGAGTGCAGAATAATGGCTATTATTCAGAGTGAGTGAGTTTTGGAATCATCCAAGTGAATATTAACCATTCTACACAAGTAAAAGACTATACTTTCTCCACGACTAATAAAAGAAAGCTTCCAGTGAGGATCGAACCCCAATCGTCCGCGCCAGAGTCAACTATTTCTACCACTAGGCTATAGAGCATGTTTATTTTCAAAAAGGGATACGTAACATACAGTTTTAATCGAAACCCTTACATTTATAAATGATAATTGGGAGTTATAACTAAATATAACTACTGCTGTCGATTTTGTCTCTAAATAATACGTAAAATTATGATTCTATCATTATTTTGACGTTTCGAACGACGCGCAGTGCAGTTAGGATTTTATTTATTCATTTCAATTAATTTAAGCGTGAATGCTGATAATAATAGAATGTGATTGGCTAACGAGAGTGATTTCTTTTTCATTTTTCACTGGTGTGAAGAATATATATCATTATGTAGCTAAATATGTAAAAATAATTTGTGCGTTATTATTTAGTCGTGGAGAAAGTATATTTTTTCACTCACGGAATTACCGTCATTTATTAAATTAAAATTTCTTTATTATTTTCTGCATGGATATGAAAATCAAATATATAATTTTAATTATTTCTTATCACAATTTAAGTTAAATGGGATCGCGATCACCCAGCTTTTAATAAGATACATCATTCCAACGTTAAAACGGGTCTCACAGATAGTCGCCATTCCATAGTGTCTTCAGTTCTTCATACGGCAAATCGTTCTTCGAAATTGAACCGTTCTTGACTATTTGGAGCAAAAAAAATTTGATCAAAAATGTGACGGACATAATGACTGGCAAATATTCCGTAGATTTTTTTTTGATGCGGGATATTTTTGTAAACGAATTTCTGGAATTCTTCACAAACTTTTCTTAAAAACTCATGCAGGCAAACATTCTTGTTAATGTATAATTGGAACTAAGGTTAGATATTTGAAAACTGTATAACAAGAATTAAAAAAAACACCTCCTCAATAGAAATTAGACAACCTGGGACATGCCACAAGATGGTTATCATGAAAAAGTATAACTTTTCAAAGAAAAACAAGAAGGAATGGGATCCAAATACAATTCAATGTTTCACAGATGGCTCAAAAACAATAGAAGGATTTGGGCCAGTGTACCAAACACTTTGAAAGCTTGGGAAAAATCACAAGTATCTATCAAACGGAAATTCACCACATGAGAAAGTTAAATATTGATATAAAGGATACAGAAGGCAAAGAATTATCATAATTTCCCACAATCAAGCACTGATCTCTTGCGTAATCAGTTCCAAAATTAGGAAAACTTTATGACAACAATATAGTCAACTTACAGGACACACTGGCATAGAAGGAGGTGAAATAGCAGATAAAGTAGCAAAGAGTGAGACTGAAAAGCCCTTTTAACTCCAATATCATATTGGAAAAAATTAGCAAAGCCGAGAAAAAGAAGAGATCTGATTCTTTGGAAAGATCTAGTATAGTTTAGATAATCAAATATTCTTCTGGGTGACTATAACCTAATAACCTTGAGATCTAATGAAGTGAAAGTAAAATTTCTTCATGAATACATAGCGAGCATCTTGGTTTAAATACTATATTGTTAAACGGGTCAATCATAATTGAGAGATATTATGACAAATCTTGTGCGACGTTGTATTGACGCAGACGCAGACGTTATATTGACAGTCGAGCATGCGTAGAATGAGTTCGAGAGACACGTTATCAGGGACTTGAAGCAGTTCTTCATATAGATCACTTATCCTTATCCGTATACGTAACGTAACGGAGATACGTGATTAATCAAAAAGAAGTATAAAGCAAATGCGTTCGTAACGTAACCATGCATGTTTTGATTTTTAACCTGAAAAATAGTAAGATACTATTATTTTGACATCTACTAAAGAATAGTCTTTCTTGAAGTGACTTTTATCGTTTCTAGGTCGTTTAGTCGTTGAAAAACTCGAGCACGATAATGCGATACGTACGTTAGGTACGTGTGACGGATTGATACGTATCGCTTCTGCACATGCGCTTTGCGATACGTATACGGATAAGTGGTGATTTTTAGAACTGCTTCAAGTCCCTATTTACGGCAGAACAACTAACACGAACTAACACCTCACGTAAAACGTTGCGCTATTCTACATCGGACAAAATCGTATAGATTCGATAGCGGCGGTAGTTGATCGGAAACCTTTCGAGGTTAAGTTGTTGTTTGCTATGATAGTGAAGTGGAATGTTTGTATAAAATTAGTGGTTTCAACTTTTAGAGGTTAGTTCCAAAAATAAAGCACGTAAATAAAACTAAGATGGAATACGAATACCGTTCCAAACATTGTTAAGAAGTAACCGTAATATTTAACGCGGAGTAAATAACACACAGCATGCGCTATCGGAATTTGCAATATCTCTCTAATATTATTGTCATTGAAGTACTTTTATTGTAAAAGTTTCCACATTATTTTTACCGTCGCTTCTTTAAATTCTGTTCCATCTTTATTTATCATCTGTGCCACCCAATTTAAGCTCAGATCGAATAAAATTATGTATAATGAGCAATGCAAAAGTGGAAGAAGAAAAGAAAAGTGTCTACTCTACATGGTTTTAAGATCCATAAAATTTAAAAAATGCAAAACTATGAAAAGTTTTATCTACATAATTAAGTCGGCAAAATTGTTTTGCATCAACACATCACCACAAAGAAGAATCTTCTTCAAATATTCTCTAAATTTACCAAATACAGAAAGATATTTGTTTACGTTCCTTTCTGGAATTCTGAAGTTTTCCTAATAATCTTTCTTTATTATTCTAATTGAATAAGCGTTTGAAGCGTACAAGTTTAAAAGAAATCCATGCATCGGTGGTTATTAAAAGGACAATGCTAAAGGATTTTTATTAAACAGCCGGTCCTGATCTCTAAGACATTCTCCTTTGGATGTTTATGAGTCTCGTCCGTTTGGATGAACACTTTTTCCGACGTTTTTGAAATATTTGCAGTAGCCAATGACGTCGTTTAGCGGCAGAAATGAGTCCGGCAACCGGAATGCATCTCAACTAACAGACGAACGTCCACAATGTTCTTCCTCTTCGAGAAAAACAGTGGAGTAACAATAAGATTGATTCGGATTCAAATTTATCGAAAATTTCTTCGATAAGCAAATAATCGTATTTTGTCCACTACTAGCTGTGGAGTTGACAGTTATTAACATATTTGCTGCTTTAAACCTAACAAAATAGAATTATTTGAATAAAAATAACATTAGTTTAAAATTCGCGCTCAACCAAAAATTACGACATAAGGAGTGTGTTCATAATCTATGGGTTAGGTGAGGAGCGAAAACAGACAGTGTACGTGTCAGTCAGACGACGGGGTAAACGCATAGGGAGATATCAGCTTGAACGATTAGGATGCTCCCTATCGATTTGTAGATCGACGCTGTCAAAATTTGATTTTGACAATGAAATGTGTTACCACGGCAACTAAGTGGAACCCTAACGAACAGGCCTCAATTTAGGGCTGTAAATTGTTGATTTCTACTTGTTTTAGTCGCACAAAAATACCTTCTCAAGACACAAAACACCCGTATGCATAGTCGATCGCCAGCCACTCTCCGTGGGATCGCCAATCGCCATGTAATAATCTTGATGCAGAGTCAAGCGCAAGAAAAACGACTGCGCAGTAGTATATTTTGGAGAATCGGCGGCGAAAGGCGGGAGATGGTCAGTACCTCCGGCAAACTTTTCAAGTTTATTTGAAAATTATTATCACGTGAAAATAAATAATCAGTTTTTTTCAATTACTATGAAAATCTATATTTGTTTAGTACTAAAACCTTAAGCATTCGACAACGTTCGCGAATTCTTGTATATTCTCCAATTTTACTTAAGTTTTGAGTAGCTACAAAAAGCAGAAAATTGGCTTTTTGCGTTTTCAAAAACCAGATTGTCAAAAAAATATTCTGTCATAATAAACGTTAAAAAATTTCCAGTATAATTCCTGTTGGGTAGCTACGAGGGAGAAATTTCCATTAAAATTCATCCGTTGCTCTGGCGATGTGTCAAAAGAACGCGTTTTGATTGGTTAAAAATGACAGATGTGGAATTCTCAGTTTAATTCAAACAACTCTGAAATGATATAATTGTAAATTGTATTTTTAACATTTGTTGTGGTTGTAGTGAATTATTTACATACGGCCCTGTTTCGAGCCTTGTTCGTTGTTTCTCTTCACTAAGGTCGGTTCCTTTTGCAATTCTGTTTTTGGATTAATTCGCAGAGAATACTAATGAGGGCCGCGAGTATTAACTAAGAGTACGCTTGTTTTCGCCACTTTGCAACCCATCGAAAATCGATGTTGCCGAATTTACTTGTAATTATTCTACAATATAAATTATTTTGAAAAAAACAAACATTAATCTCATGAGTTACGCGGTTTGCTTAAAAATATATTCAATAAAGAGTTCATGTCAATTTACTTAATTACTAGGCACTAGGCGTCGAACAAAAATTGTCCAGGTAGAGTTTATCTCCATGAAAGTTCAAAAGATCCTGTCATTAATAGAAAGAATATAATTAGGTGATGTGGTTCAACTGAACACAGAAGGTACACAACCATGTGCGTACCCAAGATCAAAACTAGGGGGGAAAGACAAACCATGGTCGTTAAGGTTGTAATATTTTATTTCAATATCCTCAAAAAATTGATGAAAATATTTGTTTCTTTTCTTCAATCATCTTCTGGTGACCACCTTGCGTACATCAACTGGAACATTTTCAAAAAACGCTTTTGCAGCAGTTGTTGACGTTTTGTGGTAGTGTCTGCCGACGTGTTTTCTAAAATCTTCATGTATAATATAGTCAGATGCAGTCTTATCGTACGGGTCATACGATTCAACAAAGACATACAGTTTTTGTTTTCTTTTATTGCGTTAATTTATAACTTCCAAATGAAATCCGTAAGATGAATAGGACAGACGGGAAAAAGAAGGATATGTATTCAGTTTTCAGCGATTCTAAAAAGTCTTTCACCAGCAGAGTTTTCATTTAAATGTCAGTTTTGTCACTTTGACATTTACATTTGAAAGTGGCCCAGAAAATTGTGATTTTTATGCGATAAAAAAGAGAGCCTTTATAAAAAAGTTAGAATAAATATTGGTACACAAAATATTACGAACATTTATTTTAACTGCTAACAATAAATAAGAACCAGAACATCAGAAATAAAAGTGTTTTTGTTACATAAATATTGTGATTCAGAATTAATTATTTATTTGAATTATTGTAAAAATTGAAGGTAATAAATTATATTATATGGACAAATCAACTTAGGAAATACGCATTTGTCATATACATAAATTTGCGGGGTAAAGAGTCTAGCACTTCAACATTCAATTTGACAGCTTTTTTATCCGTACACGTACGGATAAGATTTTTTATCTACAACTGTCATGTAACGAGTACGATTTGACACTATTTTTAGTGTCATAATGACGTATATTACCGCACTAGTGCGTTTTTGATTACATTACCGCACTAGTGCGGTAATGAGAATCTAGAAACATATTAATACCAGAATTAAATATTTAAAATAACACTGGAAGCTGCATTTTCAATTTCCGAAAGGAGATTGTCTTCGCTTGAACTCATTTTTATAGATTTTTGTTCATTCAAATTTGAAAATTTGATGACATAACTAATTTATTTTATTTCCACATACTTGTTTGTCTTTGATGATATGGTCACAAAATATGATACACAGTACCTTATGTTTGCAGTCAATATTATTAAAAATACGTTGGATTGGAATTTTTTTTAATTTTATAATATAGGTACTGTTGATAATAGTAATAAGCAGTTGTAGATAAAATTTTGTACGTAACACGTGTGATAGGAATTATTAACGCACTCATGTGATTACACGACTCGGCCTACGGCCTCGTCTTGCAAACTTCACATGCGTGCGTTAATAATGTCCATATCCCACTAATTACGTAAATAACTATTTCCTACGACCACATAGGAAAGTGACATATATCGCACTGACTAGTTCTATGGAAAGTGACCTTTATTCATACGCGTACGGAAAAAAATCTTATCCGTACGTGTGCGGATAAAAAAGCTGTCAAATTGAATGTTGAAATGCTAGTCTTTTTACTCCGCAAATTAATATGTATATGTGAAATGCTTATTTCCTAAGTTGATTTGTCCATATAATAATATAATATAATTTATTTATTTCATTTAAAATTAAAAAAAAAATTAAAAAAAAATAACGAGCCCGGACTCGAACCACCCTACTGTTTGTCAAAAATCGAGACTACGGATGCCTAGACCGCTCGGCTATCCCACTGTTGTAGCTCATGGTTCTTGTCCAAGATACTAATAAGCGCTGAGGAAATATACACACACAAAATAAAAAGTGTTTATATCACAATTTATTGGACTTTCATGTTATTGAAACAATAAATATCCGTTTTCAATTATTTGAACAATGAATCCTTGAAATAGCTAGTTAATACTTTCAATCTCCTACAGGTAGGCAACAAAGTTAAGTATGGTGCTAATAATAATTTTACTTTTAATTTTCACAGCAAATAAATAACTAATTTTGAACCGCAATATTTATGTAAAACTATTTCCGATGTTCTGTTTGTTGTAAGTTGTTGAAATACATGTTCGTAATATTTTATATTTTGTGTACCAATATTAATTCTAACTTTTTTATAAAGGTACTTTTTTCCATTGCATAAAAATCACAATTTTCTGGGCCACTTTCAAAGGTAAATAATCAAAACCATATAAAGTATTTACAAATACACATATATAAAACCTCTCACATCTACATAAAAACGCAAGATTATAAATGCCTAATTCGGTAGAAGTATATCGCGTGGTCGTAGGAAAAATAGTGTACATAACTTGTGCGAAAGTGATTTTTCACACTCGTGGGATTGTCTCACTCGGCTGCGCTCGTGAGACAATACTTCCCACTCGTGTGAAAAATGTCACTTTCCGCACACGTTACGTAATATACTATTACCGTACGCGTATGAATAAAGGACACTTTCCATATAACTAGACAGTGCGATATATGTCAATTTCCTATGTGATCGTAGGAAAAATTTCTTTTCATCCAGGGGAGGCCACTGTCCCTCCTTGCTCTTCGCTGGGTACGCCCATGTGTACAATACAAAACTGATTTGTTCGCAGGAATGCAGCACTTCACTTATTTTAGGATACATACATGAATAATAATAGGTTTAGCATCCACCCTATTCACCAGATTTAGTTGGATAAAACCACTCACAACAAATAATTTATTGTAACTCCACTTATTCATCCAGGATTACTATTCAAATAACTGTTCTTTCAATTTTTAACTAAAAAAATATTAAAAAATTCATACCTTTGCGTATATGAATTCCTAACATTTTAACTAGCTAATAAAAGCAGTCAGTCTGATTTACTATCAATCTCGGGTATATGGATAGGCTCCCACCAAGATAATGAACTAGTGGGTGATACACGCTGTACTGCCACATTGTTTCTATGCTAATATTTCAACTAAGAAAATTGTCTGCGATTATCATAAACTTTTACTTGATGTAGTAAATGTTGAACAATAAAAACACCATACGCCTTCGTGTGAGCTTGCGTGTGCGTATTATTATTACTTTTAAGGTACGGAATTTGGAATTTAATATACTAGAAGGTTATTTAAATTACAAATGGTGGTTTTGCCAAGAAATTATTTCGATCGATTCAGATGTTGAGATGTTGGAAGATGTCTGGTAAATACAGGGTTTCAATTCGACAGTCAATAAAGGAAGGTAGAAGCATTTTGAATTGTTTTAAGCGGAGGGAACATTTTTATGGTATCGAAAAATAATACGAAAATGTTTTATCGGGTCTCCTAACACCTTGCAGGCTTATTTTTCAAAAAAAATATTAACTTTACTTTTAAAACGACTTTAAGAATCATAAAATTTGAAAGTCCGCCAAAACGCGTTTTATGACATAAAGATGGCTGCCCCAACCGTTGACGTCACTCTTTGTTTACGTTCTTATTCGTGTTTCACGCTTAGAGTTTTTGTGACCTAATTTGTTTCTGAAAGCTTTAAAAATGGATAAAGCAAGAATAAAATTTAAATTCCCAGTATTGCATTGTTCCAGAGTGTAAATCGACGTCTATTGAAACTCCAGACAAAATATTTCTTATTTTACCTGGTGGCGCAAGAGGATGGCATTGTGGTTGCAAGCTATGCGTCGGAATAAAGACAATATTTCGACAAATACTACTGCTTTTGTTTGTGGAGACCATTTTAATGTAAGTGCCTAATTCTGTGTTGGTAATTTAGGTTATTTACCTATAGGTCTAGGAATAAACCATAAAAACATTATTTTCTCACGACCACACATCAAGATTCCACTGAAAATGTGCAGAAATATTATTCAACATGAGTGAAAATCAGTGGTTTCCCAGTGGGAACCCAAAAAGCACGATTAAGTCTTCTATATATGGATTATATATAATACATAGTTTAAATCGTACTTAATGCTTTAACTCCTTATATTTTCTCTGCATTAAAGCAGCTGTTTGACTTAATAAATACAAGCAGCATAAATGAATATACTTTGGGCAAGTTATCAGTTTGTGCTTTTACAAAATCTTCGCTAGCCATATCTTTACTCACAAAATATGAACTAGTGAATAAAATATTTTCTTCTAAAGGTTTCAAAATATCCTCGGAAATATCGGATATTTATGTCCACTTTCCACTTTACGTTCAGCGATTCTAAAAAGTCTATCACCAGCTAAGTTTTCATTTAAATATGTCAGTTTTGTCACTTCAACAATTCAAAGTGACAATATGAATAATAAGTATAAATTTTCCAGTTTTTTGTATCCTCAAGTAAAAAAAATGGTACTTAGTTTGATAGTTGGTGACCTTTGAATCCGCATGATAAGAGCGCTTTTGACTATAGTTACCCTAACGTTTCAAAGACATACCTTATAGTATTCGACCGGTTCGGAGCCGCATTTTCTTGGAATATATTTTAATAAGTATATCAATAATTATGCATTAACAAAAATTGTTATAAAATTAAAACCGGCAGATGATCACAGGTTCTATATTTATGAGATAAATTTTGCAAAATTATTACGTACAAGTACGTAATTATACACAAGTAGTTGCCTTAAGGCTTTAGGGCGATATTTATGTAGGCGATACATTTAAACGCAACTTTATCATTAATTATTTCAGATTTTAACAGTTGATATCTTGCATTATAATGACCTTGAAAAAATTTTTTTTTCTAGAAATTACTATCTTGGACGAGCGTATGTATGTTTGTGTGTGTGTATAAGGCTAGGCGATCAATACACAAGAATGAATAGTTATTTATGCAACAAGTGCAAAAAGTGAGTTGCATACAATATTTTTTCTAAATTCATTCAAAAACTGGAAAATTAGAATATAAATATAAGAACCTAACCTAACCTAATCAAACTCAACCCGTTCTTCTTTTTTTGTATCTTTATAGCCTCCACCTTGTCAGTACTCAATCATAGCTGGTTTTCGCCTTGACCATTTAAATTTTAAATAATTAAAGATTTTCGCAATAATTGTAACTCGTTGAGACTAAGGGTTCTTTCGCACCAAGCCAGTCCAGTCTAGTCGCATCCAGTCAAGTCTTCTCAAGTCAAGTCACGTCAAAATTTGCTTTCGCACTGGTCGCATCACGTCGCGTCAAGCGTCAGTATTCTGCAGAATCTGTATCATGATGGATGCACTACTTCGGGCGATAATTTTACGGCGGTTACATAGAAGAAGGCGTATGAAGAAAAGACATTTGTATTGGGTTCATCCAATACACACAAGAAGACCACTGTTCGGTTCTTTCAATCATTAATATATATAAGCATCTCCATATAGCAGCAATAAAATCCCGATCCCTGTGCTTTGGGTGTTTAGGATCATATATTGGCTCGTTTCCTTGCACCAACACAATTAATGCCTCCACATCCATTGTACATGTACAAGCGACTGTCACGACTGGCATAAAAATATTCAACCGGCTGAGTTGCAATCAGTCTTAACACGTGTTGACGTGATTGGACTTGACGCGACGCGCCTAGTGTGAACGTAAATTTCACATTGCATTTGTTTTTAACGGTAAGTTAATGATTCCAATCCTGAAGCGTCCGACTTGACTTGACTCGACTGGACTGGACTGGCTTGGTGCGAAAGGACCCTAAGTAGTAAGATATACATATATTATTGTTGTATTAAAGCAGGATCAGATACTTGCTATGGATTTTTATTTAATTTAAATGTTTATGTTTGTCATTAATCATCACAAAACTGACACAAGAATGACAGATGAGTGCAATAAAGTACCACTTTTTCCATTAAATGTGGTTCACAAAAGCGTTGTTTTTTGCATGAATGTAGAAAAAAAAGTGTATTGTAATATTTAAAAATATCTCGCGTCATGATGCTTACTTATACAGCGTGGAAAAGTCAAAAGGAATGAATTCAATTTTCAAAATTTTCATTTTTGAAAATTAGGATGTTGCCAATACTTCCGCTGGGCGCATTATTACATTAAAAATAACTAAACAGTATTTGACATATTGACAATTTTCGTGTGGTTAGAGGCGGGGTTTGTTAGTTCAGTTAGTCGCTGTTATGCGCCATGCTCTACTGGCTGCGCACAAACTTCGTGCCAGTTTCTTCCTCTCTTCTATTTATTACTCTATCGTGCGCATTAAATTCTGACTTAGTTAAGTGTGACCGTCATGGCCCATTCTACTTTGAATCGGACTCTTCCACACAATACTTAGATGCAGCGTATCCCATCCATTGGATTGGTCGAGTAGAGACGTGATACTTATACAGAATTGGGTTCATGTGATTTCTGGTTAATGGTTTAACTCAAGTTAACAACGAAGTAATCGCAAAGACCCTTAATTTTATACAAACAATCACCTCTTCAATTTTTGAAACATCTTGTATATTTTTCATTCAATTCACAGATATTTAACTTAGAAGAGGAAATAATTCATGTAGATATTGTTGTTAAACTGTAAAATATTTATAATAACTACATCATTTGCATTTGAATATGAAAAAAATGACCCTCGATAATACCGCAGCAAGTTTAAACTCCTAAGCCGTTTTCCGCTGTTTTATTTTTGAGAAAACTTGAAAAATATTTGCAAAGCCCGCGGTCTTAACTGTCTACATGACATAGCATGTCTAATTTGAACGGTTCGCCAGCCCATCAAATCGATCCGATGCTCACCGTGTAACGGCAACAGTTTGTATTGGTCGACTGTGGGTTATTACCATTTCATGGTTGCAACGCAGCATCCCACAATTATTGCCTAGGGTTATGTTCAGCTATAATCTTTCTATCAAAACCAAAGTATGCGCTGGAATCAACCGTGATCTATCGATTGCGGCGTTACAGATTTTTTTTTCAATTTTTTTTGCGAAAGGGCCTCTTTGCATAATGCCTAAATTGTGGTATTTAACGTATATAATTTAAAAAGCCTTTCGCGACTATCATTTAAATTTTGCGATACGTGTGAGAGGTTTATGTTTCCGTTGAGATATTCTTTTTGGAAATATGTAAATATTGCTAATCGGTGCATTACCAGCCAGCTGGTTTAATGGCCTAATCGATATGCAGTCTCATTATAATGTGAAATTCAATAGTTATTCAACATTCAGTTCCTATTCTTCAGTTAGGGTTTAACAGAACAATAATAGAAGGTTGTTGGATTTATAGTTATTTTCATGATCTGTAAAGAATCACTTATTGCTGGCAAGAGACAACACAGTGTCTCTAATCTGGATGCCGGTACATAAAGAGCTGAAGAAGGTTCTAAAGGAGCCTTCACAGGTCCGGAATCGTTTTGTAGAATTACAAAGGATTACATGAGAGAGGAAGTCGGGAACTGGCTAGTTAAGGAACACCAACTCAAGTGGTGGCTGACACAAGAACACCTCCATACTAAGAGTGTACTGAAACTGGGTAAGAGAAATTTGAAGACAGTTACCGACCTGGTGACTGGACACTGTACCCTGAAGAAGCATTTGCACAGGATGGGAAAAGTTAGTGAAGAAAAAGTGAACTTTACGATGAAACACCTACTTACATACTCTGCTTCTGTGAGTACTTACAAGGACTCAGACAGAAGCACTTTGTATTGGAAATAACACAACTATCACAACTACTGAAGATCCCTCCAGATGAACTGGTGGCCTATATAGAAGACACGAAGGTTCTGGAATGGAAGTATGTAAATAACATGGGTAATGGTACAAAGATATAGTTCAAGTGCCCAAACGTAGAAATAAATAAATCATGATCTGACTTGACTTGAGGCTTGCAATAAAACCATAAAACTTTTCGTATTTACCGTGCAAGTATAATAAGAATGACCCAAGTTTTAGAGTTTCCAGGTAATGCTTTTATGGCTTTATTGCATGTCATTATCCCATCTCAGGTCAGGTCAGCTTCTTATATCGTGAAAAGAACTATACCAACATTAGAAATTGTGTAATGGCTTGATGAGCCAATTCATCCACCTTTTCGTTCCCTTATAGTCCTCCAGTCTCACAGACTACAGTGACCCCGCTCCCTATTACAATTTACCTTTATGGAATCGACTGCCTTCAAAGCAGCTTGACGGTCTGTAAAGCATTACTAGCATTTTAAATCATCCGATTTTAGCTAACGTTATGGTGCAACAACGCATTTTTGGCTTAAGGCTCCAGTTTCTTCCACACATCCTTCTGTATTTGCTAATAACTATGCTAGCTTTCTGTTTAATTTTTAAAGATAAGTGCTCCACGAGAGTTTTAATCAAAATGAACACCTAAGTACCTAGTTTGTTTTCTTTGACAAAAGGAATCATCCTACTACATACTATTGGCTTTAGCTCTAGTAGTGACATCTTTTATTTAATAAATAATTATTTGAAAGATCTTTTTTATGTGTGGCTAACAAAAATACAATTCATTTCCAGTGTAATAATTTCTATGACATCTCTTGTAAAGACGCCAAAGCTTCTCTAGGATGTGGATTTTCCTCCCCTACCTCCAACTTATGCCATAATGCTTCATTCGACAATCGATTCGACTGACATTTTTTCTCTCACTGCTTAAGGCCGCTTGACATGGTGCAATACAACCTGCAAGGGATTGCATGCAATTTCTTGCAAGGTCAAAGTATTGCATGATGAATCTTTCACGCTGTTTGACATTATGCAAGTCTCTTGCAATTGCGTCATGGTTGCCAACAACCAAAATGAATCCTTTTCTCTAACCCTCCAAAAATAAATAATTTGTCTAACCTCAAAATTTATTAATTTTTTGTGTGATCTGTTTAAAAATGAAAATAGCAAAACAAAGCAAAGTGGTGAAGAAAAAGTTTATCAGTGCATCACTGGCAATAATTATAGCTTCTGCTGCCTTGCTTTTGGAGCCTAATGAACAGGAAAGAGCACCGAGGCGATGGTGGGCCAGGCCCTGGCTGGATAGCTAGAGGAAATATAAGTTTGGCTCTAGAATTAGATGAAAAAGCATATGAAAACTTTTTGAGAATGGATGAAGGAACATTTGGAAAACTCCTTAGAAAAATAAAACCTAAAATAACAAAAAAATCCTTGGTGAGAGATGTAATATCGGCGGAACAGAAACTCATTGTAACACTGAGATACCTAGCTACAGGGGAAAGTTTTCGAAGTTTGCAATTTAATTATAGAATTTCAGAGAGTGCTATATCTCGCTTTATTCCTGTTGTGTGTGAGGCAATATATGAAGAACTGAAGGAAGATTATCTGAAGGTATGGTATATTAATATAATTATATACTGCCAGTCATTTATTTATTATTTTTTCAGGTTCCCTCAACTGCAGCGGAGTGGCTGGAAATTTCCAGAGACTTTCAAACAATTTGGAATGCACCGAATGTGATTGGAGCTCTAGATGGAAAACATGTAGTCATAAAAGCACCTACAGATCATGGTTCGGCATATTATAATTACAAAAAACAACATAGCATAGTTTTGCTGGCTCTTGTTGATGCAAATTATAATTTCATCTATGTTAATGTTGGAATGAATGGGAGACTGTCAGATGGCCGTGTGTATTGGGAAAGTGATCTTTCTGAAGGTATTGAGATGAATTCTTTGAATATCCCAGAAAACAAACCACTACCTGGAAGAACTACACCTGTACCTCATGTCATAGTAGCTGATGCCGCTTTTGCTTTGTCAAACCACATTCTTAAGCCTTACCCTTTCAGGAATATGACAAAAGAGCAGAGAATTTTCAATTACCGATTGAGTAGGGCCAGGAGAGTAGTTGAGAATGCTTTTGGTATACTAGCAAACCGCTTCAGAGTTTTAATAAACTCAATACCTTTGAAGCCCGAGAAAGCCAGGATAATAACTTTAGCTTGTTGTACTCTACACAATTTTTTAAATCAAGAGACTGGCCATGCATCTTTGTCGAAACACCCTGAAGAGATAGATCTCCAGTACAAATTTATCTATGGACTCAGTCGTCAAAATTATGGGAGACCTAAGAACGAAGCTCTGAATATCAGGGAAGAATTTAAAAATTATTTCAATGGCTGTGGTCAAGTACCATGGCAGGACAATATTGTTTAAATTTTAGTTTTAGAACAGAAACTTGTTTTTAAATTTTACTTTTTATATTGTAGATAGTAGGTATTTTTAAGATCTATGTATATACATATATATTTATTTTAGTTTTAGGATAGGAGCTTGATTTTAGCACATGTATTTGTATTTCTGGTTTTTTTTGTATATTGGGTAGAAGTGCAGTATCATCTACTGTGTACTGTTGTATTTATTTGATTGAATTAATTAATCTCCTTGTATTAGATTAAAAGATAAAAAATTTATTACCAGTATCCATCTTTACAATATATGAAGCATTGCATCAAACTTTACTTTTATAATACCTTATCTAGGAAATAAAATAAAAATTCGAACTACACAAAAACAACTTATTTTTTTTTTCCCTTTGCAGTTTTTTTGCTTCAAATAGCATGTTAATGAATTTGTTTTTTAGTTCGTCGACGATCTCCTCATCTTCCAGAACCTCCATTTCTTCAGCGATAAATCTGAAAATAAATTGTTTTTAGTAAAATAATCTCTAGGAAGCTTACATATCTAAGCCATTGACAATTTTAATTTGTTAGATCTACCCACTATTCGTCTGCTATTCTTATATTTGAATTTTTATTTTTTGTGAGGTCAGCCAATTGGACTGAGCAGTCAGTGACAACACCAGATTGAAAAATAGTAGGTAAGAATAGCGTGGAGACCCCCTATTTCGTTAGGTATCTTAGATACTCACTCTGCAAATAGGCGATGCTTTTTTGGTTTAGGCTGGACTTCTTCCTCGATTTTATTTATATTTTGTAGTGTTGTCACTGCAGAGTTCAACAGACTACTAACTTGTTGTTTCATTTCATCGCCAGCTTTAGCACCCCTCTTTCTCTTCAATGTTCTCGGCCCCAGCTGAGATGGAGTATTTGAGCCCACTTGATATGGAGTTCTGGCTTCTTCTCGGCTTGTGGTTCTACTGGGACCCTCTAGTGATGAGGTTCCCCATTCATTTTCATCCCAGCTTGGGAAAATTTCAGCGTCACTCAGCTGAGTTACATCCCCATCAAAAATTACTTCGCAGTCCGGAAGCTGCGATAATAAAAAAAAATATTTTAGCTATGTTGGTTTTTAGAATATCAAGACAAACTACAGAGCTTTTTTCAAGTGAAAAGTGTTAGAAGACCAGCTGTACCATTTTTCGGAGACATTTCCATATGAAACCATTCTCTAAATAATGAAACAGCTGGTTTTCTTCTAACTTGGCCTTTATAATTATTAAGCTGTTGCTTGATGGTGGTGTACAACACTTGTGATTTACAAATGAAGAAGTGTTCCAAACTTTCATTATCTTAATTTTAATTATTTTATAAATTTTGTGCTGATGCATACATGCATATAAATCAATATAAACTTTATTAAATAAGTAAAAAACAAAGACATTGAAAGTTCTATATACTTATCGATGAATATTAAAGCTAGTATATACTTACACTTTCTGGAATCTCCTCATTAACCATTCTCTTATTATCAATTGTTAGATTTGATGTTCCTTTCAAGGCAATGTTTGTCCCTTGTTGAAGGAACAACAGCTCTTCAAAACACCACAATTTAGGTGAATAAATGGTGTCAGTGGATGCACCTGACGTCTCACTTTTTCGGATTTTTTGCACTTCTGCAAGGAACTGGGTCCTAAGACCGTGAATTTTCTTTTTTATTTCCTCCACTGTGACATTGGCCAGGTTTTTTTTATTGAAATCACTGGCAATGGACTCAAGAGCCCTTTGCCTCTTATTCCGATCATGGTATTCTGCAGACGTGGTTAGATATAAACATGAGTGTTGCTCATAGAGCTGAATTAACACTGATGTTGCCGCTCTTGGCCAATCAAAACCAGTCCTAAAAAAATAAATTTTTGTGTTGTCTGTACATGTATAATCTACTTTACTGCATGGTCTCTCTATCTTTATACAACCTGCCTGAGTATTTACAGCAATATAACTGCTTTCATATCGAACCTACGTAGTTTATCTTGATGAACTTATAGATTTATATTATTCTATTACAGTTTTAATGAGCATTATACTTTATAAAATAAATAATGTAAAAAAAGATAAAGAGAGGTAAGCATAAGACAAACGAGAAAATGATTGTGTACTTACTTTCTGCAGCTAACTTTATCCATTTTTATTCAAAACAACGAAATATGATATTAAACTCAACGCGGTCTGTGAACACAACCAAACACAACGACACACTCACAGCAGATTACATTAACAACAAGGTTAGTTTTGTTAAACCAAAAGTAACTAGCATAGATAACCTTATATACTGAAAGTCACTAGAATTCTCCCTAGAATTGCGACTTGCATGCAATAGAAATGGCACCAAACCGATAAACTTGCAATTGCATCGAGTTGCAGAAACTGATCAGCTGGATCTCAACTGCGCATGCTTTCGGTCAAGAAATATTGCGTCTTGCATTGCATTGCACGTTGTATTGCACCATGTCAAGCGGCCTTTATGCAATTGTTACTTATTTCAATAAAGAATTTATAACCAAACTCCAGGTCGATGTTTCTGATAGGTTGGCCATATTGTTCTGGGTCCTCATGTCTTATTCTACTTATACCATGTTTTTAAACTTGTAGTGAGGAGGAGGAGGAGCATGTTAAGAAACCTCAAACACCACTAAAAGTTACCAGATTGGGAGAGTGTTCCGAAAGGGTCGTGTTCAGACTTTGAACTGATTGACACTTATGTGAAATATGTATTGTAGTGATAGCATTTGTCGTGGCCAATGAGAAATCAATGTATGTCTAAATACCTAATCGTCTGACTTCCTACTGACTAACACCACGTCAAAACACACAAACTTCAACTGTCAAAATCAGGTGTTCTATGAGCACAAATTCTAACCTAAATAGACAGTGACTTTGTATAACGCTTTAAGCAAGATTTTGTTAAAATTTCCTTCTGATAATAGCGTACGATTGTACATTTTCCCCAGGTGAGTTCAACATTGGATAAGGCGGATAAAATCACCGAAGTACATAAAACTCTAAATAAAATTATTTTATTTTGTACACTCTGAAAAAGGATTGTTTGGTTGAATTAAACGTATTTGTTTGAAAATGATTTGTTTAGAATTAACAATTTTTAATAAATGCAAAAGAATTGAGTGTTACATTAAAAAATTCAATTTGTTTCAATTGAAATTATAAATTGCTTGCAATTACTATTTGGATTGCTTTCTTCCAAATATAGCAATTATTTAACTTGGAGAATATTTATTCCCGCTGAAAACGATTGGTTTGAATTAAACAATTCTATTTATTTAATAAACATTTTATAATAATAACAAATGTTGTTTAACTCAATGCAATAAGTGTTGAATAAAGAAATTTTAACTGTTTAAATATAGATTATGAATTGTTTGGAATGAAGGTTCACATTTATTTCTTTCAAATATGGCATTTATTAAATATGAAGAAAATATTTGTTGAAAATATATAAATTTGTTTAAATGAAAATATAAAGTTCTTATATATAATGAGTTATTTCTTTGAAAGTATAGATGTCATAATGTTATTCTACATTGTTGCATATACTTGGTTCAAAGAATATATTTCTTTGAAATTAGAAAACATTTCTGAATTCTTTATTTTAAAGAAATTAAACACCCAATCACGATGCTGAGCATTGAAACATGAAAATCTCACCCCTCTCGGTTCGTCATAGTTAGTTGGACTATAGATACCTAGTAGGTACTCGGTGTGTTTAGCACGCGCCACGTGTTTAGTGTTTAAATCTTGGACAGGTATTGCATACGATCTGAGACAAAACCCGTTAAAAGTTCCATTTCTTTATAAGTAATATATTATGGTGTTGTGTATGAATTTGTACTTTGAAATTGAACATTTACTGCCAAGTCACAGATTAAAAAATATCTCATCATTAACCTGTTGCCAAGTTATGGATTTACTGGATGTGTCTCACCTAAGGGAGTGATTGTGCGATAGGAAAATTTGTACAGTTGACGTACAGTAAGCAGATTATTTTCTCTGTGCTACATAGTTTTGTTTTAAATGCGATTTAGTTTTCGTTGAAATATTGTCCATGGGCTACACTGACTATATCTATGTAGTTTGTGATATAGAGTGACTATACACCAGTGTTTGTCATTATAATAAGGTGTTTTCATGAAATATCTTGTAAAAATGTAGAACATTACTTTTTTGTTTTCACTCAAAATCAATGTTTCTATGTTTGTGTTAGGTTTTTATCGAGGTTTTTATTATATAATTCTTTAATAAATATGGACAGATGGCAAGACTTTTCACTTAAATTACCCTTTCAGTAATCTAGCATTTTTGAAAAGTTAATTGTTTAATCAAAACAACTCGAATTTGACGCAAGAAATTATTCAGGAATTTTAAAAATGTACTTTTTGACTAAAACAAATCACAATTAAAAAAAAGGAGAATGGATTTTCAAAGAAATCAATTGTTGTATTTAAAATAGTGATACTTTAAAGTAAACATCTCGAGTTTGCACAAAAGAAATTATTTTGAAGTTTCAAAAATCTATTGTTCAATTTAAACTTGTAGTTGTTTGAAATGAACAACTCAAGTTTCAAAACTAGAGATGGTCATAACGTTTTAAAGAAATTAATTGTTTATATTAAAATAATAATTGTTGGAAGTAAACAAATTGGAGTTTGGACTAAAGATATAATTTCCTTGAATTTAATCACCTGACTCTTTAAATAACACTACAATTAGTTTGAATGATACCAAACTCTTGTTTGGAATTTTAAACAAATCGAAATTTTAACTTAACACCTACGTTTGGTTGACTCTATTCAAACTTCAGATTTGTTTATTCTAAACAAATTTTTTTTTATTCAAGAAAATCTTTTTCAGAGTGTAATTTCTTGCAAAAAGAATTCGTCGACAGAAAAAAACATAAAAAGACTGCAGTAAAACTATAGATCGTACATTTTTGAGGAATGTCAATAAAAATAATTTTATAGCGACCAATAATGAAATTTTAAGGGTTAGTGTAATATGACCTTTATTGTGGTTGTAAAAATTTTTTATTGCAAATACTATTAAAAGTTTCATTTCTATCATTGCAAAAGGCATTAAAAAAAATTCTCATTTCAGTGGGATTTTTAATTAACACTAACCCATGTAATGAAAGAACAGTTGATTGTTAATTATGTTGAGACGTTAACGTTAACACTGTAGTTGTAACAACTTGTATGGTAAGGCAATCGTTCAAAGACAATTGCTAATAGAGAAATATTTTCTGGCTTTATCATTCTATAAATAGACTTGCATTTAAATTTGATATAACTATGGAATATTGCACTGCAAGTGGTGTTATCGCATTTTTTTCTTATATCGTGCGTAAAGTTCAAGGAAGCATCCGTTGGTTACGAAAGTTACGGATTGTTAGGACAGTGCGCAGCGCAAAACTCACAGCTGAAGATAATCAACAGTTGTTGGGTGGTGCAATGAAATTTACATTCTAAATACCCGTTAAGTATTCGTTAAATTATAACCAGAACTGGAACCGGAACTTTTTATTATAATATAAACATCTTTATGTTGGTATATAAGAAAAAGTATTTGCAGCTCGTGTGTAATGCGGCTTTGATCGCCAGCAACAAGGTAGATGTCTTCAAACAAGTAGTTAGCAATATTTGAAGGGCTTTCTTAGCATCATCCAGTCCAGGATTATCCACTAATAGCTTTTGCACGGATGAGATCTACGCCGAAAGTTGTCTACAAGTTGTCTCTTTTCATTACAAACCAGAATGTTTGGTTATATTGTGCAGATATTTCAGACCCGTTTAATTCAGTGTAAAATATGACAATTTTCACAGGAAACAGAAAAGACACATAATTGTGCTCGCAAGTAGAAAGATTTGGTTCATTGTAATCATCCATTGGTTAGGCTAATGGAACCGCAAGGATCCGCAGTCAATATCACAACCTCACACACACATTGTAATCATCCTGTCGTCTGTCAGTATTGAAGAACCTTCCGAGTCCACCAAACAGGATGGTAGTTTTAGGTTATCTATGTCTTATACGCTAACTTCTTACAATGAATGAGGTTTAGTCTTGAGGAAATAAAATCCTTGCTGCTGTTATAAAAAGTGTACATTACATATCAAAATAAAGTCGAAATAAATAAGGGTGAAATTCATAGTCGACGCTTGAGGGTCACTCATACTTCACTCATCCTTATTGTATGCAGATATACTTGACAGTTGAAAGTGAGGTTGAGTTTGAGTGTAACTTGTGTGAAATATAAGTACAGATTCCGGCTCCCTCGAGTGAAGATTTCTTACCTATAAACTACGTTTGTATCTCACACTGTCATTTTACTATATCGAAATTTTGTTTGGTTGTTATTGTCTGTTATAGTTTCAAATTTTTCAATGAAATTAGTATGCTGGATGATTTTATTGATTTTGTAAACTATAGCTTGGAAAATAAACTTATGCAGCAAATAAGAGATGTATATATGAACAGTAAAGAACTAAACTGAGAATCAAATACTGGCTGAGGGCTGATAAACGAACTGAACACAACACATATTCGGGGATGTATGAATGCAATGCAACAAATGCCAGATGAACGTTGAAGGACATTCATAAATCACAATTGTCAACCAAACGTGACCGAAAGTTACTAATAATAACATTGATGCCAAACTTTCTTCACTCAAATTGAAGTATTACTTGAGAAATGATCGTGGATGTGATAAGTTGAGTTTGAGTATTAGTGACCCTCAAGTATCGACTATGAATTTCACCCTAAGTGTTTTAATATGTACTATCGGGTTGCCAAGCTTCAGTCTTGCATTATCGTAAAAAAAATTGATACAGTAGGGGTTATCTGAAGAATAAACCACCATCATAGATGGAGCTGAAGTACAAGACTATAAATAATCTACTATCCGGTCGCATTGTTACCAACATAACAAATAGTACCCTTGACCTTCACAACCTGTCTGAGCATCTAAAGAACCCGTCCGAACTAACCACGATACCACAACAATGGTACCGCCAATAGTACTGATCGGTATATTATTTTATCACCGCAAGTGGTTTATGGATTTCGTGTAGTCGGCGTTTCGTGGAATTCTCAAATAATGTACGAATAACTATCCATATAAAATAGACATATATATGAAATAATAAGTTGAAAAACGAATTTAAATCGAAAAAATTAAAAAATAAAACAATTTAATACTAAAGATATAAAGGCAATTTATTCGAAAACGTTTTTTCAAGATGGCGCCTGAAACTCCACCGGAAGCTGTCAACATTTTCTAATTTTATGCTCAATAAATAATCCTAAATTGGACTGGAAATTTAGTACCAAGTTGACCATAAAAAAACGGCTATTTTTACTGGCGTATGGTTTCAATTTTTTATATTTAAAAACAAAGATTGTTTGAAGTCAAATGAAAGAATAAATAGAATAAAATTAATTAGACTTTATAAATGTTGCAATCGAAAATAATGTAATCGAATTATTTATGTACCACCCTGTACATTTTCAATCTAAGCTGTTAAGCAGGTTGGGCATTTACCGACTCGTTCACATCTTTCATAAATTGTTATCAAATAATCTAATCGTTATATCATGTTATGTAGCATAGTTGTATGAGAAATGACAACTAACTTTTTTTAATAACTGATTTTATCAGGCGAATAAAAAGAAGTTCCTTGTTTCGTTGGTAACAACTACCAATTAACACTTTAAATTTGAATTTTGTTACGAGCCGTCGGTTATTTCGCGAGCTGTGCTATTTTTTACATAAATTTAATAATTTATTCGGGATCGTTTATAGTCCATTGAAAAGTTACATTTGGGGTTGCGTTTTTTGAAAGACAAAATTTTATTTTTTCGATGTGTGGAGGGGGTCAGAGTAAAGCTAAATCCAAGTTTGTGGGGTCGCCATCCTTGTCCCACGGCCACCATCTTGAAAATAGGGGTTGAAATGGTTTTTACGATATATCTGTTAAAATGTTTATTTGATAAAAATAATTTGTGAACATTTTTTGTTGCAAATTAAATTCTCTGTAACTTTGTTCAAGTAACTTTTTGACGTAGAACTATAAATAAAAAAGTTATAAGCAAAAATGTTCAGAAATTCATTCCAGAAACAAATTTTTTTAATCAATAATTAATTATTAATAATATTGCAAAATTTATAATAATAATAACAAAAAAAAAACAATAACTGATGACACATTATTAGTACACACGTATAATATATGTAAGTAATTTATGTTAAGACTTAAGAGTACCTACTGAAAAATAGCTCTCACTTCTCACTTCGGAGCGCTGTAAAAATTTATCTATTGGCTTAATGGAAAATCTTGCTTATGAAAGCTGTTCCTCAAAAACCGATCTACAAAATTGGTTGTATTGAAAAATATAATTTTTTTTCTCGAATTTCTGAACATTTTCGCTTATAACTTTTTTATTCATAGTTATACGAGAAAAAGTTACGAAATCAAAGTTGTAGAGAATGTAATTTGCCACAAAAAATGTAGACACATTTTTTTTATAAGATCAATAGTTTAAGAGATATATCGTAAAAATCATTTCAGCCCCTATTTTCAAGATGGTGGCTGTGGGATAAGAGTGGCGACCCCACAGACCTGGATTTAACTTAGCACTGACCCCCCTACACATTAAAAAAATAAAATTGCGTCCTTTAAAAAACGCAAGGTTTTAAAAATATAACATTTCAATGGACTATTACTAGAAAAATGTGAGAGTGAATCTAAGTATTTAAACCTAGGCGACAGTTTTTGTAGAGTTTTGCTTCACATAAATAGAAAATTTATAATTAAAATATGAAGATACACGTGATAATTTACGCCTATGGTTAAAACAGCTTGCCACTCAATCTAAATCTCAAACGAGCGCAAATTCGGTGGAAAAACATAAGGGTTGATAAGCAGTGGTTAAAAATCTGTACATAGCCGAGAATTAGGATTCAAATTTCAACATGTATAACGGTCAATTCTATAAGAAGTGGTTAAAAATTAACGGCATGGCGAGTTTTCGCTGTTTTAACCTACCCTATACATGGTCAAGGTTAAGATTTAAATTTTAACATGTATGGTGTTCAATTAATTAAGAGTTTCCCATTGAAATTTTAAAGCTTATAATGCATACAGAATAGTAAAATGGAGATAGCAAATTGTCTAATTTTTAACCGTGCGTTAATAGTATTTTATGCAACGATCATCATGTAATGATAGCCATTAAGACACGAGCATGTTGTAGGATACGAAACGAGCCGCAGGCGAGTTTCGTATATAATATGCGAGTGTATTAATGGCCATTACATGAAAGTTGCATACAATATTTTTTTTACTCCGATTGACAAGAATTATTCAATTAATAATTATTTAGTAGTAGTTTTAAATATAGTTACTTTTGAAAATCAAAATTATTTGATAGCTGTCAAATTAAGTGTCAATTAATAGTTCTGTTCGCCTGCAATAAAAGTGTAGCACTGAGCTTTATAATTTTGAAAAATTCAGGTCTATCTCTAAAATGCAGGTAAAATTGCTAAATTTGGGACTATCTATGTATATTGCATTCGTATACTGCAAGAAGCATTAAAACATAATTAAAATAAATAAAATCGTATAGCTCAGTGCTACACTTTCATTATTTCAGAAATGTCAACCAGGTATCCATGGATATATTAAATATTGTGCGAATGTCGCATTCCTATTGGCTTAAAAATCTGTATCATAATGAAAATCTGTATCATAATGAATATCATTATGATACAGATTTTAGTCTTTTAATAAGTATATTATAAAACAGGAGTAAAAAAAAATGATTATTTGCTTACAGAATTACTCCTTAGTGTGCAATTAAGAGTTTTCCGTTAATTTTCCATACAGGATACCGAATTGGATTTTCTAAATTGTAACCATGCGTTAAAATTTAAAGTTTGCCAACTGAATTGCTCCTTATAAAGTGTACTGGAAAATAGCACTAAAAAATCATAAATTATCTGCCATATACAATTTAACTGTCAACCAATAAACATGAATTTTTTAATACAACTAATAATGGAATGCCGCTTTATATTTATCTAACCGGAATCCGAAAGATATTCTGATTCTTTCTCAGTGACGCGTTCTAAGCCATCTAACTGGAACTTGGAAGAAATTCATTTATTTTCATCTGTCTTCGTCGTTTTCTTCAATACGCACATATTTCAACGCCATCGGCCCGTATTTCCAAGTGTTGTCAGCTATGAGATATGAAGGCTAGTTTGGAATGTCACTGGTAATTGTCAATTACCGGCACAGAGATTGCAAAATAATGTACGGCTAGAATCGTTGTAGCTCAAGTTCGAACATATTTGTTGAGGTTAATCTTGATTCTGGTGCTAATTCGAAATAGATTTTATCCCTATATACTTATTGTTTATTATAAATTTTCATGACGTCTACACCTCGGTTCACACAAAATATTTTTTCTCCGATTGGCAGCAAATATTAATTTTGCTGACTGATATCAATCAGCAAAGTATTACTTTTCCTGCCTAGGCAGCAAAGTGATTACTTTGCTGCCTAGGCACGAAAGTGATTACTTTGCTGCTTGTGATTATACATTTTCATAGCAACCAACTAAAATAAAGAGATTGTGGGAATTGTAATAATTTGCAAATACAATATCCTCATGAACAAACGGAGAAAAAATTATATGTTCAACTTGGCAGCAAAGTAGATGGACTGCCTTGGCTGAATTTCTAGCCTCGCTACGCTCGGCTATGAATTCAGCCTCGGCAGTCAATCTACTACTTTGCTGCCTAGTTAAACAAATAACTATTCTCTTTTATTATTTATAAAAATATTCAATATACTAGTTCATTAGTCGTGGGCATTTGGATGGGTTTAGTAGTTACTTCATAATGTTGGGGAGAAAACAGGGAAAAATTAGAATAACCTTTTTTAATTCAAATCTCTAATAATATAAGAGTGCAAGGAATTATTTTTCCAAAATATATTAAGTGTATTCAAGCATTCACAGCTCCGGAACCATTTTGTGGAATCACAAAGGATTACATAAGAAGGGAAGTCGGGAACTGGCTATTTGTATGATCATACACAAAATGGATACCATATAAAGTATCTCGATTAGAAGTCCATTGGATATATCTAGTTGAAAATCCCATGGATCATCCATATATACCTTGGACATAATATACTGGACTCCATAATATGGACTATTTGGAATAGAAGACCATTGGACATTTCTATTTGGACATCTTATGAATATCCAAGATACATAAATATATACCTTGGACATATACTGGATTCCGTATGGACTATTAGGATCAGAAGTAGAAGTCCATTGGGCATTCCTATTTGGTCATCCTATAGATATCCAAGATACATCCATACATACCTTTGGACATATAATACTGGACTCCATATGAACTATTTTGATCAGAAATCCAATAGACTTTTCTATTTGAATGTCCTATGCATGTCCAAAATATATCCATGGACATATACTAGACATAAAACGGATGTCCATTGGACATATTGTGCTATTAGGGGAATGAATGAATGAATAAGTGTATTTGAAAGTGATCGAGACTTGGTGGAAGATATTTCTCGCGTGGGAAATATTTTGTTGATTGGAATCTTTATTGTAAATGACAAAATTAGGATTTTTTATTTTTAAAACAATAAAAGAAAAATCAAATGTTACGTATGGAGTGTTTCCCCCGTTACCCTTAAAAAACCTATTAAGCTACCCCATAGGTTAGGTATGAGGGAATAAGATACAGACTAAGTAGAGAAGGAGTCTTAAAAACATCACCTCCTCGCTCCTTAGAAATCAGGATACTTGACCACAAGATGGTATGATGAAGAAGTTTAACTTTTCAGAGGATTAAGCAGCAAGATGGAATGGGATCTAAATACCATTACCAGAATTGGTAAGAATGCCATTCAATGGTACACAGACGGCTACAAAAGCGATAGAAGAGGCTGGGATAGGAGTGTACGGACCAGAAACCAAACACTCGGAACAAGCGGAAATTCATGCCATAAGAAAGTGTCCCAATTCGATATTGCTGGAAGATATAGAAGGCAAAGGATAGTCAAGCAGCCATTAAAGCTCTGAGCTCTTGGTTAATCAGTTTCAAAATGGTGTGGGAATGTCTGAGCAGACTAAATAAGCTAGGATTCCAAGACACAATGGACTAGAAGGAAATGAAGTAACAGATGAACTACCAAAAAAGGGGACTATATCACCCTTTTGCGGTGTCAGGAAAGATCTAGTAGTAGTCTTAGACAAACAAAAATACTTCTGGGTGACTACAATCTGCTGAGATCAAATGGATGTCTAAGTCAGAATAAAAATGCACAGCCCTGGGAGATTACTGGATAGAGGAGGGATAGTTACCTAAGTTAAGGCCTACATATATCTTAAAATTCCTCTGGAAAATAGTTATAAGAGAGATGCTAATCTCTGAGAATTTTCTCTGAAACTACTCAAGTAGTAAAGGGGCACAATAGATTTAGGTCTCAGTGAGTGACACCCTAATGTACAGTTGGTTCGTTGGATCTTTTCCCATGCGTCATCATTAATATACAAACGCAATAAATCAATACATTAAATAACACGTAGGTCGTAGTTGTAAACAAAGTCTTTGGTCTGCCAACGACGGCAACGTACAGATTCGCGTTTAACCTATCGCCGACATTCATCATATGGCTATCTCTGTTTGTTATATTACGCTGTAATGGAACAAACGGTTTGATTTCGGGGGTTAAGATTCTGTGAGTAGGAAAGAGACGTAATACAAAAAGTAGTATGTGAATCATTTCATACATGGGAAAAGATTCAGCGAACAGACTGTACATACTCTTACTCTATGGATTCGTATCACCGACATGCTGCCACTTGGCTCTAACAAGTGCCTGCTCAACTTCTTTTTGGGTAGTCACTTTCTAAGGGACTCATTTATTTGTTTTTGTTTAAAAATTTATAAGCAGAAGGTTAATTTTTTATGTTTCCACTTTTACTCGACAATTCCCATGTCTTTCTGTTTCTTCTCTTTAAAATTTTCCCAACAGCGTATTATATTATAAATATATAATTTCATCAATTTTATTTAGTTGTAGGTATCGAGAAAAAAAAGACTTTGTTTAACTTTCAGATACAATATAAAACAACAATGAAACTGGTTCAATTTAAACCTTCTAATTTATCAAGCTGCATGTGGTAATTCTTATTAACTTTTGCTATCACTGGTTTTAACAATAAAATCTATTATGAAGTTTCATTTCGTTATTATCTCTTGAAAAAATTGTGTTTGGTATAAAAGTTACAGTGCCAAATCAAATGGAAATAATAATTACACTGGTTGAACGGCAATTCATTCAATATCTGACTGCGAGTAATTGAGAATACACATTATATTAGCTTCAGAGAGCATTCAGAGAGATTTGTGGGAAGATTTCTGTAGAACAATTATTATTTACGGAAAAAGCGATTCCAATTATTATGAAAAATTAGTTTTTTAATAGGAGATTCATCCGTTCAAGTCCTAGTTTCTAATAAAGGTATTAAATGATTCCTCATTATTTAAATTATAAGTTTTAACTAGCTGTAAGACGGAAGGTTTGTGTAGCATATAATGACTTAATAATCCTAAGAATTGTGGTCATGATAAAATAAGATTATTAATTTATTTTACAATAATCGGTCTTTGATCGGTGTACGAAGTTTTAATTTAATCTGACGTTTGTCAGTCATATTATTGAAAAGTTACATTTTGGGTTGCCTTTTCCAGAGGAAGCAATTTTATTTTTTTTTATATGTAGAGGGGGTCAGTGTAAAGCTAAAACCAAGTTTGTGGGGTCGCCATTCTTGTCCCTCCATTCTTGTTTTTGAGGTATATCTCTTAAAATGTTCATCTAATAAAAATAATTTGTCAACATTTTTTGTTGCAAATTAAATTCTCTACAACTTTGATCCAGTAACTTTTAGACGTGTAACTATAAATAAAAAAGTTATAAGCAAAAATGTTCAGAAATTCATTCGAGAAAAAATTTTTATTCAAATATATTATAATATTGCAAAATTGATAATTAAAAAATTATAATGACGAATTAAAAAAAAACAATAACTGATGACACATTATTAGTACACACGTATAATGTATGTATTGTCTGTTAGGAGTACTGAAAAATAGTATTCACTTCTCACTTCGGAGCGCTGTAAAACCTTAGCTATTGACTTAATGAAAAAATGTTGCTTATAACTTTTTTATTTATGGTTCTACTACAAAAAATTACTTGATTAAAGTTGTAGAGAATTCAATTTGCCAAAAAAAATGTTGACAAGTTTTTTTTATCAGATAAATAGTTTAAGAGAGAACAGAACGTTCTATCTATCATATTAGTCGAGTTATGAGCAAATTTAGTTTTGAAAAGTGGGATTTCGAAAATTTCAAGACTCCATTTGGAGGAAAAAAAAATATTTTATACAAAAACGGACTGTGGCAGTCGATTTTTTCATCAAAAAACTACTCCAGACAAATTTTGAGCGATTTCTATATCAAAAATTTTTTTTTTCGAAAATTTTTAAGCAAGATCCCGAGAAGAATCAAAAACCATTTCAACCCCTATTTTCAAAATGGTGTATGTGGAACAAGAGTGACGACTCCTCAAACCTGGTGTTAGCCTAACACTAACCTTCCCTACACATAAAAAATGGAACATTTGAAAGGAATATCAATGAAAGTAACGCTCCGTTACATAGATAGATATGTATTTTGTAAGTAATATTACATCACGATTGCGGTAAGTGGGGTATGGTGTAGCACGAGGCATAAACCGAGTGCCACAATCACAAGATCGTCAAAAAATCATTTTCGTATGAGTAATGTACATTATTTTTCCTACGAGCACGTGATAATTTTACTAAATAAAGTATAATCAATATATGACACAAAATGTTACCAATTGAAATCCACATATTTTATTTCAAGAAGCAACAATATTATATCGATATCGTATATTGGCTCTATTAAATTCTTCTTTTTCTTTTTAATCGGAAGCCTTTAAACCTTTCGGTGGTAAAACCAGTAGAATGGTCCGGTTGGGTTTTATTCCGTTATCTTTTATCATGTATTTGTCCACCAATATCTATATTTTGAGCTCCATTCCAATCCCATTCTATACAATGTCTTGACTTTCAGCTGCATTTTTTACTACCTCATTCCATATTGTCCTTGGTATTCCTCTCGTATTTACCTCTGTTACTTTAAGCTTCACATATTTTTTAATAGAGAGTTATTGTAAAACAGAAATAAAGGTTTCTTTTATTAAAGGAGCCTGTAATAAAGGATGAAAATGAGGGTATGTAAAATATAGTTATTGTAACTGATTTAACACCAAGATATTTTCTTCTCTTTCGGTTCAAAACGTGAGTTACGTTAAATCGGTAGTTAAATCGCAACCTTTTAGGTTCTTCGCACATTTTTTTATATTAAATACCTGGAGAAACTGGGAAAGAAATTAACTCAAATCAATAATGTAAGGTTAAATTTAATTGTCGCTGTCAATTTCGGAAAGTATTTCTTCTTTTCTCAATTTAATTGTCAAAAACGTCAAAATTAACGATCCTTTAATTAAAGTTAAGTTATCCTGTATTTTATTTAAATACAGGCTGCCTTTATTTTATTAAAGATCCTTTAATAAAAGACGTCAAATGCGCATGCGCAAATGTCAAAATAAAGGACGAAGAAAAAGTGGTTACAATAACTCTCTAATAAGTTTACTCTCTTTCACTGCTGTTTGATAGAGAAGGTTTGTTTAACTATATTGTATAGATTTATACTTAAAACTATTTACTTGCGCAATGATTCTCCGTTAATGGCTTCTTAATATTTTTTGCGCCTGTCACAATGGTTTTATTTTTGTTTTGATCAGTTTGAATGGTAATTCTTTTTCAAAATTATCCAACGAATTTCCAGATGATGGGATTGACAAACGGAGATATTTGCAGAGGTTTTGTCACCTTAAAGAAGAAATGGCAGAATACATTCTATGTCAGTGCGATAGCCTGGCAAATGTTCGGCTTTGAAGAAAAGCCAGTGGCAGAGAGCTCTAAGGAAGGTTCAGTCTCCACGCTAATAGATTTTCAAAAAAGAGTTAGGCTGGATAATGAAATCTAGAGTTTAGAGGATCACAATAGATCTGAAAAGGTCACATTGAAATAGGCCAAGAGGCACCTCATAAAATCTATCTAATCTAAGCTTTCGCCTCATCTATAACTACCTATTGAAAATAGTAATGCAAAGTGCAAGGAATTCAAAATTCCAATTTGAGAGGGATATTTCTTGCGACAAAATAATTCATAAACTAAGACACACTAAATGGAAACTGTTCCATATCTGATGGAAGTGAAATCATCGAAATTTGACAGATATTTGTTTATTTTGTGTCGAGCATATATTTTAATGTATGGGATCGCTTCAATTTGTATTTGTTTTTATTTGATGATATTAATCTGTAAATATGAGTGTTTCTATCAGAAGAACAAAGGAAAAACACAAAATTACACTACATATTCTTTCTTTGTAGGCTAGAGAACATCAGTGCTGGCCATTTTGAATTTATTTTATCAACAATGGGGTTTTTTTTCGGCTTACCGATTGGAATTTGTTTTTCTGTCGTTTTCGGCGCGGTGGACCTGATTCGTTCCTTTTAATTTATTCGAGAGAAGCATACATTGTATTTATGTTAAACATTGTCTGATGGTCATTTTTGTCTTTCTTATTGCACAATGACCGTTGATGAGCTTCTTCGCTGTTCTGTTGTTTAATAAATTAATCAACGATTCATTTCTACGGCCAACAGTGTTGCCAACAAACCAAAAAGACGCAAAAGTTCAATCTTTTCACAGTAATATATTTCAAAACTGGGAAAAATGCTAGAAACGTCCACAAAGTATGCAGAAATTGTTACAGGGATTTACAATAGCTTGAATTTTGTTATAAAAAAGACTTGTTAGTCATTTTTATACATAACAAGAACAACAGATGCTCACTCAGTGTGCAATCATAACTTCGGCAACTGTCAAAGTTTCAACAGCCTGGATGAGAGGTCCTAAGCTAACTGGTGGTCTTGTGTCAGTGTATACTGTATGGTGATTATTGTTTGTCACTGTTTAGAGTGTTGCACTGTATTTTTAATATGGTTGGGTGTTACCCGTGAATAAATAAATAAACTGGACTGCCATTTCATCACCTGCAATCCACACATTTGATAAATGTCAGTAAAAACATCGATTAAAAAAAATTATTAGCGATTTTTTCAATGGACTTTTGGTAACCACACTGTGAAGAGTATCCATTGAAATACCTAAAGGTGTATTCTGAGTAATGAAAGTTTTGCTGTGTCTGAGATGTGCGTTGTCAAAAATTGGTACACATTAAAAGGCAATTAGTTGAGTGACTGCCCTTATGAATATTGGAGAATCTGGTGTCATGGGTCCTTATATTTTCCTGTTTGACTGTTTAATTCCTATTTTGCATTACCTTTATCAGCGCCAAGTGCTGATTGTACAGTAACATTCCCGACTATAATCAAAATGAATATTTGCTCTCACTGGTCTCCGGACTAATTAAATCATTGCATTTAAAGGTACGCGAAATTTAAATCTAAATCGATAAGAATCGCACCCAATCAAATTTTTTAAAACGAACAATTCACTGATTATTGTTTAAGGTGTGTTGAAGGCGGAGTTTCGTGTCTAGAAAACCCTGAACAAAACGCCTGCGGACGTAATTCCCTGCTTACTTCCGGTTATTTCAGTTTCTGCTTTTAGTTGGTTGGTTCACATTCATTTTAATGTTTAAGAACATGTTTGAATTGGGGTATTGACTGTAAACAGACAAAAAAACATAGTTTTAACGCTAATCAGTAGTGTTCATTATAAAAATAAAAGGCTGTTAGTTGAAAGTTAGCGATTTAGAAGTTAGAATGAATCCTTTATAACAACAATTATTTATTTGTCAACAAACAAGTATTTAATAATACGTAACAACTTAGAGTTACAAGGATAAGGACACCAATAATAAAGAAAAGTGACCGGTAAACTAAAAACATGTTAATACATACAGAAATTTAGCAGAAGGAGTTTTAGCAGATGATGAAGTATTAATAACAGGAGCAAAGTTCAATAGATGAATCGTAGGTTCGTGAAAACCGAATCGAAGAAATATCCAATTATAATTTACAATTCAAATTAGGAATGCAGCGACAGTGATTTTAACGGAAGATTCAAAATTACGTAAACTAAAGATGATCTAATAAAGAAAATATTCGCTACGCGCTAAGACTGCACGATGGTGATCAGAATTCCGAATCACGACTGGCACCATAGAGTAATAAATAAAAGAGAGGATTTAAAACATATTAAAGAAAGTGGCACAAAGTTTGTGCGCAGCCAGTAGAGAATGGCGCATCACAGCGACTAACTGAACTAACAAACCTCGCCTCTAATCACACGAAAATTGACAATATGTCAATATTATTTTAATTTGAGGTTAGTCACTTCTGAATACATCTATATGATATCTATTTTTATTTAATTCTTATTGGCCTATCTCTATTCAAATTAATTATCTTTAACATTGGCACCTATTATTATCATAGGATTTATTATAACTCAACATAGGTAAGTTAAAAAAGACCATAAGGAAGATTTGCTAAAAGTTCTAGTTATGTGAAAAAGTGGTATGAAATTGTTCGTGTGATATTGGTGTGTGCTTCAAGATGTCTCCAGGTAGATTGGTGTATAAGTGTGGATTATTTGTTTGTCTGTTTTTATTCTATTTTTATCGACTGTTTTAGTGTTATTTTCGATATTTTATTGTATGAAAAATGTTGTTTTAATAGTAATTTCTCACTAGCAGAGTTTTTTTCACCTACTCCTACTAATACAATATTACGCGTATGCTGAAAACTTCCAAAGTCAAAAAGCGCGCGTCCTGAATGCTAGTTCATACGGGTAGCCAAGGTAGGCGCTAGTGGTAACTTTGTGCCACAAAACGCTACAAGTTCAACATCTCTCTTTTATTTATTACTCTATGACTCGCACCGAGTCTTAAGACGTTCTATGTTATCTATGGTCTTGACCAGGGTATGGAATGGACAATGGACATCTACTTTGCTCTCAGTGCGCACCTAGTATAACTTTATTGACAATGGCTCCGGGAGTCGGAGTTTATTGAATCCTTTTCATTTGCTAGTGATAATGAAATACAATATTTGACCATAGACAAGTCGAAAACAATATTTGACCATAGACAAGTCGAAAATAAACCACGAATTGAGGGTTATTTGGAATCAGTTTCCATCATTAATGTTTATTAACATTGAATATTGTAATTTCATTTTATTATATTCTATTATTCCTAGATTAAGAACTAAGACAATTTCTTTTGTAGAGGTTACGGTTATTGTAAGCAAAATGTTGCCGTCAGAGATCTCTGGAAGTGCACTGAATAGAGCTCTCCTTTTCTTCTCGATTTGCATCTGCATTCAGTAATTTCTTGATCTGATTCCGTCCCTGTAGTATTCTCGCATTCGTCGAAGATGTAAATTAAATTTGAATACAATTACTAGCTCGTCCAAGCTCCGTACATAAAATTAATTGTTAAATATATATAGAAAGTTTAAACACTTCAATGGCAAATCAGAGATTTGAATCTGTGATAGCCCACATAAATCTGACTCGAACACCTTATTTATACGAAACAATAAAAAGAGAAGTGACATTAAATGATGTAAAGAGTCCGATTTCGGTGTAGCTTTTTTTATTTGGCAATTTCAATGGCAAACGGAGAGAAATTTAAAAATTGAATTTAACATAAATATTTTGTAAATTCACTTATATCTATATAGCATTAATAATGGGAAACAATAATTCAAAGGCTTAAAGGTGTATGCACTACGAGAATTTCTACGTAACGAAACCATAGGCGTGCCTACAGGGGGGCAGAGAGGGCAATGGATCACCCTAATGATCCACCCCAATTCCTCAAAATTACAATATATTGAAAACCTTCTATAATTTTCACATTTTAACGTTCTTGCAATGATACGAGGAAGCAGTTTTTTATTCTTAAAATGAATTGCGAGAAATTGAAGGGCGGCAATATGCAAAAGCAATGTGCGGAGAGCATGGCTCTGCTTTTTCAAAAGATTCAGATTTGATATTTGGCCTCCCCTAATAAAAAAGTCTGCGCACGACTATGAACGAAACTTTGTAATATAACCTTTGAGAAGTAACCAAATAAGTTACAACTTTCATGTTAAAGGGTTTGTCCGTCCGTCCGTCATAGTGACGGACTGCTAACAATTTTCCGTTGCATATCAACAATTTGACCTAAGGCCTAACTTCAATGTATGTATTTATTTTGGTGTAACATTCACTGAGACCTAAAAGATCTATTGTGCTCCCTCACTTCTACTTAGTTTCTGGGGAGAGTCTCTGAAACTAGTAGCTCCTTTAGTCCTATTTCCCGGAGGAATTTTAGGATATCTGCAGGCTTCAACTTAGGCAAAGTTTCCTCTTCTAAAGTAATCTCCCAGGTACTGTGCTCTAGGACTCTGGAGTGCTGTGTAGTTGGAAAGTATGTGGATGGAGGTTTTTTCTTCCATGCCACAAAATCTGCATTTTTCTTCCTCCACTATTTTGAGCTTTTTCAGGTGCATTCAGGCGACAATGTCCCGTTTGGATCCCTGCTAAGTTTTACTTTGACTTATGCATTCATTTGATCTCACCAGGTTGTAGTCACCCAGAAGAATCTTTGATTTTCTAAGCCCTAATAGATCTTTCCAATAGTTGGATCTGCTCTTTATTTCGACTTCACCTATTTCTTCCAATATTACATTGGGGCTGATTCCGCAAAAGGGTTCAGGCCCCCAGAAAGGTATTTTAGTCCCCTTCTTTGCTAGTTCATCTGCTATTTCATTTTCTCATATTCCAGTGTGTCCTGGAATCCATAGTAAGGTCTAGGCATTCCCACACCATTTTGGAACTGATGACACAAGAGCTCAATGGCTTCTAAGGCCTAACCTCAAGGAAATGCTACTGCCCCATCGAAATCGAGAAAGTCTTACTCATCTCTACCTGACATGACCAGCGCTATCAAAGCACTTAAGCTAAAATAAAATATTATATACAATCATCTTCATCCATTTATAAACAATACACTGTAGGTATATTGTGAAATACAATACATTACTTTTGACATGTTTATCAGAGTAAACAAATATGGGTTGTTCCGAAAGAGAACAATCCTCAAAATTAAGAACTATTTTTAAATGTTTAGTACAGCGAAACATTTCGCGTTTACCTTTTTTCAGTGTAAATAAAAGGTATGGCTGCGATCTTGTCTTACAAAGTTTCCCAATTATTTCAAAAATATCGTTATTTTATGCTGGGAGACTTAAAGATTTATATCGAGGTCACTTTCCAATAATGGACATTGTTTATTAACTAAAGGCTATATAAAGTACGAGCATAGCAAACTCATAGAGAAAACTTTATATCAAAACGATGATTGTAAATGATAAAAAAAATATTGTCGACTCCGTAAATATATCGTTTAACATATCGAGAAGAAGGATATACCATTAAAATACACAACTGGTAACAAAATTTAATAAAATGCAATAGTGTACTTTTGTTTATCTAGTCCTCTTGATAATATTCAATTTCATTGAATTAGGATGCTGCACTATGTCCGAACGCTCACCGAGTCCAATATTTGGTAAAGTATTACACATTGAACATTTTGCTTCATTGTCATAACCACACTTTTGAGCATGCGTCTTTATATTTAGTCTTCTGTTCCGTTGAATGAAGAAGCCATAACGGCTGGAGGATATTTTACAAAGTATCTCAAAAAAGAAGTATGAAAAGAGTATTGAATTGATTGCATTGGGCTTTCAAGAGATTATTCTGAAGAATAAAGACATATATTCAGAGTTAGTTGTTTGAAATGCACTTATTTTAAGTGCAGCTCTGCACGAAAATCATTTAACTATTAAAAGGAGGTCATTAAAACAAAATAACTTTGAATAAACTTTCATATTAGATACTAAAGTAATTCTGTATTAAAAAGAAATGAGTCGAGAGGAAATTAATGTAGTTTCGATACTAAGTCTGAATCATGGTTTAGCCTGCAGCATTCTTTGTTAAAGGTTGCGCAAGTGTAACTGTTAAGCAATTGCGCAATGAAATACTTTGATATAGTGCATCGATAACAACAAACATATCGATATGAATATTGTTTTAATCGACTATATATAGGATTGGTACATTCGATTTCTATTTGTTTTAGTTTTTTTTTCTATTGTGTGATTGAAAAAGAAATTTTATTGTGCTTAATAATAATTACTCTTGAGATTGTTACTATGAAACTATAAGTATTTTTATTTTAATTGTTTAAATCCTAAAAAAACATCTGAAATCAGTCCTATACGCTTCATGGAAAGTTGATGAAGCTTTTTTTGGATAATTCAGTAACGATAACAAACATTCCGTATTAAGGGCTGCTGAAGCGATCGCCATCTACACTGTTAAAATAATAGTAATTTAAAATTTCACAAAAAATGTTGTGAACTTTATACGCCTCATGGAAAGTTGATGAAACTTTTTTTTGGATACTCTAATCTAATAACCATAAGAAACAATCCGTATTAAGGGCTGCTAAAGCCGGTGCCATCTACACTAAAAATAATAGTAATTTAAAATTTCACAAAAAATATTGTAAATTTCATACGTCTCATGGAAAGATGATGAAACTTTTTATGGATATTTCAATAACGATAACAAACATTCCGTATTAGAGACTGCTGAAGCGATCGCGATCTACACTGTTAAAAGATGGTATTTGAAAATTTCACAAAAAATGTTGTAAATTTTATAAGTCTCATGGAAAATTGATGAAACTTTTTTTGGATAATTCAATAACGATAACAAACATTCCGTATTAAGGGCTGCTAAAGCCGTCGCCATCTACACTGTTAAAAGATGGTATTTGTAAATTTCACAAAAAATGTTGTAAATTTCATACGTCTCATGGAAAGATGATGAAACTTTTTTTGGATACTTCAATAACGATAACAAACATTCCGTATTAAAGACTGCTGAAGCGATCGCCATCTACACTGTTAAAATAATAGTACTTAATTTAAAATTTCACAAAAAATATAAATTTCATAAGTCTCATGGAAAGATGATGAAACTTTTTTTGGATAATTCAATAACGATAACAAACATTCCGTATTAAGGGCTGCTAAAGCCGTCGCCATCTACACTGTTAAAAGATGATATTTGAAAATTTCACAAAAAATGTTGTAAATTTCATACGTCTCATGGAAAGATGATGAAACTTTTTTTGGATACTTCAATAACGATAACAAACATTCCGTATTAAAGACTGCTGAAGCGATCGCCATCTACACTGTTAAAATAATAGTAATTTAAAATCTCACAAAAAATGTTGTAAATTTCATGTCTCATGGAAAGTTGATCAAACTTTTTTTGGATAATTCAATGACGATAACAAACATCTAAAGCCGTCGCCATCTACACTGTTGAAAGATGATATTTGAAAATTTCACAAAAAATGTTGTAAATTTCATACGTCTCATGGAAAGATGATGAAACTTTTTTTGGATACTTCAATAACGATAACAAACATTCCGTATTAAAGACTGCTGAAGCGATCGCCATCTACACTGTTAAAATAATAGTAATTTAAAATCTCACAAAAAATGTTGTAAATTTCATGTCTCATGGAAAGTTGATCAAACTTTTTTTGGATAATTCAATGACGATAACAAACATCTAAAGCCGTCGCCATCTACACTGTTGAAAGATGATATTTGAAAATTTCACAAAAAATGTTGTAAATTTCATACGTCTCATGGAAAGATGATGAAACTTTTTTTGGATACTTCAATAACGATAACAAACATTCCGTATTAAAGACTGCTGAAGCGATCGCCATCTACACTGTTAAAATAATAGTAATTTAAAATCTCACAAAAAATGTTGTAAATTTCATAAGTCTCATGGAATGTTGATGAAACTTTTTTTGGATAATTCAATAACGATAACAAACATTCCGTATTAAGGGCTGCTAAAGCCGTCGCCATCTACACTGTTAAAAGATGGTATTTTAAAATTTCACAAAAAATGTTGTAAGCTATTATTCGGTGGCTTTATACCTCATGTAAAGTTGATAAAACTTATTTTGGATACTCTAATAACCCTAAGAAACAATCCGTATTAAAGGCTGCTAAAGACTGTAAGAAAATAACGAAATATTATGTTTCAAAAAATTTGTTGTGGATTTTAAACGCATTATACAAATTGGATGAAACTTTTTTTTGGTTTTTTGGGCAGCAGCCATTAACACATTGAAACTTTGGGGATCGTTTTTTCTTTACAAATAAACTATTTCATAGTATATACCTATCGAAGAAGATCCTTGTCGAATCGACATTCTTGACATTAAAGATGATATCTGTGATTAATTATAATTTTTAGAGAAAATTTAAAGAAGCATTCGGTGGATTTTTTTGTTGAGAAATATTTGGCCAACAAGTTGCTATATTACAATGTACTATATCATTAAATAATTTACATAAATTAAATGATTTTTGTGGTTGATAAAAAAGAGTGCACTTACTGTAGGCATATATTTTAATATAATTATTTTTTCGATAGTAAACGAAATTCTGGTTGTTCCAGAAATTCAAATGCAGCTGCGGGCTAGAAGTCATGAATTAAATATCGAGAGGTTTTTATTTTATTTAATATTATACCATAATTTAAAGCTTATTAAAAAAATTTTGAATGTATTAGAGATTTATATCATGAGATACTGTTGCAGTTTTTGGATAATAAATATATTTCATGTTCATGTCGCACGTGAGAAAGGGGCATTTTCGTTAGATTGTTATTCGTTTCCCCAGAATCGTTGATCAAGTTGGGGCTTAATAATTCGGGATTAAATTGTCCGAATATCTTCTGTATGTTCCTTGTGGTATATTATTCATTATTTTTTTAATTTCTTGGGAAATTAAACCACAATATTTTTGAATTCTTTATTTCAACGTTTCGGTAGCGTTCCAGCTACCGTTTTCAAGAAAAAATAAGTAAAAATTGATTTTTATTCCTAACTGACACAACGGAAAAAATTTGACAACTAGACAATCAAAAATATTTTGAAGTTTAAGACTGCAAAATTTTGTTATCAAATTTTTATTAAGGTCCATCCATAGTAGATCATATCCCCGGTAAAATGTCAAATGAAATATTTCATTTTATGACATTCCAACGATATGATAGTCTACTAGAAATGGAATCCAGTGAAGTGCACGTTGCAGGAACGGTTTTTAAATTGGTATAGCGCGTTTTTTCGCTTATATTGGAAATGTTGTTAATAAAACGCGTTTCTTGATACTTTTTTTGTTTATGAATATTTAGCATTTAGCATTTAGCATTTAGCAGGATAGCATCATAAGTTTTTATCCAGGTTTTCTTATGATTTATAATTTGAATAGTTGTTAATCGATACACAATTCAATACATAAAATCACAAAACTGAGTATACATACATATTTTGAAAACTTAAATATTCATAAACAAAAAAAGTATCAAGAAACGCGTTTTATTAACAACATTTCCAATATAAGCGAAAAAACGCGCTATACCAATTTAAAAACCGTTCCTGCAACGTGCACTTCACTGGATTCCATTTCTAGTAGACTATCATATCGTTGGAATGTCATAAAATGAAATATTTCATTTGACATTTTACCGGGGATATGATCTACTATGAATGGACCTTAATAAAAATTTGATAACAAAATTTTGCAGTCTTAAACTTCAAAATATTTTTGATTGTCTAGTTGTCAAATTTTTTCCGTTGTGTCAGTTAGGAATAAAAATCAATTTTTACTTATTTTTTCTTGAAAACGGTAGCTGGAACGCTACCGAAACGTTGAAATAAAGAATTCAAAAATATTGTGGTTTATTTTCCCAAGAAATTAAAAAAAAAATAATAATAATAAATAAACCACGGAATTTCATAGCAAATTTTACGCGCTATAACTTTGTTTCCATACATATGCTCGATAAACTCAATACTTTTCGAGTAAAATTCGAAAACATGTTGAAAAAGAGGCTCATTTTTTGTTGTTTTGGCTATAAACTGTTATTTTGCAAATAGTACAGCCTAAAAACCGGTGGAGGCAACGGATTATCATTAACCATGAAATTCCATAAAAAATCTCGCCTACTGCTCTCACATCCATGTTTTGACAATTTTTAGACTAACCCGACTGGACTAATACATACTACCGCTTTGAAAGTTTTCCGTGTCGTGAAAAATGAAGTGTCCTGGTGGGATTACTCACCTTTCTGGAGACTTATGTGCCACCTTCTTCTTATAGCCGTATTTTTTATAGACTTTGCGACGACTCAGAAGGCTTCCGGTCCAATGAATGGCATTGATGAACCTTGACTGGCCATTTCATCCACCTATACGTTTCCCTTATGACTCTCGTGCCATAGTACCCAGACCAACATGACCTTGAAATGGTTTTTGAAAGCGTTGAAGATGGCAACTGAATAGAATGACTTGCTGTGTGAGTTTTCGAATTTTTGAGTTGTCATAACTTTGTTATTAATAAATATTTTTCCATGAAATTTTGGTCACACCTGTTTAGAGGCACACTTAATCCAGTGGCGTAGTGTTTTTTTCAATAAAAAAATCGCTAATAAAAAATCTCGATTTTCGACTAAGAAAAAATATCGTAGTATGCCCTGAAAATTGGAATAAACATTTCAAATTTTGTCCCAAGGTAGACCTTTTAGTACTCGACATTTCAAAAAAAAAATTATCAAAATCTGTTCACAACTTCAAATTTTAAGAGGATGTTTCCATTAAAAATGGGTCACACTGTATATACCAAAGTATGATTTTTACACCTACTTTATAATTTCCAATCACTCTCTAGAAAAATTTATATTAGTACCAAGTACCAACTAAAATAACGAATAGATATTTACATAACAGATTTTCCCGGTTGAGTACTTACCCTGTATGTAATTTTTACAAATCTCGATAAACCTCCCACGCAGCTTACTATATCGACTTTCTCTTGACAGCTGCCGCTGTCGTGAGGGTAAAAATAAAACGAAACGGAGTCATTGTTGTGAAATTCTCAATTAACCGGTAGAGTATTTTGATACATTCTACAGTATGCATAATATAGATCAGGCGCTTGTTCGAAAAATAACTCATAACTCAATAAACTTCCAACAATACATACATATATTCACTACCAACACTTCTATAACTTTTCCCTTTCCTCATTTTGGCTCATTTTTTTAAACTAGGGTATCTTAATGATATCTGCAATAAGACACTGGGGCTAGAAGAATGTAATGACACCTATTGGTCTGTCAACAGTATGTTAAACTGAAAACTTATTATGAAGTATATCTTCATATGCTCTATCGTGGACAATACACAAGGAGAATGAACTTATAAGGAAAAATTGGCAATTTTAGTCCTCAAAATCACATATAGTACTTTCAATAGCCTTCTTGGTGTGCGTCATCGTTTGTGACGACACATTGACGTACGAAAGGTACTTCTGCATCCTATTTTGAGCGTTGTAACTTCTTCCGATTGATAGGTCGCGCCTGCGCGTAATCTTAACATCAAAATTTTCACAGACCTACCCTTTTCCCACACCAAAAAGAAAGGTTATTATATAAACTCTATTCAGTTTTAATGTATCCTAACCTCACTCACTTCACATACATTCAAAATAACACGATAAATTGAAAGTGTATGTAAGGCTTATGATTTGCTGTTGTGCAGTTAGATGGCGCCCTTGATCTTGGACAGAAATTGGAATATGTGGAATCCGACCTTCTTATAATATGGTCTCCATTTTTTTCTATATATTCACAATGAAATAAATAATTAGAAAGGGAAATATTGCATTTTAGGGTATAATTATTAGTTTAACTTCATAAATGAGGCTTTCAAGCACGTCTTTCCTGTTGTGAGAGGTTATTTTCAAATTAAATGTGAAATTTTTTGTTATACGAATGGTGAAGACATTAAACAATGCTCAGCATTTTCGCTAAATGCTTTTAAAATTGTCGTAAAGGATGGAAAACAAACGGTTACAAGTATTTTAATTAAATTGCATGCCATAACTGGATTTGTTGTTATAGAAATAATATTGCAATTAGTCACATGGTTCAGTTTTTAATTACTTTACTGTTTTCCGCAACGGGAAGTTTAAAAGTACTTTTTATATTTTGCCGGAATCAGTTTTTACTGCGGTTTAGTTACACCTTTGTCAATATTTTTATTGTTTCCATGTCATAAAATTGTTTAGATCGTTACAATGTAGTTAATTAAACAGCTTCTTTCTACCGCTGAGGATAGTAAATTTAAGATTGAATTATTCAAACCAAGAAAATGGATCCAAATATCGATTTGTATAGATCATGTTTAATTATGTGTAATTGTTAAAGCTCCTTTACTTCACGCAAATAATGTCAATGTCTAACATAACAAAGACTGGATTACCTCAGAGATACACAATATAAACATCTTATTCAACTTTACGCATTGCGAAAAATGACACAGATGCAAAAATTTTATTCGCGACATACGATTTACACATACACAAGTACGACAAGGAAAATACTAGAAAAACTAATTAAAAGAGAGAGAAGAATGATTGTGCGCATTCAGCGATAGGTGTGTGTTCAGTGCACCCTATTTTAACCGCTGTTGCCAAATGTACTTATCTGTAAAAGTTATTCCCAATTTTTGTCGACCATAAAGTTACCAATTATTGTTAAATCGAAAGCAGTGTATAGATTTTATTTGTTACAGATTGTAATTTGTCCACTATATCATCATATTCTTATTTGCGTTGATCTCACTTATTTTCCAAAAGTCAATAATATTACCAATCACGATTTTCACCCACTAAAAAAGGCGTTATACCAAGTTAAAAGTCAAATTCAAAATAAGTTATTTATTCCTTAAAAAGTACCAAACATTCTAAGCTGGCAACGCTGTTTTCTTATCTGATTGGTAGCTGGAACTGAACACACACACAACGCGTCACAAACATCAATGTCTGACGAACTTAGTGATAAAAGCAAGATCTAGGAAGGAAGTTTTAGGACGCCTGAAAAATAGTGAGAGAAAAAAGGCTCTTTAGTTAAATGACAATAAAACAAAATACATAATAATGAGAACTGATAATGAACAACAAAAATGATCAACTTAACTATTTACACTAATTCTGACAACGGCTGTACTTACGCCTGTAATGTTAATCAAATAACATGAATAATATATTAATGAAATGTGTGTGTGCTCACTTATTTACTCCATCAGAATATATACGCACTGCCCTAGGTGAACTATCCTTTTTACGTGACAGTTCTCAGGCCTCCCAATGGCGCGTTAATTCTTACCTTCCTTTAATAATGACATTACGTGTATATTTACCATATATCCAACAACTATTAAACAATAACTATCTGCAATATTTTCAAAATAGAAATAATACATTCAATTCTTGGTTTTCTTTTTATGTAATACCAAAAGACATCACAAAAGGCAATAGGAAGAACTGGAGTGTAAGTGCCAGGAACCAAACACTCGGAAGGCGAAAGAACTGAGGAAAACTTAATTAACTAGGCAAGAACAAGAGGGTTACCCTACTGAGGGTTTCAGGACACGATGGAATATAAAGAAATGATTCTAACATACAGTACAATCAGTGCATACAAGCCTCGATACAAGCTTGTTTTTTTTGGTATATTTTTTCGGCATATTCAGCGACTTCACTATAAACAATATTTTCTCGTATGCATCGGTATTGGCAAGAGAAATTTTTGAGATGACACTATTAATACAATGCGATCACGAGAAAACGTGAAGTCTATGGAAACGTTTTAAGCCAATATTCGATTCGACCTACTTCTTGTTACGAAATGTTCTTTGTTTTTTTAATAAATGGAAAAAACTATAAATCATATGCAGAATGTTCCACTATAAACAGTCCCTAATTTATTAGAAATAGAAGAAAGGTTTTAAAACATATGGAAGAAACTGGCACAAAGCATCACAGCGACTAACTGACCTAACAAACCCCGCCTCTAACCACACGAAAATTGTCAATATTGTCAATATTATTTTAATTTGAGATTAGTCATTTGTAGTCACTTCTGAACATATCTATATGATATCTATTTTTATTGGCATTTCTCTATAAATTGATTATTTTTAACATTGGCACCTATTATTATCATAGGATTTATTATAACTCAAGTTAAAAAAGTGAAATAATGGAAACAATATTTCTCATTTCATCCTTTTTTTGCAGACAATAAGGAAGATTTGCTAAAAGCTCTAGTTATGTGAAAAAGTGGTATTTCCAACATTGTTCGTGTGATATTGGTATGTGCTTCATGATGTCTCCGCAGGTAGATTGGTGTATAAGAGTGAATTATTTGTTTGTCTGTTCTTATTTTATTTTTATTAACTGTTTTTGTGTTATTTTCGATATTTTATTGTATGAAAAATGTTGTTTTAATAGTAATTTCTCAGTAACAGAGTTTTTTTTTCTCCTACTACTACTACTAATACAATATTACGCATATGCTGGAAACTTCCAACTTCAAAAAGCGCGCGTTTTGAATGCTAGCTAATACCAGTAGCCAAGGTAGGCGCTAGTGGTAACTTTGTGCCACAAAACGCTACTCGATCAACATCTCTCTTTTTTTTATTACTCTATGGAGTAGTGGGTTTGTAGTTAGGAGAGCCACATACTTCTACATTCAAGTTTTCTAATTCATTGCATGGAAATGTTTCAATAAAATTTTGAAATAAAGTCGAAGCTCATAAATTCAATTTTATTACCACAACAACAAAAAAATAAGTGTACGTCGTAGTCAATAGGGTAATAAAACATCTGAATCAATGCGACACCTACAGCGCATGCGTCACTTCAAAATACAAAACTAGCGTGGAATCAGCTACTTAAATTTAATATCGCGTGCACCTATTTTAATTTGATGTTAAGTTACTCTCTTATTCGTGCAATGTGCAATACACACGATTATTTCTATTTATTCGACTAAAAGAAAATTGACTCATTATTGATAATTAATATAAAGATGTGTAAATTGATTAAAAGAAAAAAAATATGCATTATTTAGTATAATTGTTATTATGTTACTAATTTTGTATTTGTCAACATAAACAGTAGGTATATACGTGGATAAATTGTTATCGGTTTTGAAGCAAATATTCAAGTCTAAAGTTTTTAAAAATGATTTGATTTTTAAGGATGGTATTCCAAAGTATGTTAGACTTCTAAATTGGTTATTTTTGTTTTCATCAGAAGGAAATACTTATTCTAGAGTTTTCGTATCTTTTTATTTAGGATTTTGTCAATTAAATTTGGATCGTGAATATTATTAACCGCTATTTGTTTTATTATATTTAGTTCTTTATTGTAATTGTCAATATTCAATGGAACTGTTAAAAGTCTATGTATCATACTATTGAAAGCTGTTAATTTTCGACTGACTGTTTGGACTGAACTATTATGAATTGTACTGTCTGTATGTGATGGTTTGTGAAATATAGAAAAATCATGTTTATTATTTATATTTGAAATTGTAAGGTCTAGAAAGTTTATAGACTTATTTTGTTCAATTTCTACTGTAAATTTGATTTTATTGAGTTAATGTAAGTAATGAAGTTATCTAATTGTCTCGTAGTACCAGTATAATTTAGTATTAAGACACTGTTTAAATTGAAAATTTCTCATTATACCTACATTTGTTTGATAAAGCTACTGTGTTAGCGAAACGCGTCACAACTTTAAGTTAAAATATTACGTAGATATAACAAATTAAAATTGTTTTATTTCATAATTTAATTTTTTTGTTTAAAATTTGAAATTAAATACATGTTTCAAATTTATTTACGTCTATAACGACTTTTTTATTTGCTTTTTTCTTTCTGTCTCGTGTTGACATAAACAGTTATCAAGTCGTATCTTTGTGGTTGTATAATACATTCTGTAGATTATATTATATAGGTGCTAAATAACATTGAACCCTATCTGACAAGACAACTTTTTGGTTTAAGTAATATTTAGTCTTTCTATTAGCGTGTTTTTGTATAACTCAAGCTCAGCCCTGTCAAGACAATGACATTTCAATGAACAAAAATTCATCAATTTACTTATGTGGGTAGTCTGGTAAGTTGGAGAAATTTTGAATCTCCTGCGTGGTATTTTTAAATGAAACTGCTATCTAGTAATTTAATTAACTATAATGTCAACTTTGACATGGATAAAGAAATAAACGCAGAATTATCATTTTTAATAATAAGAGGACAAAAACTGTATTTCAGCTCCGAGGCATGCCTAGAGTTTAAAGGTTGCGTGTCCCAATGATGTGTGTAGATATGTATTTATATTGGGGTACAGACTAGTAGATTCTTTAGACCTATTTCCCGAAAAAAAAAATTTAGGATATCTGCAGGCCTAAGTTAGGTCAATGTACCAATAATTTCCTAGGTGCAGCGCCCTAGGATTCAAAATTGCTGTGCAATTCGTAAGTATGTAGATGTATGTATGTATTTTTGGGGTAACATTCACTGAGACCTAATAGATCTATTGTGCCCCCTTACTTCTACTTAATTCCTGACTAGGGTCTCTGAAACTAGTAGCTCCTTTAGTCCTATTTCCGGGAGGAATTTTAGGATATCTGCAGGCTTCAACTTGGGTAAATGTTCCTCTTCTATCCAGTAATCTCCCAAGTACTATGCTCTAGGATTCAAAATTGCTGAGCAGTTCGCAAGTATGTAGATAGAGGAATTTTTCTCTCATACTACAAACAGAATCTACATTCTTCCTACTCCACTTTTTTGAGCTTTTTCAGGCGTCGATCCCTGTTAAAACTCAGTAAGGCTTTTCTTTGACTTATACATTTATATTTTTATAGGGGATACACTGTTGTCTAGATAAAAATCCTTTAATATTATTAGGATAAATATCTGTCTTGAGCAGATTGAAAGACTATTTTATAGGTTTGCTTTGAAACGCGTTCTATGAAAGCATTTTGTTAAGCAACCAATTGTCAACTTATTCGCCAGCTCTTTCTTCGCACTATATAAATTTCAATTACTCGGACTTTTATGATCTTCAGTGATGAAAAATGAATATTGTCTGATTGTGGCGCACGTTTTAAAAAAGTTGGTTTCATTTTTGCAATAATTGTGGACGAGCCACACCCAGAGGTTATTATAACAGGTTTTCTGGGTTGTAGGCGGTGGTCGAACGCAGTATTTCTTCCCTAACACTACATGGAATGGTGAAAATTGATTTGAAAACGTTAAAAACATCTTCATCTAAAGAATTGAAATACATTCATTCCTTGAATTATTTTAAAAACTATTTCTTTTGATTTTTTTTAATATTATTAAATTTGTATAGTGCATAAAGTTGAGAGAAATGACAGTTTTAATGTCAATAATTTTGTTATTGATCCTGGTGTTCTGTAGTTTGTGTTTTCCGCTTTGAAATATTGTAGAATTGATTATTTTAAATGGAAGCCGTTCCACCATCTAGTTTAATGTGAGAAGCAAGTAAAATAAGGCTTGTCCGCAAGGCAAAAATATGCTAATCGACGCTACAGAGGTCAAGCCAGCTTATTAGATCGTGAAAAGAGCTATAACTGAACATAATAATTGTCCAACAGAGTCTTAAATATTTTAATAAAAAGGGTGATGACTATTTCTTCGAGCAGGTCATTCCAGTTGTAAAAAACTCGATATTTTATAATTCCAATTTGTAATGTAAAATGATAAATAATAAAATGTTAATTCCGATATGAATTAGTTACTGTTTCTTGTATTTTATTCACACTTAGTTTTCACATGAATAAACACACAAAATCAAATAAATCTGAGCGTTTTAGACATCGACCAACATATTTTTAATTGTTTATTTGAATTACCAATGCCCGATTTCACTTAACAATTTCTGAAGTTTGATAATAAGTACCTAAAACGGAATTTATAAATCCAGTTTTAGCCTTGAGGACAAGCCTTATTTTACTTGGTTTTCACGTTAAACTCGATGGTAAAACGGTATCCATCCGATATAATGAAGCATTCATGCAACTATACCGATCTATATAATATTTAATCCATTTCCAACTAAAAGATATACACTTACCAATAAATTGTAGGAGTACTTAACGGTATATAGTTGAACTTACCTAGAACAAAAGAAAACAACAATGAAATTGTGATGTTAACACAAATAAGATATACTACTCAGGTGGAAAGAGTTACTTTTCCGTGGCTGGCTTACAGAAAAGAACCTTTCCGTCGAGGTTCGTAATGATATGTTATACACCAAGGTGGGGAAGACAATTTTTATTGACCGAGTACCAAAATTGGCTTATAAATGTCTTCACCACCATGGTGTATATAAAATTTTTTTTACTTCTAGCGGAATTTAAGACAAACATTGAAAATAATTCACAAACGCACCACGAAAAGCGTTTACCCCGTCATCTGACTGACAAGTACACGTCATTTATTTCCAGTTGAGCGTGAATTTTAAACTAATGGCATTTTTATTTAAATAATGTTACCTTGATAGGTAATTTCAAGTAGCAAATGTCAAAGACAGTTTTTGTTGAACTACTATCTCTCTGGATTCTCAAAATATTTGAATCAGTCCATTTTTGACATAGATTAATTATTTTTTTTTGGGCCGGGATGGGAAACTCATGGTCGATTGGGTTCTATCCAGTACCCAGACAGTGTTGGACTCATCACCACGGGAATTCCTACCAGCCAAACCCAACTCAAACTCGCCGTTACTCCTGCCTTGAAATCACTACCCTAGCATACTTCAAGAACCTAGGTTAATAATAGAAAAAGTGGTTTTTTAAATTTCCATAAGTAAAAAAATAAATGTATATAAAGATATATTTATACTATTGAACATTCAGTGCGAATTATTTTGAACAAAATGGGGAATTGGAAAAAGCGAGAGTTAATTTACAAGAACTTACAGATGAAGACTTACGAGAGCTGCTTAAACTAGAAATGATTCCCAGGGCCTCTTGAGAAGATTGAAACTAATACACTCAACTGAAATAGTTTTATTTAATTTAAAAAGTTTGAAGTCAAATTATTTTGCTCTCAAATAATCAAAAACCCTTTTATACCGGAAGGTGTGATGGTAGGTATCTTCATCTGAATATTTTGTTTGTAGATAAAATTAGTTCATTTTTTCAAATTTTTTGCCACCATTTTTTTGCTTCTTCCCATTTCAGATTTCTTCTTTCCAGTATTTCTCAGGCTTTTTCTCGTTTCTTATTCGATCTCTTCCTGTTATACCCTTCACTCTCCGTAAATATTTCATTTCCATTATTTGGAATCGACTTTTAGATTTCTGTGACAGTATCCAGCTTTCATTTCCATAAAAGTAAGGATTATCCGATAAACTTTTTTATATAGGTACTGTAATGTTGGTTTTTGCACTGATTTCCTTTTTTTCCTATAAATAATCTTGATAATGGATGATATAGTTTTGATGCATTGGTGATCCTTCCATTTATTTCAATATCTTCATTTCCGTTTTTATATATCTTTATAAATAAGGTATTTAGATACTTCTATGAAACTAAATTACTAAATGTAAACGAAATGTCGTCTGAGATCTAGTGGTTACGTAACCCTTCATAGAAATATTGTGTTACAACGCAAAAAGGCTTAACTACTGGATAGTGGTTAAACCTAATACCTTAATAAAGAAATTAAACTTTTCAGTTGGCTGGAAGAAGCAATTTAAGGCTAGCTATATGTCAAAATTGCAAATAATATAATCGTCTCAGGTGTCATTCAATTTGAATTTCATGATACCCTTACGTTCAATATACACCCTGTATAGTTTTCTAGAATCATAGAGATCGTTCCTGCAGGACAAAATTTTGGCATATAACATTATACCTATAAAATACTTTTTTAGTCAAAAATTTATTCAACACAACCACTACAAGAAGGTAATTTTTTTGACTTGAATGTAAGTCAATGTTATTCGATTTTATTATTAGATTTTTTTTATAAAACTAATTTATTTAGATATGATGCACGTGACGTGATTATTCATTTCTGTAACATGAAAAAAAAGTTCCCATCAAGTACAAACAATATATAGATAATCTTTGTTTATTGGACCATGTGGTAGACTAAAAAAAACCGCTTTAGACAACTGTATTATCAAACGAATAATTATTGAAGGTTTGTAGAATATTCTGCGTTTCTAACCTGGGGCTTTTCACGAACTTCGATATGTAGTTTTTTTTTTCTACAGTCGATTGTCTAATAATCGATTTGAAAAATAGATAAAGATGAATTCGATAGATAGGTACCTCTTAAATTATTGGTCAAATATCAGAAAAATCTTAGTGTACCTGAGGGATCATTAAATCAGTCAAAAGTTGTGATAAGCATTGCGAAATATTTTTGCTTGAATATATCCGATGCCAAACTAAGGTTACAAAATTATCCACTACTAGCTGTGAAGTTGACAATTATTGCTTCTTCTAGCCAAATGAGAAGTTGAATTTCTCTATAAGTGGTTAATAATTTTTTTTTATTATTAACCTAGGTCAATAATGAACAAATTCTAAAATTTAAGGATTCACGGATAGTAGTTCAACAAAAACATAATTTTCTATACCCAGATGATTGTCTTCAACGTATTTGCTGTTTGGAATTACCTATCAAGATTAAATTATTTGAATTTAAATGCCATTAGTTTAAAATTCGCGCTCGACCAAAAATGACTGATGACATAAGGAGTACGTTCATAATCTATAGAGCGAAAACAGACTGTATCAGTCAGATGACCAGGTAAACGCTTCTCGTGTTGTGTTTGTGCATTATGGCTCTTACCCTCAGGGTATTGTATAGTGGTCGAAAAGCGTTGTAATATTTTAACATTGAAATAGTGTAAAATGTCAATTATCTTCAATTTTTGTCTTAAATTTGACTAGTAGTGGAACAAAATGTTGGTGCTCGGTCAATATTAATAGTCTTCACCACCTTTGTATATAATATACTATTTTTAATGTTAATTTTTGAAATAAATCTGAACACTTAATATTTCCAAAACAGTTTCACATAGGTATAGGGCATTATACATGAATTATGTCTAGATTTTTTAGTATATAATAGGGAGTTGCGTTAAAAATAAGAAAGCTGGTACAGTATCACATGACACACCCTATATATTCTATTTGATTGTTCCGCACTATATACAACAACAGATGTGCAGGGGTAAGTATCTGAATTTTATAATTACTAAACCTTCACACTAATTAAACAAAAAATCAGCATGTATTTTATTAAAAAAAAATATAGTGACCTTTATTTCATTTCATCTCTTCGACCTGAAGAGATGAAATGAAATGGAACCAATTATAATAACAATAGAACCGTCTAGCATTGACGTAGGTCCACATCTTAATATTTTTTTAACAAAGTTAACAAGTTTTGTGAAAAAAAATTTTGCATGAAGAATTAAGATGTAAAATGTAAAAAAATAAGTGGTTCTTATTCAATGACTGCGCAAAGTTTTTTGATTGACAACGAAACGTTATTATTGCGAAGAGCGAAATTCTAATTATGGGCAGACGTTAAGTGGTGATTTTTCATTGGTTAAGGTGTCAAGTTTTGTGTAGTACAAGTAATGGTATTCGTCAAATAAAAGAAATACCGTTGTTCGTTTCGGTTATATCAAAATATTTATTATTTATTCTTCCATAAATGGAAATGTAGAATTTTTTTCATAAAAAGTAAAAAACAAACACAGAAGAAGAAGGTAAATATAGGTGACTTTCATTGTGCCATTTTAGCTACAAAACAAAAGTTAAGTTCAAACGATTAAACGGGTTACTCAAAAACTTGATCTATCTTTTATGATTTGAAATGTATCCAGACTAGCAAGAAAGAAATGGTAACCAGGTCACGCGGTAATCGGTCAAATAAAAATAGTTAATAAAATGTAAATGAAGCGTACGCAGTGAACCACAGAACCAAAAGTGATTCTGGCGTTGGCTGCTCAGTTAAAACAGCAAAAAATCTCATCAGCATTTCCCTAATCCCTCCTTTGTGCAGTGTGCATACTGGAGAATTGTACGGTATTCTACAAGCTTTTAAGCACAAACTCTCTAGCGTCTATCCTATCTATCCAAGAATTATTTACTGAACATCCCATTGTCCAAGAAATCCATCATCATATTTATTCCCTAAACACCACAGTCACCATTATTATGGATATCCTAACACATTGGTATACCTGGAAATAAACTGGCCGATCAGCATGCCAAATCAGCTTCAACTACTGCCACAATTACTTCTCATATCCAAATTTGCAGCGATGTTAAGGCAAAAGCAAAAATAATCGTTAGATATATGTGGTACACTCACTGGAGCTTCACCAAGACTTCCCTAGTGTCTACCCAGCTTATTCTCAACACACCTCTGTATACTGAACCCACTGGACTCTCTAGACAAGAAGTATCAATACTACGGAGACTTCGAAAAGGCCTCACCAAACTCACGCACAGCTACTTAATGACCTCAAGCAACAGACCTTCCTGTCAAAGCTGCCAGAGCCCACTTACTGTTAATCACATCCTGGTTGATTTTCGCCAATTTAGCACAAGAAGACGACAACAAATCTCAAATCCCAGCTGCAAGACATCCTAGGGGACCCAAATCAAATCGAGACAATCGATTTGGTTTGTAATCGCCCTGTGCAAGTGGCCATAGTTGCCGAGCACGTAAATTGAATTTTAAAAAATGGTAATTTGAGTTTAATTGTACTTGAAGCAACTATTTCCAATATTATTAATATGAATTATTTATAACAAAATTCCTAGGCAACGAGCGCCGCATACTGTTTTTTTTTCAAACATACCAAACACCTTCTTTCTAAAATATTTCACGTAGGTAGATAATTCTAAGGTTGCGATAACGAACGTCAAATCATAAAAAATTGTTTCATTCTAATTGATTTCCTTTATTTATTTCTTAATTAACTGTAATGTTTTTATGTCATTCCGGCAATTTATCGCTTAATAATAACAAATTACTGTTTAATAAATTCCTCATTGTTTTGTTTGAGAAAAGTAAACGTATAGAACTCTCACAATAAAGTTTTCTAGCAAATTAGGATCAACACAAAGAGCCATTGAACGAATTTTGTTGAGCGCGGGTTCGAGAGACTATATAAGAATCGAGGACGTCAAAAAAGGAATAATAGCAGAAGATGTAACAAGATAAAAATGAAAATGAGATGGACATGAAGGTAAAAGGGACATTAGAATGTAGAAGAAAGTCCATCTTGCAATATCTGTTGTACCCAGATGTATCAAGCGAAAACTTAAGGGATTTTTCTATTGGAACTGGTCAATGCTGGTAGCGTTGGCTGGTTAAGATAATAAAACGTCAAACCAAGATACAAAATTTGCGGGAGATTTAGCAAACTTCAACATAACGAAATTTCTTTCACTGGATCCAATTAACCCAGAAGCTGAACTTCCACATATTAACTGCTCGTTGAGTTTGGAAGAGTACCGTCAAGCAAATTGTCCGATAAGAACAAAATAAGGTTTGGCATTTTCTGCATATACATATTAAGATAAAATTCAGTACATATGTTGTCTCTGCTTTCTCTTACCTTTCTTAATTCTTACCTTTTCTGACAAAAACAAAACAATCTGCACTGACAGTAGACAAGCCTTGAACAGAAAACGTGTTGTATCGGGGCCAGTACTAGAGTGCCACCAACATTTAGATAACGCCTGGGCAGATAATAATATTATCCTGAGGTGGGTTAAAGGGCACGACAGGTGTAAAGGAAATCGCATTGCCGATTCCTTAGCAAGTAATGAAAATTCTAGGATCTAGTGACACCTACGGCCTGACTACTTCGACATTTGCAGAACTAGCCAAACGTTACACCCATGCTCAATCCCTTAATCGGATGGAATCAAAGGATGCAGTCTTGTCAGGATCAACGTGGGAGCTGGAGTCAAAAAAATATTTGGCGATAACCAGGAAAAACCTAAGTTTAACAGTGGGATCTCTGACTGATCACTGTCAACTACGGAAACATCTCCATACTATGGGGCTAGTGGACACACCTCTATGCAGGATGTGTGAACAGGAAGATGAAACTGTCAGGCATGTTTTATGCGAGTACGGAGTTATCGTCAATAAGAGAGTGTGAGTTCAGTGAGTCTTGGCCTACACCTGCCGATATAAAGGAGATGTCTTCTGGTGACCTATCCACCTTCATGGGAATGACAGGATGGACGATGACCTAAAAAGAAAACCTCTCGGGAGGGTATACAATGTGGCTCAAGTGTTGTGAGCCTACACCCATCCTCCCTACTCTACAGATACAACAGAGATAACCACCGATAGGGAAATAGTTGTCAACTTCACAGCTAGTAGTGAGAAAAAAAGATATAACGTAAAGCAACGGACTCGTACACAGCTTATATTGCGCTTTTTGGAAAATCTTTAATTAAGGCGAATGGATTTTATGAAAGTTTCGACGAAGAGTCTAGTTATTTTTGAAAAAATCCAGTATCGGTGGACGCTTAGTGATAATTGCCTCTTCAACGGAATAAAACAAAGGAATTCCATATAATAATAACCTTTTTTTTCGAAAAAATAAATAGTTACTGAGATCCGAACCTTTATTAATGAGTCTGGCTGCTTTATTTGGCCAAATTATTAATGTTAATGGGATTCGACTGCTGTATACCTAATTAATTTATAAGTATGAGTATTGTGTGCTAACTAAGATTCCATATTAACTGTCAGTTATCATTATTTATAGATTAATCATTACAAATTGTTCGATTTAAAAGACAAAATCGAACTAACGATATTTCGATCGGGAACAAATCTAATAAATTATCCATACCTACTCGAAGTAGTTTTTATTGATCAATAAAAAAATAAAGTCTAGTACCTACACAGATGCCGCCACTAATAAAATATTGATTAGTTGATTGCATTTAAATTCTTTAGATAAGAATCACTACAAATACTAGATGTGATTTTATGTCTACTAACCTAATTTACCTTTTTCAAAAAGTTTTCTCTGAAACACTGAAGATGGCGTTGTATGTCGATTTTTAGCGACATCACAAGCCTTTAAAGATTGAGAGACAAAGGGTGAGTTTGGTTTAATTTAATTAGACAAATTTACCATTACATTAAAAAAATTGAAAGTATATTCCAAAAAAATGAATTTGCTATTCTGTACGGTTGTTGGTTGTTGCTTATAAGTATTATTAGAAATGTAAACATAGTACTGTACTATACTATAAGACTGTACTATAAATATATGTTTTATTTTGTACCTTTATTTCCCAGACTTAAACAAAAGCCTGGATTGCGAATCCAAAAACGAATAAATTCCAGATTCCAAATTTCCTACCCGTTTATGTGAAAAACCCTAATTGGGCTCAATAGTATACTTAATAAGTATTTCTTGAAGAAATCCTCCCTCCCTGTTTATTCGCGATAAAAAGAACGTATATACGATTTATACTTGGAAATTTACAGCCTACGGGTCGGCAGAAGTTGTCATATCAATTTGGTAAAATTCTTCAGTTTTGTTTGACATTTATTGACATTCGATCATCGCCTTAGTACTTACAGAGTTTTTTGGTGAATTAATTGTTACTTAAGTATTGAAAGAAACAGTTATTTTCATACCTAATTATTCAGACAAATCTGCAGTGAGTAGGTAGTTAAAAGCATTAAAATACCCAAGCAGTTAAACAGTAAATGTCAAGAGATGGTAACATCTTTGTTAAGTTAGTTTCAACGAAAAAGCCTTAAGCTTTTTCCGCTTAATGATGTAAGAGATAAAAGTTATACTATTTAGATTCCTTATTATTAATATAAATGTTATATATTCCAAGATATTCCTGAAGAATGGAATATAGCATACATTAGTTCGATATGTAAAAAGGGAGATAGGAAAGAGTGTGGAAATTATAGAGGTATCAGTGTAACCAGCTCGTTGGAACGGTTGTATGGTCGTATACTGAAGAAAAGAATTGAAGCTCAATACATTGAAATAGAAGAACAGGGTGGTTTCCGTTCGGGAAGATCCTGCAATGACAATATCTTCACTCTACAACAACTACTAGAAAAACGGATAGCTCGGAACCTCTCAACACATCTCGTTTTTATAGACCTGGAAAAGGCGTACGATACTGTTCCTCTTAAACTTTTATTTAATGTTTTGACAAAGACGGACCTTAGTGAAACATATATAAGAGCATTGCATAATATGTACAAGAACCCGCAAAGCAGAGTTAAGACAGGAAATACTTTATCAAAACCATTTAATGTCACGAAGGGCTTAAAGCAAGGATGCTGTCTTTCTCCTACCCTATTTAAAATATATATCCAAGAAGCACCGTGCAAGTGGAGACAGAAATGCTCAGGAATGGGGTTAAAAATTAATAATCATTGTTTGACGACGCTGTTCTTCGCAGATGACCAGGTAATAATGGCTAGCTGCGAAGAAGATGCAGATTACATGCTTAGGAAACTACATGAAGAATACGAAAAATGGGGTATGAGCATGAACATGAAAAAAACGGAATATATGCGAGTAGGAGAGGGGGACGAAGATCAAGATTTAGAATTACGTAAAATAAAAAAGTGCAAAGAATATAAATATCTGGGAAGCATGATTTCCAACAAAGGATCTTCAGAACGTGACATTAAACACAAAGCACAACAGGTTCAGAGAACGATACATATTCTCAATTCATTACTTTGGTCCAACCGAATTAGTTTAAAAACCAAGAAGACAATCTACACAGCAGTTGTAGAGCCTATCTTAACGTATGGGGCAGAATGCTGGCAAATGACAGAAAAGACAAAGAGAAAGATAGACTGTGTGGAGATGGACTACCTAAGAAGAGCCTGTCGCATATCAAGGAAAGAGCATATTCCAAATAATGAGATTAGACGGAGAACAAATAGAATTCATAAAACCTCAGAAAGAATAGAAACTCGACAGTTATTATGGTATGGACACGTGCAACGCATGAACGAGAATAGATGGCCCAAACGTGCGTTGGAATACATTCCAGAAAACAAAAGAAAACGTGGAAGACCAGCAACTACATGGATAAGTGGAATTATGCAAGCAATGAGAGATAGAGCAATCCAGGAGGATTTATGGAGAGATAGAAGAGTTTGGCGATCGAAATGCGGGATGCGGCAGAAGCTGTAGGACCCCCGCTTATATATATATATATATATATATTTAAACGTAGAAGATTGTTAGGTTAGGTAGATGGGAGCTTGATATATTTTTATATAGAATGATTGGATACTGTTTCTTTTATCTTATCCACAATCTTTACACAGTGACGGATTCATCTCCTCTGGGGCTCGGGAGTTAATCGAGCGGGGGCCCACTTAAGGGCGGAGAAAAATATTCAATAAGAAAAAGTAATACAATAACTCTACTATAATAAGCTTAGAATAGTAAAATAAAGTTTTGGACTTTTTCTCTAGTTTTTCTTCAGCATAACATTTTTTCTGTATCACAAGCCCCTCAAAGCTTCGCGGGACCTGAGGCTTAAGCCGTCCCCATCATGCCAGAAGAAAGGTTGGGAAAAACCCCAAGTATCTTTCAAGCGAAATTCTACGTCATAAGAAAGTGCGCCCTGTTCAATATTGATTGACAAAGGATTATCATAATGTTGGATAGTCAAGCAGCCATTAAAACACAGAGCTCTTGTGTAATCAGTTCCAAAATGGCGTGGGAACTAGCAAAGAGGGGGACTAAAAAACCTTTCTAGGGGACTGAACCCTTTTGCGGAATCAGCCCCAATGTAATATTAGAAGAAATAGGTGAAGCTGAAAGGAAGAGAATATCTGACCATTGGAAAGAGCTAGTAGGGCTTAGTTAATCAAAAATTCTTCTGATGACTACAACCTGTTAAGATCAAATTAATGCATAAGTCAAAGTAAAACTGCGCTATGAGTTTTGACAGAGATCTTAACGGGACATTGCCGCCTGAATGGGTACCTGAAAAAGCTCAAAATAGTGGAGGAAGAAGAATGTAGATATTGTGGCATGGAAGAAGAAATCTCCATCCACGTACTTTCCAACTGCACGGCACTCCAGAATCCTAGAGCACAGTAAGTTGAAGCCTGCAGATATCCGGAAAATAGGACTATAGGAGCTACTAGTTTCTGACTCTCCTCAGAAGCCAAGAAGAAGTAAGGAGCACAATAGATTTTTTAGTTATCAGTGAATGTTACCCCAAAAATACATACATACATGTTGGGAAAACTACAGTTTGTTGGCTTATTGTACTCGATCCAAAAGTTTGTTCACCAACTCATGCCATCGAGTAGACATTATGGGTATACTGCTACTTTGACACTATGGATACAAAATATGTATAAAATTCACCAAGAAAATCACTGTGTTGTCTGACCTTGTACAAAATGAAATAATATTGTGCTTTTCGAATGTAAAACAGAATTTTAAGAAACGTGTAAGGTGATCTAAGACGTCCATTGGAACATTTATAGTATTCAGAAGGTTTAGACTTACTAGACATTTGCGTATGTCATTTGTTTTATTCAGTCGACGTACAGATACGTGACAAGATATTTTAGAGAAATTCTCGGATTTTAGTTAATAATAGAAAGCAACGTATTCTCTTCATTTGTGAATATATATTTGATTTTTTTTTGCGATGTAAAATGTGACTATTTTTTCAGTTTAGATCGTTTTTGTCACAAAATTGAAAACTTCCATTACTTATCAAAGTAAACCGAAACACCATAAAACGTCTTGATTTTATGCAAACTTCACCTCTGAACGAAGGTCGTTACCTTTTGAATTAGGGAACTGCGAGAACTAATTATTATATTAATTAATTAATCAATTTTGTAGATGGAGGCGGCTTCAGCAGGGGATGGTACAGAATATTTGTTTTAATTAAAATATTAAATTACCTACCCAGAAATTTTTTGTGGAAATTAATAATTGTTTCTAACAGTTTCCTAATTCAAAAGGTAGCGGCTCCCAGTTTCAGCTTCAGCGGATTCTAATCTGAAATTTATACGCATTTCTACGAATGTACTGGACCGACTGTCTATGTTTGCTACAGATACGAATCTCTGAGACTGAAACACGGACCTGTGACATTAACACATACATTTTAAACATGGGGTCTGTATTTGAGGGTTAATTTGAAACTAAAAAAAATTGATGCGAACTATACCGTGTGACATATCAAATGAAAAGGCTTGTTGAGAGGATCAAAAAAATTCATATAAAAGATTAAAATTGATCTACTTTCTTCACCTCCAAAATAACTACCTACACCTAAAATTTGTAAGAAACTTAATACAATAAAACGTAAATAGAAATATTCACATTGATTAATTTTCATATACAGCCTTAGTTTTGACACACCCTCTACTACACGAAAAGTAAAGTACTTTTGCAATTTTCAAATAATTTTTTAAAATAATTGTAGCCTTCGATTACCTATAGTTTCATTCCACTCGGACTTTGATTTTAAATAAGTTGTCAAGTTCTCAAACCGTGATTTTGATAGTATCTCTTGCTTCAGGTAACTTCTTTGACGGTTAACGTTGGGCTGACTCATTTCTAAGAATTACGATTCGTGTGCGAAGACTCAAATTTTACTGGTTTTGTTCGTATCGGTGAAATTTATTTCTTAAAAGATCGTAACCGAGTGTGAAAAATGCCAGAGGTCTCATTTTTATGCCTCGCAAGGGAACAAGATATTATTAAGTCTTTTACGTTCACAATTTTAGCCAACACCTGTATATAAACCATTTTTGTGCAGGATGAAGTTATTGATGCAATTAGACGACTTGGAATCAGCTCAGTGACACACATTATCTTACAAAATATGTATATTCTTCTATAATTGGAAAAAATTTTATAAAAAAAGTTTTTTTTTTATTTATATAATAAAATAATTAAGTACTACAAACTCCAATTTGGTACAGCTACGTGCAAATTATGACAATTATTTAGACTCTTATGGGAGATCTGTATTTTAAAAATCCACTAACTATTCCGGTTCAATAATAGCCTCTAATCGACGTGGACGACAAAGAAAAATTCCTTTTACTTATCGAAGAATTGATAGTAGGTATACAACCTTGAAAGTCATCGGATGATGAATGAGAGTTTGCCAGACTGCGGCTAACACGAAAATTGTACTCAATTTGTTGTATACTACTTATAATAAGTCTACAATTTTAAGGTGTTTCCAGGACCGGATCTTACTAACGGTAAGGTACAACCTAAAAAAAGTTGAAGCATGAAGACGTATATGATAATAAAGAAAATTTAAAGTATAGTACAATCCAAGATATTCCGCTTTTACTTAACAATAACATCATTGATTCAAGAGAAAAACTGTTTTTCTACTACTAGCTGTGAAGTTGACAATTATTGATTCTTGTATCCGACTGAGAAGTTGAACTTCTCTAATTAACCTAGGCCAATAATGGACAAATTCAAATATTTTGAGAATTCAGGGTTCAACAAAAACTTGTGCAACATAATTGTATATACCCAGGAGATTGTCTTTTACACATTTGCTGCTTGAAATTACCTATCAAGATAAAATTATTTGAAATTAAATGCCATTAGTTCGCGCTCAACCAAAAATGACTGATGACATAAGGAGTGCGTTCATAATACATATATCGAAAACTGGCAGTGTAATTGTCAGTGAGACGACGGGGTAAACGCTTTTCGTGGTTAATAATTTCTGATTTTTGTCTTAAATTTGGCTAGTAGTGGAAAAAATTGTATATACACCATGGTGGTGAAGACATTTATAAACCTAACACCCCCTTACCCCTACTTAGTTTCTGAGGAGAGTCTCTGAAACTAGTAGCTCCTTTAGTCCTATGTCCCGGAGGAATTTTAGGCCATCTGCAGGCTTCAACTTAGGTAAATGTTCCTCTTCTATCCAGTAATCTCCCAGGTAGGTACTGTATTCGAGGATTCTGGAGTGCTGTGCAGCTGGAAAGTATGTGGATGGAGGCTTCTTCTTCCATGCCACAATATCTGCATTCCTCTTCCTCCACTATTATGAGTTTATCAGGTGCCCATTCAGGCGACAATCTAATATTTTTGTAGTTCACTTTTAGCAGGAGATTTTCTGAACACTGTATAATTTATATTGTTCTAGTGCTTACTATCATGTTGATTTAAATTGTTTAAACGGAGTATCGCTTAAGAAGATAATAAAAAAGTTGTTGAAAGTGGAAAGGTTAGTTGTTACTGAAAAGATTAACATTACAGTAAGAAAAAAGCATGTTTAAATGATGGCATCCGGTGGCGGGTCCCAATTAAAGTGTTTAAATCCTAAATTGCATGTAATTAACAATATTTCAAATAACTATTTATTAAATTTATCATAAAATAAGGTTAAAGTAAATCTGTCTAAGACGTTGTATGTAATTATTTCATAATTTTGATCTATGTCTGATAAGTTGTAATTTACAAGTGGCAATTCAAACTTTTTAATATGTATTTTAAACTGGGATTATATTGTTTTTAGATTATTTTCATCGATCTAAAGACAGTCGTGTAAAAGAATTGTATTATGTTTATACTTTGTTTGTTTGTACTTCTTATAGCTGGACTATGTTGCCAAACCGTTGAAATAGTATTAGAATCTAGTAAATCTGAAATGTGTCTAAGCAAGACCGCTCTAAGCATTACTTTCAAATTAGTTATTACAAAGCACTCAAAGCAGAGAGAAATGACTATGCTTCCATCTTATGGAAAATAAAAGACCACTCGAATGCGGATATTTTGATACCTGAACTGAAAAATAGAACATTGCGGTAAATTATTCACCACTAATAGAGAACTTTAACTTCTCAGTTGGCTAGAAAATGAAATATTTAACTTCACATTTTTTCCAGTAAATACATCAAGATCCATTAAAAATGAAGAATTGCGAAATTTTTAGTGGTCATGATCTTTTTTATTGGAAAAAAATCGATTTTTATTCAAATGCAAATTTTCTCCACATCAACTTTCCAATACGAAAGTGACAAAGTAAGAGCGGCCCTATACCTTATTTGTTGGCATAAGCTGACATATTACATTTATATCTCGTCTACCTTCCGATGTTAACATCATTGAGAAAGTGCAGTCTGTGCCACCCTATAGATATAATCTCGTTTATAGTACGGTTAGACTGTTTAAATAATAAAAATTAATTAACAGATTACAGGTGTCAGATTTATGAAATAACCTAAGCAATGTTGTCTACGCCCACACCTCGCAAAATCATCGGTTCGACCAACGATCGATAAAAACCCGTGCCTGTATTTATTTGTTTTCTTCCAATACAAATTGTTATGGGAGGTGGCAATTGCACCTACCAAGTTATAATTAATCTCCTTCATCAATATAATACACAGTGAGCGTGGTACTGATCTGAGGAATTTCCACATTAATATGATAAAAATATCCTATTGTATTCAATATAGAATACAGCAGCAGAACAAATGGGATCCTAGCACCACCACGAAATTTAAAGAGAAAGGGAATGTTTTAGAAACATATCCCATGGTTTTTTCAAGCTAACAGAAGAAAGGATGAAAAATGTATCAAAAAAACAGGAAACTTCAATTAGGTTAACAATGAAAATATGAATTTTTATAAAAGTGTTCGCACCTTCCTTTTTGTAGTAGGATTTTTGTCAAAACCTACTATACTTGAACACTCTATTGCCTGAATGAACTAGAGGAATCGACGGATAGTATATACAAAAATAAATAAGTCTAAGGGACTAAGATTATCTTCAGGAACTAAGTGAATGTAATCTCTTAATCTATACGTATAGTTTGGCAAGTTTATCTAAACATCTGAAAGGAATGCAGTCGAAAACATTCGATATTGCCACGTTTAACTATGGAAAAATGAAGTACTAAGTGTGTATTGATAATAATGAGAAAATAGTCTTTTTATTATCAACAATATTGACAATCTGATTGAACGTTAATTCATCAATGTGCTTGATTTCTTGGATTTTGTCTATTGATTTTTTATTTTTCAAGTTATGAATATTAAAATATGAACTTTTCCAAATTTGTTATGGGTTTCTTGAAGCTCTGGCAGTGTTGTGCGAAAACCATTATTACCACACCCTTCGAATATTTATCCAGTGGCGTTGGTATTGTCAGTAACCTTTGTTTTTTTCAGTCTTACTTTATAAAATAGGTACAGTACACCATTTGTACGTTTTTGACAGATAAGCGCCATGTTTCCTCGCCTCTTACCGATGCCCCGTAGGTTCAGATAAACTTGCCAAACATTACATACAAGAAATTTTCATTAATAGTGTTTCCTTAGTTGACAGTGACCAGTTATAAGTCCTACTATTAAACGTAGGTTTTTCCTGGTCATCGCCCAATATTTCTTCGACGCCAGCTTCCCATGGTGGCCCAGGGTGATCCTGGCAAGACTGCATCCTTTGATTCCATCCCATCTCTTAAGGAATTGAGCATGGGTGTAACGTTTGGCTAGTTCCGCAATTGTAGAAGTCGTTAGGCTGTACGTGTTCTGGGTACTAAACTTATCAGTCCAGCCGCTTCCCTGGCTAAAGAATCGGCAATGCGATTACCTTTACTCCTGTCGTGCCCATTAACCCATCTCAGGATAATATTGTTATCTGCCGAGGCGTTAGCTAAATCTTGGTGGCACTCTAGTACTAGCCCCGATATAACACGTTGTCTGTTGAAGGCTTGCTAATAGCTTAATCTCGGACTGAAAAAAACACCAAAATCACAATCAATTACCTACAATCGCATACCAGAATTCGAAAAATCTGACAACAGACCACGTGGGCTTGAAACAATTTCCATTAAATTGATCAATAATTTTTCATAAGATCGAACATAGCGACTAACGGGAACATTTGGAAATAATCTAACAGAAAAAATGTTAAAATATCGTATAGTTGGTAAAAGTTTATTGTATGTAGAAGAATAACGTACTGTACCAAATATAATTATCAATTGAAGATGCTAAAAAATAAAGGCAAAATGGTTTTAGCCACCCCGAAGCGGTATTTTGTGAATATTCGCAATTACACATAATTGAGGAGAGGCACTCATACCTGTTACAGACACCTGCCCGAAGTATATAAAGGGACCCAGTTATTTGTAATATCGGCTATAAAATTTCTTATGACATCTTGAATTCCTCTGGGCTTAAGAAATTCATCATTGTCGCTAAACGCAATAAAAAAAAAGTTGAGAGTTGTATATTTTTTTTATATTGAAGGTTAAGACGAATTTTAAATGTATCCCTTGTCAATCTTAATAAATCAAATTTGACGGCCAGGTATACCTATATCGATATTGTTATTATTTCATGTCACAAACGAATTCCAAGCAAATTATTATTTGTTATATATGGGAAAAGAGAAAGGGTCTTGGGAATCATGCGGAAAAATGTCCATGAAAATTCCACACTTGTGATTTTTAACCAATCAGAACGTGTATTTCGCAACGGATGAATTTTATTATAGTGGAATATTTTTTTGACAATCTAACTTTTATTAAATTTGTTGACATGATAATTTTGATTCATTTCAACTTCAAGGTTAGATGTTTTCTATATTTTTTGGACCATTATGATTAATGTTTATATTAAAAACGCAATTTATACTATGGCAGGTTGATTGGAAGGTGCTTGTTCTTAATTTAGAGATTCTAGGATTGACTTCTATTTTTTGCAAGTACTTGATGAAGACGAAAATTGATGGTGTGGATAAATACGGCCATTTTTTCTCGCTCATGAATATTTTTAGAATTTTATCCCTCGTCTTCGACTCGCGATAATTTTCAAAATATTCATTAGCTCTAAAAAATTTCCGGAAATAATTTGACCTTTATAGGTATTGGTATGAATAGGTTTGTTCCAACCGCAGTCAGAAGCGATCAGAGAATAGTTGATCATTGCAATCAGTGATAGGAATTACGCGGAAATAACTCGTTATTTGCTATGACCAGTTATTCTCTGATCGTTTCTGACGGTTTCTGACTGCGGTTGGAACAAACCTAATGTAAGAATATTTTCTATTTGGATGAAGCCTGGCTAAACGAATAGCATACCGTATCGAAAGTCTGGGAGGTCTACAATGTCATAGAGGATTGGTCAAAAGGATTGACTTTCGCCTGAAAGGGTCGCAGGCTTATTATAACCCATATTTGCAGTGAAAACGAATTTTTTGATCAAGGACTAATGGAATTTCAATCTAATGCAAGCAAATACCATGAATAAATGATAGCTGACGTTTTTGACGAATAGAGACCAACAAATGATCGCATACATTCCCCAGAATTCAGTTTTGTAACGCCAGCTTATTCTGTATTAGTACAAAAGTTCATGGAAAAAGCGACAATAATTGAGTGGTTGCAGTGTGAGCCTTGAATTTCGATGATACAATGGCGAAAAAAAAACTTTTGCAAATTGTTAGACAGCGTAAAGGAAAGCTTAAGCTTAAGCTTACTCCCCTTACCATAGTGAGCTGAACCCAATAGATCTTATATGGGCACAAGCCAAAGGTTATGTTCCAAGGAATAACAAAACTTTTAAATTTCAAGAAGTACGGCAACTTCTGATGCATTCGTTGAAAAACATGTTATGACTGATGAGGGGAAAATGTGGAATCTTGACTACTTAATAGACAAAAGTACAAAGATCGAACCATTATTCTGATAAATACCTATGTGTTTATATGAATCTTAGTGCAAAATTACTTTATATTTTCATTATATGTAATATTTATTATAATAAACGTTAAGCAAAAATCATAAATAAACCCTAACCCTGTTCTACGACCATGAACCGTATATGCTCCATTTGCATTTTATTACCTATTGTTATTTGACCGATTACCAGGTGTCCTGGTCACAATTTCTTCTTTCTTAATCTAGTAAATTATAAAACATAAATAACCGATAGAATTTTTTGAGACACCCGACCTCCGTTTTTCGTTCATTAAAGGTGCTCTGTGCTATCAACGCTTCGCTTAAAACGAACTTCAACATTTTTTCATAAATGTTACCATATTTATTAACCTTACGTTGAAAATTACCTAATTAGCTAAATAATCATTTTTCCTACGATCACATAGGAGAGTGCGACATACATATTATATCGCACTGTCTAGTTCTATGGGTAGTGGCCTTTATTCATACGTTTATGGATAAAAAAGCTGTCAAATTGAATGTTGAAGTGCTAGACTCTTTACCCCGCAAATTTATGTATATGCCAAATGCGTATTTCCTAAGTTGTTTTGTCCATATAATATAATTTATTACTTTTAATTTTTACAATGATTCAAATAAATAATTAATTCTGAATCGCAATGTTTATGTAACAAAAACAGTTTTATTTCTGATGTTCTGTTTCTAATTGCTGTTAGTTGTTAAAATAAATGTTCGTTATATTTTGTGTACCAATATTTATTCTAACTTTTTTATGAAAGCACTCTTTTTCATAGCATAAAAATCACAATTTTCTTTCAAAGGTAAGTAATCAAAACTATATAAAGTAATTACAAATACACAATATGTTAAACCTCTCACATCTACATAAAAACGCAAGATTGTACATGACTGATTCGGTAAAAGTATAGTATATCGCGTGTTCGTAGGAAAAATAGTGTACATAACTTCTGCAAAAGTTATTTTCCGCATTCGTTACGTAATATACTATTTATTGTTTGCTATTTATACCACTTTCTTTAGTTGTATTTGATTAGTTCATCCAAATCATTAAGTTGTTTTAATAATAAATGAAAAAAATATATATATTTTCAGTTAATTGAAAGTTATATGTATAAAAATAAACAAATATAATTGATACTTTTCGTGTAAATACCCAGCAAATCTACTTTAATGCATTTAACAAATTAATCACCTCATAATTCTCACTTACTACCGTCACACCAACACCATTTATTCTAATCATGTAGTACATACTCCTCAATAACATACAAATTAAACGGCTTGTGATACATTCAAAGTATATAATTAAGCGAGAATCTTAATGGTTGGCAATGTTAAAATTTTGATTACCTGTCCCACTATTACCGTACTAAACAGTAGTATAGATCGTCGATATAAAACGTATATAATAAACATTACTGGTTTTCATGTTACTCAAGTGATAAAACAAAAATTGTAAGCGAGAGAAAATAATTATAAATCTTTGATTTTATTTAAAAGAATGAAGTTGTGGTCAAAAAATTATTTGTAGCTGAAAAAGGCACTACTTTTATAGAGAAAGAGTTAGGTTAGGTTAGTTAATCACAAAAAAAGTAAAGTCCCGAAGAATATGGTTGTATAGTAGAGGACAAGCAAGAGGTGAATATTTTTGACAAAAATCCTGGTAGAAAACGGATGATGCCATCATATAAAATACATATTGTAGTATGTTTTGGACACGCAAATGTTTAGTAATTTGTTATAAACATTTAAAACGAAAAAAATCTTCTTTTTCAGTTTTTTTTTCATATAGCGTAAAACTTACTAAAGCAATCTCAATGGTATATAGGGAAAAATGTAGATACTTAAAATACGAACAAAATGAGGGGTAGAGCAAGTCAATCGGATAATTAGAAATTGACAAAATCAGGAATACTTGAAAAATTAGTCATTTTTTTAAATTCATATCTTCGTCATTTTTCAATTGCAATAGCAAAACAAAACAAGTTATTCCTAGGCCCTTTACATGCGCGAAGAGCTGACGCCAAACGAAGGTTAGTTTTATCGCAATAGGCATACATTTTGCTATTGGTGGGAAATAACGCTTTATCAGGTCTCCTAACAACTTGCATACTTATTTTTTTAAAAAAATATTAACTTTACTTTTAAAACGACTTTAAAAAACGCGTTTTACGTCATAAAGATGGCTGCCCAACCGTTGACGTCACTCCTTGTTTACGTTCTTATTCGTGGATCGCGCTATGAGTTTTTGTGACCTAATTTGTTTCTGAAAGCTTTAAAAATGGATAAATCCAAAAAAAAACTTTACATTCCAAGTATTGCATTGTTCCAGAGTGTAAATCGACGTCTATTAAAACTCCAGACACAATATTTCTTACTAAACTTGGTGGCGCAAGCAAAAATGCACTTAAGAGAATGGCATTGTGATTGCAAGCTATGCGTCGAAATAAAGACAATATTCCGACAAATACTACTGCTTTTGTTTGTGAAGACCATGTTTAATGTTAAGTGCCTAATTCTGAGTTGGTAATTTTGCTTCGAAATATGGTTGGTGTATATTATATATAATAGTTTAAATCGTACTTACGAAAATACTTTAATTCAAGCAGCATAATTGATTCTACTTTGGGCAAGTTATCAGTTTGTGCTTTTACAAAACCTTCCCTAGCCATATCCTTACTCACAAAATATGAAAGAATCGTCACTGAACTAGTAAATAAAATATTTTCTTCTAAAGGTTTCAAAATATCCTCGGAAATATCGAATATTTATGTTCACTTTCCACTTTACGTTGACTTTTAGATATACAAAAATGAACACACAAACACGTAATGGTCTCTGTGTCTCAAACAAACATATAAATGATATTTTTACATCGATGAAGCAATTAACAGTTATTTAAAATACAATAAACACAAATTTACACATAACCTAGTGCAATACCGGCCATATTGACAAAAGTAATAGCAAGGTATGACATCACACGGATCATCGGTAGCGCTCGGAAATCTTCGGATGCTGGTCAAAAAGTGCATTAAAATTTGAATTTTATTTTAAAATTTGGAAGTAATTGCCAATGAAAACTGGTTGATTTCCTATTATTAGTTATTTTTGAAATCAACTTTACTATTACAAATTAATATCTAAGCAAAATATGAAATATGCGTGTACCCTATTGCGATAAAACTAACTGTCCCTTGGCGTCTGCTCTTAGAGCACATAAAGGGCATACGAAGAACTTCTTTGGTACCAAGTTTCAGCTAAGTATTGCAATAATTGAAAAATGACAAAGATATAAATTTTCAACTGCTCGACCACTCATTTTGTTCGTATTTTTATTATCTACAATTTATCAAGATTCAGTACGTTTCACGCTATTATGGAAAAAGCTAAAAAAAATAAAGTTTTTTTTCGTTTTAAATGTTTATAACAAATTGTGGTAACGATTAAAAAACTGAACAGAATGAAGTGGCCAAATCTAGTAACTCTCCTGGACTCCTAAGAATATTATTAATGAATGAATTGTTTAAAAGATTCCATTAATGTTGTAGTTAGTGTTCCATCAAGTTTTTAAATTAAATTTAATGATCAATCTTCTATAAAAGAATCCCACTAAAAGAATTTAATTTTTTAAATCGAATCGATTTCGATCACGATATAAAATTTTCTGATGTAAATCAGATAAATTTATATACCGAATAAATTTCGGTTAAAACAGTCTGCCCCCCGTCGTGGTCGAGTTATTTTGAAATGTCTTTAACCCGTTCGTACGTTACGTCCAAAATACCTACACACATTTCCAAGTGGATATATTTTGATGATTGCTTTATAAATGGTGACCATAAAAACGAAATTTTAATAAAATTTTAAATGTACTTTCAACCAATATTGGTTTTTATGAGAAATAGTCGTAGCATAATGAAGAGATTCTGTTTAAATTTTATCTATCAAGCTCTTATAGAATAACCCGTATCTTACACTATGATATGGTGGTGATTCTAAGTAGTATTGTATCGCCCCTCGTATAATGTTTCTCCCGAAATAATGTCTATCAACAATTATACTGAAATAGAATGGAAAATGTACTAATTTCAAGCTAACATCCGTTCTACAGTATATTGAAGTGTATTTGTGCATTATTCAGTCTTCTTTGGTGCTTTTTTATCTGTTTTCAACGATCTCTTGCGATTTGGTCAATATTTGACTGGAATAGAATGGAAAATGAACTAATTTCAAGCTAACATTATTTCTACAGTATATTGAAGTGAATTTGTCCATTATTCAGTCTTCTTAGATACTTTTAAACTGTTTTCAACGATTTCTCGTTATTTGGTCAGAATTTGACTGAAATAGAATGAAAAATGTTTTTGTTGTTATATCTTTGAAATCACCCTGTAAAAACAGCTTAACTCACTTTTCATTACATTTATTACTCAATTTTATTTGAAAAAAAAAATACAAAAACCCATTTGATTAAGTTCCTTTATTACTTTCGTAAATCTAATTGGCAATATTAAAATTTGAAAGTCCAGCGTTATCAATCAAAGGGAATAGTCGGATGAAATATTTTAATTTCATTCGTATGATTTATCTTTTCTGTCAAAGAGAAAGGATGTTACGTTTACGAGTAAAAGTCTTTGTAAACCTACTAAAACAGTTTAGAAAACTTTTATGAGAATTTACTATTCACGGATATTTGAAATATATAATTAGTTTCATTATTGACGAAGAAAATAACAAAAGACCAGGAGAAAATAAATTATTAACGGAGATTTTTAACAAATGGTCTGTGGCAAAATTAATTATAGAGAATTAGAAGACGTTTGGTTCAAGTACTAAAATAAGGATAAGGGAGAGACTTAAAAACGATTAATCTTCAACCAAATTATTACTTATACAGAGTGTTTCGAGGAGAAATATCCCATAAGAAATATCAAATGATAAGATGTGTTTACAATATAGTGTAAAAAGTCACCAAAATGAGACCAATTGAACTTACCATTCAACAGTTAGAATGCACATATCGACCAGTAGATTGGTTAACACCTATCCACTGTCATAAGATGCTTCCTCATATGAGCTAGAAGTATGTAAAGTTCCAAATCATTCTTTACATTTGATACCTACTTTCATTGTTTCTACTGTATACTGAAAATAGTTATTTGTTTAACTAGGCAGCAAAGTAGTAGATTGACTGCCGAGCTGAACATATAATTTTTTCTCTGCCTATGCAGGAAAAGTGATTACTTAGCTGCCTGTAATTATACATTTCCATCGCAACCAACCAAAATATAGAGATTGTGGGAATTGTAATAATTTGCAAATAGGTACAATATCCTCATTATGAACAATCAGAGAAAAAATTATATGTTCAACTCGGCAGCAAAGTAGATTGACTGCCTTAGCTGGATTCAGCTTCGGCAGTCAATCTACTACTTTGCTGCCTAGTTAAACAAATAACTATTTTCGTCGACCCATACAAAAAATGACATTTTTCGGCAACCGTCCGGGAAGTGGGTACATCCCGTTTCCCATCCCATTTCTTTGAGAAAGTAGCATTTCCCGGCCTAGACCGGAAAGAATCATTTCGTTTCCATATCAACGACATAGCGGCTGACAGTTCATATAAAATTAGTTGTCAGAAGTTCTGGCTTCGACAATGAAAATATTTCAAGCATTTCAATCAAATTGAATCCCTTCAATATTAGCAATTGTTCGAATTTTAATGTAAATATTAATATAAGTAAGAATTAGAATGTTTTTGTTATTATGTAGTATTTTCTGTTCTGTCCTGTTTAAAAAAAAGGAAAAAAAATAAGTTCGAAGGTCGAGTGTTGGGGCTTGGCTCAGTATTATTTTTTCGATTTCAATGAGGTGATGCTTGATAAGTTTTGCCAGAAGATCGAGTTTTTTTCGCAAAGTTTGAGGACAAATTTTTCCTTTTTATGCGTAAATTTGGATTTTTTATCAAACCAATTTCCTATATTCTCATTACTTATAACTATTTGGTGGAATATGCTTTAGGAATACTTTCTCTGATAATAAACATACAGATTTTTTCTCAAATTCAGTTTAAGTCAAACTTTCAACTTTCATTGTTAACTGGTCGGAACCTCCCAACCTACATTGTGTACACGTTATTCGTAAATTCGCATAACACACTAACAGAATTTCAACAGTTGGCATAAACAAGAGTTATAAATTATCCATTGTTTTAAGGAACCGGAATCTGGCATTTGTCAAGTTTCAGAAAAATCCAGTCGGCCTTGCGGAGGCCACAGCCCTCAATGCAAATGTCTTCGATTGCATTACAAAAATACAGTCTGTTATGTGTATTTTTCATAGCTTTTGTTTAATTTCTCATTGTTTCGGTTTCTCTTTCACTTTTTTTTTATTTTTTTATTATTTATTCACGAGGTCCACTCAATTAAATACTTCCAATAACTATCGATATTAACTGCAATTAATTTCTGCTTAATCCTTATCGCAAGAAACCTATAGAAAAGCAAACATAGAAATTCTGTTAATTTTTAAAAATTCCAGGACCCAGTGACACCTACGGCCTAACAGCTTCGACAATTGCGGGACTAGCCAAATGTTACACCCATGCTCAATCCCTTAAAAGATAGCCTTGGCAAGCTGGCGCCGAAGAAATATTTGGCGATGACCAGGAAAAAACTACGTATAACGCCAAGTAGGATTTCTGACTATCCACTGTCAACTAAGGAAACACCTCCAAATAATGGGGCTAGTGGGCACACCTCTATGCAGGATGACGTGGGAACAGGAAAATGAAACTGTCAGGCATGTCTTATGCGGGTGTCAGGAGTTATCGTCATAATAAGAGAGTGTGTGTTCGGTGAGTCTTGGACTACACCTGCCTGATTTAATAATACTTTATAATTTATTACTATATTGTGTTGATATCGGTCCTTGACGAATGTACGAAGTTTTGAGTTAGTCTGTTCGTTTAAAGTGGGCCAAATCGAGTCTAAAGGAGTCGGTTACAAACAAAAATACATAAAATTGAGGCTAATATAAGCGTGTTAAAATTTTTTCCTACGACCACATAGGAAAGTGACATATATCGCACTGACTAGTTCTATGGAAAGTGACCTTTATTCATACGCGTACGGAAAAAAATCTTATCCGTACGTGTGCGGATAAAAAAGCTGTCAAATTGAATGTTGAAATGCTAGTCTTTTTACTCCGCAAATTAATATGTATATGTGAAATGCTTATTTCCTAAGTTGATTTGTCCATATAATAATATAATATAATTTATTTATTTCATTTAAAATTAAAAAAAAAATTAAAAAAAATAACGAGCCCGGACTCGAACCACCCTACTGTTTGTCAAAAATCGAGACTACGGATGCCTAGACGGCTCGGCTATCCCACTGTTGTAGCTCATGGTTCTTGTCCAAGATACGCGCTGAGGAAATATACACACACAAAATAAAAAGTGTTTATATCACAATTTATTGGACTTTCATGTTATTGAAACAATAAATATCCGTTTTCAATTATTTGAACAATGAATCCTTGAAATAGGTAGCTAGTTAATACTTTCAATCTCCTACAGGTAGGCAACAAAGTTAAGTATGGTGCTAATAATAATTTTACTTTTAATTTTCACAGCAAATAAATAACTAATTTTGAACCGCAATATTTATGTAAAACTATTTCCGATGTTCTGTTTGTTGTAAGTTGTTGAAATACATGTTCGTAATATTTTATATTTTGTGTACCAATATTAATTCTAACTTTTTTATAAAGGTACTTTTTTCCATTGCATAAAAATCACAATTTTCTGGGCCACTTTCAAAGGTAAATAATCAAAACCATATAAAGTATTTACAAATACACATATATAAAACCTCTCACATCTACATAAAAACGCAAGATTATAAATGCCTAATTCGGTAAAAGTATATCGCGTGGTCGTAGGAAAAATAGTGTACATAACTTGTGCGAAAGTGATTTTTCACACTCGTGGGATTGTCTCACTCGGCTGCGCTCGTGAGACAATACTTCCCACTCGTGTGAAAAATGTCACTTTCCGCACACGTTACGTAATATACTATATGAAGATTGGAAGAATTTTATTGACAATTATTCCAATATTGGCGTGATTACATCATTCAAAATAGGATGTTGCGCACACCGCCATATCATTGCGAACTATACCCTGTTTTTAAACTAAGAGGAGTGATTTGAATTTAAGTTGGCATTTATGAAGGCTAACCATTGGTCAGATAGCCGCCAGTTTCACACAGATCTTTTAATATAACTGACAACGGTATTTGTCAGTTTTGACATTTGTGTTTATTTACATAATAATATTCCAGTCTTCACTACCACTTTTGCGGGTTTGCTGTTTATCATTCTGTTTGCGTTTGCTATTTCGTATTGTGTTTGGACTTATTACCTCATATTATTGTATTTGTGTTATTTACTTCTTATTTTGTGTTGTTTTGTTGTATCGCTTTGTTACTATTTGAATATGGACCAAATATTGTACTCCAAGTACCAGTGGACTTTCTTCGACCCCGAAACGAAGGAAATTATTAAGTTTGGATAATTTATCGCTGACAGAGAAGCTGAGTTCATAAGTAAACAAGTAAAATCTTATTTTCAATAATAGTTTTACAGAAATTACGGTACCTACAATATTCTCGTATTTTTTAAATCAAAACCTAGCTGTTTAGCTTTATTTTGTGCTATACCTAAACCAATGTAAATAAAACATATAAACTAATTGTAATTGTTATACATACTATACTAATTTATACTCAAATTATCAAATGGCCATTCATAATATAACCACAATGTTTTCACAATAATGTGATATTTGGTAGCTGTGTTCGCCATTGTCTGGCCTGATGTCCTGAGTCCAATTACGATTAGGTATTTACACATACCTTGATCTCTCATTGGGCACGTCAAATGCGAGCAGTACAATAGATATTTCACATAAGTGTCAATTAGTTCTATAAGTCGGAACACGACATTTTCGGAACACTCTCCCAATCTAGTAACTTTTAGTGGTGTGTTTGAGGTTTCTTAAAATACTCCTCTTAGTTTAAAAACAAGGTATAAATCCTATGGAACTTATATGAGCGCAAGTAAAATAATTTGTTGCAAGACACAACACGACATTCAAAATGAAAGACGTTAAGCTACTGTTTGATCAAGACATTAAGGAGGTGCCACCAGAGAACTGGCAAAAAGCAGTCATCAATGTGGGGTCTTGACTAGTTGATCGATCGGACCGTCGACGTGTTAATTCTAATTTTGTATAATGTTTAATAGAAAAATAAGTGTACCTAATACAATATAAATAATTCCTAGTTTTTATTCTGCTAAAATGAAATTCTTTCCCTTTTACAAGTATCCTACCGGCACGCCTTTGGCACACTCTTTTCAGTGTTTATGAATGAATAAGGGCTATACCCATATATTGACCCCAACCCGGGTTGGTACTACCTGCACTTGATAAAAAGAAAAAATTTTACAATGAAATCAAAGCCAAACTATGAACGTGGCTTAAATATTCGTTGGGTCACTCTGTGCTCCCTTTGAATACCTAATGAAGTTTTATTACTCTATACCTTTCTGAAATAAACTATAGCTATATGTCAACATAGCAAATAAAATAAACGACATACCCAAAAACCGCATATACGTTTCAAACCAAGAAAGGTATTATATGAATTATAGCAATAATCTAATACGTCACAATTTCCTCTAGACATATTTGGAAATATAAAATAGTAATATAAAATTTGAGTCCGTCCCTGAACCAACTTGAACAGTGCGAAGCAGTTGAATCCTTTGTAGTACCGAAATTGTGAAACATGAAAAATTAATCCTGATCATCAGTATACCCTATACTCGATTAAGTCACTTCACAATTTCTGTAATGCACTGAAAAAGATAACAAAGACTAAAATCATTGCATTACTTAAAGAACTAATAATGTAAAATTAAATGTATTATAGAAGCACGTCTTATTTTTTTTTGTTTCCATTGTATACAAATTATTCTTCGGAATGTATCAGCATGACGCAAAATACTCTAATAATATAAATGTCATTTATTCTTCTACCTTGCTGGCAAATAAGTTACGATCTGCGGGAAAATCGATGTAAAAGATCGCTATCGCCGTCTTGTCGATTCGTTATCGTTTTTTTTTTACTTCTTCTACCTCTTTTTTTCATTGAGACATCATATTTTTCTTTCGAGATCTCGAGGTGGCTTTTTTTAACGGCTAACTAAATTGTAACAGGTTTGTGTTCTTTAACTGGCCGTTTAACACAGTATTTATATATAATTAAAAATACGAAGAGAGAAAATAAAAACAACAATTAAACTTGATCACCACAACTTATAAGTCGTTTTCATCTTATCCTTAAATCTTTAGAAAAGGAAATTACAATATCGCACCTTTGGAAATGTTTAAAATGAACGTAATAAACATGGGCGGTACATATTTTTCCAAAAAAAATGCGACACTGCTATTGACATATTCAATATAAAGATTGCGAAAATCTTTATGGAACCCTTGCCTCGGATTACACAAGTACGACAAGGATATATGAAAGAGAGAGAAAGAATAGGGATGTATACTAATTTCCCGAGGCTGACAGTTTAAATGTGAATTCTCTCTGTAAAAGACAATGTTGCCGGATGAAAGTGTTTTGTTTCACCTATTGTGCATGACTTCGAAAAAAAGTCAACGAAAACGAGAGAAAAATATCATTTGTACAAATTAATATGCGCTTCTGGCAACAGCGGTTAAAATAGGGGGCCAATCAACATTCGGCCACTGGCTTCTGAAATTAAGACCACGCCTTGATGACCGCGCATAATTATTCTTTCTCTCTCTTTCAGCTCTTTTTTTGTCGCACTTCCATAAGGATTTTCGCATTCTGTAGACTTTTATGGCATTTAATATGCAAATCTAGGTGCATTCTTTACAGTTATTTCGGAATAGGAATTTTGCTTGACCTTTCGAACAACAAGCTAATCAGACACATATGAATGGTACCATGCCAACGTGAAAGCGTTCGCGTGGATTCCAGGACACATTGGAATAGAAGGAAATGATATAGCAGATGAACTAGCAAAGAGGGGGACCAAAACATCTTTTTGGGGACTGGAATCAGCTCCAATGTAATATTGGAAGTAATAGGTGAAGCCGAAAAAGAGACTTGATCATTGGAATGATCTAGTGAGGCTTATACAATCAAAGATTCCGCTGGGTGACTACAACCCGTTAAGATCACATAAATGCATGAGTCAAAGTTAAACTGCACTAAGAGTTGAAACCGTGCTAATCCCTACTACCATCATCTAGAAACGTATTTTGACAGGCGTGGTTATTTCACACTCATTCCTGTATTTACCAAAGTGTATATGCGCGTACTGCGACATTACTGTTCTATGGCGTCACAGAACTAGGTAATTTTTCGCGAGCGCTCGAAATTTATGAATTTTAGAAACTTAAGACTTGAATATTTGCTTCAAAACCGATAACAATTTATCCAAATCCATTAAAAACAACAAATCCAAATATTCAAAACTAAATAAATCAGGAGTTTATAAATTAAAATGTGGTTATGACAACTTTAACAAAATTTATATAGGTAAAACTTTTAGGAATTTTGAAACTAGAATTTCAGAACACAAACGTAGCTATGACAACCAAAAATCTGAATCCAACTACTCAAATCATTTATTAGCAAACCAACACTCTTTCGATTCAAATTGTAAAATTTTGCATATAGAACCTAAATTCTTCAAATTAAATCTTTCAGAAGCCCTTGAGATAAACAAAAACAAATATTCAGATAATCTTCTCAACGACCAAGTAGATATCAACAAATCTCCCTTATTAAAACTTTTTACCTAGAAAGGTTCCTGTAGGATTGTTGTGAATGAGTTTCCAGGTAAACTTGTTACATACTTTAGTTAATCCCATATTTAGACCTTTTTTATTTAATTTTTTTGTAAATAGATCATAATTTTATTGTTAATATCCGTATAATTTAGTATTAAGGCACTGTATAAATTGAAAATTTCTCATTATACCTCCATTCGTTAGCGAAACGCGTCACAAATTTAAGTTTAATATAATGTAGATTTAACAAATTAAAATTGTTTTATTTCATAATTTAGTATGGATCTACATCAAGTAAAAGCCTCATGTATCCAATTCAAGAATTGTGATTCTATGTAAACTCTTATGGATAAAATGTCAAATTTTATTAAGCTCAACACCTCATTATGTCATAAAAGAATGACCAAATGCAAGTGAACATTATCATGTTGCAAAAATGCAGAATTCAATGTTAATTCATCATACAAACGTTGGGTAAAAATAATGGACCTCATGATGTTCGGATAGTTAAAATTATTTTAATGTGGAATTAATGCAAATGAACACCATAAACATCTAAGCTGGCTTTGGGAAATTTTTTAAAATGCTACCAAATTAATGATGAGCATTTGGATCTCAACGGGATATCAGAAAAATAAAATAAAAAAATAAAAGAATAATGTATTTCATCGAAGGTCTAAGCCCGTAGGGGACCAGCTCGAAGACTATAAAACTTCTTTATTAGATGACATAGGCGTATCCACATATTTTTTTTTTCATTTATTTTAGTAATAAGTATATGAAACATCCCTTACGAGTATTAGAGCTCAACGAAACCTATTTGAAACAAATTTTTTTTTTTGGCACATCCGGTGTTTATTTTATAAATTCTTTTTAGTAAATAAAAGAAAAAGCTAAAAAAATCCACAAAAACACAAAAGCAATGATCGTAATATTGAAAACCTGATCTATATAAATACTGATTTCATAATAATTTATATCAAATTCAAACACAATAACACAGTACACAAATAAAAATTGAAAATAATCCTTCAACTAACCAAACACAGACATAATTGTATCCTTTTCTTACCTATCTGTATCATATGCTGCATGAATTAGTAAATTTTTGTTTCCATTTTATTCTGTTGGTCAGCAGAAAAGTCGAACACCTTATTAAATCTAGGAATATTATTCAAGACTTTTTTATACATTAGGTGTGATCTTTTTGACAGAGGTCTCAGCTCTCTCAGTAAAAGTGATCTAAGATAGTGATATGAGTAAGCACTAAAAAGAACGACCTACTCAATTGAAACGAGCGATCTGCCAACGCTTGCTTGAATAAGAGATATAAACGCACTCAAGCCCCTATACTTTATTTTTGACTCAAGTCCAACTGATACCCCCTTACAACACATTCAGCATCGAAGGGGGAGGTAAAATCTCAGCTCACTTCGAAGCGAGTAAATAAAAAAGAGCGCGCACATTACCGATGTGAGCTGAGATTAACTGAGATCTCAGTCAAAAAGAACATACCTTTTAATACAATCGATTTACTATACCATATTATGTAGTGTAGGCCAATGAAAAAGAAGATCTTTTCTAGGTTCTTTAAAATAGAGATAGAAACTGCAGATTGGCAACGTCACAAAATTGTAACGCAGTCCAAAACCTGTACTACCGTAAATGCCGTATCTGCATTTAGTTTTAAAATAAAATGTGACAGTTAAGCAATCTTTTTTTTTAAGAAGGCGTCCTTTCGCTGGTACCAACTCAGCCTCCTGTGCTTATTGTGGACCCTCCTAGTATTCTAGCTACAGCATCCTTTCCCTGTATTAGTTTATACAGTCATTTGGGGTCTACCATACAGTTTCTATGATCCAGCGTCTCACAGTTGCGTAATATGTGCAGAGCTGTTTCAGTGTCCTTGTTGCATCTTATGCATGTAAAGTCTCCGCTATACAGATCTATTTTGTTCAGGTGCTCCTTTGTGGGAAAGTGTCCCGTAAGGAGCCCCGTTATGGTACGTAGTCTGTTCCTGCTCATTAAGAGCAGTTCTTTCGCTACTTTTCCTGATGGTTCTCTTATGAATTTCTTCCCATGTGTTTCCCTAGCTGTGCATCCGGGAATACCCACAGCTGGTTCGGGTTCGTTCATCGGGGTTGACAAACCTGTTCTTGCCAGTTCGTCAGATTTTTCATTGCCAGCGATTCCTTTGTATATTACACTGTCCCGAGACGCCAGTCTTTCAGGTTCTTCGCCGAATTCCCATACTCGCTGAGATGTTACCCTAGCTCTGATCTGCCTGTTGTTGTAGGCTCTCATGTTATTTGCCCTTGCACATACCGTCTTTACTTTTGTTCGTTTTCCATTCTAATCAAACCAAACTTATATCTGTACGGATTAAATTATTTTCTGGCCTTTTTATTAGTACTAAAGCGAAATGATTAAACTTACAGTCAATATAAACATATCAATAAAAACTTGGTTTAGCTTATGATACAGGAATGCAATTTTTTCCTATTTAACACACTACCCGCCTACTATTGATCTCTATATCGAATTTGCATACGCACACAACTTGATAAACCATTATTAAGTAAGAAACTCATTAACATTTGCATTACAACTACCAGTACACAATAGTACCAATATAATATAACGTGTTATGGTGAATAGCGGCTCGAAATAGATTAAAATTCATGGAATGACGTTCGTTCGATCGGCTCTTTAAATTCACTTATATTCTTTACTTTGTTTTCGCCCGTACCCAACAACTATCTACACGTATTGTGGGTATGATGGAAATAATCGTATTTTCAAGGTTATCTCAAAGTATTTCGGATATAACATGTATAATTTATTTCCCTTCGTTTCGTGAAATAACGTTACTTCTTAAGGATTCGACCCAACAGCAAGTGCAAGTTCAAAGCGTTACTTCTGTTATTAATTATTGCCTTATCCTTTGTTTTTTGGTCCTTCTCTACTTCACCTTCATTCATACGTTTGAACTGAATTTTTTGTACAATAATTACCCATGTTATCTACCTACTTTCATTCTAGAAGATTAGTGTCTTCTATATAGGCTACCAGTTTATCTGGAGGGATCTTCAGTAGTTGTGATGGTTGTGTTGTCCACTCCAAAGTGCTTCCGTCTTAGTCCTTGTAACTTCTCACAGAAGCAGAGTATGTGCGTAGGTGTTTCATCGTAGAGTTCACATTTTCCGCAAATAGGTTCACTAACTTTGCCCATACTGTGCATTATTTAGTCTTTTTAAGCGCTTTTAAACTCTTTTCAACGAATTCTCGCGATTTGGTGAAGATCTAACTGAAATAGGATGGAAAATAGTCTAATTTGCAACTGCTTCCTCAAAGTACAGTGCCCAATCACCAGGTCGGTAACAGTCTTCAAATTTCTCTTACCCAGTTTCAGCAGCCTGGACGATAGTTCTTTGTCTTACTCATTCAGTAGACTCTTAGTAAGAAGGTGTCTTTGTGTCAGCCTCTATTTGAGATGGTGTTCCGTAACTAGCCAGTTCCCTTATGTAATCCTTTTTGATTCCACAAAACGGTTCCGGACCTGTGAATGCTTCTTTAGAGCCTTCTTTAGCTAACTGATCTACCATTTCATCCCCTGCAATCCCCACATGTGCTGGCACCCATATTGGAGATACTTTGTTGTCTTTTGCCAGGGATTCTTAACAGTTTTTTACCAGTTTAGACCTAGTTATTGGATTGCTGATATAGCTTTAGAGTCTGGCTCCCCCTTTTGGAACGTTAAAAGAAAAGGAACCTAAATACAATAAATAGTAGTGAGTGGGAGATCAATGTCTACAATTTTTAATCCTTTGTCTATCATTTTAACAGTTACTGTCAATATTTATCTTTGTCGAATCTATTTGAGTGTATGGTGGAGCTAATATAACAGTGGATAAATAATGTAGGAAGAGATGCTCAATGGTAAATATTTCCCTATAAAGAGAAAGCTTGAAAGATTTGAATTGCTGAGCCAAGGAGATCAAGAGTCTGATAATAAATCTGGATAATAAGCATGTAGTGGATGCGAAACGAGAGATATGTAACAGCGGTGACTAGATTCACAGAAGGTATACTGGCACAGGACAGTGAGTTGTAGAAATGCTTCGTTGAAGAATTCTGAAGCCTCCTCGTGTTGCGTGTTGTAGTGGAAAAAATGTATATATACACCTAATACACCACAGTGGTGAAGACATTAATAAGTCTGGCAGCTTGAAATAAAACAAAAATAAATAGTTTTGGTGCTCGGTCAATAATAGTCAATAATAATAGTTTTCACCACCTTGGTTTATATTTTACTATTGTTTGATTGCATTGAATAATAAATGGTTTCGTTTTCTGGAATAATAAACCAAAGAATTACCTCCACAATAATTAAAAAATACTAAACTTTACGACTTTTAATTTTACGCTTTTTTAGTCGACACGAATCGGTGTATGTGTTTTTTTTCACGAAACGCTTTTAATCCAAGTTTAGTGAAAAGAAAATTTTTAAAATTGGTTATTACTTTTTCTAATACAAGGCTAGTTTGTCCAATTTCCCGCACAGTAATTTGTTTAACTGAAATATTTTTTTTTTATTTAAGAAAAATAAAGCGCATCAACCCTTTAGGTTATTAGCGCTGACAAATGAACAATAAATATTAAAATATTAAGTACTACAGTAAAGATATAAAAAGAAACAAACAATTTTGGTAATAAATTAAACTTTGTGTAGAAACTGAATAGTACGTAGATAAGCTACCAAGTTTTCCATATTGTACTCTTCTCCTAGCAATTGATACATAGTAGGTGGAATTTTAAATGAAATTCTTTGTTGCGAAAATTGTGGACAATCTATTAATACATGCTTGACTGTTAAAGGGGATTGACACACTGTACAGCGGGATTGTTCAGATTTAGTCATTAAGTGTTCATGGGAAAAACGGGTGTGTCCTATTCTTAGACGGGTCAGAATAACTTGTTCTTTCCTGGTTTCTGGAACGGCCTTCCACGGTTTAACTGTTCGTTTCACTTGCCTTAATTTATCGTTAGATTGGGACCACTGGTGCTGCCAAGCTTTATTAACCGATGTCTTTATAAATATTTTCATGTCTGTCATTATAGCTCTCGTGACTTCGATGGCACTAGGATCCTGAATTGCAGCTTTAGCTGCTGCATCAGCCTGCTCATTTCCCCCTATTCCTGTATGTGAAGGTACCCATAATAACTGTACGACTGCTCCTGAATTGTATAGCTGAGATAATTGCTGCTTAATAAGTTTTAGTAATGGGTTTGATGTATATGTCTGACGCAAACTTTCAATTGAGTTCAATGAATCAGTTACTATGAGCAAGTGTTTCACATTTTCTCTATTGGCATGGACTAGTGCTTGAAATATCGCATAGAGTTCTCCAGTTAGAATGCTTGTAATATAGGGAAGTCTAAATTTGATTTTTACATTTGGAGCTACAAGTGCTGCTCCAACTCCAGTATCCGTTTTGGAGGCATCTGTGTAGATATGTGTATATTGTTGTAAATGAGATATTTTCTCATGGAATTTTCCTCTAATTAGGGTATGGTTTGTTTCGTTCTTATCAAAACTTGTCAACGATGCATCACATATTGGTAATTTTATTATCCATGGAGGAGGGGAGGGAATGATTTGGGGGATTGCTTGAGGAATAGATATATGTAGTAGGTTAAGGTATCTGTTAATTCTTTCGTAAAGTGGTGGATCTGTTCTTTTCCTTTTTTTATATTCATCCGAATAACGATTGGAGAAGGTGTTGTCATAAACTGGATGATTAGGATTTGCAGATATACTGATAGCGTAAGAGAGACTAAGGTAAATCCGTCGGAGGTGGAGGGGAATTTCGGAAGCTTCACTGAGAAGGCTCTCGGTAGGGCTTGATCGAAATGCACCCAGGCAAATTCTGATCGCAGTATTCTGGACTGGATTTAAAAGATTTAGTACTGTTTTTTTCGCTGACGAGTATGCTACACATCCGTAATCAAGACGTGATTTAATTAGTGAACGATATATAACTGAAATATTTATAATGTTGTTCAGTATTTTTTTTATTAACTCGAACTTTTTTTTAAATAAGTGAAAATTCATTGACACATCCGATATAGAGATATCCAACAAAATTCAACTTAATTTCTTTGCTGATTTAGTAACTGTTTAACACGTTTTCCATTTTAACGAAGAATACTCTCGCTTTCTCAATTCTCGATCTAGTTTCAATTGAACAATCGTTTTTATTTCAAAGATAGTGCTCGAGATACTACTTTCACTGCTAATTTGTTGTTTACTTAAACACCATTGTTTTCTTTCGGTTTTGTCGTTAGCAGGAACTTGCTGTTGGTTATTTTTAAGGACAATACCATCTTTCATAGAAGAAACATAGAAAAAAAGCGGTTTATTATATATATATATATATATATATATATATATATATATATATATATATATATATATATATATCAAATGTAAAAAAATAACTAACATGTTTAGTTATTAGACCAGTACATGTACTGTAAATTCATAGAAATATCAAAGTAAGGAAATTTTTTTAACACTAGCTGTGAAGTTGACAATTATTGCGTCTTTTAGTCAACTGATAAGTTGAATTTCTCTAATTAACCTAGACCAATAGGACAAATTCAAATATTTTGAGATTTCAGGAATAGTAGTTTAACAAAAACTTGTGCTACATAATTTTGTATACCAAGGAGAAGTTGATATTTACTGTTTAAAATAACCTAACAAGATGAAATTATTTATATAAAAATGCTATTAATTTAAAATCCGCGCTCAGCCAAAAATGACCGATGACATAAGGAGTGCGTTCATAATCTATGGATTAGGTGAGGAGAGAAAACAAACAGACAAAATTGTCAGGTCTACGAGTGGAGATCATTTTTCTTACAACCCAAGTGAAAATTATTCCATAATTTTACAGCAACTTTTTGTCACATCTTCTAATAAAGTATAATTTAATTCATGTAAAAAGATACACCTTGAGGAGTGGTACTATAGTTATATATGCAACAAGTGAGTGTTTTTTGCACGCGACGAGTTGCATACAATATTTTTTCTACATTCATGCAAAAAACTGGGGAATTAGAAAATAATATGTTAGGAACTCGAACTCAAACCGTTCTTCTTTTATTTGTATCTTTAGTGCCTCCACCTTGGTAGTACTTAATTATAGTTGGTTTTCGCTTTGCCATTTAAATTTTAAATAATCAAAGATTTTTGCAATAATGGTAACTCGTTGAGACTAAGTAATAAGATATACATATATTATTGCTGTATTAGAGCAGGATCCACTTGCTCTGGATTTTTATTTTATTTAAATGTTTATGTTTGTCATAAATCATCACAAAACTGACAAGAATGACAGGTGGGTGCAAAAAAAATTTTGTTCTTGTGCAAAAAGAACCACTTTTCCATTAAATGTATTTCACAAAAGTGATGTTTTTACCTGAATGTAGATAAAAAGCTTTTTTATATATTTCAACCTTGAATAGGTTTTTTACTTATTTTTCTTTGTTACTTGTAGAATTAAATAATACACTTGGTCATTCGATACACAACATCCACAAGTGTTAACCGTTACTGACAATGATAAATTCTAATGCGAACATGTAAAAATATTCAGACCATCGTTAGTTGTAGTAGATTTTCAATTGAATGGATATAGTATAAATTTATCGAGGCGAATCAAATAAGCATCAAGTTACGACTGGATTCTCTCCCACGCGTCCTTTGTTATAGTTTCATTCGATTACACTATTCCCGGTTGTCTCTCATTATAACTATGAATATAGAAATAAATTCCTACTCTTAAATAATTAAGTTCCAGTTATCTTTTTTTAATCTGCAATTGTTTGATTACATTTTATCATTGGATAACTGACTAATCTCAGATACAATCCACCACACTGTAAATTACAGAATCCGAAAAAAACAAACTTTAGTTAACTTTGAGTTAACTCGTATCGGTGAACCATACAGTTAACTATTCAGCTCATATAATAACCTTCTTGAACCGTTTAAATGTGTTACAAACATTAGCCCTAATCTTTGTCTTCAAAACTTTGATTGGTTGATATTTGAATTACGCGCAAGCGCGACCTATCAATCGGGAGAAATTACAACGTTTAAAATAGGATGCAGACATACCTTACGTATTGGCAATGTGTCATGTCTTTTTCCGATATCTCACTGACAGTTCTCGTCAGGTCTGTACTTTGTTTTTACAGTCATTTTTTTTATTTAATACAAACATGTCCGCATCAATTACTAATAGTTATTAGCAGTAGTATGTGTTGTATTTGTGTTATAGATAATTTTTAAATTTTGTTATACAAATTAATGTCTTTGAAATATTTAATTAAAGCACTTGTGTCTTTGTTGAGCACATCCTTAAATACCGCACTTAAATTATATTCTGTCTTCTATATCTAGAATATTCGGGGCACTCTAAGATGATATGTTTTATGGAAAGCGAAACATGGCAATGTATCCATTCTTGTGCTGGTTTTTTGTTGAGGAGGTATTGATGTGTAAGGAGTGTGTGACCTATTCGAAGGCGGGTTAAGACAACTTGATCTCTTCGTTTCTCTGGTATTGATAGAAATAATTCGACTTGTGGCTTTACTTCTTCCAGTTTGGATGTCGTAAATTTGTTATTTCCATAGATGTAAGCTGCTGCAACTCCATTCTGATTTTTTGAAGCATCTGGATAAATGTGCAGGGTTCGGGGGTATTTTGTTACAATTTCCTTGGAAAGGTTTTGTAGGAGACAGGGGTTGGCTGAATTTTTTGGATTTTGAGTGAGGGACATATTAACATCTGGCTTCTGAGACATCCAGGAAGGAAAGTTTTGTTGGAGCGATAATTTAAATTGTTCAAATTCATAGTTAGCTCGTCTCACTCTTTCTCTTGAAGGGAGATTTTCTGTTGGCTTGGAGTCGTATATTTCGTCAAGTGGGGCGTTTTTGGGTAAAATGGATAAGCAGAAATTTTTGCAGTATAGTTTAAGGAAAGGAATTGTCGACGTAAGTAAGTACAATGGAGGTTCGCTTGCAATGACTAAGAGACTGCTGGTTGGGTTGGTTCTGAAAGCGCCAACATTCATTCTTGTAACATTCCGGTGATACCTGTGACGTTATTTATGGATGATGCCATATTGAGGGGTGAATCAACTATTCAAATGATATCATTCTCGTTATCTGTAATAATCTCCTGAAATATTTCTTGAATGCCCCCATACATTTCATAAAATGGTGGACAGAAATGAAATAATGGAAAATAATAAAATTATAAAAATTCCTTCACCACCCATACCAACAGCGCATAATGTCAAGGTCACAGATAACTACAGTCTATAAGAGAGACACTTACTGAATTTACTGAGCAGTTTTTCCAGTCTTAGATTGACCAGAATATATACGGTAGGATACCCAGGCTACCATGATCTTGCAATGGTCTTGAAGTGCATTGCAGGCTAAACAATCCCATACTACCTTTAGAAACTGACCTCTATAGAATCCAGAGCCTTCAGTGCAACTTGGCTGACGGTAAATATAGCAGCTGAACGGTGTATTATTATGTACTTTCATGTCCTTTAACTTGGCAATGGTGAATCACCGCTACTTGCGCTTGGAAAGTTGTGATGTGTTTAGATAGGCTTATTGGAATAACTATCCTTTGTTTTAGCCCAACACTCTCAGCTCTTACACCTATACTTCTGATTAACTAAGAAAAACAATAATATACTACGATAGCTTGACGTATTGTTATTGTTTACATTTTGTGTTCAGTGTCATTCCCTACTGTTTAGCCTGCCAGCAAAAATGTTTATAAAATTGGTAAAGATCATTAAAAAAAACTACCTACTACATCCTATCAATTCCGACATAGACTCAAACTCATAAATATCATTCTCTGTAACAGAAATATTCAGTTCCTAGTTATATAAGAATGCCACTCCTTTGGTATCATACAAAGATTTCTACCACTGATCCATTTGTCTTCTAATCTGACATCTCATACTGAAGTATGGTATTTTAGCTTTTATTTTATGCCCTTCTTCGAAACACTCGGTCTTAGGGCTTTTTAAGCTTGAATTATACCTGCTTTCTTCTTTGGCAGGTAGACTACCGCTTGCCTCAAGAAACTAGATATCTCACAGTAGTATTTTTATTTTGTTCGTTTGTGTTATTTACTGATGTTTTTTTTTTGTTCACGAAAAATATCACCTTAGTGTGGAACATATTATATTATAATTCATTTATGAGCAACTCAAAAATTCAACCAAAGATAAAGTATAAATTGATTTTTGAAAATCTCCACTATATTTGCACCGAATGTTCAATTTGAAATTGTGACACCGTAACCTTAAAGAAAGAAAGAGAAGATCCGACCATTGGAAAGATCTAGTAGGGCTTAGACAATCAAAGATTCTTCTGGGTGACTACAACCGATTGAGATCAAATGAATGCATAAGTCAAAGTAAAACTGCGCTAAGAGTTAACAGGTATCCTAGCGCCTGAATGGGCACCTGAAAAAGCTCAAAATTGTGGAGGAAGAAGAAATCAGATATTGTGGCATGGAAGAAGAAACCTCCATCCACATACTTTCCAACTGCACAGCACTTCAGAATCCTAGAGCACAGTACCTGGCAGATTACTGGATAGAAGAGGAACATTTACCTAAGTTGAGGCTTGCAGATGTCCTGAAATTCCTCCGGGAAATGGGACTGAAGGAACTGCTGGTTTCAGAGACTCTCCTCAGAAACTAAGTAGAAGTAAGGGGGCACAATAGATCTTTCAGGTCTCAGTGAATGTTACCAAAAAAAATACATATATACAACCTTGAACTTCAAAATATTATTGATTGTTTAGTGTCAATTAGTGACCAGAATTTTATAAAAAATTATTTTTGATAATGGTAGTTAGAAATCTACCGAAGCGTTGATATTAAAATTTCTAATTAAGTCCATCGCATTCCGCTTACAATTACAATTACCGTCTGTAATCTAAGTGCCTATGGAAGTCTCAATCTCACGGTAAGTCATACTGATTTTGTTAGCACATCAACCGTTTTTGAAGGACTTTTACGACCATTGCTGGTGAATGAGTTATAGCCACACGTAAACCCTCGATATGGATATACAGAGGTTAATTTATATCGGAAGTTGTAAAAAATTCATTACAGAGAAACTGCCTCTGAATAAATATTGGTTCAACAAAGCTAATCTCCCAAGCCGTCACGTATATTGAGCTGCGGGGGCCATTTTTGAGGGCACGATACGGACCCGGCTCATAATATGTTGCTATTTTGATGCTAATTTGTTACTAAATAATTGATTTTGCTGTTCCATGCCGAGAAACGCGTGGTCCCTTATTAACTTAGGGTAGCCAAGTGGCATAATTTCTTGCTTTCAGATGGCATGATCTGATTTTTCTCGAAAATATCCCCTAGTCGTTAAACTTGATAACTCCTTTTGGGTTATGTGTAGTATTAATTTACGGTGGCCAACTGCGATTTCTCGGGAGCCAGAGCTAGGAGCTAGCGACACGCACCAGGCGGCATATTTTGTTGCTTTAAGGTGACTTTACCGAAAATTCCAAAAACCATCCCTACATGTCAAAATCACCCTCGCGCAGTATTGGCTGGAAAATAGATTAATATACTTATAAAAAGGATCTAAAATGAGGAAAAATGTTTAGCAAGGCTTCAAAAATTGGTTATTGTTATAAAAATAACGTTTGTCCACGACTACCTAATAATAAGTCAATATTTTACCTCCTAACAAAATGTATATGGTACCCATATATCAACTGTCGTGAATTATACATACATAATACACTGTAGTGTATTATGAACTAGAGATGGGGGTACTGGTACAATATGAAATAAACTATTAAATCTGTGTATTTTGTTCAGGAAATTTGTTTCTGAAATATATCGTAGATATCGATAAAATATTGTAATTTTTAGTATTGATACTTTTCATAAAGATACTTTCTAATATTAAGTATTTTAAAACAATATATTTATAACGGTACGTTGTATTGATACCTTCTACAGTATCGCCCATCTCTATATATGTCAAATTATTTGATGTAGCTGCCAGAACATTTTGAGGTAAGTAATATGCCAAATCGTTACTGACTTGGGTGACTTGCGCCCCTCGCCTGCGGCTCGTGACGCAAACGTCACCCATCGTGAATTATGGCTATCATAAATTGCTCGTTTAATAATATACTAATTTCCCGGTCTAGGCCGGAAAGAATCAAGTCGCTACCATAGCAACGGATTAACGGATGACAGTTCATATGAAATTAGATGTTCTGGCAACAATTTAAATATACTAAGCACTTCAAACAAATTGAATCCCTTCAATATTAGCAATTGGGCGGAGTAGAATTCAGTGCGAGATTCAATGAGACCTCTGGCGGAAAAATTGTAATTGTCGCAACGAGTAAAACAATTCGTTTTGCATTGTTTTTGTATTATATACAAGTCAACGTAATTACCGTAAATTCGTACTTCATTTGTTTAATTTTGTGTCGGTGACAAGCTTAATTAAAACTATGTTTTTCTATTCAACTCAACTGTCATCATTTCTGAGGATATATTCTTATATAAACAGAGGTATTCTATTATGGAAGAGGTTATGTCATTCTATTTTTTGTTTTCATTGCACTTTTATAAAAGTGTTACTTATTTCCTCTATAGGTACCATGCAAAAATATATGGCCAGCATTTAAAACTACCTGTCCCTCATGCACCTAGAAGAAGGCTCAACATTTACAAATTCAAATAAACTTTGAATAGTCAGTGTATATCTAATCCATAGTTACAAAAACAAAAAGAAAATAAATCGGTATATTTAAAATATTACTCAATATAAACGTACCTTCCCTGTAACTTTTGTAGATATCACCATAGATAAAAAAATACTATATGAATATATCAAAAATAAAATAAAAACACGAAATCAGACCTAAACTTGTTTTATTTTTGACAAATATCAACCACACCTATAAATAAAAATATTAGGAGTCAAAATTTAGTCTAACAACACAAAATACTGAAGCACAATAAAAGAAAAAGCAAAAATTTCACAAAACACACACTAAAAATAACTAAAAAAGCAATATAAAACCACTTTAATATCAAAGGGCTTATACGGCAGCTGATTTGTTTCACTCGTTGCTAGGATGACATTGACATTTCGGAGCGCCATCTATCGAATTCTACTTTTCCCAATAGCTCGAATTTCAATTTGACTATTAATATAAATAAGAAATGGAATGTTTTTATTAATATGTGGTATTTTCTGTTCTGTTCTGTTTAATTCAAATAAGAATTAAAATGTATAAATGTATAATAAAGAAATGTGACGTCTCAATGATTTGTTGTTCCACACGATTGCGGAAAAAATATTGTACGCAATACTCGACGCAATACGCCCGAAAATGTTTTTTTTTTCGACTCACAGACTTCCAGAATTTTGTCTATTCGCCCAAAAAAAACCTACTTTCCGGCCTTGTTACGTATATATGTTAGTTAGGAAAAAACGAAAAAAGTTATTCACGGTAGATAAATAGCGACAAATACCTACACACATAATAAGAAGTAGACATTTTTTTGAACTCGAACTGTTTGGCGTTACATGAATAAGTAGGTAATTAATCGTTCAAAATAAATCACAATCTCTTGAAAGATATCATCTAAATCAGACGAACTTTCCGATTTTACTACACCAAAGTATAAATTAATTTTACTACCTCACTAATTTGATCGCATTTACATTATAATTTTCTTTAAATGTTTACGGGGATCTTGTTGATTTATTGACCATTCTTATTGCCTCGTTTCAGTCACATGGTGGGCAATTATAACTACAGAGGTACCAATAACACAGAAATACCGTTTTAAATACCATATAATTATATAACAAATAATTTCCAATGGTCGAATTAAAACAGAAAAAAAAACTTTAGTCGGTTGATTTTTTTTAGATTGGAGCCACTGAAACTTACCCTACGGGGGCTATTTTGACAATATCGAAACTATAAATAATATGTTCCTTCCCATTTACTTCTCCTTAATATATTCAGAGCAACGCAAAGGAGACCTCACGGTGTCTCTTCTTTGGAGTGTTGAATAATTTCTAAGCAAAATGGTCGAGTTCTATACAAGGGAATTGCTGCCAATGTAACTAAAAATGCAGAATAAAGTGTTTTTTCTGATTAATTTTTGGTTTTTCTTTTATGTTTTCAGTCCCTTCATCACTCATGTTGTACCCGAAAAATTTGCAGGTCTTTTTAGTTTGGGGTATTTTACATCTTACAGTTGACGAAATTCTAATGACAGCTGTCAACACATATTTGTTTCTTCTCGTAGTATTTGCAACAATAAAAGCAGATCAGAGTCTCACAAATCACAAACAAAGGTAGAATGAAAATTAGTATCCAATATAAGTACCAGAACACGAACAAAGCCAAACATATATGTGTTGACAGCTGACATTAGTTTTTCGTAAACTGTAAGATGTAAAATACCCCAAACTGAAAAGAACATCAAACGTTTCGGGTACAACATGGGTGGTAAAGGGACCCAAAACAGATAAGAAAAACCAAAAATTCGAAAATTGATCGGAAATGCCACTTCCTTACCCTACTAACCTTTTTCAATATTTTTTTGTTCGTTATGTTAGCAGCAATTCCCTTTATATCTCGTCCATTTATATCGAAAACTACACTGCTTAAAAATTTAAGTAGATAATTTGCAAATATTTTATTCAAAAACGTTGTCAAAGCAATATTTTTTTATATTTTTTTCATGCCTTGGCTTTTATCTGTTTAACTGAAAAATGTGAGTAAACTGTTAATATTTTAGTCGAAGAGAAAAGCTGATATCGACTGTCTTGCTGTTGTTTTCATCAATAATTCTTCTTATGTTAAAGTTATGTCTGTGCAGCTTGAGCAATTAGCGCGTTGGATACTCAAAGTTCTATCACAGTTTCGCGTTTAAATGTGTCGTCAGTCGAGTGTGGAATCGACACGTTATAATTGGAAATGCAGGAGTATATACATGAAGGACTCATTTAAAAGCTAACAAAAATTACCACACATTCAATTTGCCAGTAATTACGTCAGAAAGTGAAGCTGAAAATGGTCATATTTCGTTTAAAACGTATCATGAAAAAATATTAAAATGGAAACTATTGGGAAAAACTGCGACTAAAAATTGAATGCCCAACTTAATACGTCAAAAATCAATATTTTTCGACAACGGGCAAAAAAGATAAATGTTTTTTCAAACAATAAATTTTGCCAATTTTCAAAATTTCTCGGTTTTTTTATCAAGTGTCCAATAGGGCGGGAACTTATGTAGCACTTTTAACAATAGGGTTATTTCTTGTTCAAGCATTCTATAGCAACCATTTTTTGGCCTAAAAATGATTTATTAGTCCATACTTTTGTTTGGCCATATAATAAAAGGTGGTTATGGGTCTTAAATTGTTATTAGTAATTTGTGCCAACTCAATATTCATAATTCTTTTTGTCACTCACTATTTTCCGGATATTTAAAATGCAATAGTCCTTAAACCTTTGTATCATTATTTTCTATTATTTATGTATCAGTAGATATAGTAAGCTTTTTAATTTCATTATTGTGGACTTTTTTTTTAAATCACCACTTTGCCCATAATAGTACATTAGATACCAAGTAAAACATTACTTTGAACACGACCACCTAATAATAAGTCAATATTTTTCTCCTTACAAAAGGTATATGGTCCCCATACATCTACTGGAGTGAATTATGGTTCATAATACACTGGAGTGTATTATGGTTCATAATTCACGACAAGAGATGGGGGTACAATATGAAATAAACTATTAAATCTGTGTATTTTGTTCAGGAAATTCGTAACGATAAAATATTGTAATTTTTAGTATTGATACTTTTCATAACGATATTTTCTAATATTAAGTATTTATAACGGTACGTTGTATTGATACTTTACACAGTATTGCCCATCTCTAAATATGTCGAATTATTTTATGTAGCTACCACCAGAGATAATAAAACACGCTACACACAACATTTTGGGGTTAGTAATACCAAATCATTACTGACTTTTATTCAATAAAGAAATTAAGGGTCGTGGACAAAGTATAGTATTCTACTCGCAATTTATGGCCAATATTCACTCGGGTGACTTGCGCCACCCACCGCGAATAATGGCTATCATAAATTGCTCGCTTGATAATATACTATTAGTCACGAGTTTTTTGAGGCACCGGTGTCTTATGAAACGAATAACTAAAGATGTTTTTGACACTGGGTGCTTACTTTACTTTTCCTTCTCCCGCAAAAAAAAACAATTATATTATTATTTGAATTATATTCACACTATGACAGACAATGACTGACGTGTCATTGAAGAATCAAATGACAAAGAACTACAAAATTGTCTCGGAATATTAAATATAAATTACAGAAGATACACTTGAAGTGACGTTAAATAAACAAAATATAAACGAGAAGTGACTTTTCGCACTAAGTGTTTAAAGTGACGTTTTGCGAATGTCAAACTCGTATTTTAGATGCGGTTTTAGAGACGGTTAGAAAACGGTTAAAAAAAAATGTAAATTCAATATAATTTTTTAATCTCAATAATAGAGATCATACTTGCACCAAGGTTCAAGGTACCAACGAATCGTTTCAATTTATTAATTTTATTCATTTCATAATTTTAAATTCAATCGTCATAGAGTACTCTTAGTTATTTTCTCGATCGATCCATCCCACGTCTTTTCGACCGGATAAACAAATGAATAATAATGTTCGGTTAGCTCGAGACGCCAATGACCATGAGTATTTATTTTTTTTATATCCTTCTATTGACCGCCGAGCCGGGTTCGAACTCAGCGGGATTCCTAATGTCTGTATCAGTTGATATTCTAACTTTGATGGCGAAAGAGTTTAATTTTTGGATACGGTCGAGTTAACTTGGTTGATTTTTTAAATAGTCAGGTTTGATAATGATTAAAGTATGTATGGAAAAAAGCTGTCATCGTTCAGTCTTATTCAAAAACTTTAGTAGTTAGCTGTACCTCGTGAACGAAAATATACCGATACATGCAATGAAAAACGGGACATAGGGATTTTAAGCATTTGATTTTATTTTATTCACGAATTTTGGAAGCCGTTTTGACCAAAAGGAATCTTACTTTATATTTATTGAAGTGAATTTGTAGAAATTTTCTGTTGGTTGACTATTTAGGTCGTAGAATACATTAAATCCCTATGTTCCGTTTTTTAATGCATGTATCTGTATATCTAGAAAATTTCAAAAAAGTTTCTAGAGAGGAGATACTAAAATGACATGATAGAGGACCCCCTATGCCCATCTACACCATCTACAAAAATGGCAATCTCCTACTTGTGATACATTGCTGGAAAGCCCACAGAAATTGTTTTCAAACGGTCTAAGTCATAAATATACAGGGTGTAACTACAGCTTCCTATTACTCAGAAGCAGTTAGGCACTGACTGGACAATAATTTTATCGCCAATAACCTTATTGGTTGGAATAGTGATAAATAAAGAAAAAAATCTCAAGATTTCTGTAGCTCAAAGTGAGATATGCTTAAAATAAAAATTGATTTTCACACAAAAACCTGTAGTTTCAATACCGCATATAAATCCCACTGGATTGAATTAGCTGCAATCAATTAATATTTTCTAGTATCAGGAGAAAAACAAATACAAAATTTTGAGATCGTGAAATTTCGTATAACCATTTTATTATCTGGAAAAAGTATGAAATTCCGAAGAAAATCGATACGGAATTGAACAAAAAGAAGGAATGAAATACAAACACACCATTACCAGATTGGAAAAAATGCCATTCAATGGTACACAGACGGTTCAAAAGCAACATAAGGAACTGGAGTAGGAGTGTACAGGCCAGGAACCATACTACTACTACTAAATGTGCAGGCGAGCCTTGATCTAGATAAAATCAAGCCAAGGTTCCGGCACTGAGGCCACTGACGGGCCCATTGTGCCACTCCTGCTACCTGGACATCCATGAAGTCCTTCAATAAAGGCCACAACTTTTTTCAGTGGATGTCTGCTTGTGTCTCCAGGGGCCATAACAGGGACTCCGAAGATTCGCCTGCGTAGTACAGCCAAGTGTGGACACTCTTAGAGAACATGGACTGACGTTTCGTCAGTCATGCCGCAGCCCCTACATAGGAAACTTTCCTCTACTCCTAGGTTGTAGAGATGTTTTCTCATACAGCAGTGCCCTGTTAGGAATCCTTATCCTACTCCTTGGTAGTTCAGTAGCTGCCCTAGCTTGTTCATCAGTCCATACCTTCAGTAGAAGTTTGAATTGTCTGGGACCCTGCAGAGCATTCCAATGAGCGAGGTACCATATAATCCAAGATTCTTTCAGGAGGAAATACACGTCTAGAAATTGTGCTCCGTTCAATATTAATAAAATATACAGAAGGAAATGGTGTCTAACCTGGTAAGGGAAACTCAATGAGCTTGGCTGTCCTCGGCTTACATAAGTGGCTTCCAAAACAAACTAGAATAGAAGGAAATGAAATATATGAACTAACATAGAAAAGGTTTGAAACAACCTTTTTGGGGACTGAGAACAAATGAACGCCTAAGCCAGAAAAAACTGTCCTACCGGACCCTAATGTTAGCGAGGTAGGTACAATTATACCTGAACAAGACTCAAAACAACCGAAAAACTCACTCACTTTATTAGTCGTCATATCATTTTAAAAAATAATTCGAAATGATATATTGTTTTTTTTTCTTGTATACTGAGCAGTACTGTTGTGGATAATAAATTTTTTAATACAAAAGAAATAGAAAACTTAATAATACCAAGAATGATTGTTTTTAGCACTTTTTACATTTTTTATGTAACTGGTTCCAAAAAGATAACATCTTATGCAAAACTACAACATATTACCACATACTCCGACCGTAATCTTATTTCAAACATATTTTCAGTCGCTAGCATCATTAACATTTTTTTTATTGTTTATAGGCAAGTAAACTGGTTTCCGTTGAAGTGAACTCGCGACGAGTCCAGCTCTGCCGTTTTAATTCTTCGAAAAAGTTTTGTGTAGGCCATTTGAAAAAGTAAATGAAAGTAACCTTATCAGGTTTATTATGAGGTTTCGTCGATTCAACATGTTTTTAATGGCATCTAATCCGAAGATGAATGGTGGCAGATACGTGATAGTTGTACGAGATGAATTTTCAATTTGGACGTCAAAAATGGTGAGCAAGCTCATATGGAATCTTAAAATTAACGTCTCGGGCAAAGTTACCGACCGAGGAGCATCAGAGCTGGTATTTTAAATAAATAATGTTAAAATTTTCACGTTTAAATCAAGATATAGGATGTTTCAAAAAAGGAAACACCGTTGATAGAATAAGCAGAACACTGACAAATAAGTTGTGAGTGGTTAGTAGAAATTTCCGTAATGGAGTCTATAAGATTAAAGCTGGGAACACATTGTTCTGATGCTACACCACGCCACGCCATCCGACGCAACGTCAGAAGGATCTGACACCGTAGATAGATGTTAATGCGTATTTATATATTGTGTGTACACTGCTCTGATTCAATCCAACGCGACTCGAGGCCATTTGACATGGTACAAATCCCCTCTTGCCTGATTTTCATCACATGATATCACATCGCGTGGCACAGCGTTGTAAGGTGTAGTAACGGTGTGTGAATATGAAAAGCAAGCACTATAGACTAGAGACCAGAATATGAGAGAAGCTTGGGAGGATGTACCCAACATTTTCTTTTTTGTTTCAGTTCTAATACCAGTAAAGCTGATGCTGCACATTCTAGTTCTTCTTCCCACTCATCTGAGGAACTACTACTCGCCATAGTGTCTGAACTCAAACTGGCCTCATTTTCTATCATTATGTAACGCAGCGTCGCGTCGTGTCGAATAACGTGGGAACAGTGTACACAAAGTACATCTCTGACGCATTATGTCGGATGGTGTGGCGTGGTGTAGAACAGAATAATGTGTTCCAGGCTTAAGTGTTGAAAAAATAATAATTTTTCACGATTCAATAGGCAATATTGTGCCCAAACGGCACTAGTTACACTGTTTGTACTGAACGTAAGTCCGAAAATATTATAATTTACTATTTCACTAATATAAATTATAAATAGAATAAAATACTTAAGTGTCAGTCCAAAGAAAGATCTGGAAATTACGAGATGACATACCTGAAACAAAAAAAACTGTATTAGTAATAAACATTACAAAAATTTGCTTCAAAAAGTACATATACCATTGGAATGCAATAATCCTTTATTATAAATTTATGTTTTTACATTCATGCAAAAAACAACACTTTTGTGAACCACATTTAATGGAAAAAGTGGTACTTTATTGCACTAGTGCAATAAAATTTTTATTGCACTCATCTGTCATTCTTGTGTCAGTTTTGTGATGATTAATGATAAACATAAACATTTAAATTAAATAAAAATCCATAGCAAGTATCTGATCCTGCTTTAATACAACAATAATATATGTATATCTTACTACTTAGTCTCAACGAGTTACAATTATTGCAAAAATCTTTAATTATTTAAAATTTAAATGGTCAAGGGGAAAAACAACTATGATTGAGTCATGACAAGGTGGAGGCCATAAAGATACAAAAAAAGAAGAACGGGTTGAGTTTGATTAGGTTAGGTTCGGTTCTTAACATATTTATATTCTAATTTTCCAGTTTTTGCATGAATTTAGTAAAAATATTGTATGCAACTCTTGCAAAACGTGTTTTTTGCACGTGACGTGAAATTGTCCAACGAGGTCTTTAGGCCGAGTTGGACAACACGTCACTTTTTGCACTTGTCGCATAAATAACTATACAAAGTTGTACTCAAAATTGACGAAATATTTTACAATAATTTAATAATAAACTAGTGAAAATACAACAAATTTTAAGTTGATAAAAGAAAACTCGTTTATGTGATATAAAATATTACCTTCCAGAGTAATATCGCAATTGGTGCGGAGTAATAAAACTGTCCAAAAAGGTAAATTCAGGGGCGGGTAACTATTATTATTCTTAAGGTATAGAGACTATTGAAATATTTATCACGAATATTGAATGCAGAAGGCAAACCAATATTTTACTGGGAACAAACCTGGGTGAATGAAAGCTACAGTGTCAGTAAAATGTGGTAGGATACCAACATTCAATCTACACGACAGGCTTTTTTGGAAGGATTATCTACAGAAATGAAGAGTCCATCCGGTAAGGGACGATCATCACTTAGGGATAATGAGTTTTTAGATGATGGCTCTTTAATATTCCTATATAAAAAAACAGGAGACTACCAAGAAGATATTAACACCGACTTTTTTGAGGAATATTTTGAACAGATGTTTGACCTAATACCAAAAGGTTTAGTCATAGTATTAGATAATGCTAGCACCGAATAAGTTGATTATTATTCGGTTCTCGTCAAATTGAGATGACTCCAAACACATCATAGAGAAAACAAGAGATAATTTAATGGCTAACAGAGAAAAATATTAATTTTCCTTAAAAATTAGTCATGCCAAAACTTTTAAACATTGTAAAATTGAATAAGCAGCAAATATTAACAATATGGGTACTTACAAACCCAAAACCTACGCCTATTATACCCCTAGAAAACATTTAGATATGACTCGCTCATTGCTATCTTTCTACAATTGGGCGGAGTAGAATTCAATGAGACCTCTGGCGGAAAAAGATGTAATTGTCGCAACGAGTAAAACAATTCGTTTTGCATTGTTTTTGTATTAGATGCAAGTCAACGTAATTACCGTAAATTCGTACTTTATTTGTTTAATTTTGTGCCAGTGACAAGCTTAGAACTGTGTTTTTCTATTCAACTCAACTGTCATCATTTCTGATGTTATATTCTTATATAATCAGAGATATTATGGAAGAGGTTATATTCTATTTTTTGTTTTCATTGCACTTTTATGAAAGTGTCACTTATTTCCATGCAAAAATATATTGCCAGCATTAAAAAGTGCCTGTCCCTCATGTATGCACCTAGAAGAAGGGTCAGCATTAACAAATTCAAATAAACTTTGAATAGTCAGTGTATACCTAATCCATAGTTACAAAAAGAAAATAAATCGGTATTGAAGATTTAAAATATTACTCAATATAAACGTACCTTCCCTGTAACTTTTTTAGATATGACTATATCAAAAATAAAATAAAAACACGAAATCAGCCCTAAACCTGTTTTATTTTTGACAAAAATGTCAACCATACCTATGACTCCAAAAATAAAAATATTAGGAGTCAAAATTTAGTTCAACAACACAAAATACTAAAGCACAATAAAAGAAAAAGCAAAAGTTTCACAAAACACACTGAAAATAACTAAAACAGCAAAATAAAACCACTTAATTATCAAAGCGCTTATACGACAGCTGATTTATTTTACTCGTTGCTAGGATGACATTGACATTTCAGAGCGCCATCTATTGTATTCTACTTTTCCCAATATCCGTCGGTAATGGGTTCAATCACCGAATAATAATTATTATTCGGTGGTACAAATAAAGTTCACAACATTCTTTACAGCAGTTGTGTGAAATTAAATATTTTGCTTGGTCCACTTGTGCTGAGCAAGTCTCATAAAATTTTGATTTATTACCCTAACCGATTGCGATATTACTATAGAATAGTATTGTTCAAGTTTTTCCCATGTTATTCGAACGTAAAGAAGAATATTAATATAGAGATGTCCCATTTTTATAGGCTTTTTTTTCCATTACTAGAAATATATCTGCGGTTTTGAAAAAAATATTTTGAACCGGTCCAATATAGATATTGTACATGTTTGTACCTCATTAAATTACACGAACTTTTCAACAAGCCTGTATAACCTTCTAAAACTGGCTCTTCCACGAAAGTCGTTTATAATTTTTTTTATTCGTAAAACAAAAACCTGTAGCATTTATTTCGTAAAACGTATAAAAATTTTTCTAAGTAATTAACACAACTTTATAATGCCGAAATTACAATTGAATAGGCAATTTTTCTTTGTGGACTTTCTCCAAGAGGCAGTCAGTGACACACATTTTTATTTTTTTCACAGTAAACTGCCCATTTTTGGCGTATTAATTAAGATTTTCGAGCAGAAGAATTGATCATTGTTTCGACATGATTTATGCGTTTAAACCAGAACGCTGATAGGGACTCATAACGCGAAAGTTTCTTAATATGAATTGGTAATACGGAACACACAGAGTTTTAAAAAAGTGAAAGGAATGGAGGATTTCACTTGAAAAAAAAATAAACGTTTTCCCTTTATCCGCCTTAAAATTTAAAAATTCTTGTTAACCGGTTAAGAATTTGAGTTGAGTTGTAATCAAATTTAAATTATACTAGAAACTAAATCGATATTTTTTCAGGCAATTTCGCGTTTTAATCAATTAAGGGCAATGAACTTGCTAATTAGCTAGCTAAAAATACCGCAACACTGAAAGCGTTATACAAACGTCAAAGAATCTTAAGCTAGTCATCAAACACAAATTCAAAAGTCTATGGCAACAGCACATCAATTCAATCCTATACACAATATCCAGCCTTCAATAAATTACCGAACCCTTAAAGCGCTTTCAGACTGGACACTTTGTGGCCGGCTACTAGTGTCTGAATAATATTAATGCATTCTTAGCCGCGCGATTGTTTTCAGACACTAGCAGCCGGCCACAAAGTGTTTCGTCTGAAAGCGCTCTTAATGCATTTTTAACCGCGCGATTCCTTTTAGATACTTGTAGCTGGACACAATGTGTCTCGTCTGAAGATAGAGAGAGGCGAAATACTTCATTAGGAGGACGTTAGACAACATTCACGATAGACCCAATTAGCAAAAAGATAGGAAAACTATCAAAATCCGTAATAAACGAACTCAAATCAAATTAGGTTGGCAGACAAAGTCATGAGCAGATTCTATCATCTACAGTTAGTTCGTTTTCAAGAAAAGCTGCACGAAAATGAAATCACCTGCATATTGAATGATCTAAGCAAGTGAAGGTTGAACAGGGGCATTTTTTATTCCCCTACTGCTAATATTTCAAGACGAGTTGTCCAATGCAGCCGACGAGTAGATCACGATTACATGCGTTTTTTCTTGGGACCGTCCAGACTATAGTGCATAGGTACCTCCTGTTTAATTAGATAGTAATTTATACAATAATTTTTGGACACACTGTATAAAAATTGTCTTCAACCAGACTGTTTTAACTGTTCTTTTGAAAAGTTTAATGTTAGCACGCCTCTGTCGTTAAAAATAAGCAAGTCATTCTTTGTATTATAACCTTTTGGGTATTGTATCCAAAAAGGTATATACCCTACGATAATATGAAGTTCAATATCCTGCATTTTAAAAATCCTTTCTCTTTTCGGATATTTTCTTCGTATTCTTTTTTTATTTCATTTATTAATAACCGCTTAAATTCAACATTTAATCGAATAGCACATAAAGTCTCTGCTAACTTGGAATCATTTTATTCAAGATAAATGTTCGAATAAATAAAAATAAGAAAAGAATCAAAAATGAGACTAAAATTAAAAAGAAAGGTAAAAAACTGAAGGGAGTTGAATAGATACTAGCAATAATATACCGGACCTAAGACACTCACAGAAAGTTTTCTTTTGTCAATTTCGCCCGCACGGATAAACACGAACGATGATTATTTCCATACACGAACGTGGTGTTTTGCTCGGTTTTTCTCAATCAGATCATGAACTGTGAAGATTCTACGAAACCGTTAACAGTGGCGGCGAGAAAAGTTTTAAAGCAGCAAATGGTCCAATTACCATTACCATTTACAGGAGCTGGACTTCCCCAAAAATACAGTCACCTAGAAAATGAAAACCTGACCAACATATTTGAACATGGATTAATTGGAAGGACCTTTTTAACCGTTCAGTTTTAACGGTAACACCTCTGAATGTCTTTAGTACACATCGACGAAAATTCCGTTACAAAATCTTACTTGGGAGTTGATTTATTGGTGTAAACATATGGGATAATCTCATAAATCTCGGTAATGCATTAAAACGACTGCTGCATTTACCTATAATAATTAAATAGATAAAGTAATCAATTGAAAGTAATTTAAATTCAAGTTGTCGCATCTTAACGTGTTCTACGAAACTAGATTTTCCACAAGTTTATTCAAAGTTACGCGGCGTTTCCTCCTCTTCTATTCTAGAGTCGGTGACGAGACCTACACGAAACCGATCTGTTAAAAAAAACACTTTTGCCATTATTAGTACAGTCGATGTTATGAATTAATGTAAAAATAATTAATAGTTGTAAGCTTTATTGTTTATTTCGCGGTTAGATAGTAACGTAATTAATATTCATGTTTTTTGTTGTTTATCATTTCGTTGTGGTAACATGAGATTTTATTTAACATATTTTATAGTTTTACACATAGAAATACGATAACGGAACTTTATTCAGATTAAAAATATGCAGCCTCTCCAGAAATCTACAACAAAAGTAACAGGATTTTATTAATAGGTATTTCACCAATTAACCCATTATGCAGTATCATTTGCAGATGGCGTACACGTGTTTCTGAATGCTGCGAATTACGTGAAAGACACAGTTTATTTGAGATAATCCAATAGATGGCAGTCAGCATATAATTTTTTCAGTGACTAGACAGAAGGTTTTCTTCAACCTTCTCTATCTTTGGAGGTAACCAGTTACGAGGCTCATAAATGTCTTCACCACCGTGGTATAAATACATTTTTTCTACTACTAGCCAAATTTTAGGCAAAAATTGGAAATAAATTACATTATACACAATTTCAATGCTAAAATATTACAGCGGTATTGCGTTCACAATACAACACCTTGAGTGTAAGAGCTATACGTATACACCACAGCAATTACAAACGCAGCACAAGAAGCGTTTACCTCGTCATCTAACTGATACAGTCTGTTTTCGCACTATAGATTATAAACATCCTTATTTAATCAGTAATTTTTGGTTGAGCGCGAATTTCAAACTTGGCATTTAAGACCCATCCCCAATCAATTTAGTGGCGAAGTGGTAAGCGTGTTGGGATAATGACGTTTAAACGTAAGTATCCTCAATAGAGGAGTTCAGTCTAAGGTCAGTATGACCAACAAAAAGTGGTTTTCTCTGACAAGAATGACAATTAAGGTCTACTGTTCAATACATAAGATTTCTCATGTTTTTTATCATTGAGAACATATATTGCTTTATTAAAATAATGAATACACCCCCGAAGCGTATATCTTAAAATTTAAAATGACTTTTTAGCTGAATACCCAACATATCAGTGGCCAAAAGTTCAAGGAACTCTTGGAATGTCACCATTTCATTTCTGTTATTCAGTCACTAGCTCTGTCAAATGTCAGGGAAAAAAGTAATTAGAAGAATATACACCCAATTGGAAATGCTATAAAAATCTAATCGACAATGTACGTACACAATTAAACGAATATCAACTGGATAACAGAAATGAAATGGTGACATGCCAAGAGTTCCTAGAATTATTGGCCACCGATATGTTGAGTATTTAGCTAAAAAGTAATGTTACATTTCAAGATTTACGCTTCGGGGATGTATTCATTATTTTAATAAAGCAATATAGATGTTCGCAATGATAAAAAACATGCAAAATCTTATGTTTTCAATGGTAGACCTTAACTGTCATTCTTGTCAGAAAAAAACATTTTTTGTTGGCCATACTGACCTTAGGCTGAACTCCTCTATTCAAGTTCGTGCTGACATGCGCGCTGATTTGGAAATGTAAGCTTGCAAGCTGTAAGCTTTTTCGGAGCGTGCCAAATTGTGTTATGCGCATTTAATCATGGGAAAAATAATTCAGGTACCCTAACCCTATTTTATTCTATTATCTTTGAAAGCAAACATACATTATTTTCTAATATTGTAATTATATGAAGGGCCACTTCGCTAGCAGATTGATTAAGTATGTAGATTTAGATTCAAATAATTTTGATAGGTAATTTCAAGCAGCAAATATACGTTGAAGGCAATCTCCTGGGTATACAAAATTATATTGCACAAGTTTTTGTTGAATTACTACCCCTGAATTCCATTATTGATCTAGATTAATTATAGAAAAAATGATTGACCACTAATTTTAAAACATAAAAGAACCTAATTTATAATGTTTCTGATGATTTTGTGGACACTGCAAAAAGTGTGACATTTGTCAAGTCGATATCATTGTTTGTCATTGCAAATTAACTGAATGTCCTTCAAATCCCAAAAAAAACTTTCATTAAGTTTCTTCAGAGAAACCGCTCAATAAGGGCTTACATATATTTAAAAATTTCGAAATTCTATGTAACTAAAATGATAATTTTTAATATTTAAATGAAACAATATGCTCGATACTAATTATTTTGAACAACAGGTCCGAGAGTTAACAATTACTTGCATATTTTTATAAAAAGTTTCTCACTGATTTTCCGAAGCCAGTTATGGATGTATAGATTTTTACGAATCATACTGGTTACGGACGAGCGACTCAAACAAATGGCAGATATCTCTGGCCTGTCTGATTCGTAAACGACTTCAGATAGCGAAGATATTATCGAACAAGAGTAGAAAATAGACGATAATCTTGATAAAATACCAAGAATTAATCCGGTTCGTTCACGTAGAAAAGTTATTATTTAGGTTATCGGTTTTAAAAGCATTCAAATTCTATGAAGTACAGCTTTGTTAACAAAAATGAAATTTAATTTGAACTGAATGTGTAATTTGAAACTGGAATTCAACATAAAAACTATTAAGATGCAAACCGAATTTGTAATCTGAAACTGACGCAGAATTTACAACATAAAACTAAAGATTTATTAGCACATTAAAACTTTAAGAGAAATCACAGCAAACGACCAAGTCTTTCACTGAAGTTACACTTTAAAATTCGGAATGTAACAGAAGTTTAGCTGAAAAAATTAACAGAATTGCACATAGAACTAGGAATTTGAGAGAATTAACAGCCTCATGTTGAAAATTCCATTAAATTTTCACTGAAACTAACAATATAACATATATTTGAGCACAAAGCTGTGGATTTAAGCATACAACTGCGAATTTAAGGGACGTGACACTCCAAGACAAATCACATCAAACGACTAAGAGTTTCACTGAGTTTTCACTTTAAAATTTGGAATTTAACAGAAGTTTCGCTAAAAATTTAACAGAATTGCACATTGAACTGGGAATTTAAGAGAACTAACAGCTTCAAACTGAAAATTCCCTCAAATTTTCACCCTGGAACATACAATTTAATATAATATTGGAAGCACAAAACTGTGAATTTAAGCATACAACTAAGAATTTAAGCGAATTGACACATTAAGACAAATCACAGCAAATGACTAAGAGTTTAACTGAAGTTGCACTTAAAAATTCGGAATTTAACAGAAGTTTAGCTTAAAAAATAACAGAATTGTACATAGAGCTAGGAATTTAAGAGAATTAACAGCCGCAAGTTGAGAATTCCATAAAATTTTCACTGAAACTGACAATATAACATATATTTGGGCACAAAGGTGTGGATTTAAGCATACAACTGAGAATTTAAGCGACTTGACACTCCAAGACAAATCACAGCAAACGACTAAGAGTATCACTGAGTTTTCACTTTAAAATTTGGAATTTAACAGAAGTTTCGCTAACAATTCAACAGAATTGCATATAAAACTGGGAATTTAAGAGAACTATCAGCCTCAAGTTTATAATTCCATGAAATTTTTACTGAAACTGACAATACAATATCATATATTGTAGGACGAAACTGTGAATTTAAGCAAACCATTGAGAATGTAAGGGAATTGGCACTATAAAAATGGAAATTCAAAAGAAGTTTGTCACAGACATACCTTGTGGAAAAATAGAATGTTTTAGGAAAAATTCCACTTTTTCACCTTTAGCAGCTAGAAGTTATAAGCAGGTTAATTAAATGATAACATAAGTGTACACCTGATATATTTATTATATTTATACAAATGATATTTCATACAAAAATACTCGAGCTTTAACTCCAAAACATATTTGAACTGTTTACTAGAAGAAGTGGTGATACGACTATGGAATGGAGGCGAATGCTTTATCATTATAATACTCTCTCGTTAATAAAAATAAACTGTAGGAAAGCGTTTTTTCAAGTGCCTGAAGCTCCACCTGAATACGTAATACCGGACAACCCGTATATTTGTCCGGGTGGTATTTTCACTGTCAGAATGTGAGAGAATAAATATTTAAATTAGATAATAGCATGCTGTCTTTCATTTGTAAAAACATTCCTTATCACTAGAGCTAGAGAGTGCCCTGTAAGTGCGTTCCTAGACCTTATCAAAAAAAATTTTATTGGTTGACCAAAAAAATGGCTATTTTCACTGATTTAATTAGTTGCTATGACAAATTAAAATTTTTTTATTTCTTAATCAATCTATAATGCTCTATTAATTATTACTTTGTAATTAGCAGTGGTAAAATTTATAAAATAAGAAAAAGAGGCTGGTGAGAACAAAGTGAATCCTCTCAAGTATTATGGGGTACTCGAGTGTAAAAATGTTCATGTGTTAACATGATACGCAACATGAGCAGACGATTATTCATCATCGTTATTTTGTTACCTTTTTAGTCGTTCCGTCTGAAAATTTTATGATTTATGATTTGAAATTTTGTATATATTAAACATATCATTTTTGTTGAATATATTATATCACACCTTTTTGATGTTATAGAAGAATTAAATTAAATTGCAATTCGCTAGAAAATTTTAAAATTCCAGACAAAATTTCTGAAAGAAAAAATCAAGAATTCATTACTGTTACGAAATGATATTTCCTTATACCTAGTTGTATTTATGTATATTCGTTTTTTCATTTTGATTTCTTTGGCATATATAACTCTAATGAATCAGTATTTACTGCATCATAACCAGCTCTTGTGGAGTCAGAGGAGTGAATTTATACTTAAAATGGGAATTAACCAAATTTCCACCATAAAATTGGCAATATTAAAGGCAATATTAAGAATTTAGTACAGTATACACTTTAATACTATGAAATTAACAGAATTTACAGCAAAAAACTGAAAATTTCACCGAATTATCAACTTAATACTGGATGAATTTACAGAATTTAATCGAATTCATAAATTAAAATTGAGAAAATTAAAAGAATTTACAGTAAAAAATAAAAATTTCACCGTATTATCAACATATACTGATGATTTTATAGAATTTAACCGAATTTATAAATTAAAATTGGAGATTTAACAGAATTTACAGCAAGAAACAAAAAAATCACCGAATTATCAACTCAATACTGATGATTTCACAGAACTCAACCGATTTGTAAATAATAATTTGTAATTTAACAGAATTCACAGCCGAAAACTGAACATTTCACCGAATTATCACTTATGGTGGGTTTATACACTTTACTTAATTTTAGTTTAGACGTAAATTTAGTGTTAAATTTAGACTTAATTTTAAAAACCATATACTTCAATGGGATGGTTTAGTCATAATTTGTGTTTGTGTTAAATGTAAGGGTTGACCTTGAAAGTGCTCAATAATTGAAACCTTCACACTAAATTTAAAGATAAAACTAAATTTTGTTGATATACACATGCGCTGATTGACAGAGTGCCACACCAGGCAAACCATCGCTCTCTTGTTCTTGCGTATCATTATAATTTTGATAAAAAATAGCCTTTGCCAATAATAACATGTACTCTGTGATAATAATAAACACATAAACACGAAACAAGTTAGAATTAGTGTCAAATGTCAAATGCTAAGTATAAAAATCCCCAAATCCCATTTTATACGCATGCGTAGCATTAAATTAAAATATGAATTAAAATTCTGTATAAACACTTTAACCTTTGATAAGATTAAGTCTAAATTTAACACTAAATTTACGTCTAAACTAAAATTAAGTAAAGTGTATAAACCCACCATTAATACTGATGTTTACAGAATACAACCGAATTTATGAATTAAAATTGAGAATTTAAAGGAATTTACAGCAAATTTACAGCGAAAACCTGAAAATTTTACTGAATTATCAACTTATTACCGATGATTTTACAGAATTCAACCGAATCTATAAATTAAAATTGAGAATTTAACAGAATTCACAGAAAAAAAATAAAAATTTCACCGAACTATCCACTAAATACTGATAATTTTACAGAATTTAACCGAATTTATGAATTAAAATTGGGAATTTAACAGAACTCACAGTGTCATATTTACAGTTTAATGCAACATAGCTTACATCATACTATATTCAGAAAATGTTCCACATCTTCAAAATTTTGGTACAACCTTCACACACAAAGTACTTTTTTTGTAATTCAACATTCCGAAAAATAAAATTTGAAAAAATAACGACAACATTGTAATAACAATTTTTAAGGCCATTGGCTTCGACGGAACATTTTCATTCTGTACGAAAGCAGCATTCTCTTGGATTGTAGAGATGGGCTTGACAAATCGAGCTACTTCGAGATTAGTTGTTAGAGTTCCGTTAGTCGAGCTCTGTCATTCGATGATTCGATACGACACACGAATTACTCTTTGTTTTAATCGAACGAGTGATGGAACTACATTAAAAAACCGGTGTATGCTTTAGGTAATACTAACGAATTACAACGACCATGACCAAGACCTTATTTGTCTTTACGCATGTAAGTAGTCATCGATAGTCCCTTAATACATAATTAAATTTCAACAACTTTCAAGTTCGGCATCCGAAGAACATCGCGGCTCACGTAATGTGAATTTGTAAGGAAGCGTTAAATAAATATGCCACGTTTTAGCTTAACAATTTCTTGTTTTATCAGTTTAAACTGAAACTTAGGTAAAATAGCCTGATATTCAACATCAGAATTCGCGACATAAAACCAAAAATTTTACCAAATTTGGTTTTCAACAGAATTTCCTTTCAAAATTGGGTACAGAATCAACTGAATTAAATTAAAAATTTAACAGAATCCTAGGGCACTGCACCTGGGAGATTACAGGATTGAAGAAGGACGTTTACCCAAGTTGAAGCCTGCAGAAATCCTAAAATTCCTCCGGAAAACAGGTCTAAAAGAGACTAGTTTCAGGGACTTTCCTCAGGAACGAAGTAGAGGTAAGGGAGCAGAATAGATCTTTTAGGTCTAAGTGACTATCACCCCAAAATACATAAATACATCATAAAACTTATTTGCACATTCAAATTGGGAATTCAACGGAATTTACAGCACAAAACTGAGAATTCAATCATTTTTTTCCAATCTGGGAATTTCATTAGAATTTAGAACATAAAATTAATAATTTAATCGCATTTGCTGTTCGAAATCTCGAAATTTAACAGCCTAAAACTATGGATTTAAACGAATAGTACACGCAAAGCTAGGAATTTAACATAATTTGCAGCATAAAACACAATGTACTCTGGAAAACGGGAAATTTATATGATAAAACTGCAAATTTAGCAGAATTTATATGATAAAACCGTTAATGAAACAGAATTCAAGGTATAAAACAGAGAATTTAATACAAGTGTACTGTTGAAAACGGTAATTTTAGTTGAGTTTGCAGAGTTAAAATGTAACTGTTTCTAAAAAATTCTACTTAAATGGAAAAATATATATGAAAATTGAATTCATTTGAAAAAGTAATATTAGTAGGTTCCACAAAGTAAATTGAAATAACATTTCAAAACGGGGCATTTCACACATAATTCAACCGACTGTGGGTACAACACATTTACTCGTTTAGTACACCCTCAGGATCTTTAAACTTGTTGGCTACAGCCTATTTAGCCAGTCCGTACCCTGTATAAGCTCATACAGGCTCTTGGCTGGTTAGTTGTAGAAGTCTTCTGGAGTCGTTTGATGTCTACCATACAGTTTCCTCCTCCTATGGTCCAGCGTCTCATAGATGCATAGTATATGAGGAGCTGTTTCGGTGTCCTTTTTGCATCTTCCGCGTGTAAAGTCTCTGTTATACTATTTTGTTCAGGTGCTCCTTTGTGAGAAAGTGTCCCGTAAGTAGCCCCGTTATGGTGCGTAGTTTGTTCCTGCTCATTGAGAGCAGTTCTTTCGCTACTTTTTCTGATGGTCCATTTATAAATTTCTTCCCATGTGTGGCGTATTCTTACAGTTTTTTGTGTTGTTCTTCCACCCACCCTCTTAACCATGACCTAATTGAGCTGTCCATAGCTGGTTCTAGTTACTTTGCCACTGGAGTTTTTTATTAATTTTATTAATAACCCGGCCATTTTAAAACACTGAGAACATTCTTCAACCATTTTCCTTTCCTTTCCTTTCTCGATAAATTCCAATGATCTACAATATTTCCAATACTTTTCTTTCTTCGTATTTTGGGGTTACACTACTAATTTTTAATTTTTTTTATTGAGAAATATTATAATTTAACACCAAATAACTAGTTGGGTATCTGTGTGATGACTGAAGTTTACAAAAATTACATTCTAGTCGCTTAGAACGGTTTTTTCCACAATAATTGCCTTAAATTATGATAAGGTTGTTTTCTATACAATCACCCAACTGTGCACTAAGAATTTACCAGAATTTACAGCATAAAACTAAGAATTCATATAATTTTACGTTAATTACGTTACTAATTCAAAAACCACATATTTCCAAGTAAATAAACAACGTATTATGAAATGTATAACAATAATCCTTTATTACAAAAACTAAAAACGGAAAGCTCATTGAGTAAATTATTAATGTTTGTTATTTTGCCATGTTTGTTTTACAAACATTTCATATTACTTGTTTATCGACTAGAACATTTCATCAACGAACAACCCATCTCTATACAGCTGGCAGTAGAGCTTAGACAGTTGGCGGTTTCGCGCTTCATAACAACTGGGTAGATTCCTTACCGATATCTGTATCAACCGATAGTGGGACAGCAAAAGCGCATTAGCTTGCATTCTTTGACAATCGACACCATACACATTCATATACACAACACACACATCAACTTGACGTTGGCCAAATACTAAGTAAATGTATAGTTGGCGTATAAACAGTGACGTACCTTAAAAAAATGTTTGCGCACTGCAAAGAACCCCTTCTTATAAATTTACAGTACTTAACAATGACATTTTTACAATTTGGAAAGTTCAATGAATGAGAACGAACATTTTGTCGTTTCAATGTACTGCAGATAATCCTTTCGTGTCCTCTAGTTTCCACTGTGCTGGATTTCCACTTGATGCCGGGCGCCGGCTCTGGCAACTCATATTCCACACAAAATGGATGAAGGTTCAGATTTTTTATATCGAGTTTTCTTAGATCTCGAAATCCAATCAAAATCAGTGGAACCACTCGAGAATATCGCGAAGTTTGAACTAAAATAAAGAATAGTTGAAAAAAATCCATTAAAAAGTAAAAAATATTTCTTAATTCAACAATAAAATGATTAACGATAAATTTAATGTAATTTTTACACTAACTCTGCTTATCAGAATGAAACCTTAGTCTGGACAGTCCTAAGAATAACCGCATGTAAAAAAATGTGTTAAATATGTCACACAAAAAAATAAAATAAAAAAAAAGGATTTCTGAAAGTAAGGTTAATAGGCTAAGATTGTAGATAACTAAAGAGAGAGAAACTTCTCTATTGATCTCTAGATAGTAAAACTTCAAATAAGTATCTAATTAAAATTGTAGTGAAATTGTTAAAATCACATATTTTTGTATAAATATCACTGACGCTTGAATAAAACCAGACGAAAGTAGGTTGAATGTATTAAAACGAAAAATATGTCTTTTCACGCTATAAAAACAACTATGTTTCAGTCAATAAAACTTGTCTCATAAACTAACACTAAGTAAAAGTTTGATATGATTATATCAAAATTTTATTACTTTTAAAATTCCTATCAAATACAACATGCAAATTTAATAATAATTGACATACTTTCTAAAAAGAAATATTTTTGTTTATATTATTATGATAGCCAATCAAAAATGAAAAATAGTATAACATGGGAATGTTAGGTATTTCGAACTAATTAAATTTATGTTTTTATATAAAAAATTAACTACTTAAGACGCGTCCAGTAAACGCGACTGTGTCAATGGAAATCACTGTGTGTCGGTATCCTTCAAAGGAAGCCAATGAGAATGGACAGAGTGCACGTGCCAACCACTGGCCTCTCGCGGCTTTAGTTGTGATTATGACTCTCTGCCAGTTTGCAAGTGCTTTAAATGTAGTGGACGAACGGTAAAGTTTTTGACAATACACAGATGTCGACGTTCTTACAGTCGCATAAGAAATTCACTATTAAGTTGAATTGTCAAAAAAGTTGACAGGTTGTAGGTAGCTTTGTTTGACATTTCGGTGCGGAAAACTGTAATAGCGTGTACTTTTTCAACAGTTATCAAAAGAATTAAGAAAAGGTCTGCTTTGCGTATAAAAATTTCTGTAGAAAAGCGTGTTTTACATAGTGGTTGTGGGAAAACTACTTTTTCAATTTTAATTATTTATAAAGTTAATATAATTTGTCGATAATTAGTAGTTAAGTGATAATTTCAACATTGACAAATTGGTTTAATTAAGCCTGTTTCTTAGTTATGCGAGCGGTAAATCAGATTAACGTATTAGGTAAGTCTAAAGTTATACTCATTTCGTGACCTTGACCAAAAAGGCAAATTTTATAGAATCGTTTTATTCTAGCCACAATTCTAGCTACCTGTTCGTCCCTTTCGGTTTAAAACGTTTAGTTCGGTCGTTTATAAAATATTTTTACCACAGAAATTGAACGTAGGTAAACCTGAGTATTTTAAAAAATAAAATTTCCGGGATTTCGCATTCGTTTGCAAAACTATTTCAATTCCTTATTTTTTTTTAATGTCCGAGACTCTCTTTTTATGTTAAAATTGTACTAATACTTACGCTATATTGTTTATTACAGTTTAATTATTTGATAAAAAAAATAAAAATAGTAGTATACATATATGTTTGTAATTTTCAAAAATGGGTGGAAAATACGGTAACAAATGTAAACTTTTTTAATTCAAAATAACCTAGAATTATAAAAAAATTATTCATTCCAGCATTTTTAATTTTTCATTTTTTAAATAATAACAACAAAAGAGTCTCCTGGACATTTGTGCAAACGACTGCGCCACTAGGTCCAGCTCTAGGAAGTAGACGTTATGTCACGGAGAAGAAATTACATATACCTAACCATTAATAGGAAAAAAAAGAAACCTGAGCCGTAAATGGCACCAATCTCAAACAGCTGTTAATAAAAGTAGATTGAATAACTTCGCGTCTAAGTTAAATTAAAAATAAATCGATTAATAGTCAACTTAATGAATTATAAAACAACAGTAGCACGGATTAATGGTTGTGGAAATCCACTAAGCAATTATTAAGTTGCTTTTTTATTGAGAACACGTGTCCAGGTGTCGAGGGAATCAATGATGTGAAATATTTGAAACTAAGCTTAATATAGAAAAGAGTAAATCGCAGATTTCACTTTACCAAGTGTCAAAAACGTTACTGTAGTGTTGTGTAGTCTAAAACGGCTCCCCGCATGAGGAAAAAACATAACTATATAAATATTATTAAAGGTAATACTACGTGTGCTTCAAACTTTATCGATATTTTTTTTCTTTTCCACGAAAACTTGTTTTTCTACTACCGTGTGTAAAGTAGGTACTTTAGACACACTTTCGAGTGCGTAAAATCTGATTTTACGCACTAGTGCGTAAAGAGTTTTTCTTTACGCACTAGTGCGTAAAGTAAAAAATCCAATATTATTATGTATGTAGTTATGTGTATCTGAATAGGTATAAGTTGGCGGTGAGTGACTGACATTTCTTTAATTGTGAATTGAATCTGACAATTAAAGTTTGAATTGAGATCTTCCGACTATACCTAGGGTAATCAATTGTATTTTGATGTAAGTATTGAATATTTTTAGGAAACTATGATGTTATTTTATATTATTATAATTATAAAGATGGATCTATCAGAAGATTACTTCGCAAATAGTGTGGAAAAAATAAAATGATAAATTTCGAAAATGTTCTAGTGGCATATTACCTAAACTTCTGTATTTTGATAAAGTTTTCGATAGTAGAAAAAATTTTGTATGTAATTCGTGTGTAAAGACCTTTTTTTCGACTCATGTGATTGTCGCATTCGCCTGCGGCTCATGCGACAACATTCACATTCGTCAAAAAAAAGGCTACTTTACACACTAGTTACATAAATAACTATTATTTGGCAAAAATATGAAAACAAACCGATTGATAAAATTTGATTTTATCTAAATTCGGTTTGTTTGAATGTTTTTGTCTCAAATAAACAAGTTAGAGTGTTGATAATGAAAAATTATGTGATAAAATTTCAAGAACGAGTTGTATTTGAGAAGATTTTTTCAACAATTTTGTGAAGTGGAATTTTGTATTAAATGTTCAATATTCTCTTGGATGGGTTTGTGTTAATTTTTCAATAAAAATCGAAGCACTTTTAGTAGTGTTTAAATTGACATTTTGCGAATGCCAAAACTAGATGCGGTTCTAATGACAGAATTATCCTCGGATTCATCGAAATTTTTTCAACTTTCAAACAATATGGTTGCAGAATTATTTTTTTTTATTTTTCCAATTTTTGAGCATGTTTCTAAATGGAGACTGTATATTCTTTCACATGAAAGTATTACTCAAAACGAGAAAATGAAGTCTTTACGACCATTTTTCAAAGGAGTGTGTGGAGTTTTCGGACACAAAAAGGTACTTATACTTCCACCAAGTTTCGTCAAAATAAAATCATTATTGTATAAATGAAAAATAAAAAACGATAAAACCGGCCTTTCGCATTTTTCTCAGAGATTTTGAGGTTATATGAAAAAATAATTTGCCTAAAAGCTGTACCTAAACCATTTAATGATCCACAACTTTTCATGTGTACACTTTTCTCTCCGACGTCAACTCTCACCAGAAATCGCAATAATCCAAAATTCCACCCCTTTATACCCTCCAAATATATCTGGAAACACCCCTGCTCGCGCATTTATTTTTTTTATACACCTATTCACCATTTCCAACTGTTCCCCTCCTGTTAACAATTTTCTCTTTGTAAAAGTGTCGTATGATTTACAAGACTTACTTTAACAACTATTCTGGTTTTGCAATTAGAAGGGACAATATCACTTATACCGGTTTCGGCGTATTTGTGACTCATCAGTACAAGGTAGATATCATCCACCCAGAAGCTAGAAGCTCTAACAGCTTTTTCCCGTACATAATATAATCACAATCAATACATATTAACTGGGACATTCTCACCTCCAATCGCAAACCAAAATTCTAATTTTCAGAAACGTCTGTTTGTACTATTAATATATTTTTACAGTTTTCTGTGAAATTTTCGTATTTAGTGAAGAATAGATAACACTATTAACGTCTTAGAAAGTTTTGAAAATATCATAAACAGTTTCTGATGTTCCAGTAAGAAACTTCAATCGGTTGGCTTGCACATGCGCATCATGTACTAGTTTGACAACCGTTAGAGAACAAATTGGTGACTACTGTAGGAACCAGCACTGGTTGGAAAGTAGGATATTTTTAATTGATTCGAGGCTTTTTTGCTCTTTATAAACTTTATAAATATGGATGAAAAAAATCTTTGTAGATTTGAAAAGTTAATAAATTTTTCCCTTATGACAATGTTACACAGTAGGTTCGGTACTCGATAGCGTTGTACAACGAAGTCATTTGTCATCGCCAAATGAAAGCCGCACGTATAAATCTGTCCCATAATTTACCCGTACGCCAAAACAACACGACGCACAACAAAAATCTACTTAAATTATAGCTTATTATGGTCACACTGCACTTCGAGTCGGAAAGGTACAACTTAAGAAAGCTACTTTTTTTTAAACAAAGTTATATTGCAATTTACTTTATGGTATAATTAGGATTTAAATATAAATTTTTCTAAATTGAACCACAAGTTAATTGAATGTAATGTAACTGCTCTACAGGTAACTAAGTATATAATTAAAATTTTGAAATTAAAACTATAAAATAGTATTTTTATTCGTATTACTCCAATTTATAAATTTTATTTTTAAACCTCGTTTGTTTGCGAATATTCGCAATTTAGTAAAACTTGTTTGCGAGAACGAACGTCATTTGCATATCAACTTGCTGAAGCCGAGCTTGGTAATTGTATAGGTGAATACGACTAGTTGTACTAGAAACGTTGTATTGCCATTTTAATGGGAGACTAGTATAATGTATCTATTCGTTATTTACACTCTAAAATAAAAGGTAACATGCCCTGCATGTCTTTCTAGGAAAACAACATTTTGTGGATTACTTATACACAAAGCTGTAAAATTGTATTTCTTTACTTACTTATATCTTTCTTTTTGTTCTATGATTTGGTGAGTAGTCAGAGGCATCCGTATTAATGGTACGGGAGTCCTGTATACGATTCAAGAACCTCACCTTGTGGCTTGTGAACGCAAAAATTCGTGAAATGTTATGTTTCTATAAAGTAGGGAGGCTCACAGCGCTTAGGCCACAGCACATACTCCAGAGCAGTTGTCCTCCTAGGTCATCGTCCACAGGACAGGTCACTAGGAGACATTTTTATACCGGCAGGTGTAGACCAAGACTCACCGAACACACACTCTCTTATTCACGATAACTCCGGACACTCTCATAAGATATGCCTGTCAGATTCATCTTCCTGTTCACACATCCTTCATAGAGGTAGGTGTGTCCAATAACCCCATAGTATGGAGGTGTTTCCATAGTTGACAGTGGCCAGTCAGAAATCCTAATGTTGAACGTAGGTTTTTTCTGGACATCGCCAAATATTTCTTCGATGCCAGCTTCCCAGGATCGCCCAGTGTGATCCTGAACCTAAACTCGTTTTCAGCTCTTTGGATGATTCAATGAATAAGAAAACTGTATATTTTAATCTTTTCACGAGAAGCATTCATTACAAACAGCTTTTTAAATAAACCTATATCTACTTTATACAATTTCAAATTTTGCTACAGAGTCCATTTATGGTCAAGTTACTCGTCCAAAGTTTATAATATTACTTGTGTCATACACGCTACTCTTGTTCGAATACACCTAACAATGCTTATTTGATTTCCAATTTGGTCCTGGTGGACTCGACGGGGGTCTATGTTGGTAAGACAAAAAAATGGGTATGTATCTGGTTTCGATAGTGAAGATCTAAAATGTTGGTTCGATTTTACCTAGCAATGTAAGCAGATGATATTAAAAGAAGCTCGAAGGCTGATAATTGTGAAAACTTTATTCCACGTTCAGGACAACGAATCGAGGTTTGCAAAGCGCTGCCGAAGCTCTTGTTTAGACAAAAGGAGCTACTCGAGCTTAGCACTAATCAGGAGCTGAAAGTGAAATTTTAAAGAGAGTATCAAATATTTTGGCTGCAAGCAAAAATACCCAAAAAATATCCTGGACTATGAGGAATTGCTTCTTCCAAACCACAGAATCTACATTATTTTCCTCATCTATTTTGAGATTTCTTAGACGACAATAGGACCCTTGCTAAAACCCTTCTCCAACTAACAGAAGTTTTCGGAAGAAATTGAGAAACTTTGGAGATGTGTTTTGAAAGCTCTTTCGTCAGTAGTGGGCAGAATTTGATTTTGTTTGTTGAGAACTGATTCTACACTCCCCCGTTAACCAGTGGAGTTTTGAATATGTACCAGAGCTTACTTTCTCGCCCATGGTCCAGGTCAGACGTGACACGTTTCCATTCCCGTTGTTTATGGGCATTCGTCTAAAATCTTTCAATATTACATTGGAGCTGATACCACAAAAGAGTTCCAGCCTCCAAAGGGGTGTTTCAGTCCCCCTTTTGCTATTTAATTCCCTTTTATTCCAGCGTGTCCTGGAATCCACAAAAAATATTGTCAGCTAGTTTATTGAGTATTTCCCGAGGTATTTCCATACCATATTGGAACTCATTACTCAAGAACTCAGTGGTTTGATGGATGCTCGACTATCTGACATGATTATTATCTTTTGCCTTCTAGATCTTCAATCAATATTGAACTTGGTACACTTTCCTATGGCTAGAAAGATACTTGGATTTCACAAGCTTCCAGAATGTTCGGCTTCTGGCCCGTACACCCGTCTCCCAGTTCCTTATATTGCTTATGAGCTGTCTGTATACCATTGAATGTCATTCTTTTCGTCGCGCAATGGTGTTTGCATGGATCCAATTCCTTCTTGTTACCTAATAAGAGCTAATTAATGCTTATCCTGTTAACCGCGGCAAGGTAAAAATAGTTGGAGAAGTTAACATTTACGAAAATTGCTGGAAGATTACACTGTTAATGACAATTACAAAAAGAGTATTCAATAAAATGAGTTTTCGACATCGGCATGCGTTTTTTCATCTTTATTGACACCACGTCTCTCTTCAAACATAGAAGGCAAAATTGCAGGGGCGTAGTTTTTAACGAAAACATCTCATTTCTTTTAAATACCTAACCACTCCTTATACAGAAAGCACGGGCCCTACCTATCTCTGTCTATGCCAGTGCAGCTGTATATCATATTACAGACCTAACCCAGAATGACACTACATATGTAGACTACCTCAAGTATAACATAATAAATAATAATCTTATATGTTATATGACCCCTAAGAACAGTGGCGTCAAGAAATCCGTTGTTTATTGAACGTTTCAAGGTGAGATTATTAATTGCAATCGAATTTCAAAAATTAGTTTGGTTACTATTTTATTTTAAATGTTTTGACATATACTGCTATATTCACACAGAGTTGTACACTTGGAGAAATATGTCACTTTTCTCCTCCCATTATTCACGCCACTGGTATTTTTGGCTGTTTTCAATTAATTTTGTATTCCTTAATGTTTTTCACGTAAAAAACACGTAGCCCTTACATATCAAAAAATTTTGTTTTCAAGATATTTAATGTTAATGGTTAGGTTAGGTTTTCATGAAGTTTTGCAACATCATTTTCAATAATAAAAGCACAAGTTTGAACAAATATTTTTGAGAGTCTTCTCACAATGTTTAAGATGCATTGCTGCTTCACAAATTGGTTTCTAATACATATTTTAACCATTAGTAGTTTGAAGGTTATTAAAAAAATATTAAAAAAATATTTTTTTCATGTTTTTATTAAAAAAGTGACATATTTTTCCAAATGTACACCACTGGGTGAAGAATTGACAAATGTTTTTTCATCTAAATATGCCATTTTACATTTAAAAACAATCTGCCAAATGTCAAATCAATTTATTCATCCATTTTAAAGTTATCAAATAAAAACATTTAATTTTTCAATACTTCAACACCCTGTATTTCGAAAAATAAATGAACTGGACCCCTCAATCCTTATATAATTACGTCCAGTTTTACGAGAGGTATCTACATGCAAACGTAGTAAGTGTCATTTGAATACACACTGTATATCGTTTAGTATACAGGGTATTATGACTAACTTTCTTTGGCATCCTTTATGATAACAGATCAGCTGAGCTGTATCACATTAACAAATTACCCTGTACATACTATACTAAAATTGTAATGTTTTTGGAATAATTTGTGTCTCTGGCTGCTTTCATTGGTTTGTTATGAAATATTTTTTAGAGAAAAGTACTAAATACTAATAGGAGATAAACATTAGAAAAGTATTGTCCTCCAGGAAAATATTCTTAAAAAATTGTTTTATATTATTTATATACCTCTATAGTAAATACTGTGCACTTGAAGGGCGTTGCCCCTCTCGCCCTTTCTCTAACCACGTCACTGACATTTCACTGTAACAAATATTGCAGTTATGCATACCATAATAGCTTCCATTTTCTTTAAGTATAACCATAAGCTTGAATAAGACAAAATAATTACAATTCAATAAAAATCTCGTGTCTGAAACCTACATAACCAATTTATTATTTAGAACGGCGTCGGAGAAAATACATAAAATCCAAATAGATACTAAGTGAATAATCGTCAAGTTGTCGTAATTAAACATAAATAAATGTAGCCGGCAAATCATTTATTTATCTCTATCAAAACAGCAAACTACAAGACAAAAAAGGACGTTTATTGGAGAAACGTAACACCATTATCATAGTATGTTACACAAGACCAGTTCCATGCGAAACTGAAAGTAGAAATTAACGTCAATAAAAGATCTCCAGCTTTATAAGTATTGTATATATAATATATAGATATGTCGATAAATTATTTCACGTAGATAAAGCAAATGTGGGGGCGTTAAATCGAATTTAGATAATGACTAGGTTGTGTTCAAAATGTCCCTGTTCCGGGTGAACGCCGAGCATCTGTTTCGTTTATGAAAATAATATTGAGAATAGATATTTTGGAATTCGTGACTATGGTTATGAAAAAACCCGGGTCGATGTTTACTTACCCATAATCGACAAAAACTACGCAAGCATTGTAACAAATTTGCATTACAATATAAATCAATAGCTTCGCAATATTTCCAAGACTTAAATAGTGTTATCATGATTTACAAATAAAAAAAATTAATGAAAGCTTTTGAAATTCTGGATTTTTAGAAGAACGTTGAACACAATTTAGGCCAATCATTGTAGCAAAAAACAATTTTTCACTTGTGGAATTTGTTTTCCGTTTTTTGCCAATATAATAGAAAGTACTGGATAAATCGCATCACTCATGAAAGACCGTTTGTAGAGAATGCAAAAAGCTACAAAATGGTTGTTGGAAAATTCCGATACAAGCATTTTTCGCCGAGAAAAGCTGGAAAAACTCGTATCTCCGGTAATTTTCAACAATAAGGACTAATTTTCCAGGAATTGACAGCCAATAGCATGTATTTTTTACTGCCGAAAGATGAAATTTGTCGATTTGAAATTTTTTGCACAATCGCGCTATGAATAATTTATATACACTAATCTTGGCCTTTTTTTTTCGTTTTTTGCAAATATAATAAAAACTACTACATAAATCGCCTAGCTCATAGAAGATCATTTGTAGAGAATGCAAAAACCTACAAAATGATTTTTGGAAAATTCCGATTCTATCATTTTTAACCAAGAAAAGCCGAAAAAATGCTCAAAATTGAACTATTCTTAAAATATTCGTATCTCCGTTAATTTGCAACATTAAGGACTAATTTTTCAGGAAATGATAGCCAATAACATGTATTTCTTACTGCCAAAAGATGAAATTTGTCGATTTAATATTTTTTGCACAAACGCGCTATAAACAATATAGGTATACCCTAATCTTGCAAAATATTATAGCAAAAAAGACCCCTTTTTCGTTTTTTGTAAATATAAAAAAAACTACTGGATAGATTGCGTTACCGTTTGTGAAGAATGCAAAAACCTGCAAAATAATTTTTGAAAAATTCTGATTTGAGCATTTTTCGCTGAGAAAAGTCGGAAAAACGCTCAAAATTGACCTTTTTTTTTTGAAAAATTCGTATATCCGTTAATTTCCAATATGAAGAACTAATTTTCCTGGAAATGATAGTCAAAATACATGTTATTTTGAACTGCTTTGAGATGAAATCTGCCGCTTCAAAAGTTTTTGTACAATAGCGTTATAAACAATCTAATCTTGCAAAATATGCGTAAATATTGGCTGAATCATCCGATTTAAATTTTGAAAACGGCTTCTAAAAGTAAAATTCAAAAGCTACAACTTGCATATCTCACATTCTTATACCAGTTTGAAAAGCATTGCTAAAAATCTTTTCGCTACCTCAAGTACAAAATTTGGCTGGTTTTTGGATTTCAGTAATCTACAGGGTATTCCCGAAGCCAAGAAGTTTTTTGTTAAACCTTATAACAACAAAAAATCTATATTGATTGGGCTAAATAGTAAATATGGACGGTTGAGAATAATTGTTCACTTATTGTATAATTTTATATCCACAACTGACACAACACATTGTATTTTCTTATTTTAAGCTTTTTATAAGGATTTATTTTCATAATTTAAAAACACAATACGAATAGTTTTTATCTCATCTAAACACACCCTGTAAAATCATAAAATCAACAAACCGTAATCAATAAATTATTTTTTTTAAAGTTGTTTATAATACCCGGCATCCAACAATAATCCCCTCATTAAAGATCTCGATCACTACCACATTCATTATGACATAATTGGATATTATTTGTATACGAGACTTTGTGGTATTAAATTTTGATTTTCTACACTCCTATCTTAATATTTATTCTCGATTCCGTTGAATAGAATGGATGATGTTATGTGAAGTTTGTAAATATGTTCGTTTATAAGCCTTATTTGTGCATAGATCAGAATAATTATAATATTTATGAGCATCTAACATTCTTAGATTTGTTGAAAGAACGTTCAACTTAGTTGTATCAACTGAGTTTGAATTGAGCTTTCTCCGTTTGGACTTAACTAAACCGCTTAAATTAATAGATTATTTTACTTAAGTCGGATAACTAATAAAAGTTTTCCACTAAATACGTTGGTGGAATTATATCAGGTGAGATCGAACCCAATGTATTTCAATTTCTGCTCATGGTAGAGGGCGCTCGCTTAAACCGCGTACCAGAACAGCCAACCATAAAACACGAGTGCATGAACTGTTTTATTGGTTACTAGCTTCTTTGGCAGTTCACGGTTTACGTGTGAGGAAATCCTGATTTTGCCCTCGTTTTCAAAAATACTGGAAGCTGAAGATTGAAAAAATTAGTTTCATCTTCGAACAGGTATTACCAGATAATCCTACCATGAATTTGTATTCATATCAATAATTACTCTGCTCTAATGATACATCTAAGTTCATCAGCGATCAAGGGATAATTTACGGAAATATAAATAAACGCGAAGTCGAAATTTTTTTAATCATCAAGTACAATTTCGAGTAATTAATTAAAATTCATACTTTAATTACTCAAAAAACGTAATATTTCATGTTTCAAAAATATCATTTTTATTTTTGCAAACCTCCCACCCACAGAAGGAGCAGCTGAACAACATTGTTACAGGGATTATTATTAACTTCAAACTTGGTTAGGCAGCGAATTAAACTGTTGGGGTTGGAAGCAACATCAACGTGGCATTATGCCCAAATTTACAGAAAAAGATTTAATTCCGGAAGTATTGCTCAAAACTATTTGCCGTAGCTTTGAAACTGGATGTAACAGTTTAAGATGTGGCTGCCGAAAACATGGTTTAAAATGCACAAATTTATGTACAAATCGTCATGTTTCTGAAAACTGCTCCAATATGGAAGAAAAACTCCACGAGGATGTAAATTATTCAGTTGAGATTGTGAATGAATAATCAATGCAGACTAGAAATAACATTGGAGACGAAGAAGGTGATGGTCTTGAAAATTTCGAAGAGTTGGAGTTCGAAAAGTTTGTCGAATCTAATGATGAGGAAATGCCATCAAAGAAACAAAAACTAATGAATAAGTGATTAGAATTCAAGATAATTTATTTATAAATAACAAGATTAACGGAATCAGAATGAGGTATCTAAATTCAATAGTAAGATTTACATGTGTATTTATATTTTATGAGATTTTCTATGACATGAATGTGATTCAAATTTAATGAATAAACTTTTCAGTTGTAGGTACTGAAATTGTACTTGGTGATTTAAAAAAAAATTCGAATTCGAGTTTCATTTTTTTGCATTTTCTGCTCACATTTGCTATAGTAATGTATATTTTTTCGCACTATTAGAAAGTAGAGATTTCAACGAACATAAAGCCCATCAAATTTTCGAAAAAAGCTGATATTCTGACGCGATAATTTTTGATATTAATTCAAAATAAGGTTGAAAAAATATAATTCAAATCAGATAAATTACAGTGTATTTGGGACCTGAAGAGGTAAGTTTCCACGAAATTTTGTAAAAAAATATTTATTTTTTTGGAAAGATAATAATAAAATACCAAAAACTTGGTTATTTGAATTTTTCACATAAATTTTGAGGTTATGTTTTATTACTCACAACTTTGACATTCAAATTTTTTCAATAGGAAACCATTTTTTGGCCTTAAAAACTCACCCCCTCTCATTTCCCGAACTCGAATCGCCCGTAATTTATTTTTATTTTCAATTTTATCATATTCCTTTCATTTCCTAACGGGTTTTATCCTACTGCTATTTTTTTTTTGGTTTCAAAAATTATCTACCCTGGTCGATTATTGAAGTTTGGGCATTTAGTAGATATGTATATACCAAGATTTTTTTAATTGAATTAAGTTTATAGTCACCTCTATTCTGAAATATTAATAATAATAAGTATACTTGTGAGAAAAGATCGCTCATGTGAGGCTAAAATGTATACCGTAGGCTCAGAAAATTTATTATGCATAGAGAAATAGACCATACCAATGAAAAAAATATAAAAAAGATAAACAGGCCGATAATTAGTACTAGTGTTGAACGGAAAGCGACCAATAGCATATTATGTGAAAGCATTTTAAAATAATACATTCAGCTTTAAAAAAAGGTCAATAAAAAACTTTCAAAGACATTCATTGCGTACGCAAAAATCTATATAACAACAATTTATACTTTATCCAAAAAATAGAGCAGAATTTATTGAATGTAATTATGAAACATTACTATAACGACATTAAAATAAGAGGACTTTGGGTTTATTACAATCATTACAGACGATATTAAATAAATTGTATTCACATGCCTAATAAACGTTGCTGTTCTACGCTGTGACAAATTATATCACAGCAATATATTCAACTAGTGTAATAAGGAGTCAGTTCTTACAAAAATCTTTTTGAAATGTTTCGAAACAAATGTCTAGCTATAGGTTTAAACCTTAGACCAAAATTTATAGTACTAGACTTTGAAATAGCCATTCACAATGGTCTAATCTTTCATTGGAATTTTAAAAGTTTCATACAGATGTATGAGTATATATAAAAATTCAAAATTTTTGTGAACATTCATGGATACGGAATCCAATCGTGCGGAGACATAAGCAGACTTGAAAAAATGAATGAGTATAATAAAACATTGTTTTTATAAAATACTTTTGACCCAATATCACACATTTTTCCAGATATATAATTATAATTATAGGAACGGATAAATAAGTGTTCTCCATATCAAAATTGTGAAGACTTACCTTTGTTTTAGAAGTTCCAAGCTGCTCAGCACCATTAACAATTGCGTAAACTTCAATTTCATAAGTATCCACTCCTAACTCTCTATCCAATTCAGTAGCAGTCGATAAAACACCCAATTTAGTATCGATATCAAACAGTCTGTCTACTTGTACACCCGCACCTGTCACGTTCGTCACATAATATTCAACTTCACTGCTATGATATTTCGCCCAAACCGTCAAAATACTCGTTCCCGTGGGTTCGTTTTCGTATACACTACCCGTAAATAGATCACTCTCGAATTCAGGTCCGTTTTTAATATCGTTCGTAGCAATTATCGTCAAATAGGCTTCGGTGGATTTTCTTTCGTTTTGCACAGCTTCATCTGTAGCTTTCACTGACAATCTGTAAGTCGGATCCGGGTTATAGATGGGATGTCGAAGCTTCAAAGCCCCCGTACTTTGATCTAATTTGAATAAATCACTGTTGCCACTGGCTAATTCGTAAGTAACCAACCCGTTTGTTGCCGAGTCTAAATCGCGAGCGAAAACGTTCGTTATAAATAAATTAGTTTTGGGTAAAATGGCGGCATTCATCGACACAAATATCGGGGCGTTATCGTTAACGTCCTCGACAATAACAGTAACTAATTTGTCCGCCGAAAGTCGGGAAGAAACGGGTGAACTCTGATCGGTAGCGACAACGGTAAGTCGAAATGTATCTATTGTTTCTCTATCAATAGGTAGTAAGGTGTGAATAACTCCCGTAAGTGGATTAATGCCGAAATGTCGCTTATTATCATCGGGATCTTGATAAGAAATCGAGTAAGAAACTTTCCCGTTAAGCCCTGAATCCGGATCGTCAGCAGTAACGGTTACTATGGGGGTGTGTATCGGGATTCCTTCACGAATCTGTCTAACTATAGCCGTGCTCGGAAACGACGGTGGATTATCGTTAGAATCTTCAACAGCGATGGCGAACAAAATGTTGGTCGATAATCTCGGATTGCCATTATCGGATGCTGTAATGTTTAGCTGGTAGGCAGTCAATTCTTCGAAGTCTAACGGTTTATGTAAATAGAGAACTCCAGTCAACGTATCGATGTGAAAAGTATCTTTTCTATTTCCAGCCGTTATCGAATAAACAATTTCACTGTTCACGCCTAGATCTGCGTCTGTCGCTTTGAATCGTATGAGTTCGGTGTTAACAAGAGTCATTTCGTTCACCGATATTCTCGATTCGCTTTGCGTAAATTCAGGAGCGTTATCGTTTTCGTCTAAAACATCGATAGAAACAGTTACAGACGAAGTGAGTTGTTTTACGAGTCCGGCATCGTGAGCGATCACTTTTAAAAGGTACTTGGAAGTAGTTTCTCTGTCTAAAGGGCGAAGTAAAGTTATTTGTCCGGTGGCTTCGTCGATTTCAAACCGTTCGTCGTCATTTCCACCGATTATTTTGTAAAAAACGTCACCGTTTAAACCTTCATCAGCGTCCGTGGTGTATAATCTAGTTACTTGCGCTCCAATGGTGGATCCTTCGGATATCTGTACTTTGTAAGGGACGCGTGAAAATTTAGGAGCGTTATCGTTGACGTCTATTACGTGTACGTAAACTTTTACTTTGTCTCTGAGTTTCACGATTCCGTTATCGGCTACGGAAGCGTCCAAAGTTATAATGTTTTGACCTGTATTCATAACGAGTTCTTCTCTATCGAACATGTGTAGCGTTCTGATGAAACCGTTTTTAGGGTCTATGGCGAAATCGTTTTGCGAATTTGATAAAGAAAAAATCAATTCGGCGTTTCTTCCTATATCTTTATCGGTAGCAGTTAATTTGCCTACAAAAGAGTCCGGCGGTTCGTTTTCTCTTATATTAAAGACGAAAGTGCTGTTTGTGAATTCTGGACTGTTGTCGTTTTCGTCTATAACGTGAATAACGACAGGAACAACCGAAGATCTCGCTGGATTTCCCGAATCGCTAGCCGTCACCGTTAAGGAATAATAATCTTGATCTTCCCGATCCAATGGTTTTTTTACGTATAAATATCCGTCTGGGAAAACTCCGAATTTATCCTCGTTGTTTCCTTCGGAAATAAAATAGGATATCTTCCCGTTTGCTCCTAGATCCGCATCGCTGGCTGCCAGTGCGAAAAATCTATCGTTGACAGGAGTGGATTCCAGCAAAGACGTTTCATACGAGGTGTGATCGAAAACTGGTGTGTGATCGTTCACATCTTCGATGATAATCTTAACGGAATGTTTTGAAGATGAAGGTTCTTCGCCGCCATCGGTAGCGGTTACTTCGACGCTTAAAACAGCACCAGGGTCGGCTCGTATGGGGCGTTTTAAATAAATTACACCGGTAGTTTCGGATATTCGGAATTGATCGTTTGGATTCTGGCTAAGAGTATAGATTATTTTGCTGTTTATACCGGCATCCAAATCTCTAGCTCTTGCTAAATATACTTCTTGACCGACTGCGGCGTTTTCTGGAAGCTTAATTTCTTCTTTATCTCGTAAAAATATCGGTTTATTATCGTTTAAATCTTGTACCACGATATTTACCGTAGTTTTTCCGTATGACAATCCAACTCTAGCTACAATCGTCAAGCTGTAACTCGTTTGTTGTTCTCTGTCGATTTTTTTAGCCGTTGAAATTTTTCCGGTGTTTTCGTTTATTTGGAAATTATGGTTCGGATCGCCGTAAAAAATCGAGTAAGTAACTTCGTTGTTTCTAACGCGAACCGTTCCGACGTCTCGTTTCAAAAACATCCGATTATAGCTTGGATCTTCTGTTATTTGAAAATCGTAACCGGCGTAATTTTCGAAATGTAACTCTTCTAAATAAGCTTCTTTTATAATTTCCACGGTTGCGTCTTCGGTGGCTTTTTTATCACCTTGATCGGTGGCTGATATTTTCAAACGATACATAGGTTTCGGAGCTAATTTAAAATTACCTTGTAAGGATATCACTCCCGACCATTCGTCGACTGCAAATAAACCTTCTCCGCCGTTTTCTAGCTTGAACGTTACCATCGCATTCTCACCTTCGTCTTTGTCGGTAGCTGTAACTTTTAACAACGAAGTACCGATTTTGGTGTCTTCGGATATTGTTAATAAATAATTTTTCGGATAAAATTCCGGATTGTTATCGTTGACGTCGAGAATACTTAAATAAACAGTAGCTGTTGACGATTGCGAGGGTATTCCTTGATCTTTAGCTACGACGTTTATTTCATAGAAATTTATTTTTTCTCTGTCCAAATTCTTTTTAGTAACGAGTTGACCTGTAAGTGAATCAAGAACGAAAGTGTCTTCGTATCTTTGATGAACAGCTGGGTGTAAGGTGTATGCCACACTGCCGTTAGTGCCTTGATCGTGATCCGAAGCGGTTAACATCGCAACCAGAGTACCGGGTGGAGCGCTTTCGGATAAACTTACGTTTATACGGGACTGCGAAAATTCGGGAGCTTCGTCGTTTTCATCTAAAATCGTTACTTTTAATTGAGTGTGCGCCCATTTTGGATTCGGACCGCCGTCTCTAGCTGATATATTCAATTCCACGGTACCTTGAACTTCTCTATCTAATAGTGCTCGTGTAGTTATTAGACCCGAGTCGGCGTTGATAGAAAACCATTGATTTTCATTGCCGGATACAAAGGCGTAATATATTTGCGCGTTAACTCCGGTATCTTCGTCCGTCGCTGTAATACCAGCGACGTAAGTGCCTGGAGGCGCTAACTCGCTAAGAATTGCGGAATATTCGCTTTTCTCGAATACAGGTTCATGATCGTTTACATCGTTTACGTGAATTATTAAAAACGCCGTCGAGGTGCGTGGAGGAGTACCTTTATCAGTTGCTACGACTGTTATATTATATTTAGATATATCTTCTCGGTCTAGTACTCCGTTTACTCTAACTATATCGAAACTAGGTGAATAGTCTAATCTAAAATGATTCATTTCGTTACCTGACACAATCATTACTGTTGTTTCGCCGTTTAAGCCTTCGTCTTGATCCATTACTGATACTGCGGCAACTACGGAACCATTAAAAGCATTTTCGTCCACCGTAGCAAAGCCAGAAGTTGATGGGAAGTATCTAAATTTAATCACAGGGTCATGGTCGTTGGCATCTACTAAGTTTACCGTCACGTAAGTTCTACCGTTCTGTCTGGGAGTTCCGTGATCTCTGGCAAACACTGTAAATACGCAGCTTTTAGGACAAGCACCTCCTGGTTTGGATGGGTTTACGCAATTTTGTTGTGGACACTCTAAATTTTCCGTCGTGGAAATTTCACCAGTTTCCGGATCAACTGTGAATTGGTGTTCGGAATCGGAGAGGTAATAAGTAATTTTTGCGTTATCTCCCATGTCGTTGTCAGTTGCCATAACTTGTAGTACCGAAGTACCAGGTGGAACGCTTTCGTTTAAAGATACTATATAATCGCTATGGTCGAATATTGGAGGGTTATCGTTGACGTCTAATATAGTAACATTCACTTGCAAATATCCGTATCTAGAAGGTTTTCCACCGTCTTTTGCTGATATATTTAAAACGTAAAATCCTTGAGTTTCTCTGTCTAATTTTCCGGTAGTTTCTAAATGTAAATAAGAAGTTTCACCTGTTGGATTCGGCGTTAAAATTAATTTAAACTTCTCGTCTTTATTACCGGCAATTATTGAATAATCGTTGCTTATCCCGTTAATTCCAATATCTTTATCGGTGGCGGAATCTAATAAAAGTCTCGTTCCGGCTGCCGCGCTTTCCGAAAACGAAACGTCTATACTGGGTTCTGGAAATTCGGGAGAATTATCGTTTATATCCATAACAACTATTCGTACTTCGATTGGATAAGTTGGTTGACTAGATAAAATCACTAAATCGGTTCTATCGTTTTTCATACTTTCCCTGTCAATAACGGCGTTGGTTTTTATTTCTCCCGTATTTGCGTCGAGCGTAAATTCCCGAGGAGGCTCGTTGAATCGATAGGTGAACCCGGATTTAATGGGAATTTTTCCGACGACAGTACCTTTCGGTTGTTCTTCTAATATTTCTAAAGTGACACGCGTATCGACAGCTCGCGATTGCATTTGCGTTGAATAACCGAAAAACGGTTCCTTATAACTCACTCCCGGTCCCGGTCCAGGAGTGCGCGCTCCTACCGACAAAAACGCACAAAATATTAACAACATTTCCCACATTTTTAGAAAATAAAATTGTCTCGACTACTGCATCTTTAAACAGTTTAAACGAATTTTATTAATAAGAATTATAACATTTCGTTAATACACGTGTGTTAGATGAAGAACTCTAACATTCCACACTGTTCCGCTCCCCGCACCACACAACAAGTCGTTCAGCCTCTGGAGAACTCGCGTTTCTCTCTTGCCCTCGCATAACCGACGAGCCGCCGTCTTTGTCGGTGTGGTATGCAATATGGCCGTTTACAGACGGGCCACTTTAAAAACTTCCAACGAAAACAAACTCAACTTTTCTCACTATACTCACTGACACTTTGTATAATTATATAACATTAAATTGTATTTGAAGTACTCTTTACGAAGAAACAAACATTTTGTTCCAAGTTGCGCTTACAATTAAATTAAAATACTTTTAGTTTTAGATTGAATTACGCACAGGTATCGAATAAAGGCACTGTTTTCTCACTATAGGTACCTACTAGCGTATAATGACGATTTAACAAACACGTCGCGGTTTGTGACCTCACATGTATACATTTTATTTCAACTTGTTAAACGGTCACGGTGGCTAGATTATTATTTCAAGCCGTACGCGTTTAAAACTCGACTGAAGAACTGAAGAAACAGATTCTCGATTCTCTCGGGTTTACCAGAGGAGGAGTAATAAGAGATCCAATAGTAACCTGTGTCGGCGTTGCCACATCTCACCTGTAGGTACCTCAGACGTTCAACCTAAACATAAACAATATTTATGAGAGTGTCAGACGGGCCAGGTTCCAGTCGTAAATCTATTGTAGGTGCCTATTTTTTTTTATTCTTTTCTCAGGAGATTTCTAATGCATATGAGTTGATGAGGGAATTAATGTTTAGGCCCGATTTTCATAATAAATTATTAGTTTTTGGATAATGTTTGTTCACCGATGTAACATTATTTTATCCCGAGTATTAATTATAATATATACGGGGTGTTTGAGAAATAATGCTAAAAGTTTAAACTTTGAAGAGTATTAATTTCGATTTGTGCGCTTAGGTTTCTGTCATTATCTACTATTGGTCTCTCCAATAGTATGACGAGTGTTTTCTTATATATTGTGGAGTTTTGAAGTAAAATCTTCTTTAGTCGTATTGTTACAGACAAAATGGAGTGTCTTGGAATAATAATAGATGAAAACGGAAGAAGATATTAATAATAGAATAGTTAAAAGTAACAACTTTATAATCAAAGTTATAAACAAAAAAGAAATAGGTACCTATATAAGATTGGAAATTAGAAGTATTTAAAACAATGTATCGAAATATCGATTAGCACTTTATTTATTAAGAGGCAATAATCGTGGCGCGTTCGCCAAAAAATGATTAAAATAAATTAAAATAATAAATTTTAAAATAATCTTGTCTTAAGCTCGATTATTGTGACATGATTTTAATTTTGCTCTTGTTATTGGGCCATTCAAATATAAGAAAAATATTATGTAAAATGGTACTGATTTCTTCAAAAAAGTAGAAATTTGTCTCTCGATACCATTTTCTCATTTGTTTATGGAACAATTTCAACAAAATTTTGGTAATCGAAATGGTTCCCCATGGTCAAGGTCAATGAAGTGATTTTTTTCTATGGGATTTGATTTATTTCAAAATTATTCATTCAAAACTATGCATAGCATGTCTACCATGGTATACTCTCAATTAATGCTGGAATTTTGAAGTGAAAATATAACATGGTTTCAGAGAAAATGGTACCATGAAGAAAATTTCGACTTATTTTAAGAAATCTATACCATTTTACACAATATCTAATACATTATTATTTTAAAAGTTATGATTATAATAATTTTTTGGAGGACGCGCCACGATTATTGCCTCTTAAGAGAATGTGGAAAGTAAAAATTGGAGAAAATAAAAAAAGGGCAGACCAAGAAAAACTTGGTTAATAGCTGGACTGCTCGATAAAAGAGGAAGAAGTTGGAGAGAAGCGAAAGATTCTGTTAAAAATATGACAGAATGGAAAAAATTCGTGACGGAAGAGTATAACTGCAACACGCCCTATACACATACACCACTAAGTGGAAGAATTGCTTCAAGATTATAATATAGGTAGATACCTGCATTGCACAATAAGTAGAAACAGATCCGTAGTCGATAAACTTCACATACTACAAGAAATTTGAATAGGTACGTATATTTTATTTTATGTATGTTTCTTGAATAGGTACGTATTTCTAGGAATAGGTACGTATATTTTATTTTATGTATGTTTCTTGCATCATATTATTTTTTAATATTTTTCTGGAATGTGCACTTCGCTGGATCTTATTTATAGTATAATATCTATATTGTTGAAATGTCGTACAAAATAGTATATTATGCAATGACTACAAAATTATGCCATTTTGTTGCGAGTTGCGTACTATACTTTTCCTATGACAACATATCGTTCACGTTAAATACATGCAAACATTGCAAAAACTTAAAATTTGAATGAAAGGAACTGATAATATTTTATTACTCCGAATTCGCTGTTAATGAGCTTCCTATCAAAATTGAAATATTTATTGAAGAAATATGTAAATATTTTCTTTGTTGCTATTTCTAATAGGTACATAGAATTGGGAGCCGATAAAAATGTATTTTTATAGAAAACAACTATGAAATTACTCGTTACCTGCTAAAACTTTGACAGAAACGACCTGCTGACATTTCATCAATTTGTCGCTGGACGTCATGATCTGTCAAGTCGTAGTCGTCGTGATTTTAGAGTGAACATAGAACTAACACGAAATATTCCATTTTGGAAAACGAATTTCTGTACAAAATGCTTGTTTATGATTGAAGTTACGGTCATGTTACGGTTATAGAATAAACATTTTTCAAGGGTGCTGCCGTAGAAAATAGTAGTTTTTCTACGAGCGGGTGGAAAATTGAATTTTTCACACACATTTCGGTGTGGAAAATTAATTTTTTCTCCGATCGTGGGAAAAGCTACACCATTTTGAACTGTTTTCTATGTGTAAAGCTCAACATTCCGGAATAGTGGGCAGTTGCTAAGCAATTAGAAAATAACAGTGCGGTAATATTCTTACCGCACTGCTGTAGCGTGCGGTTATGTTCCAAATGGATTATTACAATAAAATGAAGCAAAGTATATGGTTTTAATTTTTATATTAATGAAGTTGTTATGATATAAATAGAAGGAGCATATGATTTATAACGATATTCCTGTAAACAAATCAATTTTGTGAATATTTATATTCATTTTACAGTTTGTACAATTTGTAAATTGTACTGGAGGGCAACGAGAATTTATAGAAGTTGAAGTGGCATGGCTAATTGTTTGGCTTATCTCGTTACCACTTCTACATTTCAATATAAACATAGAGAAACCTATCTAAACTTACTTGATTACAACTTGAATGGAATATTTTTTAATTAATTTTCGAATGTAAATCAACGATCGAAGAAAAAATAGTATGTACAATTCGTGGGAAATCATATGCTTTTCCCACTAATTATACAATATACTATTCCCGCACAGTGTGGAAAAAACCAATATGTCAAATTAATAATAAGTTACCATGTGTAACTAACCAGATATTTATTTTCATTTTTGTTTGTTTATTGACAGAAAACTGTCAGTGCATTTCTAAAATATTCTGCTCGTGAATAAGTGAATCCTCATGCTCGTAGAAAACTATTGTACCTAACACTTGCGGAAAATGCTTTTCCGCACTCGGCTGCTTCACCGAACTCCGCTACGCGTCGTTCGGTGACCGGCAGACTCGTGCGGAAAAATTCATCACACATCGCACTTGTTAGGTAAATACCTGACTAGTGCGGAAAGTCATACTTTTCCGCACGCTATTACAGATGGTCGAACGACACAGCAGAGCTCGGCCAGCAATCGCGTGTGGAAAAGTCACGTGATAGATACACTATTTTTTCTACTAGCATCCGGAAAAAAGCCAAAAGTTAACATAAAGAAACATTTATGATTAAATACATATCAACAACTTCATTATTATTATTTGACATCCATTTGATAAGGCTTTTACCAGGGACATCAAAAATTATTGAAAAAAATGATTCTTTCTATAAAAAAATTATAGCAGAATTCTAATAAATTTCTCAATTTTTCAGTCATTTGGTAAACTACAACCATACAAATACATATTTTAAATATTCAAATGTCAGTAAACTCCCCAAAATCACTTCAAATTTACTTTCCGCGCGCTAGCAGAAAAAGTGAATTAAAATCAAAAATCGACCAGTTTTAGGAATTTCCAATTTTATTATTTATTCAGCTAATAATAAATGTATGCGTTGGCTTATGCACGCAATGTATGAGTATCAAAATATTCAATTTTCTTACAGTTGCGCGTGAAATGAACAATTACTATATTCAAATCAATTCGTAAAGTCAACAAATGCCGAGGATTGTTAATTTACGCTCTAGAGCACAAAAATGAATCGTTTTCGTTCGCTTATTTTATCAAATTGCCGATTGAAATGGTTAATAAAGTGGATAGAATAGTGTCGCTTCTTAATTGTTTTTCTAATCCCACCAAATTCAATGAAATAAAAGAGCGAAAAAGATTTCATTTTTTTGCTCTAAAGCATAAAGTAAAAATCCAGTAATATAGTAATTATTACTTATTTAACGCACAACTGTAGGAAAAATTATATGTGTTTTTCAAGCGTAAAGTTAAATTGCCGCTTTCAAAAGATCGCCGACATTCTTTCTCAAGTTACTTTACACTCTAAATACATATTTTTAAAATAAACCCCTGTCTAATCAAATTGCTATTTTTCTTATTATTATTCTAGTTACTTATATGTGTATCTACTTCTTGAACACAATTAAACTTCTATCAACAATAGTCTCACGAGAATTAATATCCACGAGCAACGATTGAAGAATAAGTTACAATTTCGGTTTTGAATGGCGCATCATTTGGTTACATGAATTTTAATTGGTTTCCATAGAAATTTAATCACGGAGAACTTGTTGAATGTGAAAAGAACGAGCTTTTCGTTCAGAGTCGTACCCACTTACATACAAATTACCTTTCGAAAGATTCATCGGTGAAATTATTTTCAAATGACAAAGATCAATATAATTAACGTTCTGGTGTTTCTTAAGAAAATTCTTCTTTTGGAAAATATTTACAATTGCGAAAACTGGCTCCAAATTCTTTTCTCACAATTATTGTTGTTAAAAAATGGTTTCCCATATAAAATTCAGGAGAGGCACCCCTTAAAACCCAATAAAAACCCCTCCCTCAACCTAATTTTATTGAATGTTCACATTTTTGACTCACAGCTCGTATATACTTGCGCTCCAATGGATTATGCGAATTTCAGTAATTGTTTGAACAATTTGAACGTTTGTTCGACTTACATTTGTCTCCTGTTCGTGTTTTGGTTTTTAGGGGGTTGTGCTTCGGCTTTTGGGAGTTATGTTCCGGTTTTTTTTGAGGGGCTCTACCTTCTTTTGTCCTTATACCTCGAGTCCTACCACTCATTGTTCTTCCATACCTTTTTTAAATTCTTTCATACGAGATAATTGCTATTTATAAACCAAGGACGAAAACTGTCAACCATAAGGTCTGTTCCAACCGCAATCAGAAACTCATAAACGGACGTAGAATAACTGGTCACAACAAATAACCAGTTTACTTTCTCGTGATTTCTATAACTGATTTCAATGGTCGACTATAGCTTTTGACAGTTTCTGATCGCAGTTGGAGCAGACCTCTATAGCTGCCTATAGTTGAACCTGCAAATTCATGGTCAAGACTAGCAGGTAGGCGTGAAAATAAACAGTTCTTCGCAGATCGTAAGCCCATCTATGAATTGAAACAATTTTGTAGCTTTATCAGGAAATTTTAGGAAAAATTTTAGTTTGAACTGGAAATTTAACGGAATTTTCATTAGTTCCTTGGAATTTAAGGAAATTCTCCAGTTTTGACTGATAATTTAATCAAATTTCTAACTTTATCAGAAAATTTAGGTAAAATTTCCAGTTTAAACTGAAATTTCAACAGAATTTGAAGCGTTAGCCGGAAATTCATGAAAATTTTCAAGTTTCAATTAAAATTTTAGTTTAAACTGGAAATTTAACGGAATTTTCATTAGTTCCTTGCAATTTAAGGAAATTCTCCAGTTTTAACTGATAATTTAATCAAATTTCTAGCTTTATCAGAAAATTTGGGTAAAATTTCCAGTTTAAACTGAAATTTCAACAAAATTTGAAGCGTTAGCTGGAAATTCATGAAAATTTTCAAGTTTCAATTGAAATTTTAACAGAATTTGAAGCGTTTACTGGAAATTTAATATTTTTTTAGTTTTGGCTGGTAATTTTATAAAATTTGCATCAGTAACTTGTAATTTGAAGAAATTCCCCAGTTTTAACTCAGAATTCAACCAAATTTCTAACTATCAGAAAATTTAGGTAAAATTTCCAGTTAAAACTGGAATTTCAACAGAATTTGAAGAGTTAGCTGGAAGTTTATGAAAATTTTCAAGTTTCCATTGGAATTTCAACAGAATTTGAAGCGTTAACTGAAAATTTGAACAAATTTCCAGCTGTATCAGGAAATTTAAAGAAAATTTCCAGTTTAAACTGGAATTTTAACAGAATTTTAAGCGTTAACTGGTAATTTGAAGTTTTTTCCAGTTTTGGCTGATAATTTTACAGAATTGGCAGCATTACCTGGCAATTTTAGAAAATTTTTGAGTATATAAGTTGGAAATTCATTCCAATTTGTAGCTTTATCAGGGGATTTGAAGGAAAATTCCAGTTTAAACTGGAAATTTAACAGAATTTCCATTAGTTCCCTGTAATTTGAGAAAATTTTCCAGTTTTAACTGATAATTTAACTGTACTAACTTTATCAGAAAACTTTATCAGAGCTTGCATCAGTACCTTCTAATTTAAGGAAATTTCCCAGTTTCAACTGAGAATTTAAACAAATTTCTAACTTTATCAGAAAATTGAGCAAGCATTAGCTGGAAATTCATTGGCAACATCACTTGGCAATGTAAGGAAATTTTTGAGTTTAAGAAGAAAATGTATTCCAATTTGTAACCTCATCAGGGAATTAAAAGAAATCTTTTAGTTTAAACTGGAAATTTAACAGAATTTGCATCAGCTCCTTGTGATTTAAGGAAATTCTCCAATTTAAACTGAGAATTCAACCAAATTTGTAGCTTTTTTCAGGGAAAACGAAGAAAATTGTCAGTTGGAACTGGAATTGCAACAGAATTTGAATAGTTAACTGTAAATTTTAAATTTTTTACAGTTTGGCTGATAATTTTACAAAATTGGCAGCATCACCTGGCAATTTAAGGAAATGTTTGAGCTTGAGCTGGAAATTTATTCAAAATTGTCGCTGTATCAGAGAGTTTAAGGAAAATTTTCAGTTTGAACTGGAAATTTAAGGAAATTTTTGAGTTTATGTTGAAAATTTATTTCAATTTGTTTATTTAAGGAAATTCTCCAATTTAAACTGAGAATTTAACCAAATTTGTAACTTTATCAGGAAATGTTAAGAAAATTTCCAGTTGAAATTGAGAATATATCAGAATTTGCAGCTTTGAACTGGGAAGTTTTGTTGAATTTTCTAGTTTTAGTTGTGAATTCAGGAGAATTTGAAGTCAAACTGGAAATTCAATAAAATTCAGTGTTTGAAGTTGGGATTATAAAAATAGTGAAATAGAAATAATTCAATTGAAGAATTTATAAAGATTAGAAATATCGAAGAGGCTCTTGCAAATTGCTAGTACTATTGACGAAAATTGAGAATCAGCTACAAAAAAACTGCTAAGAAAGAAGCAGGTAAAGAATTTACTAGAAAAAAAATTTTCAAATAGAAAAATGTGATATCTTTATTAATAACCACAAAAGCATGTTAAATAAAAAGAAAAGGTGGTGCCATTGTAAGACCTTTACAATGAAATCACCCATATAAAACATAATAAAAAGGTTAGACAGTCCGTGAACCCAATAGTTCAACCAACTTACACACACTCACACACATACACACCAATTCCCTTTATTTACCTGCAGAGTAGTCGGTTCATTTGAATTCTATATTATAAATCTTAAAATTTCTCTGAACGAACACCTTTTCAACTTAATATATGCAAATATTTTCAATCCCACTCTGTATGATGATTATCTGTGGTGTTGTATAGAACGATTCCGGTCGGTTCGAAAGGGTCTGAACAAATGGCGACGTTTGTTTCCTAGTCAGAGCTGTCACTTTGTAAAATCTACCTTGACCGACCTGCGCGTATAAAAAGCTCGAATAATATTTTGGAATATTTCGTGAGAGGCAGGTATACCTGTGTTCGGTCACAAACATAGGCGGGTTTTCGAAAACATTTACAGGTGTACATATTATATAAACGATTAAAATCAGAAAAGGCACAAAATGTTTTTAAAAAAACTCATACTAATATAAGTTAATTTAGCTATAATTTCAAAGACTATACCTCATTTTAAAACCAGGAGGAGTAATTTGAATTTAAGTTGGCAATTCTGTAGACCTCTGATTGGTCAGATTCCGGCCAGTTTCAAACAACACCTTTTAGCATTGACATCAGCTGATAATTAAAATTTTTGATAGTTCTGACAAATAAATATATTTAATTTTGTCATCGCATACGCTCTTGTTATTAAATTATTCTCACATAGTTTAGTTGAAACTGCTCCTTTGAAAACTTCAGTAAGCAATTATATTGAATATCTGCAATTATGGACCCTTCTACTTCAAGTACCAGCTCTCGCTTCGGTTCTGGTAAAACAATGTAAATGGTAAATTTATAGGATCTAGGACCGTCAAAAATCAAATACATTCATTTAATATCTAGAATTTCTCAAGCAATTGGTAAGATTATTACTTTTATATTAACATGGTATTAAATGCTCAACATTTTCTTTTTAAGAGTAGTAACAACAACGGTTTACCAACTTTTAAAGGAATACCGATGTAGAGGAACAAAAACACAGTGCGGGAAATATGGGTAGAATACCAGGACTTCTGAAAAATTAATAAGTGAATTAAAAATGCTGTGTGAAGAACAAAAATGTTATCTGTATTGGATGAAATTTTGCAAACTTTTAAACAAATTAAATAATAAGCGCTTGGGTATAAGCATGTAAATAATAGACAGACGATAAATCGACTTACGATTATGCGTGGCTGATTTCTTCATCAAACAAGGCATATTTAATAGATTTGGAACACGACTGTTGACTACTTTTTCGGAACACTCCCTTTAGTAACTAATCTGAATTCTGAATCTAAATTCGCATCATGTAAGGGAGCTAGATGTTTTGCGAGTCAACTCAACTCAACCTCAAAACCGTTAAACTTGATGGGGTGAGGTTGAATGGAGACAAGAAGTCGAATATCTTAGCTAGACTCTAAAACTCTAGCTAGACAGTACCTAGACATAGAATTTTAATGTGTAATTTTATAACCTATAAGTGTTAAGTAATAGTTTGTTATTCAACAAGCATATAATGATGACTATTATATGCGAGTAGAATACTATATTTTGTTCACGACTACATTTTTTTTGTCAAACTATACCTTGTTTTTAAACTAAGAGGAGCATTTTAAGAAACTTCAAACACAACACAATGACGAACACAGCTACCAAATGTCACATGTGAAAACATTGTGGTTATATTATGTAAGATATTATGAATGACCACAGTGATCATTTAATAATTTGAGTATAAATTACTATAGTATGTATAAAATGTAATTAAATGTTGAATTATCCTTTATTTACTTTGGAAGTTAAAGTATAGCACAAAATAAAGCCAAACAAGTTTTGATTAAAAAAATATGATAATATAGGTATCGTAACGTATCGTAACTTATAAACTTTGCTTCTCTGTCAGCGATAAATGAACCAAACTAATAAAATTTCCTCCGTTTCGAGGGAGAAGAAAGTACTTGGGGTACCTACAATCTCGGTCCATATTCAAATAGTTACAAAGCAATACAACAAAACAACACAAAATAAGAAGTAAAAATCACAAATACAATAATATGAAGTGAAGTGAAGTCCAAATACAATATGAAATAGCAAACGCAAACAGAATGATAAACGCCAAACGCGGAAAAGTGGTAATAAAGATTGGAATATTTTTATGTAAATAAACACAAAACTTAAAACTGACAAATAGCGTTGTCAGTTATATCAAAAGAGCTGTGTGAAACGGGCGGATATCTGACCAATGATTAGCCTGCAGAAATGCCAACTTAAACTCAAATCGCTCCTCTCAGTTTAAAAACAAGGTATAGAATATCAAATTTTCTAGTAATAGCAATCAAACACCAGTATAGTTATTGAAATTCTTGCAATTAGCAATAAATTATTTAAAATTTCACTTTTGCTTTTGACATACATCATACACACTATACAATAAACTGCATATAAAACGATCTACTCCTATATATACAACATCTTAATACTAATTATATAATCATACATAATATAGTATATATATAGTTTCAGAAATCGTTCTTGCTCCTTAGTGAACGGCTTCTGTTCTTTGAAAAGTATTTTTTTAAACTTTGTTGTAGGTCTGTAGAAATTCTATTTGAATTTCTACAATAGATTTCTTCAAACTAAATAATTTCGCATAATTCGGATTTACCTCGTATCTGTCTTTTTCGAATGTCGTCTGGTCGCGTAGTCTCAAGCGAGTGCGCAGAAATTTTAAATTAGCATGTAAAACCGTTGATTGAAAAATAAGTAATCAACGGTAAAACGACACTTTTGAGTAAAAATTGTCAAGCATACAAGGTCGTTCTTTCTTTTTGTTATCAGTTTCTATTGAATTTCAATCCCCAAATCATGGGGCTTTTTTCTTAAATTTAATATCATGTAGTGATGTGAAATTGCATTACTCTAGTTCCAATCTGTAAGTAATGTACATATTCTATATTTTGATTAATTGTTCATCGTGAGGCAGCGGCCATTAATGATGGTGGACCGGCATTTCATGTGCTCCTGAAAATAAAGGATTGCCAAATCTTTTTCTTATATTGTTTTCGCAATTTATCATCTTACGACCTTTGCTAAATCAACGGTCTAATAGTGATTTTTTCGTTCTAATTTATGGTGGGTTTATACACTTTACTTAATTTTAGTTTAGACGTAAATTTAGTGTTAAATTTAGACTTAATCTTATCAAAGGTTCAAGTGTTTATACAGAATTTTAATTCATATTTTAATTTAATGCTACGCATGCGTATAAAATGGGATTTGGGGATTTTTATACTTAGCATTTGACATTTGACACTAATTCTAACTTGTTTCGTGTTTATGTGTTTATTATTATCTCAGAGTACATGTTATAATTGGCAAAGGCTATTTTTTATCAAAATTATAATGATACGCAAGAACAAGAGAGCGATGGTTTGCCTGGTGTGGCACTCTGTCAATCAGCGCATGTGTATATCAACAAAATTTAGTTTTATCTTTAAATTTAGTGTGAAGGTTTCAATTATTGAGCACTTTCAAGGTCAACCCTTACATTTAACACAAACACAAATTATGACTAAACCATCCCATTGAAGTATATGGTTTTTAAAATTAAGTCTAAATTTAACACTAAATTTACGTCTAAACTAAAATTAAGTAAAGTGTATAAACCCACCATTAGAGTTTTCGGTTTACCATTTTTTGTGTAAATAAAAAAACTTTGTCGAAGATAGTAACTTTGTTGCTGTACATATATTGTTAAATTTCGCGGTAGCCGAGATCTAAAAAATGTATTAAACAATTGTTTGCCTCGATTGTATGTCATATTCAAACTATTATAAAAAGTTTTATTTGCAAGTTTTCTTATCGGGGAGAAAAATCGTAATAAACTTCGCTACCGGAAGGTTGACTTTTTATTAATAACCTATCAACCAGATTTTTTAGTTTCTCTGATCTAGGTGTCTGTGCCTTTACATAGACTGGTCCTTCGTCCAGCTTACTGTAGGTGTAAACTTGCAGGTTAAATTTAAATTACAACAACAGGCTCTCAACAGATGGAAAAGAAAGGTAACATTTTTCTCACATTCCATTTTATCACCTCGAACCAGAAGTGCCTATTTTATTTTATCTCCCTTTCCACTCCAAGGTCGTTATAATAGTAATAAGCTATTATCATTATTAACACTTCGGTTTATTATTATTGCTCAGATAATTTTAAATCATACCAAAAGTGTATTTATTTTTGTCCTAGGTAAAAGCTGAACTCTCCCCTTTTCCGAAAAACTCGTTTCAATTTAATTTGGAAATGAGTTAGTTATTTTGCTTTAAAGATGAATTCTTATCTGGTCGTTTACGAATGTTAATGTTAAACGTAGTGGAATTTTTATGAAAATGGATGGATACCTACCGCGAAATGTCAAAGTAATTAGGTAATTCTAATTTGAATAATTCTTAAAAGGTTTTTGTTAATTTATTTTAGATAATAGTAGAATATATTTTATCTGAAAAATAAAAAAAAAACTGTCATTGTATGCTAAATAGAAATCGTTTGTTACCTTGAAAAACCAATCTAGCGAAAACGTTTTAATTCTATTATCTTTTTAATGTACTCGAACTGTATCATAGATATATACAACAAGAAATATTTCTATCAGATCTTTATTTTGATATTATGTTAATTACAACCAGTGCTGCCCCATTACACATTTATCCCACACAAAATGGATGAAAGTACATACCTAATGCTCTTTTTCTTCAAGCGTATAATGATATCTCTATTATTTTCGACAACACAGATCGTAGAAATAACCTTATTCTTTTACTAGTGAAATAATTAACGCTCATTATTGTACTAGTAATAAAATAATGAAAAATTAATTATAGCAACGTCTTATTACGGGCGTTGTATCCAAGTAGGTAGGAACTGTCATTTAATTTTTATTTAACTTGATGTTTGTCAGTATTGAAAAGTGTATTGTATATTTTTTATGAATGCTATTTGGTAAAAAAATTAGCTCGTGTTTGACAGTTTTGTACAGGAATCCTTATATCGCATCTTATAAATAACACAGTGTGTAAGATTCTCCTTGGAAAAATTTGCGATAAATTTTTCACCACTTACTACTACTTTGCCCAATGTGTTCACACCGCCACTGATTTTTTATTTCAATTTCATGTCTGTATATATTAATTTTTATGAGCATAACATAATTTTATTAATTTTGTTTTCATTTTGCACGATCCCATCTACAAAAATCGGGTTTTATCGTTTCTGTATAATATTTCATTTCCAATTTATATTTTATTAAATATCGTTAATTATTCTAAAACGAAATTCAGTAGTAGAACGTAAACTCTCAGCCATCTCTTGTAGTTAACAGTAAATAATGTAAACTTGTATAACAGGAAGCTGCTTGATGAAAACGAGCTCCTTTATGTAGATAGCGACACTAGCTAAGACACAAAATGAACAAGAGACAGCCATGTTTAGTCCACGCTGACAGTTTAAGATTATATTTATTCATATTTCGCATGTTTGAAAATAGAAATATTTTTGAAAATTGTAATATATTCCAGAGTGTTCTATAAATACTGAGATCTTAAACTTCACTAAAAATATGGTTTTTTGTCAATGTCTATAGCAAGTAGTGGACAAAATTTTTATGGGAAATCAATTATTTATAATGTTTTTATTATGACAAAGATTTAACGTCGATTTTATAATTTAAATGGTTCGCCATTCATGTTGTGACGCACATGCCCTGAAAGTGAAGTTAGCTACACAACTGTTGGCATAGGACAACAATTATTTCGTCTTCTTTTTTTTTAATCGTCATAAAGTATAGGTAGGTCATACTAATGCTGTATTGAATGACAATGGCCGTATTCACCATCTTCAACTCTAATCATGATTAGGTAATTGTGATTAAATAAGTAATCTTGATTAAGTCAAATTGCTATTCACCAAATTGTTGTTTGGTAAAATTAAGCAATCAGGGGTTAACTTTTATTCACAACTTGGCAAAATGGATATTTTCTCAGTGTCACCACCCAAAATACGAATGTTTTAGCTTGTATTGGCAGATATTGCTAACACTTTACATTTTCAAAGATCGATTTAACCTTACTGGATAGTTACTAAAAAATAAAAAAAACCTTTTAATTCAAAGTTACTTGGTATTTTATTTGGGGTGGTATAGTCATCATACTAATTACAAATAGGCTTGATCAGTCTAAAACTTTTATAAAAGTTGTATTCATCCATTGTTTGAAAATACCTAATTAGTTCTTTCCCACTGAATTCTAGTAAAGTCATCTGCAATAATGTCCATAACGTCCAAATCATCGTCATACACAGCTGATCTTCAATATTTTCCTTGTTCCAGAAAAAAATAAACCAACGAAAAATCAAAAATTGTAAAGGACAAGATAAATTTGTAGGTTATATTGTTTGATTGTTATGTTCACTTCTGTCATAATAAACGGCGATTATCTTTAAAACCGCTCAAATTTGGCCGATTAAGTTAATTTCTTGTTTAAGCACTAATTCTCTGATTAAAAAATTGGTGAATACGAGATTAGCTGCTTAGTGCTTAACCACAATTAAAAGTTAATTGTAGATATTTTACTTTGGTGAATACGGGCATAAGAAGTTATTTAATTTACCGATTTATATTGTTTTTACAGATAACATATTATTTTATGATTTTAACTTTTACCATTAATAGTTTTTGTTAACGTATTTAAAGTTAGTTTTCATCTTTGTTGTTAGTTATTAAGTATTAACTAAGGTGTGGCCTGTTATTATATAAAGCTGCGTCCATACCGAGTCGACACTGTCGATCGACTCTGTCTATCGACGGTTGTTGATCGACAAGCGTCAAAACTGCATCTGTCCACACCAAGTTGACAGAAATGTTTGTCGATCAGTCGAAATCAACATGTCTGACAAAGATTTGAATATTTATTACAAAAATCGGGCCCAAAATTTGTAAGGAAGATACCAATTATAGACCTGCCATTCCCATAACGGAGCGTCTTGCTTTTCGACGCTAAATTCTTTAGCAATTTCCATCGTGCCTCAAGTTTCTGTTCTTGTAGTTTTGGGTTTTTGAATCCCACAGATTTGTTTTTAATTTGTATGCCTCAATAAAGGCTATGACTTTGTCTTGTTCTCATTCCATTTCTACAACACACGGCAATGATGTCAACAATGCAAGACGTCACTGAGTACTCAGTTTGTCGAATGTCGAACCAGGGTAGGGGATCTCTGAAGGCGCACGGGTGCTGCCACATAAAAAGTCCCGTCAGTACTAAAATTTGTAATTTGATGAAAACTGTAACGCCATTAGTAGTAGTTGCAGATTCTTCCACATACATATTAGCGCTGACATCCTAACCTGACAACCACTAACAACTGCTTATTTGTGTGTGTGTTGAGTATTCGTATTTAGATTTTATTGTTCATAGTGGTTCATAGTGGGACTTTTACTTTAAGAGACAATTTCAAGAATATGTTTTGTGAAAGACTGTAATGTGAGGTGCATACGGTAAGCTTTATCTCCATTTCAGAACATGTTCCATCAAATAGAAAGTAACAGAAGTAGCAGTTATTCTTCCACACAACTTTGAACTTCCCAGCATTATTGTTGAATTCCTAACATTTTTTTTTACTATTTGTCATTATGTTTCATTTATTGTATACTTTTTTAATTCAATAAAATATGTAAACTTGATAATTATTGCTTCATTTTTCGCAATTCAGGCATTATATGATTCATTTTTTGACATTTCATTTAATTTTACTTGACTTTTCATTATTATTATTGTAATATTAATCTAATGTTGAGTAATTTAAAATGAAATATCAAATAATGGATCGTGAATGTCATTTTGGAATAAAAGTAAAATTACAGTAATTTTGAATATACCGCAAAAAACTGTAAAATTACAGGAATCTTCTTTTTCGGCTGTTAGCGAAGTTCACAACCTGATTTGTGCCAGAGGTACTGACGGGACTCTCAAGGTAGCGCCACCCGTATGAATAGAGGGCGCCACGGGTCAGTTTCCCATCTATAAGTTGTTTTTTATCTATGTGTCGAACGTCGAAAACACGTCCACACACTAAAGTCGATCGACTGCTCTTTGATGTTTACCGACAAGCGACGGAAAACAAATCGACATCGACAATCGACATGTCGATCGATTAATTTTGTCGATCGACACAGTCGATTTCCACGTACACACTAAAATGCCCGTATTCACCAAAGTAAAATATCTACAATTAACTTTTAATTGTGGTTAAGCAGCTAATTTCGTATTCACCAATTTTTTAATCAGAGAATTAGTGCTTAAACAAGAAATTAACTTAATCGGCCAAATTTGAGCGGTTTTAAAGGTAATCGCCGTTTATTCTGACAGAAGTGAACATAACAATCAAACAATATAACCCAAACCTACAAATTTATCTTGTCCTTTACAATTTTTCGTTGGTTTATTTTTTTCTGGAACAAGGAAAATATTGAAGATCAGCTGTGTATAACGATTATTTGGACGTTATGGACATTATTGCAGATGACTTTACTAGAATTCAGTGGGAAAGAACTAATTATTTTCAAACAATGGATGAATGCAGCTTTTATAAAAGATTTAGACTGATCAAGCCTATTTGTAATTAGTATGATGACTATACCACCCCAGTAGAGTAGTAATAAAATACCAAGTAACTTTGAATTAAAAGGATTTTTTATTTTTTAGTAACAATCCAGTAAGGATAAATCGATCCTTAAAAATGTAAAGTGTTAGCAATATCTGCCAATACAAGCTAAAACATTCGTATTTTGTGTGGTGACACTGAGAAAATATCCATGTTGTCAAGTTGTAAATCAAAGTTAACCCCTGATTGCTTAAGGCCCGGTTTTATAAGCTCGGGTTACCCCTGCCCCGAGAGTTATCCCTTTGACGGTCAATGGGTTAACTCTCGGGGCAGGGGTAACCCGAGCTTATAAAACCGGGCATAATTTTACCAAACAACAATTTGGTGAATAGCAATTTGACTTAATCAAGATTACTTATTTAATCACAATTACCTAATCATGATTAGAGTTGAAGATGGTGAATACGGCCATAATAAATCGACAATGTCGATCATGGAGACTAGATAATGTCGATAGTCAGAGTCGATCGACAATGTCGACTCGGTGTGGACGCAGCTTAATATTATGCAGCCTTAAATCATAATTTTTACTTTTACTGTAGGCACAACTACAAACTTTTTACGATGCGTTTTAACTGTTGTGTTAGCGCAAAGCAAAAACAAGAGAAATTGTGGTGAAAAACCAACTAAACTTAACTAAAAATTACCAACACACCGCATTTACTTTTTTATTACATTGAAACGTCAAATTCGTATGAATTGTAAACAAAAACAAACAAAACACATAAAATATCCTACTATAGACTTTGACGGTTCTTCAAACTTCATATTAGAACGGCCTTTTTGTGATTATTGGCTATTATAGTTCATAAAACATATAATAAAAAAGTGGTTAGCTTCATCTTCAGATTTTTTACTCATTCGTACTGAAAGTTGTAAACGTAAGTATTCTTAATTTCCAATTTTCTGCCAAAATATTCGATTAAACATGCTTAAACTAATTTTTGTGAAGTAATATTGATATATTTGAATAAAATACCGAAGAAAATAAAACGGATATTTGATTCAGAAGTTCGTATAAGTTATAAAATTCCCCCTCCTTTTTTATTACTAACTGAACATATCTGCAAATGAGGATGAATAGGGCATGTCCACGACAGTTGACACTTGACAATACTACTATGGTAAAACAATAAACATAAAGACGATTAATATAATAAAACAATTTTTATGTTATTAAAACCTTTATTTAAAGAAATTACGAATTTTTGTAGCATTAAACTTATACATTTATAAAACTGTATTATTCTAGAGTAATCTGACGCTGAAAATTTATTGATAATTTTCAAAAATACGATTGCGGATAGGATTCATAACCGAGAACCTTTTTCTGGACCAAATTCGAAATTTTTGTATTGAAAAACCTCAAATTTGGATTAGTGGAAAAATAAATGCTACAAACATCCATCTATACTAACAATATCAAAAATTAAAAATAGAAATAGTTCTATTTATACAAACTGACTAACTAATCCCTTTAACTGATTTTAAACATTTAACTGTACAATTGAATTTAAATAAAACTATAACATGTGCCAATATATTGTAATTTTTCAATAATAATTAGAATAAAATTATGAATAATCCAGTCAAGGAGGTAAATTGGCAGACACAATTTCTAATTTTGGTACTTGACATCCAACTTTATGTTTACTTCATTGATAGGATTAAAATAACAATGTACAGAAACATTCGGACAAAAAACAATCATATAACCAACCCGAGTAGATCGTTTTTAGCAAACTAATAGTAGACACATTTAACAATATTTGTAGGTATGCAATCTGCTATACATTTTTGTAATTCGTGTTGCCTTTTATAAGTTCTCTTGTCCCGTATAAAGCTTGATTCACATTATCAGACATGCAACGACACGACAAGGACCGACAACGACACGACAAACCATTCTTTTTAGATAAATAAATATTGATATACACACTAACCGACAACGACGCGGCAACGACACGTGAAGGCAACGACGGAGCGGACCGACATTCTTGGCAAGAATACAAACAACCCGTCGAGATGTCGAATACCTGTCGTATAATGTAAATTGCTGCCGAAACTTTCGTGTCTTTGTCGGTCCTTGTCGTGTCGTTGCATGTCTGATAATGTGAATCAAGGTTAAAGCTTGTAAAATATAAAAACCGTTGCATAAGTTCTTCCTTAGATCATAAACTCTTTCCCAGTCTCTGTCTCAGTCTCTGAAGGCGCGTGGGTGCTGCCACATAGAGAGTCCCGTCAGTACTAAAATTTGTAATTTAATGAAAACTGTAACGCCGTTAAGTGGAAGTTGCAGATTCTGCCACATTAGCGCTGACATCCTAACCTGACAACCATTGACAACTGCTTATTTGTGTGTTTGTTGAGTATTCGTATTTGGTTTTTATTGTTTATAGTGAGACATTTACTTTAAGAGACAATGTCAAGAATATGTTTTGTAAAAGACTGTAATGTGAGGTGCACACGGTAAGCTTTATCTTCTTTATAAAACATGTTCCATTAGATAGAAAGTGACAGAAGTAGTAGTTATTTTTCCATACAACTTCCCAGCATCATTGTTGAATTACCAACATTCATTATTCTTCATGTGTGTAATTTGTATATTATGTAAAAAAACGTTTCATGTATTGCATACTTTTTTTAATCAATAAAATATATGAACTTGATGATTATTGATTATTTTTCCCAATTCAGACATAATAGGTTTGTTCCAACCGCAGTCAGAAACCGTTAGAAACTATCAGAGAATAGTCGACCATTGCAAACAACGAGTTATTTCCGCGTAATTCCTATTACTGATTGCAATGGTCGACTATTCTCTGATAGTTTCTGACGGTTTCTGACTGCGGTTGGAACAAACCCTATATGATCCATTTTATGACATTCCATTTAATTTTACTCGACTTTTCATTGTTATTATTGTAATATCAATCTAAGGTTGAGTAATTTTAAATGAAATATCAAAAAATGGATCGTAAATGTCATTTTGCAATAAAAGTAAGATTATAGTGATTTTGAATATACCGCAAAAAAAACTGTAAAATTACAGAAATCTTCTTTTTCGGCTGTCAGCGAAGTTCACAACCTGATTTGTGCCAGAGGTACTGACGGAACTCCCAAGATACCGCCACCCGTATGAATAGAGGGCGCCACGGGTCAATTTCCCATCTATAAGTATTTTTTATCTATGTCTGTATGTACCTCTGTCGCATGTTATTAAAAAATATTCTTAGTACCTAGGATACCAAAAAACCAACAAATAAAAGTCAAATGAGTGTTATGACTGCTATGACGTTCCACACTTTTTATATTTTACAACCTATATTTGTTGTAAAAAAAGACTGTAGCCTGAGATCATGTTCGTGAGTGTAGAGCGTGGCCTTGAAATTCGCGCACCAATGGTATTGTGGCGGTCTTTATGATGTCAAATTCATCACGATCGTGGTAATAGCCTAATTTTCCTTGTCTAAGATGGTATAGTCAAATGCAGTCTTATAAAGCGGGTCAAACGATTCAACAAGACTCACAGTTTTTGTTTTCTTTTATTGCGTTTAATTATAACCTTCAAATAAAATCCGTAAGATGAATAAGACAGACTTATGCAATTTTGACGGGTAAAAGAAGGATATGTATTTAGTTTCCAGAGATTCTAAAAAGTCTGTCACCAGCTAAGTTTCTATTTAAATATGTCAGCTCTGCGACTTTGGCAATTCATAGTGACAATATGAAGCAATTTTGGTACTTAATCTGATAGATTATTTCGAAAATAAAAGAAAAAGTGGAAATTCGTCAACCAGTGTGATCTCACATTTTGGCAACCTCTGTATTTACTGATTTGATACCATATGGTTAGTGTCGACCTTTGAACTAGCACGATAAGAGCGCTTTTGACTATAGCAGAATATCCCTCTCACACAGAAGCGACATCTTCCTTTGACTCATCTTATTGTTTTTGGATGCTATGTGAAAAGTAGACAACCTATCCAACTTGTCACATTGTATCAAAATTGCATAAAATATCTATTGTGCCCCCTCACTTCTACTTAGCACCGGAGGAAAATCTCAAGAGACTAGTAGCTTTTTTAGTCCTATTTCTCGAATGAATTTTGGGATATCTGCAGGCTTTAACCTAGGCAAATGTCCCTCTTCTATCCTTAAATATCCTAGCTGGCAGTTCGCAGGAATACGGATGGAGATTTCTTCTTCCATGCCAAATGCTCCTTTCTTCACTTTTTTGGGCTTCAGGTGTCCATTCAGGCGACAACGTCTCGTTATAATCTCTGTTCATGAACTTATTTTGATCTCATCGGGTTACAGTCATCCAGTAGAGTCTTTGATTGTCTAGTACTACTAGAACTCTCCGATAGTCATATCTTCCCCTTTTTCCAGCTTTGCTTATTTCTTCCAATATTAAATTGGAGCTAATACCCTAAACGGGCATGCATCAGTTTTACAGATTACTAAGAGGTAATTCTGAATATTGTTCTTTCTTCAACACTTTCCACCACCCTATGTGAGGTCCAGAATATCTTCCATGGCTGTCGTAAAGCTCCTGTAATGCATGCTAGTCTTTGAATTTTTGAGAGGTTTTCTCTCGAATAGGCTAGCTCTACTACTCCACGTAATAGCTCCATAAGTTATAACTGGTCTCACTTTGGCGGTGTAAATTCAGCTCAGGATCTTTGGATGAAGCACCAATTTCTCCCTGCCAGAGTCTTGTACACCACTGCAGCCATTTTTACGTTGTGCATAATCTCATTTCCGCGTTTTTTTTATCTCAACTGCTCATAGGTTTTAAGTTTAGTTATTTTAGGCCGTGGTATGTGTGCCGATCAATGTCAAATCCAAATCGCTCACCCTAGCTTCAAAGCATTCCTCATGGATATTTCCAAAGGTGTGATTTTATATCAGTGACTTATTCTGCGTCGTTGTGGAACTAAAGTTCACTTTATACAAATGAAGTTAAAAAATTTCCGTTAAGTAGCACTCAAATATTACTAACTAATTATAAAGTCCAAATATTTCTATTGATTTAAATCCGTAGTACTTCCTGGAAGAGAAATTCTTTCAATTTCGGATTTGATGGTAGCTATTAAAGATAGCGCTGGATCGTTTGGGGTTAATTTCCCTTCAGCTAATACATGATCAACATTCACTCGAGGACAAGGGTTAATAATACCAGCACTTAACGGTCTGACTAAAGGAGATGGGGCGGTACTAGACCAAGCTCCTTTGCGACCAGTTGGGGGCTGGTCAACTTTTCTGAGATCAGTCGTCCTAGGACGGGGTTTTGGAGTAGGCGCTTTTAATTCATCTGTTGATCTGAAAAGTGATACAAATATTAATAATCATATACTTAAATTAGTAATGACATAAGACCAAAATTCTTTGATGATTCATGATAAACGACAATCTGTTATTATTATCTGGATTATCTGTGAATTTTTCCGATATGCGAAGTTTGAATTAATAAGCAGTTTCAGAAGAAGTAATCAATGTGATGAGATTTGCAGTCTTAGTCACTCGAATACTTGTCAATTCCTCTGTTTAGGTTTTTGACAAGAGTTCTGCCTCTGACTATTTATTATCTCTCTCAGGTAAGACGATATCAAACCAATAAAGCACTCCTAGATGACTCTGTATCTCGATTAATCAAAGATTATTAGGCAAGTTGCACTATTAAAGACATTTCTGACATTTGAGGTTATGACTGCGCAGAGCCTGCCACGTTTTCTGGAAAAGGTTGCCGCTGGGCACATTTTCCATTACTTCGTTGGTGGTATCCACGATTTGCCTTCCTACTCTGAAGCCTGTCTCTCCAATAAAGCGCTAGTTCTAGCACTTTCCCGAGTCTTCCGAAGATAGATCATCAGGTGTTCGAATACATCAACATCGATCTAGAATACAGATTGGCCAGTACAGGGTTGAGTTTTCCAGTGATTTATTTTCTATACTGAGGCATCAATCTTGCTTTCTTCCAAACTGGCGGAAATATAGCATTATTTGTTGTATACTCCTAGCATCTGATCAGGATCCTCTGGAGGGATATTTTTTGAACAGGAATTTTTTTTCATTCAGCTCTTCTATTTAAAAATTTTAAAACCTATTACAAATATCACATCCTAACATGTCCTTAGTATCCCAGCTAGTTTCAAAGATTGAGCCTTAGTCAGCCTGTAAGCATTTTACAAAGCGATTCTCTGTTGGTAGCCTAAGAAAAATTCATTGAATTGTTCATTTTATACAGACCTGTTGACTGCTGAATGACTCTTCACCTCCGTAGCAGTTCTAGAAAAAGAATCAAACTTTTTGTTTTCCACCGGACTAGTTTTTCTACTACCGAATAGACTGAAAGTGTCGTCGAGAAGATCATGAAACCTCTTCCTCATTTTGGTCAAGTTTGTAGACGTGTTAATGTCGTTTATTCCCTCATCAACACTAACACCTAATCAAAAAAATTGAATTTATCATAACACTAGATATCAAATTAAGATATTTACAGATTCGGCAAATAATTAAGTTAAATAATATAAATATTTACCGAACACGTGTATATTGTTACTCTTTTTATTAATGTTGATTTTATCTCTTTCTTTCACAATTCAATACAAAATATCACAAAATATCATATGACTATCTGAACACAGAACTCAATATTCTAATACTTCAAAAATTAACTAACTAATGTCAATTGTCCCGCTTTTGATACTTTACATCCCTTCAGACTTTTCGATGACAATTCTCGATTTTTCGATGACATTTCTCGACTTTTCGATTACAATTCTCAATTTTCCGATGACATTTCTCGACTTTCCGATGGCATTTCTCGACTTTCCGAAGGTATTTATCGACTTTAACTGTTATGATTCAATAGAAAATAATGTCCCATTATCAGAACAGAGAACTCAAACTTCTAATACTTCAAAAATTAACTAACTTATGTCAATTGTCCCGCTTTTACTTTCATAATTCAATACAAAATATCACAAAATATCATATAACTATCTGAACACAGAACTCAATATTCTAATACTCCAAAAATTAACTAACTAATGTCAATTGTCCCTCTTTTGATACTTTACATCCTTTCAAACTTCTCGATGACAATTCTCGATTTTTCGATGACATTTCTCGACTTTTCGATAACAATTCTCGATTTTTAGATGACATTTCTCGACTTTTCGATGGCATTTCTCGACATTCCGAAAGTATTTATAGACTTAAGGCCCGGTTTTATAAGCTTGGGTTAACCCTGCCCCGAGAGTTATCCCATTTGACGGTCAGGCCCGGTTTTATAAGCTCGGGTTAACCCTGCCCGGAGTGTTATCCCAGTGACCATCATAGGGATAACTCTCGGGGCAGGGGTAACCCGAGCTTATAAAACCGGGCCTCAATGGGATAACTCTCGGGGCAGGGTTAACCCGAGCTTATAAAACCGGGCATAAACTTTCATAATTCAATAGAAAATAATGTTCCATTATCAGAACAGAGAACTCAAACTTTCAATACTTCAAAAATTAACTAACTTATGTCAATTGTCCCACTTTTGATAATCTTCACCCATCCAGATTTATCGATGACATTTATCGACTTTTCGATGACATTTATTGACTTTAACTTCCATAATTTAATACAAAATAACGTCTTACCACGTCTTACTCAGTCTCACTATCAGAGCACAGAACTCAAACTTTTAATACTTAAAAAATTAACCAACTAATGTCAATTGTCCCGCTTTCGATAATTTCCATCCATCCGGACTTTTCGATAACATTTCTGGACTTTCAATGACATTTCTCGACTTTTCGATGACATTTCTCGACTTTTCGATGACATTTCTTGAATTTCGGTGACATTTCTCGACTTTTCGATGACATTTCTCGACTTTTCGATGACATTCCTCGACTTTTCGATGACATTTCTCGACTCTTAAGACATTTCTCGACTTTTCGATGGCATTTCTCGACTTTTCGATAAAAGTTCATTCTAGATTCTCTTTATTTATGGACCTCTACATATCATCAGCACAAGTTCGACATAGCAATATATTTGATGAATTTTTCTACACTTACCATGATGCATGTTTTTATGTAAATCCCAAACAATGGGGCCAATAACACCGGGATCTTCAACTGTTCCGAGACTACCGTGTCTCGTTAGGCCGAATTTTTTATAAATCTCACTTCTATCATCCAGCTCTTTAAAATCGTCATCAGGAATATCTAAATGATGAATGCTCACAGGTTCCAGAACTTTATTTAGAGGTTCCGGTATGCTTCCTCTGAAATTGAAACCTACAGCTGTTCACAAATTTAGATAACACTACGCGTGTCTAGGTTTCCGAAAGATACTGTATAATTACAGTTTTAGCGATCTAATTAACCTCCTTACTAGATTGTTGTTTTCATTTGTACCTTACCTTGGAAAAGATTTAACAGATGGCATTGATAAATACGATTTTGGACTGACCACACCAGGTTCAAAATGTTCTCCATATTCCGTATCCGGTGAATCTTTTCTACTACTATCAGAATCAAATACTTCCATAGGAAATTTCTTTATTTCCATTGGTACTGTTCTGTTGAGAGAAGCTTTTGGCCTTGGGGGTTTTTTCGGTGGAGTTCGGCGATGCTTTTTAACAGCCATTAAGGGAGAAATGTCTAAGCTTCCAGAGCTAAAATAATGTTAAATATTATTTATACTCGAATTGTGATAAGGCTTTTCGATTATTACCCAAGTTTAACAATGGAAAGAATCGATTAGTATGAGCAAAATAGCAATTAACTATATCTGTCTTCCAAGAAGAGAAAATCTAGATTTAGAAGAATATCTGGTAGCCTCTTTATAGTAAATATTCAAGCTATAGGGCAGTTTTACCAATATTCACATTGATTGGAAGATATAGAAGGTCAAAGACTATAATAATTTCGAATAATTTAGCTTTTGAGGCAGTCGTTGTGTTCTAATACTCTTGTCTTCAAGACGAGAACTGTATCTTCTATACTGTCATCCTACCGTGGATTTCAGAAGACATTGGAATAGGAGGTAAATGAAGGAGTGCAAATATCCTTCTTGTGACTGGAACTCTTTTTTGTCATCAACAACGGATAATAAGAAGATTGGACTATTGGTAAGATCTTTTTGGGAAGCTACGTGCAGGTGAAGTAAGAATACAGCCAGAGAAAGAACTAGGGTGAATATTTGATATTTACAAACTTTTTTTAATTTAATATATTTGGCTTGTATTGTATTGTATTGTATGTATTTTTTGGGATAACATTCACTGAGACCTGAAAAATCTATTGTGCCCCCTTACTTCTATTTAGTTTCTGAGGAGAGTCTCTGAAACCAGCAGCTCCTTCAGTCCTATTTCCCGGAGGAATTTCAGGACATCTGCAGGCCTCAACTTAGGTAAATGTTCCTCTTCTATCCAGTAATCTCCCAGGTACTGTACTCGAGGATTCTGGAGTGCTGTGCAGCTGGAAAGTATGTGGATGGAGGCTTCCTCTTCCATGCCACAATATCTGCATTCCTTCCTTCTGTCCATTAATCTCCCAGGTACTTTGCTCTTGATTCTGGAGTGCTGTGCAGTTGGCAAGTATGTGGATGGAGGTTTCTTTTTCTTTGCCACAATATCTTCATTCTTCTTCCTCCACTATTTTGAGCTTTTTCAGGTGTCCATTCAGGCGACAATGTCCCGTTAGGATCCCTGTTAAAACTCCTAGCGCAGTTTTACTTTGACTTATGCATTTATTTGATTTCAACAGGTTGTAGTCATCCAGAAGAATCTTTGATTGTCTAAGTCATACTAGATCTTTCCAGTTAACGACAGTACCCCAAATGGGGGAAATTTTTTAAAATTTGATGTGATTTTAATTAAAAAAGTTTTATAACTGGCAAGAAATTACATAAAATATCCAGACTCGAGGCTAGTTGGCTAGGTACTTAAAAAGAGTCGGAGTATGGAGAATATAATCTAGATTCGGAAGTCCACAATCCACCTTCACCACATCAAATCCTACTAATTTATTCCAACTCACCTGGTGGAAATGGAGCTAATCGAACTCCTAGGTCTTCCTACATTCGCAGTATTCCTTAATAATGTAGAATTATTGTCGTTGATGTACTTAATGTAAGTTGGAGAATCTTTTTTTCCATCTCTGCTGTATCCTTTGTTATCATAATGTACACCTCTTTCGAAAATGTGTTGTCTATTTTCAACTCCAAGACTAGTGGTAGGTGTACCTACTCTTTTTTTCTTCTTTGTACAACCCAAAATGAATGCTAAGAATAAGAGTAAAACCAGGAAAACGGCTATGGAAATCCCAATAACGAGCCAAGTGTTTTTGGCGCTTGATAGACCTTGGGGCTCACTTGGTTTGAGGTAAGCTGAAATATTTCATAATAGGTTATCAACAGAAGATATAAAAGTAATGGAAGAAACAGTTTCTCAATTATTAGATAACGGAGAAAGCACAATGATATTTCTAGATATGAAGAAGCTAATGAGTTCGCGAGAAGAGGTTCAGCATGTAGCAAAAGAACCTGTTCTTGGAACCACAAAGCCAACATAGACTACAGTGGAGGAGCACTCGAAAGCAGATATGCAGTAAGACCTTTTTAGGTGACATATGTTTTAAAACGGGCTGAAGAACTACCCAATATCAGTAGGAATAAGCTAAGGTCATAACCCGGTAAAAGACCATCTGCATGAAATAGGGCTGCATAGCGGGGATCTCAGCTGCAGAATTTGTGGTATGGAGACCAGAGCCCATATCTAGTTTGACTATGAGGAATCGGACTCTAGGTGACATACAACTTTCGGAGATCCCAACGTGCCGCCTGAACCATATGGCACGCATCCAGTTAATCTGTATCGTCTGTTCAAGGGAATGCGAGTGACTGAGTGGGTAGAATAAAAACATAGAGTACAATATGCCTCAGGCTGCAGTGTATTCGGTGTATGCTGCAAGGAAGTGTGCCGTTTCATTGTAATCCATGCCAGAATGGCTAGTAATCCAGACCTGTAACACCTAGTTGAGTCTTTTCCTACTGGGGAGATTTTTGATACCAATTTTTACGTTACACGGTAAGAGCTAATTCACTTGACTGTCCTAGAATGTTTTTATTAATCTATGTGTGAGACTAATTTCCTCCAATCTATCCGCGCATAATTAAATGGCGTACATTTAAGTATACTTACGTTCTGCTTTAATCAAAAACGGATATCCTAACTCCTTCCTAACCTCTTCGTCTGTTACCAAATGCATATCATTAGCGGCAGTCACAGCCGAAACCGGTTTTCCGTCAAGTGAAACATGATAAAGCACCTCTATTTTCTGTTCTCCATTCGAATCTGTTCGATTCACTTTATGAATATAAACGTTAACCGGTTTTTCATTGATTTGACGTTTACCCCTTCCGTTTGCTATACCCAAGTGCTTTTCTTGTTGTCTACAACATGGAAAAAACAATCACAAGTTTCAGACATTTATTTATCATGTTACTAACCTTTGAAAAGCTGTCTTGTATAATTTAGCTAAGCTATTTTTGAGATCTACAATCACAGGATCTTTTCCGTCACTTTTTAAAACTGTTAGTAACCAAAATTGTCTGTCAGCGTCGAAGAAATCTTCTCCACTGTCATCCAAATCGGTGTAATTGGTAAAGGTTGGACTAGGTTTTATTTCACCGTCAGGTACACGTGGGGATGTATCGCAGTCTATGGAACATTTTGTGGTGTTTTTTTTGGAAGTCTAAAAAAATTGTATTTTCTTTTTTCAAAAAAAAGCGGTACTCCCGAAAACAAACTTACTAGTAGGGTAACAAACAGAGTGGTATTAAAACTTTCTTTATTTGTTCAAGTTGTATTTAGAGAAAGGCGAGGCAAAAAACAGTTTCAAACAGTATCGGATAATTTAGATTTAGATCAACAGTTATATGCATATAAATTCGAAGCTTGATTGGGACTGTTTGGAGTACCAGAGGGGTACCAGGCCACTCAGACCACAATAGCACGAAAAATCTTTTAGGTTAACGAATAAAAATATTCAATTTCTCAAAAATTTATTTTTTGTAGAATAGACAACAAGTCTATTTGGTCCAGAACTCAATAGTTATAGTATCTGACTTCACCGCGAAATTCAAATAATTGGTCTTATATAGGAATTAAGAGGTAAACCCGCCCTTCGGTGATTATTAAGAATTTTACTGGGTACTGGTATATACTGGTAATATTTAAAATTTAGGATTTTAAGGACGTAATGTGTGGATGTTCAAAGGTTTGTATATAAAATATTGTTTAGAATGTTTAGTTAAACAAATTTGTTAGTTTTTAACATATTTTTTTTTTTAATTCTCACTTACATAATATGCTAATAGTATTTCATGCAACGAACATGTAATGATAGCCATTAAGACACGAGCATATTGTAGGATACGAAACGAGCCGCAGGCGAGTTTCGTATATAATATGCGACTGTATTAATGGCCATTACATGAAAGTTGCATACAATATTTTTTCTACTCCGATTGATAAAAATTATTTAATCAATAATTATTAGTTTAATTAATTTTAAATATAGTTACTTTTGAAAATAAAAATTATTTGACAGCTATCAAATTAAGTGTCACTCTATAGGTCTGTTCGCCTGCAATAAAAGTGTAGCACTGAGCTATATAATTTTTAAGAATTCAGGTCTATCTGTGAAAAAATACGTGTAAAATTACTAAATTTGGGAATATCTATGTATAGTCAAAGGCACTCTTAACGTGCGGGTTCAAAGGTCACTAACCATATGTATCAAATCAGAAAACACAGAGGTTACCAAAATGTGAGATTACACTGCAGATTGACGAATTTCCACTTCTTCTTTCATTCTCGAAATAATCCATCGAACTAAGTACAAAAAAACTGAAAATTGCTACTTATTATTCATATTGTCACTTTGAATTGTCAAAGTGACAAAACTGACATATTTAAATAAAAACTCTGCTGGTGAAAGACTTTTTAGAATCGCTGAAAACTAAATACATATCCTTCTTTCTCCCGTCAAAATTGCATAAGTCTGTCTTACTTATCTAACGGATTTCATTTGGAAGTTATAATTTAACGTAATAAAAGAAAACAAAAACTGTAAGTATGCCTTTGTTGAATCGTATGACCCGCACGTTAAGAGTGCCTTTGACTATATATTGCATTTGTATACTGCAGGAAGGATTAACACATAATTTAAATAGATAAAATCGTATTGGTTTAAAAATCTGTATCATAATGAATATCATTATGATACAGATTTTAGTCTTTTGATAAGTATATTATAAAACAGGAGTAGAAAAATATATTTTATTTGTTCGCCAATCATTTTCTGTAAATAATACACAGGGTGTCCCAGGAGTTTGTACCAAAAACTTGGGAGGTGATAGAAAAACTAAAAATAATGATGGTATTTCATATAAAATTTTTTCTTCACGCCCTTCGTTAACGAACTATAGGGCTCTGAAGTTGGAAATGAAAAATGGTTTTTCATTTACAATTATTAAATTGCTGATTGGAAATTAGTAGTATTTCAACCGTCAATAAACACAATAATTGCACACTTATTGGTGTGATTCACATTTATTTTGAATGTACGATTACAGGAAGCATCCTGTATTGTTAGTAAATTATCAATAAATCGGTACAGTGTACATTTGGAAAAAAAACTTTTACTTAGTTTAACCATGAAAAACTTTATTGGAAACGAACAACTTTAATAAAAGTGAAAATAGCAGCAAAATCCTGATAAATGTATAACTACATCACATTAACAGATTAAAAACCGAGTAACTAACGACATTAAAAAGGTCAAAACGGTTTGAAAAAATCACAATATGGGCTCCTCTTAAACACCACAACACACCCTGTATAAGAGGATGGTCACTGAATATATCTTTAACGGAGTGCGCTTTTAGAAGCAAATAAACTCCATTTTACCTTATCTTAAAATGCGAAATACCTAATAAGAAAGTCAAACTGATTGAAAAGGAAATTATAGCATGTATCATCAATCAAGAATTCGGCTAAAATAGTTTTTCGTTTCGTTATTAAAATAAGAACATTATGTAGTAGAATTTTTTTTAACAATTAAGATTATTCCACAATCTCACAATTTTCATTACCTGGTATTTAATAATTAGTAATCTTTTTGTAATCTTTAAATGTATAACCATCATCTAATTACGAATAAACTTTGACAAATTATTGTTTGCGATTTAAAGAAGGTTTTCATCATTTGCCTACCATGGCGAAAGGGTCAAACATTAAAAATTTTTATGTTCCGGCAGTTGGGACAGTTAAAGTACCTACATAAATTGTGGAGACTTCATAGTATTTGAAAGATTAACAATATTGTATAAAGAATTGCACCTGATAGTAAATAAAATAGAATTTTTTATTTTAAACCCTTTAAACTGACCTCATTATTTGCCGAATTTGATGATTCGATGAACACAGTTGTGACAACAGTTTTTGTCTTATAAATCGTCGATGGACTCTCCTGTGAACCCCAATTTGATTCGTCTTCGGGTCCATCGCCCGAACCTGTCCAGAAAAAATCTTCAAATTTATAATTACCTTGGTCTCTGTAGGCATTGTCCAACAGTAGAAGATCTGAAAAAGAAAGAAATTTATTAAATTGTGTATTAATGCTAAGTTGTTGGACTGTTGGAGATTAATGAGTGAAGTATTATTACAGTTTCCACGGAAGTGTAAAAGTCGTGGCAATAGCGATATCTCAACCTACAACTGCAAACCAAAATTCGAAAAATGTGACAAGATACGTAGGCATGAAATATTAGAGAGATTTTAAGCCACTTATTTGATCAACGTTATATACGTTATCGGCTATTCTGCTCATGCGTAGTAGTAAAAAAATAACCGATCATCTTAATAAGCGATAACGTACTCCGTTAATAGAGAGATTTTAAGCCACTTATTTGGTCAACGTTATACGTTATCGGTTATTCTGCTCATGCGCAGTAGTAAAAAAATAACCGATTACCTTAATAAGCGATAACGTACTCCGTTATTTACGTGGAAATAACCGAAACTTTATTAAGCGGTAAGTCTTGAAATAATTGCCAAGTGTACTGTGTTTATTTCGATGAATGGAAGAAAAAATATGAAAAACTATCCAAAATGTATTGAAACTTTGTACAAATAATTTTATATAATATATTTCAACCATCAATTATATTTTGGATTCCAAAATGTACCATAAACATATTTGAATGTTTTAACTTGTCAACGCCGATTTTTAACGTTAGTTTTGTCTGATGTATGCTATCAAGATATTGTAATTTGAAGAATAGCGCCCCTTAAAGTTGTGGTCTATTAGTCATTTCGGCCTCTTATTATATTTTATATATTATCAACAATTACATGTCATGGATTAATGTGTACAAATCAAAATGAACAAATAGAAAATTTGACGTTAGTTACGCCAAAAAAATAACGTTTAACGTATAACGTCGTTCACAGGTTATGGCTTCAAAAACTAAAATAATCAAAAATGACATCCGCTATTTTGGAAAGACTGCGCTTGCTCAGTTTAACGTTTAGCGTTAACGTATGTCAAAATTTTATGTGGCTTAAAATCTCTCTATTTACGTCGAAATAAACGAAACTTTATTTAGCGGTAAGGTTTAACATAATTGCCAAGTGTATTATGTTTATTTCGATGAATAGAAAAAAAAAATATGAAAAACTATTCAAAATGTATTGAAACTTTGCACAAATAATTTTAAATGATATATTTCAACACTCAATTATATTTTGACTTCCAAAATGTACCATAAACATCTTTGAATGTTTTAACTTATCAACGCCGATTTTTAACGTCAATTTTGCTTGATGTATGCTATCCAACGATGCTATCAAAATATTCTAATTTGAAGAATAGCGCCCCTCACTAAGTTGTGGTCTATTACACCTTGATCATTTCGACGTCTATAAATTTTCTATATTATCCAGTATTAATGTGATGGATTAATGTGTACTAATCAAATTGAACAAATAGAAAATTTGACGTTAGTTACACCAAAAAAAAAAAATAACGTTTAACGTATAACTTCGTTCACAGGTCATGGCTTCAAAAACTAAAATAATCAAAAATGACATCCGCTATTTTAGAAAGACTGCGCTTGCTCAGTTTAACGTTTAGCGTTAACGTATGTCAAAATTTTATGTGGCTTAAAATCTCTCTAATAAAGTATTATTAGTTTCCTGTAATATATATAGTGGAGCGCATTACCAATAGACCTGCGATATCGATTAACACAATACTCAGAATAATAAAAAATTAAAATGTGATTTTTTGTGGTTTGGAGAATATATTCTTCTCGCTCGAAATAACACTAGTTGTCAAATGGTCAACGAAACCCGATCCGGATCTGAATATGAGTTTGTTTCAAATTGCTGATGTTTTAAATAGACAAAAGAGTTTACACTATGTCCAATGATCCAAAAAATAGGTCACTAGAGCAGATAATTTTTAGGTAAACATATGAAACGTGGAAGAGAAACACGCTGAGTTGTTTGCTAAATGCGGAAAATAAGAAGTGATGTATTTTATTCTACAGAGCTTCATAAAATATATTGAAATTGTTTTCAAACGGGCATTTACTTATTTATTAAAATAAACTTAATATATAAGTTCATGTGATAGCCCTATTCTTGGTGTGCGTCATCGCTTGTGATCGTTGAGTTTTTGGGTATGTCGTTTATTTATTTGCTAACCTAACCTTCAATTTGGAAAGATCTAGTAGGGCTTAGACAATCAAAGATTCTTCTGGTGACTACAACCAGTTGAGATCAAAATGAATGCATAAGTCAAAGTAAAACTGCGCTAAGAGTTTTAACAGTGATCCTAACAGGACATTGTCGCCTGAATGGGCACCTGAAAAAGTTCAAAATAGTGGAGGAAGAGGAATGCAGGTATTGTGGCATAGAAGAAGAAACCTCCATTCACATACTTTTCAGCTGTACAGCACTTCAGAATCCTAGAGCACAGTACCTGGGAGATTACTGGATAGAAAAGGAACATTTACCTAAGTTGAAGCCTGCATATTTCTTAAAATTCCTCCAGGAAAATAGGACTAAAGGAGCTACTAGTTTCTGAGACTCTCCTCAGAATACATACATACTTACATACATACAACCAACCTTAAATTTGATAAATAAAATCATCAGGATCGTATTCAGCCAAATTCGAAAAGACTATGAAATTAATAATGACCAGCTTATTTTTCTATATAAATGAAAATACTTTCAAAATGCTGATGTTATTCCGTGTACCTATCTAGGCAAATTTTCAAATTATTTAAATAAATATAACAATAAGATTAATATTCACTTTTCATAAATAATGATTGACCGTAAATAACAAAGTACAGACCTGACAAAAACTGTCAGTGGAACATTAGAAAAAGACGTAAAAGACACATTGCCGCTACGTAAGGTACGTCTGCAAGCTATTTTGAATGTTGTAATTTCTTCCGCTTGCGCGTAATCTAAACGTGAGCTGATAAAATTGTTTAAGTCAAAGGATAGGGTTAACGTTTGTATTAAATTTTAAAAGTTTATTATTGTGATAATTTGATAAGGATTAATCACAGACCTGCCTTTTTTCCATTTCTTTCAACGTAATCAGTTAAAGGACATTAACAAATGATGACGCACGATAAAAAGTTTATTATATTATTATGAACTCTACAAAGCTCAAAGTGAAAGTAGACACTTCTGTTTGGGGTTGCTAGGAAGACAAAAATTAAGTTAAATCAATGCTTGCCTTCCTCCACGCTTTCATTTTGAATAGAGCACACAGTACCTTGTACCGGTATGATCGGATTGCGGAAATTCACGCATTTCTTTGTTCGGATTTGTTTGAAACATGCCATCACGTCGTTTGAATCTCCTCGTGCTGGTTTTTTTTTGTTGTTGACAAATTAATTAATTTATTAATGGTTTCTGTTACTTTGGAAATTAAAATATTTACTAAACAAAGCTATTTAGAGACAGTATGCAAGTTTTTTTCTCTACGTTTTTCGCGGTCGCATTTCGTCGGATTATTTAAACTATCAAACTGACACGATTTGTAATCATGCAGGAAGTTTAAGGTGTATAACCGTATTTATTTTGAAGTACATAATGTATTTGATACGATTATTTGTTGAGTAAATATAATACCATGTACCTTTTGTAGGGAGGTAAAAATATTGACTTATTATTAGGTGGTCGTGGACAAACAATTAATTAATTTATAGTCAGATGCAGTCTTATCGTGCGGGTCATACGATTCAACAAAGACATACTCACAGTTTTTGTTTTCTTTTATTGCGTTTAATTATAACTTCCAAATGAAATCCGTTAGATAAATAAGACAGACTTATGCAATTTTGACGGGAAAAAGAAGGATATACGTATTTAGTTCTCAGCGATTCTAAAAAGTCTTTCACCAGCAGAGTTTTTATTTAAATATGTCAGTTTTGCCACTTTGACATTTCAAAGTGACAATATGAATAATAAGTAGCAATTTTCCGTTTTTTTTGTATCCTCAAGCAAAAAAAGGGTACTTAGTTCGATGGATTATGTCGAGAATGAAAGAAGAAGTGGAAATTCGTCAATCAGTGTAATCTCACATTTTGGTAACCTCTGTGTTTTCTGATTTGATACATATGGTTAGTGACCTTTGAACCCGCACGATAAGTGTGCCTTTGACTATAGATACAAATTGGTACAATAGAAATTACAACCCAAACTGACTCAATTTTGATGAACGTCAGAATTTGACGCACAGCACACAATATTAAGACCATCAGCAACATATGCTTGTAAAACATTTATAATGATAGTATATTATCAAATGAGCAATTTATGATAGCCATTATTCACGATGGGCAAACGAGTCGCAGGCGAGGGGCGCAAGTCACCCGAGTGAATATTGGCCATAAATTGCGAGTTCAATACTATACTTTGTCCACGACCCTTAATTTCTTTATTAAATAAAAGTCAGTATCGATTTGTTATTACTAACCTCAAAATGTTGTAGTAGCTACATAAAATAATTTGGCATATATAGAGATGGGCGATACTGTGTAAAGTATCAATACAACGTACCGTTATGAATATATTGTTTCAAAATACTTAATATTAGAAAATATCGTTATGAAAAGTATCAATACTAAAAATTACAATATTTTATCGATACGAAATATCTCTAGTCGTGAATTATGAACCATAATACACTCCAGTGTTCACGACAGTAGATATATGGGTATTACCTCTTGTTAGGAGGTAAAATATTGACTTATTGTTAGGTGGTCGTGGACAAATGTTATTTTTGTGAATTATCAAATAATAGTATTATTGTTTTACGAGTGACAAAAATAACATTTTTGAAGCGTGTAGAACAGTTTACCTGCCGAGGCTGGTAATGTTCACGAGCTTCAAAAAATGTTTTCGGCGAGTGAAACACCATACTTTTTCTGCAACCCACTTTATATCATAATAATATATTAAAAATAGGCCAGCAGCACATTTTCCGAAAATGAATTAACATGATTGTTGACTCTCCAATCCATGAATTTTTCATATGTTTTTTCATTTATCTTTTTGGATTTTAACGGTAATAAATCCAAAAAGGTCTTCTCAGATTGATTTGCTATTTCTGGTGGTGTATTTGGAAAATCTAAATTATTTTTCGATTCGAAAATCATGATAACTTACTTAAAAAACTAACAAAATGCTTTTAGTGTGAACAATTGAAGGGAAATGTCAAACGGATTGTCAAACTTATGAAACATGGCAACTTTATTTAAATTTTCTACATTCATGCAAAAAACAACACTTTTGTGAAACACATTTAATGGAAAAAGTGGTTCTTTTTTGCACTAGTGCAACAAAATTTTTGTTGCACTCATCTGTCATTATTGTGTCAGTTTTGTGATGATTTATGACAAACATAAACATTTAAATAAAATAAAAATCCAGAGCTAGTATCTGATCCTGCTATAATACAACAATAATATATGTATATCTTACTACTTAGTCTCAACGAGTTACAATGATTGCAAAAATCTTTAATTATTTAAAATTTAAATGGTCAAGGCGAAAACCAGTTATGACTGAGTACTGACAAGGTGGAGGCCATAAAGATAAAAAAAGAAGAACGGTTTGAGTTTGATTAGGTTAGGTTAGGCTCCCAGCATATTATATTCTAATTTTCCAGTTTTTGCATGAATGTAGAAAAAATATTGTATGCAACTCTTGCAAAACGTGTTTTTTGCACTCGATGTGTTGTCCAACTCGGCCTAAAGACATCGTTGGACAATTTCACGTCGCGTGCAAAAAACACTCACTTTTTGCACTTGTTGCATAAATAACTATTAAATCTCAAGGTATTTTTAATATTCTATTTTGATTTTTAACTAACCAAAAGCAAAAAAATGCATTCTAATTGAATGAAAATATTTCTATCTTTGTTTATTAATAAGCAAAAGTCGTCAAAACATTAAATACGAGGGCGGCAAATAATTGAAAATATAAATTCCCTCACTAGAGACGAAAGTTAACGTTATGATACTTTCTCTCTGGTGACGGAAATCACGTTTTCGCTGAAAATATTCTATTACAAAATGACGACTTTTTGTATTGGGTTGTAGAAAAAAGTATTTCCTTCTATCATCTATCCATCTATACATACTTATAGATTGCTTAGCAATCCAGAATTCTATTGCACAAGACCTTGGAGACGTAAACTAAAACCTACAGACATCCTAAGATTCCCGGGTAGGAGGTCTAAAGGAGCTACTAGTAATTCTGTTTCCTCTTATTTTTTGAGAATCGAATCAAAATAATGCTTTTTTATGTTTTTTATTTCGACGTTTCGGTAGCATTCCAGCTAGAATAAATAATATCCCACAAGGAACATACAGAAGATATAGAGCTACCAGTATCTGAGACTTTACTCAGGAACTAAGAGAATGAATGTGACACCAATATAAATACTAGCTTTAAAATTATTTACTAAACATTTCTATCAAAGAATTTAACTCTTTATATCTTATTAATTGAATAAGTGATAATAGATGCGTGCAAAAACTAATGATTCCAACCATCAATCACACTTTGTATATAGGTACATATTAAAACTGTAGTGAATCTAATAACTGTGCAGTGCGTTTTAATATAAAACAACCACCTGTTCCATATATCCGAGTGGACAATTTTTTGACATCTACCGTAGTTAAATCAACTTTCTTGGAATCGGTCACTTTACCTCCACTAACCCGCACTATAACTAACCCTATCACCAGCCATCTCCACAACATTCCGTCGCTATCGACTTGTTAACCCTTCGAAAGGGATTCCCTTAAACTAACTTCGATAATGTGTTCACATATTCTGATGGTTTTCCTCATGGTCCGGATGGTTTTATTTCTCGACTGTTACAGTGATTGATCAAACGTGTTGGATATGCGCGTGCGCTTATTTGATATTTTGTCTGGTTGCCATTGTCGATGACCGACAATGACAACAATCATTTTGGATGTGGGTATAATGGTTAATGACTATTCGCGTTATAGCGGATATGGACTAAGATATTCGTTTATTGTTAGTTTTTTAAGTAAATATACAGGGTTTGGCGGAAAAAACTGTACGTTGAACGTTGATAGACAACTTTTTGAAGGTAAAACTTCTTAGGCAACAATTTAATCATGGATAGTTATCAATTGAGAATAACATGTTATGGCTGTTTAGGTACATTTTGTTAAATGAGAGATCTTATAGATCGTAGTATAGTGAGGTGAGGTTGTTAAATGAGAGACCCAACTATCCACTCCCTTGCAAGCTCAGCTCTAACTGGACCTTACATGAGAGCCTACAACAACAGGCAGATCAGGGACTACAGTGGCAGTCAAGCTGCCCTTAAGGCACTTCAGAGTTCCAATGTAACATCTCGGCTGGTATGGGAATGCGGCGAAGAGCTTAGAAAACTTTCAACTCGGAACATTGTAACACTGGAGTGAGTCCCAGGTCACAAAGGAATCGCTGGCAATGAAAAAGCTGACGAACTGGCAAGGATATCAACCTTGATCAACGGACCTGCACCAGCTGTAGTCATTCCAAGATGCTCCGCTAGGTCATGGTTAAAGGGGTGGGTAAAAGAACAACACAATAAACACTGGAAGAATACACCCAGGCAAACATATTGGAAGAAATTCATAAAAGAGCCTAAGGAGCACCTGCACAAAATAGGGCTGTATAACGAAGACTTTCATGCAGAAGATGCAAAAAGGACACCGAAACAGCTCTGCATATATTATGCAATTGTGAGACGTTGGACAACAGGAGGCAGAAACTGTATGGTAGACCCCAACTGACTTCTGAAGACTTCTACAACCAAGCAGCACAAAGAACCTGTATGATTTATTAATATGATTGGCTGAATACGCTGTAGTCAGAACACTAGGAGGATCCACAATAAGTCTAGAAGGTCGAGGTGCTGCTGGCGAAGAGATAGCTCCTTTAAAAAAACACAAATAAGGAAAATACAAAAGACATTAATTATAATAATCCTTAGGTATTAAGGGGATGAAAACTTAGAGAATATACAACTGAGAATGATATAAAAATTATTGGAGTGAATATTTCAAGATTTTCAAACGAAATCTAGAACATATTTGCAATACAACAACTTATATTTCAGTCATAATGTTTCGATCTATAGATGCTGGTGGTGCTGAGCTGAGAAATAAGAACTTGCTTTACACTGCAGTGTTTTCTAGCATGTTATCAGATTGCTAGGTACATTAATTCTTCTATTCTAATCACATATTGGAAATCTACTGATTGAAGATTTTGGACAAGATAAAATCATATTTTTGAGTCGAATATTTCCATTATAAAACTTGTTATGGTATCAAAAATTCTACATTGCGATAAGAACTGCTCGGAAAACCACAAACGACTAATGTTGACATTCACCGATAAATATCGATAACTCGGAACAATTGCAATTTGGGTGAAAAATAAAAGGTCAATGATTGTTTGAATGAGTTGTCAATATTTTTATCTTTAACATATCGTTCACGTTTAATACATTGCAAAAACATTGAAATAAATAAACTGATAAAATTTAATTACTCCGAATTCTCCGCTAATGATCTTTCTATCAAAAATATTAATTGCAGAAATATGTGAATATTTTCTTTATTGCTATTTCTAATAGGTATACAGAAATAGAAGCCTATAAATAGTACATTATGTTACTAGGAGTAGAAGACTATCATTATTGTTGAGCCCAGATTCTTGCACTGCCGCTGCGTTAGCCGAGGCGATGCAAGCTGGGCGAAACATATTAAGTACAATATCTTCTGCTTCTAGTGACATATACTATTTTTTCTTTAAGCGTAAATTGAAAAAATTGAATACATTGTTTATATCTCAAATATTTATCAATACAAATATAAAAAAATAGTTATGGCTTGCATAAGCATAACCTATTTATTAAATAAAATATTAGGTGCAGTTTTGTATACTGCAGTGTTTTGAATTTAGGTGTACATTAAAATTCTTCTACTTTAAACATTTTTATAATACACTTTTCAATACTGACAAACATCAAATTAATAGTATATTACATAACAAGAGTTGTGACTTGCTTATTACATACGAATAGAAAAGTGTTTAGTTTTACCTATAGTGCATGACTTCGAAAAAAAGTAAACGATAACGAGACAAAAATATCATTTGTACAAATTAATATGCGCTCCTGGCAACAGCGGTTAAAATAGGGGGGCAATAAACATTCGGCCTCTGGCTTCTGGAACTAAGTACACGCCTCGGTAACCGCGCACAATGATTTTTTCTTTCACACTATTTTTGTTGTATTTTCCTTGCCGTACTTGTGTAATCCGCATGTTTCGATAAGATTTTTCGCAATCTGTATGTATTGAACTCAATTTCCTCTCTCATCACTGGTGTTTTCGCAAAAGTGTAATACCGTCCAATGACATACAGAATAAATATTAACCCAAGAATTTGTGCGTAAAAAATTAAAATTCTTTTGTTTATCACCCTGCGGTGTTACTACCTTGCGAGGTCGTTGTAGTTTATTTCTCCTTCACACAGCCTTGAGTCACGTATTTAATTATTTTACCAAGAATTGTCACATTAGGATGCACATAACCAGCTGATTCACCTTTTGAAAATCTAAATCTATTTTTATAGTATCCGTTTCTAATTAATTGTATTTTCTCAATCTCTGTTAAAATTCTCTTGTTATTGACGAATATAGTAATTGTACCTTAATTGTGTTACACAATAACTCACACGCGTGACAAGGATTTATTTTAGTATAAGTATACACTGGCCAACACAAAAACATATTGTTTTGTATACTTATTTTTCAGTTTTTTATGTATAAGATTGATAAAAATATTTTATAACAAATGGCGTTCGTAAGTTAATTGTTTTTAATTATGACTGTAAGAAGTATACCACTAACATTATTCTTGCTACATGCAATATTCTTTAACGAAAGCAGAAGAGCAGCAGATGATAGTTTGACAATTCTCTTGCTTTAGTCTCAAATTGAACTAGAGGTGTCTATTTACAAACAGTGAGTGTGACAGTGAGAGCCTCTACAAGAGAACATGTATATAAATTGGGCATTTGGGCTATCTCATAATTTGCAATTTCGAGAGTGTGCTCATGTGCATTTAAGTGAGTACTCTGGTAGGAGATCTTCCTGTGAACAGACACCCTGGTTTGATTTGTATAGCAGGTTACATGCATTTCTAGGAGAAAAGTTGGTAATTTTTTGTTACCAACTAAACAAAAGTTGACTGTGTACTTTTCAAGGGAACATAAATAAGTATACCTTGTGTTATTTATAATATGCGACCTATACAAAATTGTCAAACGCAAGCTAACTTTTTTACCGAATAGCGTTTATAAATAGTAGTTTGTACAACTAGTGCGCAAAGCATCACTTTTCCCAAGAGCGCAAATCTAGCGAGTGGGAAAAGTGTTTTGCGTACAAGTTGTACACAATATTTTTTCTACAACCACATTTCTTAATGAAAGAAATACAGTAGGTAACTTGAGTATTTTCAATGTCCGAATATTGGACAACTCAAAAGATAATTATTTTCATCTTGGTTCATGATTCCTAAAATAATGCTTAGTAGGTTAATGTTTTAATAATTAATAAATTAAAATAAATAATGAAATAGATAGTTTACTTACTTTTAGTTTAAATTTAAGAATAAAAAATTCAATTAAGTTGAATTGTCAAAAAAAGTTGACAGGTCATAGGTAGCTTTGTTTGACATTTCGGTGCGGAAAAGTGCCATAGCGTGTACTTTTCGCATTACTTTTACAACGGTTATCAAAAGTATTGAGAAAAGGCCTGCTTTGCGTATAAAAATTTGTGTAGAAAAGCGTGTTTTGCAAAGTGGTTGTAGGAAAAAATCATTACAGATTTGGAAAGGTCGTTGAAAAATAAGTTCAAATGCACTTTCAATTTTCTCGAATTCGTACTGGCTCAATAAATAAATGGATATTTATGTTTCAAAAAGTCCATTTTCATACCACTATTAGATAATCTTAATCGATAGCTGTTTTTAGTACAAAGATGGCTCAAAAAAATCTTCTGGCTCTGGTGTTGACTTTACTTGAAAAACGTGAATTGAGGAGATTGCAGGTCATGACTTGGTGGTTCAATTTGCTAAAGCAGGCTATTAAGGAAACTTTATTATGTCCAGGAAAGTTCGGTGGAATAACAAAGGATTGCTTAGGAGAGGAAATCTACTAATTCAAATTGACTAAATTAAGATTAACAGAAAATCACCTTCATACTAAGAGTTTATTGGATAAGGTAGACAAGGAAGTCTCAACTATGCTATTGAAACTGGGTAGGACACACTTTAAGACAGCTACTTACCTGGTGACTGGACACTGTACCCTGAGGAAAACTCTACACAAAATGGGAAAAGTCAAAACCTATTTGAAAAAAAAATACGAACCAAGAATGGAACACCTACTCTCATATTCCGCTTCAATGAGAACTCCGACTTTTGGAAATGAAATAATTTAATCATTAGAGGTATTGAAAATCTAATTCAAATTTGTGACCAGTATAGAAGACACCGAAGCTTCTGCAATGGAAGTAGATAACATGGGAAATGGTACAAAGATTTAGTGCCTGTTCTGTTGAGCACAACCCAAACGAGTATATCGGAACTTAGATTTTCATACCATGTTATTTAAGTAGTACCCAAGGAAGGAATACATACAAGTTTTGTTGTGTCAATTTTCACTATGGCGTCATCGATTATCGAGCTTTGGCCTTGAAGAATAGCCTTATTGTATTTGTTTTTCACATGAAAATCGATGGAGAAAATGATACAAAATGCAACAACAAAATTTTGAAAAGTTTTGAGAAGTGATCCTACTCCTGTATAAGTATTTACCAAACATATTTGCTATAAATAGAAAGTTGAAAGAATTATTCATAACTTCAAAAATCGTGTTTGTAGTGTGTTGTTACTCAACATTATTTGTCATTAAATTAAAAACTTATCGATAGCGTGGGGATTACCTCAGCCAGTTTTAAAATGTCCACTTAACGTGACTTATCGCGTACAATCAAGTTGAAATTACTCAGTCGTAGTCGATGTATCTTATGTGACGGTCACGGTTAAGTTAAAACCGAAGACTTGTTTTCAAAGGTCGAGTTGATTCTCGCGAAATTATTAACAAGTCGAATGCAAATGAAACGAAAATGCAAAATATAAAAACATTCGTAGTTTTAGTAACGGGATTTTGTTCCTTTATAATAATTGTTGGTGCTGAGGAATTTATTAGTGAGTTAAAAGGTAATAATTATTTACTAATAGGATAATTATTGTTATTTCATTATATAATATAGTGTTAATCCTGTAATAATTGTTATTATTCAGTGTTGCTAACCACGAATAATAACCTTCATTATTATTTCTACTAAAAATCGTCTTTTTGGAAATATTATAAAATTGGCACGTTCCAATTTTGTATATGTATATATAGTCCAGTCAAAATCGATACAAAAATTCTCTAAATTCGCAAAACATGATTCTGTTTGGACCAATTAAGGATATATATTTATACAAGTTTGCAGACCTCAAAAAGTTACTGCGAAACTTTTGGCATTACTTCAAATACCGTTCTTGCTTTTTTCGGCAAAAGTTACTTTACATATTATATGTATTAAAAAATTATTAGCCTACTATAGAACCAAACAAAATTTCAATGTCAAAATATTTTATTACTCAAAATATTCTCCTCTTAATTGGATACATTTATTACAGCAAACTCTAGACCTTTCAACTAAAATGTTTCTTCTTGCTCAGTAAACCAGACAGCTTTTATTACCTCCTAGTTGGAGAAGATTTTTAAACATTTTTTCAGTTGAGGAAAAAGATGATAGTCGGAATGAGCCAAATCTGGTGAATAAGGGGGGTGTTCTAGTAATTCAAACTCTAAATCACGAATTGTTTGCATGGGAACATGAGATTTGTGTGCAGGGGAGCCGTTCTCCTGCAAAAATAAAACACCTTTGGATAGCTTTCCGAGTCTTTTCTCTTTATTTAAGTGATATTGAATAGTAATGTCATGTCATGAACTGCATCGATATTTTCGGGGACTGACACAGAAACTGGCCTTCCCGACTGGTCATCAGTATTAAGATATCTTTGTAAATCTGCTTACCTCTCAACCCTTTTAATTACAGGTACTTGATGATGACTCGATACTCTAATTTATCGATTTACACAATTTCGTTGGACACTTTTTTTTTAAGTTATTGCGTAACTCTGGTTAATTTTTTTGACCTCCAACTTCACACTAACACCTTTAATGGAGCTGGTCTAGGCTCACTAGATATGAATACACACTCGTAAACTTTTTTAAGAACATTAAATATGTGACAAATTAACATCAACTTTTACCATTTTTACCAATACTCCACCAGTTCATTCAACCAAGAGGAAGTGGATCTACCAGCTGGATATGAACTTTTCATCCACTCACTTATTGGGTGCCACACCACCTGTGCTATCTTCTGCAAGGAGGGGATAGGAATGTGTGGCCACTTCAGACAAAATCAAACCCTATTGAACACCAATTCTAACTAGTTGCTGGAGAAAGTGATGTACACATCCATACTTTGTGGAGACAGTGACCAACGGCAAAGCCAATCTAGTTCTTTGGTAAGAGCCACAGAGGCCGTGTCGTATCACCACTAGCACACAAAGCACCAGATGAAAAAGTGGTTGAGTGTGGGCTTGGGAATTGACGTCGGCTGGACTCATCTCCATTACCAATCTATAAGCTCCTGTCCCCGGAGAGCCTCTAAAACTCCTCTCTTGCATATGCATAGATTCCTGGATAAATTTTACTTTGGTTTTTTTTTATATTTTCAGAGGAATACGAGGTTTGCTGATCCCGCTTTGTTCTTAATTTGAAGCTTATTATTTGTACAGTGTGACCCATTTTTAATGGAAACACCCTCATAAAATTTGAAGTTGTAAGCAGATTTTGATAATTTTTTTTTTGAAATGTCAAGTACTAAAAGGTCTACCTTAGGACAAAATTTGAAATGTTCATTCCAATTTTCAGGGCATACCTAGTACGACATTTTTTCGTAGTCGAAAATCGAGATTTTTTATTAGCGATTTTTTTATTGGAAAAATCACTACGCCACTGGATTCAGAGTGCCTCTAAACAGATGTGACCAAAATTTCATGGAAAAATATTCATTAATAACAAAGTTATGACAACACAAAAATTCGAAAACTCACGCAGCTAATAGTCACAAAAACAACAGATATAGCCGTAAGAATCTTTTTTTATGATTTCAACAATAAAGTGACGTCAGATGAAAAAGAAAACAAATAACTTTAATTTTTTTAATCAAAATAACGGAATTACATTCAAGTTTGGCGTAAATTAACTATCATAGAACTAAGACCTAATTGATTTTTCAATTTAAATTTTAGAAATGATATTACAGAAAATTTACGCTATATTTGTTTTCATCTGGCGGCACTTTATTGTTGAAATCATAATATTATATTATTAAACGAGCAATTTATGATAGCCATAATTCACGATGGGTGACGTTTGCGTCACGAGCCGCAGGCGAGGGGCGCAAGTCACCCAAGTGAATTATGGTCATAAATTGCGAGTAGAATACTATACTTTGTCCACGACCATTAATTTATTTTATTAAATAAAAGATTGAAACGATTTGGTTTTACTAACCTCAAAATGTTCTGACATCTACATAAAAATATAATTTGACATATATAGAGATGGGTGATACTGTGTAAAGTATCAATACAACGTACCGTTATAAATATATTGTTTTAAAATAGTATGCCCTGAAAATTGGAATAAACATTTCAAATTTTGTCCCAAGGTAGACCTTTTAGTACTCGACATTTAAAAAAAAATCTGTTCACAACTTCAAATTTTAGGAGGGTGTTTCCATTAAAAATGGGCCACACTGTATATACTATTGCGTATTCTAGCCAGCTTGGAAGTTGCATGGTTGATGATATTTTTTATTGTTAACCTAAGTCAATAATGGAGAAATTCAAATAATTTGAGAATCCAGGGATGGTTCCAACAAAACCTTGTGCAACGTATAAGCAGGGGATTGCCTTCAAGATATTTGTTGCTTGGAATTATCTATCAAGTTAAAATAATTTAAATAAAAATGTCATTAGTTTGAAATTCGCGGTCAGCCAAAAATGAATGTTGAATGAATGAGTGCGTTCATAGTCTATAAGTAAGTCGAGGAGCGAAAATAGACAGTGTACTTGTCAGTAAGATAACGGGGAAACGCTTCTCGTGGTGAGTTTGTGAACGCTGTGGTGTAGAATGTGAAGTATCTATGAAATGTTTTACGAACGCTCACTTTCCCCCCAAGTATAATTTTACACTCAAGGTGTACGATTATACCTTTTTGGAGACTGGACTGCATACAAAACTGTATCTAGAACTTCCGGATGGGTGTAATAGATTGTGGTGTAGCTGGGAGTAATAAAACATTCTTATGACATTTAACTGATTGTTAAGTGTGATAATTCGAAATAATTTCGTAAAAACAGTTACGTAAGTCGAATTGATTACTGTTGATTTCATCAGAACCGGAAAATGAAATGTCGTTGTTAAGAAGTTTAATCATCAAAGGATTATATTAGATATCAGTATGAGTGAATTTTTGGAAATTGAATTATCAAGAAACACAAATCACTTACTACCTGCACCAAATTTAATTTTGGTGCCCATTCCTCTTTTCCCAGTAATAGCTTAAGGAACAATTCACCCACTACTTAATTGTGCTTCAGATTTGTAGGTGGCGCTAGTTTTTCGTCTTGAACTATTTTGCAATCGGTGGTCAACTATTAGGATTAGGTAACCTTAACCGAGACACTAACCATTAGAACGTGTTTCACAATAATTATTTATCTGATGGTTGTATGAAATTGTATTAACTTTTATTGCGTTAGTATGAAAACCATCTATGTCAAAAGTATGAAAAGACATCTATATCAAATGGAAGGAAAAAGAAGACCTTTGGAGGTTATGTTTTACAGTTTTTATCTTGAAACTACCCCATGCATGACCCACGCTTGGACTGTGGGATTGGAAATAGCCTCCTCAATATCTTCCAACATACTTATTTCTACTGTCCACTTGGACAAACGAAATCTGAATGAAAAATCGTGAATTTTTTGAATTAATCACGTCTTGTACGAATAATTTTTGGCCGTCTGACTTCATTGTCACCGCTACATATAGGTGACATCGTAATTTTTCTTATTTCCAATTGTTAGCAATTGAAAAGAACAATACATAGTTTTAAACATTGACAGTTGGTGCAGTTAACAACCATAAACTAGGATAGATTTCCTTGTATAGCACAGTTACCCGTACTTTGCCTAGCAACCGATGCAAAAATGATATTCTGTATAAAATGTGCTTGTTTATGATTGTGGTTACGGTTATAGAACTAACATTTATCGAGGTTGTCGTAGAAAAAATAAAATTATGGTTGAACATTTAGGTTAGTGTGATTAAGCTAGAAAAGTTTGGTTAAGACAGTTCCGGTGTTCTGATAAATTTCCACATTTCTATCAATTTTTGTTTGTTGATTAACAATCCACTTATCAATTAACAAGAAAAGGTATTCTTACGCTAAAATCGTTTGAACCGCAGTTAAAATCAGTTGTGGCGATAAGGATTTAAGGAGCTCCCCGCCTTAGAAAATCATACATGTGGTGAAACTATCAGAATTTTACCAAATATTACAAATCGTATGAAGAAAGCTACACTGTGCAATTTATTCAAGGCACAACCAGTTATACGTCGTAATAAAAAATATGAAAACATAATTATGTATGATTCCCAAAAACAATAAGAGAAAAAAGAATATGCCAGAAGGAACATACAGAAAACAGTTAACCTCAAATTTGATGTTAATTTTTATTCGGATTTTTTTTATTGATCTCCATTTAATGTGGGTTTTTTTTTGGGAAATATTACACCAGGTGCTATCAAAATGTTATTTTGTTTTTCCGAAATTTTAAAATGTCCAATTTTAATGTGAAATTATATCCAGTTTAAAGCATTATGTTTCTTCTACATTTTTTCTATTAATTCATTCATGAGTTGCATATGTAGTATTTTATTTTAGTTTTTCCACCTTCCTAGGAATTACTCCTTATATGGAAATGGGGCCATCCATAAAGTAGGTACGTCACACGAATTCTAGGACTTTTGAACCCCTTCCACGTCCTTTTCACAGGTTGTCGCATTTCTATAACCCCTCTCCTGACGTGAAGTCACAATTTTTTTTAAATTTATGCATTTATTTAAAAATAATCTAGAGAAAACAGCTATTTCCATTTTTCACTTATTTTTATTACATAATAATTTAATAAAATTAACAGTCCAACATTTCATAAACCCGAAAAAACACACGACTAGTTATAGGAAACAATAAACTATTAATTATATTAATTAAAGATAAAAAATTTGTGATGCCACAAAACTATTGACCCCCTTATACCCTTTGTCATACGGTGTCACATTTCAGTGATACCCCCCCTCCCCATTAACATGTGATGTATTTTATGGATGTCCCCAATGTAGTAAATGAAGAAAGAATCAGCTTATTATAGAAAGATATCCAAAAAAGAACCTTACGAAAAGTATCTCGTACGGCGAGGTCTGCGGACCCATTAACGACGCCACTGGTTAAAATAATGAATTTCGAACAATTTCCAAACCAGGGAATTTCCCTCGTTCTAATGGCGTGAAATAAATACAAAACACTTCACAATTATGTTGTTAAAACCGATCATATTATTTATAGTTTGGACTTTTTTATGTACTTTCAATTATTAAATGTTCAAACAGATGTTTATTTATAGTAAAAATGCAAATATGCAACTGCATCATTAGATGTTAAAGAAAATTTTACAATGTAACAGTAAGTAATACGCCGAAACCGGTCTATAAGTGATGTCTTTTTTAATGGACGAGTTCTATACGAGAGAACAAAAAAATACTGAAAAAGGTTAGTCGCATAGAGAAGTGGTTTTCCAATTCATTTATATGTTTTAAGTCCTTTTACTACTTATGTTGTAGGTACCTGAAAAGTTTGCAGGTCTATTTAGTTTGAGTTATTTTATATCTTACAGTTGACGGAAAACTAATGACAGCTGTCAAACAAATATGTGTTGACAGCTGATGCAAAATACCCCAAACTAAAAAGACCTCCAAACTTTCGGATACAACATGAGTGGTAAAGGGACTCAAAACATAAGAAAAACCAAAAAATTTTTGGAAAAGCCACTTTCTTATGCTACTAACCTTTTTCAGCATCTATTTTTTGTTCGTTATGTTGGCAGCAATTCCCTTGTATAGAACTCGTCCATTGCAAACTGAAATGGTTGGCTGTATCTTACAGACATACCAACCTCGTTCAGCTATGAAGTGTTATTTAATGTTTTTCGTGGCATATAGCCGGGGAAGTATTTGTTGCTTCTTAGTGAACGGTCTTTGTTTTTTGATTTTTAAAGACTCTGTGACCTGGAAAGTCATTCACAACAATCCTTCCTGAACTTCTTCATAAATATCGTTAAGAAGATTACCTGAAAATTAATGTTTATTTCAAAATTTGATCGAGAGTGTTTTGGTCTGGTTAATAAATGATTTGGATAGTTAGAATCAGGTTTCTTGTTCATGTCTCCGTTCGTGTTCTGAAATTTTCGTTTTCAAATTTCTAAAAGTTCTACAGATATTAATTTTGTCACAGTTATTAATTTGTATACTCCCAATTTGTTTAATTTTGAAAAAATCTAGCAGAATGCGTCTTAAGTTTAAGTTGAACATAAGCTCAAAAAATAATAAAAATTTAAACAAATTAAATTGCTTTGTCCACGACCACCTAATAATAAGTCAATATTTTACCTCCTTACAAAAGGAATTTGGTACCCATATAATCTACTAGAGTGAAATATGGTTCATAATACACTGACAAGAGATGGGGGTACAATATGGAATAAACTATTAAATCTGTGTATTTTGTTCAGGAAATTTGTTTCTGAAATATATCGTATCGATAAAATATTGTAATTTTTAGTATTGATACTGCTCATAACGATATTTTCTAATATTTAAGTATTTTAAAACAATATATTCATAACGGTACGTTGTATTGATACTTTTTATACAGTATCGCCCATCTATACAGGGTGTCTCAAAATTGACGCCCGTCCTTTCAGAATATCAATCGAGAGGCTGAAACGAATGAAAACGTAAGAATAAAAAAATTGCGTTATGTCCATGGTTACAGAGTTATTGACAAAAAACAAAGATCTAGCATTCAATGTTTACACTTTATTAAAAACGAAGTCAGCTAAAAATAAATGAGTAGCATAGGTTGCTATGGTAATATGTTAAATGTTAATTATTAGTTCTGTCAACTTTTGTTATAATAAGTATAAGTATAATAATTTCATACAATTATAAGTATAATTTCATACGGTAATTTGTTGTTGACGATGGTCAGTGAACATTTGGGCTGGATTATAGGATAATAATGTAATCGGCCCAAATATGTTACCTAAACGACTTAATCCAGCATCGTATTTTCATTTTTTAAACGACAATTCACCACTGCCATTTCTCGATCAAGTTCCATTAGCAACTAGATTGAATTGTTGGTTCCAACATGATGGTGCTCCTGCACATTATGGTAGACAAGTGAGAATATTACTAAATCAAACATTCCTCGACTGTTGATTGGAAGAGGTGGACCAGTACTATGGCCTGAACCTGTTGAGAGTGCGGAAGATGTAGCAGCTCGTATTCACGCTGCTGTGACATTTATAGACGAAAACATGCTATTGAGGGCTCGTGATTCAATGATAAATCGTGCAAATATTTGCATTGAAGTAGGAGGCGATTTGTAGGAACACCTTTTATAAATTAATTTCTTGTTTTTAATAAAGTTTGAACATTGAATGTTAGATCTTTGTTTCTTGTCAATAACTCTGTAACCATGGACATAATTTATTCTTACGTTTTAATTCGTTTCAGCCCCCCGATTCATATTCTGAAAGGACGGGCGTCAATTTTGAGACACCCTGTATATATGTCAAATTATTGATGTAGCTGCCACAACATTTGACGTTAGCAATATTCACTCGGGTGACATGCTCCCCTCGCCTGCGGCTCGTGACGCAAACGTCACCCATCGTGAATAATGGCTATCATAAATTGCTCGTTTAATAATATATTATTTCATCTTGACATCTGATTTTCCTTATTTTTTTTAACTGCATTGTTAACTTATTTGCAAAAACTAAGAAGTTTGATTTCTCGTTAAATTTTGGTCTTCTATATTGATAACCGTTTTCTTTATTTAATAAACTTATTTTGTTATAGAGAGTCGAACTGATAAATTGTTTAAGCATCAGTAGACACTGCTTTTAAATAAAAATATTGTGTGAGAATCGATAAGTATTGGGTTTAAATAAATAATTTTTTTTTTCAGATAAGTCTGATCAAAATGGAAAAGACGATACTTTCACATCAGATTATCACAGTGATCTTAGTCCTTACCGGCATCTTGTGAGAGGACCTGAAAGTAATTTTCCAAATCAAAAATATTTCGGACCACCACCACCTCATTACCATCATCATCACGAATTGTGAGTGGTTAAAGTTAATACAATAATTTTGCTGCTTAAATTGTGTTTTAAATGAAAAATTAAATATTTAATACAGGGTATTTTAGTAGGTATTTAACAGTCTAATTAAAGATCTGGGTTTTCCATAATTAGTCGTTATGGTGTATAAATTAATGCATTTACCACAACTTGGAAAATTATGTTTACAAAAATGAATATAAATAAACATTGACCTAGGCATTGTGGGTAATCACTTTTTCATTTTATTCAAGTTACTTTCCGCCAGAATATCCTCCACAACCTCATGAACATCATCAACCAGCATCACATAGACCAGGAGATTTGCCTCAATCTCATGAAACCCACGATCAAAATACAGAAGAGACAAATGTCGAAAAAAATATGAATAATGAGGTATGTAGTGATAAAGCCCTTGATAAAATTGATAATCGAAATTATTATTATTATTATTATTTTTATCTAAAACCTAGTGTTAAGAAATTATGTATTTTTTAAAGGAGTATGAGTAGGTAAACGAATCCTAAGATTTCCAAATTCATATTGCTTTGTATGTCTTGGAAGATAACTTAGTAGTTTCCAACTCTGCCTGAGCCATAGAGTAATGAATAAAAGAGAGGTTTCAAAACATATGGAAAAAACTGGCACAAAGTTTGTGCGCAGCCAGTTGAGCATGGCGCATCACAGCCACTAACTGAACTAACAAACCCCACCTCTAATCACATGAAAATTGTCAATATTATTTTGATTTGAGGTCACTTCTGAAGATATCTATTTGATATCTATTTTTATTTAATTCTTATTGGCCTTTCTCTATTTTAATTATCTTTAGCATTGGCACCTATTATTATCATAGGATTTATTATAACTCATCATAGGTAAGTTGGAAAAGTAAAATAATGGAAACAATATTTTCCATTTTATCGTTTTTCTTGCAGACAATAAGGAAGATTTGCTAAAAGTTATAGTTATGTGAAAAAGTAGGTATTTCTAACATTGTTCGTGTGATATTGGTGTGTGCTTCTTCAAAATTTCTCCAGGTAGATTGATGTATAAGTGTGGATTATTTGTTTGTCTGTTCTTATTTTATTTTTATTGACTGTTTTTGTGTTATTTTATTGTATGCAAAATGTTGTTTTGATAGTAATTTCTCACTACCACAGTTTTTTCTCCTACTCCTACTAATACAATATTACGCGTATGCTGAAAACGTCCAAATTCGTGACGTCTTGAATGCTAGTTCATACCAGTAGCCAAGGTAGGCGCCAGGCTTTGTACAAAGTAAGAAGAATAAGAACAAATTTTTAATACTCATTTTTTCAGATTCCACTGGAAATAGCCAAAAAAATGGACACGATTGATATAAAAGATTTTCTATCGAATTATGTTGATGGATATGAAGAGGAAGAAAAACCTTCATTCGCAAGTGAGTGTTTACAAAATTTTCCTTCAAATCTTCATATTCGAATAGTATATAGAGTGAGTAATGAGAAACTTTTTCAAAAAAATTGATCATTTGATTGTCTAATTTGAATATACTGGAAATATTGTTGGACATGACGAAAATAAAATACTGTGAAGTTTGAACTCTTTCTTATAAGAGACGCCGCATTTATAATTTAGAAATTTATTACTAATTTAACTTAAATTTTTAATAACTTAGAAAAGAGTGAAAATATCAAAAAATTCCTTCTTTGTAGAACGTCAAATTTCCTATGAGCATATATTATAATACCGAGTTTAGCGACTTAGCAAGAAGGTAAACTATTTTTCTTTTTTAATATTTCAAACTATTCTCCCTTATATTGTTAACACGATTTCAATTCTATTTCAAATACAAATCATAAATTTTTTTACATTTTGCCTCTCATTTTTACATAGATCAGTTTTCTATACACTCTTTTCAGCTTTCGACACACATTTTTTCCATATTCTTTTTAATCTTTCAGCCTTCTTCAAACCCTTTTTCTCACCCTGTACATGTTCAATCGATCATTTTCTATCAATACACTATTTTGGTATATGAATTGGCATTTAATATAGGCCACCAAACATACATGCGTTTTGATTTGTTTTGTAGTTTCTAAATGATGGAATATTTAATTTTTCTCTTCTCATTTTTACATAATATCTTTCTAACCAGTCACTTTTTTCTCACCTTTCGATACACCTTTTACCAGCTTTTCCTTACATTTTTCTTAGCAGTTTCCATAAACCTTTTTTTCAGTTTTACATACTTTTCATTAGACTTCTGTAAACCTCGACTCTTCGATACACCTTTCAACCGGTTTTACATACATCTTTCTAACCAGTCTTCTGTAAACCTTTTTTCCAATTTTACATACATCTTTTTCACCACTTTTCTATACACTTTTTTCTCGACAGGCAGACATTATAAAAAAACTATATTAAGTTTAATTTAGAGTTCCTCATGACTCACCCTGTACATGTTCAATCAATCATTTTCTATCAATAAGTACACTATTTTAGTATATGAATTGGCATTTAATAGAGGTCACCAAACATACATGCATGTTTATATTAGTTTTTTTTTATAAAATTTATGAAATGATTTTTAGGTAGATTTGGAGATGATGGACATGAAAGAAGTAAGTACAACACATTGTAATAAATCTTTTAGGTATGTTTTTCTTTTTCTTCTTAATATAATGACTGCATATAAGCATAAGTAATCTGAATTTACTTCTGGTGAACGAAAAGATAACAACCAAGAAGGTTACTTTATAGTGATTTAGATAAAAATTTATATTCGTCATCGATCGTTGTCTAATATGTATTGAAAGTATTTTTTGTCACATTCAATTTCTTGATTTTCTACAACCAAGTACCTACCGAAAACAAAACAAATTATTGAAGGTCTAAGACCTAAGACGTAAATATCCTCTTCTCTTACGGCTCCAGAATATCAGCTAATAGATATTATCCTGCATACAATTCCCTTTTTTCGAACCCACTAACCATTTACGCAAATAAAAAGTATCTCCCTTATTAAAGATTTGATTGTTTTGGAGATCCCTGTATGTCTATTCGACTCACAACCAAACCAAGTGAAACTAATCAAACGTATTTATTAGATGCACCAATAGTACCAGCAAAAGCAAAATGTTCAATTGAAAATACGACAGTTGAAATTGCAACTTCAGATGATCCTACCATTTTTTACGTCCCCAAATGCACCAAAATAGAACGATGTAGTGGATGCTGCTCTCACAAAAAGTTATCTTGTCAAGCAGTGGAAACAGAAACGATTTCAGTAGAGGTAAGTAAGTAAATACCAATAGTTGCGATCTCTATAACTTCCATCTACCTGAGTAGAAGGTTTAGTCTATACATACAGGGTGTCCCACGACGAGTGAAAACTATCTGTATATGGCAAAATACTTATAGTAAAATCATGAAAATTCCTACGTTCGGGTTTTCGGATACCATCTTTTCAACTAAAATATTTCCAAAGATGGCCGGCTTCCGGTTCTACCGGAAGTTGACTGTAACTTTGTTATTTTGAATGGAACACCCTGTATATTAATACATTTTTGAAATCTACGTAATATTCTAGTATACTTTTGTCTGAAAACTTTTTTCGAAAAATGCACACTTTTTGAGTTATTGATCTTTTGTAGAAAATTTGACCGTTGAAGACCCTTATAAATTATTTTTTTACGAGGAGACCCTTGAAGATATGAGAATGATTTCTCTTCGGTTGCCTTAAGCAAGGTTAAACGTATTCGAATCTATGTTGGAAAATTTTTCATTTTATACAGGGTGTACATAAAAAGTGTTCAAAGTTTAACTTCATAAATATCAAATTTCTTCATTATTTAAATACAACCACCCTGTTTTTTCTATTTTAATGCATTCAGGTGAAAAAAATAAGGCAAGTTCATGTATACTTTCCTATACCTAAACCTTACCGTTAACCAGATATTAAATGTTTTCTGTAAATTTTTAGAGATGCAGATGTGGTCTAAATTTTGATACAAGCACTAAGAAATAAAGAAGTCTTTTTCTTCATCTATCTCTAAAAAAAAATCAAATCAAATTGTGTTTATTAATCCTATTCCAACTTTTAGTCGTTTCCGAGATATTTGAGGTTTTAAATTGTTATTATATTTTTTAACAAGTTTAAATTTTTCATGTATACTTTTAGTGGGCTTTGTAATAAATGACACTTATTTAACTGACATTAGTTAACATCCAGAGAAGATTGTAAGCTAAGGGTTCGAAATTCCTTCAATTCCCTTTCTGAGATGATGATAGAACCGGAAGTCGGCCATCTTTGAAAATATTTTAGTTGAAAAGATCGTATCCGAAAACCCAAACGTAGAAATTTTAATGATTTTACTATAAGTATTTTGCCATATACAGATAGTTTTCACTCGTCGTGGGACACCCTGTATAGATATATATATACAGGGTGAATCACGACTAACGGGACGGAGGTTTATGGCGAAACGGTAAAAAATTTGAAATGTTTGTCACCTTGGTAGTTTGTACATCCATATAGGCTACATTTTAAAATTATTTTGAAATATACTGGATGTCCCAATAAAGTGTGGCGTATCAAAGTTATATTTTTTCTTATGGAACACCCTATATTTGATTGCATTTTCTGATTGCACCCAAAAAATAAAGTACTGTTTCATAATGGTTCCCTATACCTAAATACAGAGGGTTCCGAGGTATGCTGACTTTTTTAAAAATGTGAGCATTTCGAACAAAAATTAATAACTCATTGATATAATAAATTCTAGCGAATTTCCTCTCACAGCTCAATAGTCGGATATTTGTAGAATGTATTCCACGATTGAGTACTAAACATCTCTTTACAGGGTGTTCAGAATTATCAGTTCAATTATTAGATCATTAAATGTGTTATAACGGGCTTATTTCAAATGGAACACCCTGTATTTCAATAATTCATCATACTCCAAAAAATGTCCTCTTTCGAATGATATAAGGCCGGTGTCCTATACCTAGGTACTATACTTTTCGCGCAATTTACAATTTTCTTAAAATTGTATGCTAAATCGATTTTAAAACGTCTACAGTTCTATCTTAATTTTATACAAATTATCTTGAATAAGTTATTGTGAAGAAAAACAGTGAAGCTTCTGATAAATGTGCACACTTGTAGCTCCTGTGGTACACTAACTCTTTTGTTACCGATAAGTATTTGAGTACATAATAAAACAAAAACTCATAAAGCGAATACATAAATACTACGAAACGAACAACAAATTATTAAAATCAATAGATGAAAAATTACTATAATAGCCCTAACACGGATGAGTGTAAACGTTTGGGGAAGGATTGTGAGCTAATATGTTATCGGCCCGTATGTTTTTGACGGATACCTGGACAGAAGAAAATTTTTGAGTTTTTTGGAAAATATCTTCTAGATCCTTCTCGAAAACCTACCACTTAGCATCAGAAAGAAAATGTGGTTACAATTAGACGTAGCTTCAGATCACTTTTCTCACTCACTTTTCTCGTGCTGTTAGGAATTACCTTAATAGAAAATTAAGACATAAATGGATAGGTAATTGTAATTGGCCAGCTAGGTCACTAGAACTGACCAAGATGGATTTCTTCGAATAGGGTTATAATAAAAATATCCTACAATATGAAATTAATAATTTCGGACGCTTTCGGGTCTATAACACCCGGTATGTATGAATAATGTAAGTACATCCCAAGTAGCACATCAAATTGGCTGAAGGTTGGAGCTATATCGATCCAATATAGATATATTGGAAATTGACAATTTATGATTGGTCCAACATGATTATATGTCGATAATGCAATATATAGTTAACAATGTTCAACCGATATTGTATTTGGAAGATTGAATCGACATTATGAGCAAACTATATTGGATCAATATTTATATATATTTGGAAGTAATATTCAATCTTAAAATTACATTCAACATTGATGCAATATTGGTATTTGATTATTAATACATATTGTCCGGCAAACAATAATCCAATATAAAAAATGCAGTTTATTTTTAATAATAAGAGTGTGAGATTGGGTTAACATCGATAGATGTCGATTATACAATATATAATAAACAATATTTTGCCAATATTGTATATAAAAGATTTAATTGATATGATGAACGAACTATATTGGATCAATATTCATACAATATAATCGGAAACAATATTCAATGTTCTATTTAAAAACATCATTGATAAAAAAATTGTTATTCTATCATTAACCTATATTGCCCGACCAACAACTATCCAATATTGAAAATACAGGTTAATCTTTATAATAATAACGTGCGGTTGGGTCAACATTATTAGATGTCGATAATACAATATAGTCTGCAATGTCTTGCCGATATTGTATTATATATATCTTATCGATATGATGAACAAACTATATATTGGATCAATATTTATATACATTTTGAAACAATATTTAATGTTCAATTTAGAAATGACATTAGTAAAAAAATTTACACTTTTATCAATACCTACATCTTGTCCAACCAACAACTATCCAATATTAAGAATACTGGTTGTTTTCAATAATAATAGTGTGTTGTTGGGTCAACATTATTAGATGTCGATAATACAATACATAGTTGTACATGGTTACCCATATTAATTGTTCCCAATAATAGCAAAAAATATAGTTAACAATGTTCAACCCTTATTGAATTTATAAGATTTATTCGATATTATGAACAAACTATATTGGATCAATAGTACCTAATATACATTCGGAGAGAATATTCAATGTCAAATCAATATTCAACATTGATGAAATATTGTTTTCACAACATCCCGAGTCACCACATCCCGCATGCGCCTGTGAGAACGGTATAGGAGTGGTTGTGTGGTGTGGTGTGCACAATCGCTGTAGTTGTTATTCTTAAGTTTACAGTTAGGTAGTGTATTTTGTGTATTTGCAATTATTTGAGAAGGTGAAGGTAAGATTAATTTAATTATTATTGATAATACTGATTCTACCAACATAAATAACGTATTATTTCCTATAGTTATATAACATAGTAAATTTTCTGACGAGTGAACTTTATTAAGGTGAGTTAATTGCTCGTACCCGGTGAACGTTTCATCAAATTAAACAGTTATATTCTCATCTTATATCTTATTCATTTGGCAGGTACTTCAAAGATTAGAGTAGGCTTGCGTCGTCGTTTGTTTATTTTTGTTCTTTCTCCGTACTTTAATCCTATCATTGTGGAAAACAATGATAATTATATCATTATTGTACAGTAGAAACAGTGTATTGCTCAGGAATGTAAGTATTGGTAACTGAATCATGTTTTATTCTTCTAGTTGCAAGAAACAGGAAAAAATATACCGTCATGCTCAGAAGATGAAGTAAGGACTCACATAAGCTCAGTACTTGTACAAGCGGGAAATAGAGAAGGTGGACGTCTAGGGCGGAAGAAAAACTAATATAATGACTTATTAGTAATATAATATTTTGTTCAAGGTATAAGTGAGGGTGAACCGGTAACACAGCCTATGTCACAATTAAAAAAAATATTTCTACGTAACTCAATTTTTTTAAATTGGTTGCGAATCTTGTACGAGGATTTCCGATTTCTAGATTAATTTCCAGCTTCATCATGTTAATATTGTTTCAGTTTATTAGAGTTATAGAGGTCAGTAGCATTTTTTATGTAAGCTGCTATTTTCCCCAATTTAAATTACATATGCCAATCATTTTTTGTGAGTTCCTATTCGACAAAAATATGACTTTCTTTTAAGTCGAAACTGTAAGTTTTTTGGAATTATTATTCTCAAGTTTGTCGTGCACAATGTTTCCTTTTTTTTAATTATAAATATTTTGATGTTTTATTAGTTGGCATCCTAATCAAGATTTCATTATTGTTTCCACTTTATTTGCCTTTATTTGTTGTTTATTCATTTTCCAAGAAATAAAGTCAATCTAATTCAACATCGAGTGTAATAGATCTATGTAGTTGTCCAGAAAATCTATTTTACTTTATTTATTTCCAAACAAAATGTTCAAAATAAATAATAAATGTTCAATTTAAATGCCGACTTTTATTACAATCTTTCCTATGCATTTCAAAAACGGTGCACTAACTGGTGGAGAACATAGTGAATTTATTTGTGTTTCAGAACTTCTTCAAGCTTCCAGCCATTATGGATATACCTGAATGTACTTGTTGTATTACTCCAACAAAGACTACAAACTTTCAGCTGATATTGGTATACAATTAAAAACTTATAAAGGACGTACCTGTGTATTGCAATATCAATGCAATATAATAGGAATACCAAGATTCAGCCAATGCTGTACTACTTGTTACAATATCTGTTAAATAATGTAGGACCCATATGTATTTTCCAATATCACATCGATATGGAATACCAAGTTTCAGCCAATGTTGGACTACTTGGTACAACCTTTAATAGCTGATGTAGGGCTTATATGTATATTCCAATATTACGTCAATATAGAATAACAATGTTGGACAGCTTGGTATAACAATAGCTATCCAATATAAGGACAGTGCTGGTAATGCAATTCTTTACATTGGTGAAGAACCTGATATTTAATATTGAGCCAATATCACTTATAAATATTGTATGCACATTGAAATACAATGTTGAATCCACATCGCAGAATGTTCACATTTGAAATTGGTCCAATGTAGTATAATTCATATTGTTACAATTTTTTTACCACATTTTACCAATATTCGGCCAATATTTATGTGCTACTTGGGATAGTTTGAAGCCAGAATAACGTGTTGCATTGCATAAGATGACAAGCATTTCGAACATTCATTATAGTTATTTTCCATTTTTTGCTTTTAATAATTTGTTGTTCGTTTCGTAGTATTTATGTATTTGCTTTATTAATAATGTGTTTTTGTTTTATTATGTACTCAAATACTTATCCGTAAAAAAAGAGTTAGTGTACCTCAGGAACAATAAGTGTGCATATTTATTAGCAGTTTCACTGTTTTTCTCCACAATAGCTTTGTCAAGATAATTAGTATAAAATTTAGAGAGAATTGCAGATGTTTTAAAATCAATTTACCATACAATTTAAGAAAATTGTAAATTGCGCGAAAAGTATAGTACCTAGGTATAGGACACCCTTATATCATTCGAAAGACGACATTTTTTTAAATATGATGAATTATTGAAATACAGGGTGTTCCATTTGAAATAAGCCCGTTATAACACATTTAATGATCTAATAATTGAACTGATAATTCTGAACACCCTGTAAAGAGATGTTTAGTACTCAATCATGGAATACATTCAACGAATGTTCGACTATTGAGCTGTGAGAGAAAATTCGCTAAAATTTATTATATCAATGAGTTATTAATTTTTTTCGAAATGTTCACATTTTTAAAAAAGTCAGCATAACTCGGAACCCTCTGTATTTAGGTATAGGGAACCATCATGAAACAGTACTTTATTTTTTTGGTGCAATCAGAAAATGCAATCAAATATAGGGTGTTCCATAAGAAAAAATATAACTTTGATACGCCACACTTTATTGGGACATCCTGTATATTTCAAAATAATTTTAAAATGTAGTCTATATGGATGTACAAACTACTAAGGTGACAAACATTTCAAATTTTTTACCGTTTCGCCATAAACCTCCGTCCCGTTAGTCGTGATTCACCCTGTATATATCATTTAAATTGTCCAAATCATTGATTTGCAAAAAAACAAGTTTTTTCCTGGAGTCTAGGGAAAAAACACACTAATTTGAAAACAGTGTGAAAAAAATGTGTCGGGATTCAATTGATTATCCAGTAAATTGTGAAGATTGTGTTTTATAATAACCTACATTTATTCTTTAGGTGTACAAACTTCAATGGAAAGTCTTGAATCAGAAGTTCAAGTATGCCTCGAAAGAATTAGTTCCATTGGAAAGGCATATACAGTGCAGCTGCAGTTGTAAAATACGACCAGAGGTAACAATCTCGTTAAAAAATTGTGAAATTAAAAAATAGTATATTGTACAACAAGGTGGTGAAGACTGCTATTATTGACTGAGCATCGAAATTATTTAGCTAAGTGCCTTGTACCGAGCGGAATAAGATGCGACGCTTATAAATGTCTTCACCACCGTGAGCAAATACAATTTTTTTCACTACTAGCCAAATTTGAGACTAAAATTAAAAATAATTCAGGACAGCGTTTACCCCGTGTCGTCTAACTGACAAGTACAATGTCTGTTTTCGCTCCATAGATTATGAACGTCATCAGTCATTTTTGGTTGAGCGCGAATTTTATACTAATGGTATTTAAATTCAAATAAATTTATCTTGATAGGTAATTTTAAGCAGCAAATACGAAGATCATCAAATTTATGTTGCACATGTTTTTGTTGAACTACTATCTCTGGATTCTTAAAATATTTGATTTAGTCCATTATCGACCTAGGTTAATAATAGAAAAAATTATCAACCACATAGGGAAATTCAGCTTCTCAATTGGCTAGAAGAAGCAATAATTGCCAACTTCGAAGCTTGTAGTGGCAACAAAATTATAAACTCTTCATCTTTTATAATCTCAGTGGCCTGTTAATTAGTTTTATCAAGTTCAACATTCTGAGATAATTGATCTAACAATTTTTTAGTTGTCTGGATCGTATGTACTCCTATACCAACCCTTTTCATTGCCTTTGAGCCTTTATGCCATTGAATGTAATTTTTCCCAAGTTTGGTAATAGTGTTGGGATCATTTCTTTTTATTGCTTACAAAATTTTTTCGATTTTTTTTTCGTGTATAAGTACCAAAACATTGCTGTCATGGCTCGCGTTATAAACATTAATAGTAATTAAAATAAATAATATATTATTTATTAGGTTTAATGTAAAAACAAATTAACAAATGTATCTAAAAAATTTACATCCTATTCCACAAAATATATTATCTTTCAGTAGTAGTTCACATCTTTCATCCTACATACTGAAATGCGAAATGGAATATATGGAATACATAGTATATTTTTTTCAGGATTGTTTACCGTATCAACAATACATAAAGGAAAATTGTGAATGTGCTTGTACCAATACAGATGAAGAGTTGAAATGTATTAAGAATAGCTCAAAGAAATATTGGGATCCAAATAGCTGTTCTTGTAAATGTTTAACTATTCCGGAATGTTTTAATGAATACATCTACGACCACAACGAATGTAAATGTAAAGCTCCACAGAAGAGAAGAAATGCCAGGTATGAGAGACACGAATATAGCACAGAAGATTTACGGGTGCAAGCTTTAAATGAGGAAAATTAATCTTGCTGTTTTGAGGGAACTTTTTCATTGTTATTTGTAGAATCGCTTAATTTTTGAGACTTTTAAGCTTTTTAGATATTGAAACTCTCAAATTCCCAATAGAGGAGTTCAGTGTTGCCAACAAAAAGTAGTTTTTCTGACAAGAATGACAGTTAATGTCTACCATTCAAAACAAGAATTTTGCATGTTTTTATGAACATATCCAATATTGCTTTATTAAAATAATGAATATATCCTCGAAGCGTATAATAATTCTAGGAACTTTTGTCATGGCACCATTTCATTTCTGTTATCAATCACAACAAATATAAAATATAACTGACATTTGACATAACTAGTGACAGAATAACAGAAGTGAAATGATGACTTGCCAATAGTTCCTAGAGTTATTGGTCCCCGATGCCTTGAAAATTTAGCTAAAACGTTATTTTAAATTACAAGATTTACGCTCCGGGGATGTATACATTGTTTCAATAAAGCAATGTAGACGTTCCCAATGATAAAAAACATGTGAAAATCTTGTTATTTGAATAGTAGATATTAACTGTCATTCTTGTCAGAAAAACCACATTTTGTTGGCCACACTGACCGTAGACTGAACTCTATTGTACCTTACTAAGTTTTTTCGCAATTATCAATCACCAATAGCGGATAACCATACATTACATCGGACGTAATTGATGGATAACCTTCACGTAATACCACTACAAAAATGTAAAAAACCATTTAATAGATATTTAAATAAAACATTCTATTCCATCTACTTGGTTTTTCAACCTATCCAGTTTGCTTAAAAGACGATATTTCCGCAGCACGTAATCCCTTATCCTCTTCCAACACTATCTTTTTTTTTTCGTATAGGCAACCTGTCGTCACATTTCCGAGGTCGCGAATTATCTTTTGACAGTCGACTTGAGAATAAACCAAACAATCTTTGCACAATACCTACGTGGTTTTAGACAAAACGAAACTTGTATTTTCATACTACTTATCTACTAAAATATTATTATAATAATACTTGTAAATTGATTGCGCCAAAACATCAATCCTCCTCTTCTATTGTTATAAAATATTGTAATTAAAAAAAAATTATACCTCCTTTAAACACCAGGAGGAGTAATTTGAATTTAAGTTGGCAATTCTGTAGACCTCTGATTGGTCACATTCCGTCCAGTTTCACACAACACTTTCTTGTATTGACATCAGCTGATAACTTCCATTTTTGATAGTTCTGACAGAGGAAAATAATTATTTTTGTCATCGCATCCGCTCTTGTTATTTCATTATATTCACTCAGTTTCGTTGAAACTGTTCCTTTAAAAACTTCAGTAAGCAATTATATTGAATATCTGCAATAATGGAACCTTCTACTTCAAGTTCCAGCTCTTCGCTTAGTCCGTTAAAACAATGTAAGGTCATTTAGGACCGTCAAAAATCAAATATATTTGTCTTATATCTACAATAAACATCTAAATAATCTACTGAACAGACGAAAAATCGACTTATGGTTATGGATGGCTGATTTCTGTTGACTACTTTTTCGGAACACACACCTTAGTAAAGTCAATCAGACAATTTTTGACCGATTTCTATGTTTGACCTCTCGTTACATTCACAAATGTCTGAACTTTCGTAAAATAATTCGCAAACATATACAGTGCGCAACAAAAAATTTCCAGTCAGTTTTAAAGTTTGGATGTGTCCGCCATTTTGTTTTTTAAACAAAACGCGAAATATTAGATTAGTAGTGTGTCTTGATCAATTATCTTTTAAACAAAACCGACATCAATAAAATCGACCTATAAATAAAAAAAATATCAATAAAAAAGGAAATTCCGGTTTTTTTTGGACAACCCTATACTATTATCTGACTGACTAGAATACTGCAATACATCAAGAGTACATATCTAAAATCTAACCCAATAATTATTTTGTCCACGACCACTTAAAAATAAGTCAATACATCACCTCCTAACAAAAGGTACCTATTATCCATATACACTGGAGTGTATTATGATTCATAATACACTGACTAAGATGGGGGTACGATACGAAATAAACTATTAAATCTGTGTATTTTGTTCAGGAAATTTGCGACTGTGGCTCGGGACGCAAACGTAACCCATCGTGAATAATGGCTATCATAAATCGCTCGTTTAATAATATACTAATTTTCTCAGGACGACTGTCATTAGCGTGAACTTGTCAGTTAGTAAACATGTCTAGTGCTAAATATTTGACAGCACACCGAGAATTATATAGTTAAGACCTTGTAAATAAATTGTTACCTATTTAACTAAAGTAATAATGGTTAATAGAAAGAGTTATAAATAAGTATGCTTGTATCAGGAAGCTGTCATTATGGTTGTTTGAAATTATTGAAATTGATAATTGCAGAAACGCTAGTCTTAATATTTGTTAATGTCTTTTGATAGGGAAATTGACGTCCAAAAAATATCTGAGTTTCAACATCATCTCACGGAAAGCCATTTCACGCAAGACTAGTATAGATTACCAAATGTACCAGCTTCTAATTAAAAGAACCAAAAATTATTAAATTGTTATCACTATGACATTGTATATTTATTGAAAACTTTGAAAATAAAATGTTATAAATAATCATGGTGTTTTATTATTTATATAATTTTATCACGTATAGCAATTGCCCCACGTGTAATATTTGATTGAATTTTGAAGTTTATAAGAAGATTCTAAAAAATATCGAACCACCAGCTACCACTTCTTCAATGTAGATGAGATATTTAGAATAAATTCTGTTGTTCTGCAACAATATATAAATATTATCTATGGCTTCTACTAGATATCTACCATCATATTATTTATCTATAATATTAACAAAAAATGTATCATAAAAATTTAAAAGACAACGGCAGAAGATAATATAATTTTTTTTATTAAACTTTACAATGTAAAAAATATAAACAATACTTAAAATTTTATGCACTATTAAGTGGCACATCGATACATCACAATTTACAATTTATTGAATACAGATCGTATGTACAGGAGGCCAAAAAATTATTTTTTATAAAAAGATTACACGTGAAAATCTAAACTCAAACGAAAGAGTTGTGAGAAAAATATCAAAATTGGTCCCATCTATGCAATACATATCCTTTTACATCAATGTTTTAATTTTTCCACAAATCGAATGCTCGAATCCAGATTTTTCGAAAAAGAATATATTTTTTGAAAAATATAAGATAAATATTTTTCATTTGTACACAATACTTTGGAGCACATTATATGTTTATACATACGCAGAGCAGCACAGGCCACGTTTTTTATTATGCATGTCTGCATATTCAAACAAACATGCAAGGAACTAACTAAATTTCTCAAAACTATCTCCTACGTAGGAAATATAGAAATCTGCTTGACATTGACATATGCGCACACTGGCAGAGTCTAAGAATTATCAATTTTGAACACGAGTTAAAATAATATTAATCATACAATTATTAACGACAAAATTTCGATAAGGAACTGAGATTACGCGTCTATCTCGGAAATTTAACCATTTAGGGTGTTATCCGTATCAAATTTTTAATATTTTCGGAACAACACCGAATGAGACTGTTTTCTCACTAGTACGTTTAGAAACAAAGGAGGATTTACATAAAAAAATAAGTAGATAACCTAAAAAAGAGTGTCAGAATAAATGTAAACATATATATAACGAAGAAAGGTGAATGGGGTACAGGGAAAGATGAAAATATACACATGGAAAAAATTTCAAAGAAATCAATAAAAAGAATTCACTTTTGTATAAATTAATTGAAAATATGGAAGACTTTTTATCGCCAAAAGGTTTATCTGCAGTACTTGCCGCTATAGTCACTGTATTTATTTTTTTAAATACTAACACAAAAATAATATAATTCAAAATAACTCACATTTTTTTCTATTTTACTTTTCTAGCAATCATTACTTTGACTACTAGTTTTTTTCGCATATAGAAAGCATTGCAATATCTCTTTAACGCTGCTTTCTGAATGAGGATTTCACAGTAGATAATTGCAGCGTTATATATAGAAGAAAATTTTTTGAATAAAATAAAACTTGAACTGAGTGTGTAAAAGAAGAACGTCTAGCTAGAAGATTAAATATAAACACAAAAATAATGACAGTAACGAATAAAGAAGGACACATTGAAAAAGAAAAAATCTGGGATAAAACAGACTTTTGGGGACCTTCTGAATCAATGAAAGTATCTAGTATAAGAGGATCAGTATTAAAATTTTTTTAAATTATTTACATAATCGTCCCCAAATGGTAAGAGTTGAAAATTCTCTAAGGAACTCACTAGTTACAAATTTGGTGTACCACAGGGCACAGTCTTAGGCCCATACTTTTCATTATCTACATAAACTCCCTTTTAAATCGTACAATATTATCTTATGCAGATGATACTCTAATGGTTTTTTTATGGTAAAAGTTTAAGTTGTTGGTGGCATGAGAAAAGTGAAGTGTGCAGTTCACATGGCATTGCAAACATACCAACATACAACCAAACAAACATAGGTGATTCTTACTTTATTATTACAGAATTTAATAATACAAGTATCTTGGAGTATTAATTGATTAAAATTTATTGTGTACTTGACATGTGAAATCCAAAATATTATTAACAAAGTTTATTTAAGAAGAAACATCTTCATCTGTTATGGAATAATTGTTTGGGATGGACTAGACTCTTTGAAAAAATCGGTAAGACACTCACATAATTCACTGGGACAATTTTTATAAGGGTATAAGTGAGATCAGAATAATGTATCAGCAAAAATAAAACTGCACAGGACAAATAATTTGGCACAAAATAAAGGAATCGCATAGAAGTGAATATCAGTTATGTAGAGAAAGAGAAATGAGAAAGAGAAATGACTCAACTTAGGTCCCTCATCTATTTTCTCCTGTTACACACATTTTCAACAAATAAATTCATAATAATTAATATATAGCGTCTTAAAAAATTTACCACCAAAATTACATATTGAATATTTCATAAATCACCTTGATTTTATTGAGTAATATCAATATTTTCAGCCAGCTAAAAATAATAAACTCATAATCAAATTCAACTCTATGCGAAATGAAAATCAATGGTTAATTTTAATATAACAAAAAAGAGGAAACTTCTCAAGCTCGCCATATGCATAAGTTGCACAAAATATTATTTTCTTCCAGATAACTCATCAAAACTACATCAACAGCAACAATTAACAGAATAGAATATTTGAAAAAATACAATGATTGATTATTCTTCCATATTTTCATTAAAAAAAAAATAAGCACAATCACAAATGGAAAACTAATGTTCAGATTCTTCGGCTTCAAAGTCTTTCATTAAATTCCTACGACACTTAACATTACCTTCATATATAATCAGATATATGGTGTAATCGTTACAGTTCATAGATGTATATGCGACACTTAATTTACAAGGCCTACGCCATTTCGTTTCACTTTGATACTTTTTCAAACTTGGTTTGTGGAACTCCACACAACCTGAAAATATGATAAAATTAGATAGCACAATTTTCTAAATCTATCCCCTCTGATTTTACAAAAAAAATAGCATAAGCAACTTTAAGACTGATAGTTTAACAAATCGAATATGTTTTTATAACTTTTAATACCTAAAATACCCTTGTTTTAGAATGACATTGGATACACATGTATGTAATACTAACCTTCGGAAACAACATATTTAATCTTCTGTGTGCTTTGGGTTGAATCAGATTCACTTTCTAATGTTTCTAAATTCTCCACAACATCGGAAACGTCCAAGGTTTTCAATTTTTTAAGGGGAGATGCAGGGATTTCTGTATCCTTATGATACCCATCTCCTTGTCCATGCTCTCTGGAATACTTGCTACGAAGCTCTCTGTCATTATTGTTATTGTAATGGCTTGTTGATGCTACTGGTTGTTTTTTAGGTGTTTTAGTTTCAGTCCTTGGTTGAATTGTTCTTGTTGGACTCAGTAAACCAAATGGTATAGATTTTTGTAGCCTAACAAAACAAGATTTAGGTAAGGATAACAAAATCAATAAAGGATGGATACTACTTACTTTGAAGGATTGATTACATGTGAATCTCGAAAACCTATCTTTGTAGCAGGAACTGCATCAGAAAGTAAATGATTCACAGATGTTATGGTTTTCTTCAGGAAGGAAAGAACATTCTTTTCTCCTTTGACTGTTTGTCCAAACCAATCCAGTATTATGTCTTCAGATAAATAATATCTAAAGTAATTTCTATGGTTTTCAATTTTGTCAATATAAAAATCCACAAAATTTTTTGCTTCTTCTTTTTCACAATCTGAGAAAACCATCCTTAAATCTGGAAAATAGTAAACATAGAATACATGCATAAACAAATAGTGTACCAAAGTATATTAAACTTCTTTAATGTCTATTATGAACCGTTATGAACATCCCCTTGATTTTTTATACTTATTCAACTTTGCTATAATTTACTAGGATTGTATATTGATAAGTTAATAATGGTACGTTACATTTAAATCTAAAGATATTGATATATTTGTAACACAAATTCAATTAATTTGGTATACAGTTTAGACTGTTGACAGAAGGGACAAAGTAAAGTAGTAAAATCAGACACAATACCTAGATTTAATGCAGTGATTTATTTGGTGGCTATTCCGAATAGATTTCACTCAAATCTTGGGTACTTCTCACAGATTCAAATCTATTTCAATGTTGGAGAGCAGATAAAGTGAACTTACTCACTTGAATACTGTATACAACAAACTGAAGTTCAATGTGTTTTATTTGTCAATGCAATCTTGGATTATCTAGCAATATTTATGATGTAAACACAGAATTTGAAAGTTCAACTGCAAATCTAAAATAAAAATAAATCGTTAATACTGTTTCACTTTCACGCATAATGAAACTTACCCATTGCTCGTAATTTAAATCGTGCTCATTAGTAGAATTCATCAATTTATAATTGGTAACTTGAAAAACACACACGGATAACATTTTTGTGTCAATGATTTAGAATACGGTTTAATCTATTATAACCACTATAATAATTTTAAATACTTTAGCGATACAACACCACACTAATTTGTTTATAACAAAGAAAACATTGATTGTTCCAATTTATTTATTTTGTTGGTTAGGGCTAGTTTTAATATTTAAAGCGACAAACGACCTTCGAAAATTCAAAATGGCGTCAACATAAAACTATTAGCATCATCCACGCCACCTCTAATAGCTTTGTGTACTCAAAAACAGATGGCAGCACGAAACTATTCATACAAATTTAATTACATATCGTTGAAAAGATGTTATAAAATATTGGTGATAGTAAAGATACTAAGAATATAAAGTTTTTAAAAACGTATATATACAGTGAATTGTTATTAATAACATAATAACTAGTTAACAGATAATTTTAATGCCCATGTCCATTTTTCATCCAAGCTTTTTTAGTTCACTACCACTACAGGGTCTCCACAAAATACATATCAACGCACTCCAACATAAAAAATAATAGATCTTTAATTAGAAAGGTTGCGTTTAATTTTGTATTTTGTTTAGTTAGAGATCAATAATACTTACTAACATAATGATTAAAAAAATTTTTTTTTATGATTCGAGGCTTTTTCATTATTTGCATTTTCTGAGAACATTTACCATAGTAATGTATATTTTTTTACACCATCAGAAAGTAGAGATTTCAACGAATAAGAAACACACCAACTTTTTTAAAAAAGCAGACATTTTGACTTGAGAATTTTCGATTGAAAATTAGGGTGCTTTTTCGATATTAAGTCAAAATAAGTTGAAAAAATTAATATTTTAAATCAAAAATATTATACTGTATGTCTGGGACATACAAAGGTGAGTTTTCATCAAATTTCGTGAAAAAGTAAATTTTTTTGCAAAAATAAAAAAACCAAAAACTCAGTTATTCGAATATTTCACATAAATTTTGAGGTTATGTGAAAAAAGTGTCGATATAAAAGTTGTAGATCTTTTTATTACCTACAACTTTGCCATTCAACTTTTTTTCATAAGACTTGCAGTTTTGTCGGAAATCGAGATTAACCGTTTTTTACCCTTAAAAACTCACCCCTCCCCCTTCCCGACTTCAGATCGCCCGTAATTTATTTTTCCTTCCGTTTTTGTTATATTCTCTACCTCTTCCAATGGGTTTCATCCTACTATCATTTTTTTTGGTCTCAAAAATTATCGAAACTGGTCTAAAAATAGTTTTTAAAAATACCATATTAGAGCAATAGTTATTTAAACCGCTCAACTCTTTTTCGCAGTGTAAGCTATTTTGTTAGTTTTTTTCAGAGCATGATAGGTACTGACACTGTCAATGTCTTATCCTATCTCCATGCCATCAGCAATCTTTTGAAGACTGTTCTCTTGAGCATTATAAAAGTTTTATCGAATTTATCACGGTGCTTTGTTTTAGTTCGTAAACCCCGATATATACAAATAATGATCGCCTATGAAATGATTGCAAAAGAAAACAAAAAGTTATGGATATTTTGTTGTTGTCGTGCCCTCGGGCTCAGGCACGTATTCTACACTACACTCTCTCATTCGCGTAATACCGTCTCGCAATCAGGGTTGAAGTAATAGCAAAGATTCTAATGATCGAAAGTCACTGACTCCAACCCTAAGTTCAAGGTGATATCTCCTCTGTTCTCTCGAATCTTAGTGTCAGGATGAACATCAGCAGTTCTCACACATTTTTCATTTAATATACAGATTAAGTATTTTTTCTACGGTATGATTAAATTTATCAATATTTGGATTGAAATATATGCAAGAAAAACAGTATTGAAAATAATATTTTTCATTGTCTTACTACATCAGATCAAAGGGGTGAATCAGAAATAATAATAATTCATCCCAGATTGATAGACTGTCATTCCTCTAGGTTGTATTTAAGGTTGCCAGAGGTCCAGAGGTCTATTGTCGTGGATTCTGAAAATGTTATAATAGGAATAATAATAATAAATGACACGGCTAGGCACATCCGAAAGATTTTCCAAACGACGAAATATAGACCTAACTTTTAAAACTGACACGTTTTCAGATTTTGTTAATTTAAAAACAATGGTTTCTTTTGCTCTTGCAATTCCAACGAGTAATGCCTTTTGTGGAATAATTTTTAGCTAGACGAATAGTTTGTGGACCTAAAGAGCGCAACGGAATTACTTAGTCAAGTCCGATCTGCAGACAATGAAATTTAAAAATTATTTCCCTAAGTAGTCAAAAAAAAATGACTCACCATCAATAAGCAGAAGTAAAATGAAGAAACTCACTACTCTGCACTGTCACAGCAAGTTTATCACTTCTAAATATATTTGAATGGTATGGTATTGTCTTCGCTTGTCTGCGGTTCACTATATCGAAAGAACCTAGTGAAAGTTGTTAGGTTAGGATAGGTTTGTGGTGAGTGGATCTATAAGGCCGTCCACTGCGAATTGCAAGACTCTATTGTGGCTCACACCTATTCAGATTTCACCAAACAAATTCAGCTTCTTAACAAAGCCGGTTAGTTTATTTGGAGAATGATATTTCAGGACCGGGGGCGAAAGAGAGAGAACCTGCCAAAAATCAGATACCTGATTCGAGCAGCGGCGGAACAAGCACAAATTATATGTTCTTCTATTTCATCATCTTCCAGACTAAGACGGCAAGTCGGATCTTCGTGGAGTCCAAGTTTCATCATATGATGGTTCTGATGACAATAGCTTGTTAAAAAGCCTGTTGGACAACGCAAGTCATGCCTGCCATAGTCTAGCATTTATTTGAAGACATTCTTTGAAGGATGTATAAAATCCTTTGAATGAACCATTCCTGGTACATTATTCCAGAGGTCTGAAGCTCTTCTTGCTGCCCGTGCAAAAAATATTGCGGTGCTAATTGTAGGTTCTGGTACGATAGTAACACATGCAGCTCCCTCCCTTGCAAGAGAGTCTGCTTTCTCGTTTCCTTCCATGCCAGAATGGCCAGGGATCCAGATTCCAGAACAGCAATACTTTATTGAGTTCTCCTATTGAGGAAAGTCTTTTTTGGCAGTACACGGTACACGGTGAGAGCTAAGTGCTTTCAAAGCCGCTTGGCTGTCCGAGAAAACTTTTACTATAAGATTGGCTTGCTTCAAGGTTGAAATTTCTGTCCTAGATATGCGCAGTTATACACCTGCACCAGAGCCTGAGCCGTTTGTGTACCAACAGATATCTACTCTTAATAATTCATCCTTACGGAGGACCCATTCATATCTCTATTTGGAATTAGGACGGTATAAGGCAGATCATAGTTTACCGTTGGAGGCATTATATCAGAAGTCATTCCCAGAATACTGTGACTTTCAGTGTCCACTAGCATTCTGCTTCGTTCTGTATCAACCTGCGCAATTCTGTATGTTGTCCATCTAGTCTCTCTTTCCAAGAATATATGGAGAGGAGGTAGGTCCAGGGGGATTTCCATGGCTGCTGACGGTGAGGAGCTGATAGCAACAGTAATTGTCAGACAAGCCTGTCTCTGTAAACCTTTTTGACCACCAGACAATAGCTCCATATATATTTGTATCTGTAGAGTAGGGAAGGTGAGTGTAAGCTCACGGCACTTGGGCCACATGTGACTCATTGTACATCCTCCTGAGGAGTTGTCCTCCTAGGTCATCATCCATCCTGTCCTTCTCAGGAAGGTGGACAGGTCACTAGGAGACATCTCTTTTATATGGGCAGGTGTAGGCCAAGACTCACCGAACACGGGTCCGGTCACTTGAGCGAACGTTGTAGAAATCCTCTCAGGTATATTCATTCCCACTAAAAGGGTACTGGTCACTTGAGCGAAAACGAGGGATTAAAATTTAATCGTAAAACAAGGATGCCGCCTTTCTCACAAATACGTACATCAAACTACTACTTACTTATCCAAATTTAATACGTAAAACAAGGATGCCGCCTTTCTCACAAATACGTACATCAAACTACTACTTATCCATGCAAATATAATACGGAAAACAAGGATGCACCCTTTCTCACAAATACTTACATGAAATTAGTACTAATTTTTTCAAATTTTAATACTGAAAACAGGGATGCAGTCTTCGCTTGACTGACCCAACATCGAAAATAAATTTTCGCTCAACTGTCCTGTATTATTAGAGAAGCCATGTTGATTTCTGAGAATTTTCGCTCAAGTGTCCAGCGTCCACCGAACACACACTTTCTAATTGACGATAACTCCGGACACTCACATAAGACATGCCTGATAGTTTCATCTTCCTGTTCACACATCCTGCATAGAGGTGTGTCCACTAACCCCATAGTATGGAGGTGTTTCCTTAGTTGACAGTGGCCAGTCAGAAATCCCACTGTTATACGTAGGTTTTTCCTGGTCATCTCTTAAGGGATTGTAGCTCCATATGTGATCATTGGTCTAACGATCATCACATCCAATATATCCAATAGAATTGATTGGGTCCCAAGTCCCAAGATTTTCCTCAGATCCTGCGACATGTCCACAAGGATAGTCTGGCCTTATGGATAACTTTTTCGAAGTGATTGTTCTAAGTAAGTTTCATATCTAGGATAATATCCAAATATTTTACTTCCACTGCAAATGTAATAACCTCACCATTGTAGGAAAGTGGTGGAAGATCCTCCAACTTTCCTTTTCTAGTGGAGAGAACTATTACAGTTTTGCCAGGGTTAACAGACATCTGTTCCCTCTGACACCAACTATGACCAAGATGACAAGGTCGTCTACATACGCTTGCAGCTTTACACCTCCTCTTTCGAGAGAGCTAAGCAAGTTATCCACCAAGAATGACCATAGTAGAGGAGAAAGTTGCTAACTGAACCTTTATTGGAGTGTTTACAATTCTGTTTAAATCCTTAAATCACCCTGAAATGTTTCAGACACGTTTTTGAATTTATAATGAGCTCTTCAATATAATAAAAACACACTATACTACTTTGGTGTAACCTGTGCTCAATACCGAATTATTTAGACGGTCTTTTCAATACCAAGCATTTGTTATTCATAATTACGTTTACTGGAAAGTTGTTCGACCCACTCAAAAACCCCCTACGCAACTCTAGAACCTTCTTGAATTTACTTCTGCGTATGCGGAACTTCCAGTCGGGAAAAACCATTGCATTACGCTGTTATGGAATCTTCTAGAAAGGTCGCATTTGCCAAAATTTATTGTTCAGGACTGGACCGACTTCTGAATCACTGAGCTTGTTACAGTATTTAATATATGCATAGCTATAGCCACGGTTTGACATGGAACTGGCAACCCAAGTTATAGTTAACATTTTACGTACAGGTGCCCCCATTTGAGAACCTCTATCTAGTCCCCTATGTTACGATACTGAAACAATTTTTCAATACGTGAATACCTACTATCTTTAATTAGTAGATTATGAAAAGAGCAACATAAGATCGTTTGTCAATTAAAATTTGAAATGTTGATTATAAAATGAAAACCACAAAAAAAATATTCAGTATAAATAAATAATGTTGTCGTCTTTAATGGATTGTATATCATTATCATAATTTGAATGGTTCGTGTGACATATTGCATTCGTTGGGAGTGTCGTAAATAATAAATTTTTACGAGCTATAAAAGGGATTTAATAGCTCGAGTTATTACAGGACATGTTAAAGTTGTTAAGATCTTGAAGGTCCACTTTGGATGCATCATCTCTGTATTTATATATTTATATTATAATGACCGTCTCGTTTTCACGAATTACGGCGATTTAAGCATTTTCTTTTATCTACACTGACAGTAAAAATCAAAAGGCAAGTTCTCATTATATTAAATAAACTAAAGCTGGAAACACATGCACCGGTTGCAGCATTTTGCATGCTCTGCATTTTCTTTGGGAAAGAATAGAACTCGCGTGAACCGTATAAGGTACAAACATAAATTTTTTTATTCAAGAAAAAGGTAGGAGTATGAGTATTTCCTTTTTTCCCATATTTATACTTATAAGAATAAGTAAGGATATACTCCAAGAATAAGTAAAAGTTTGTTGGGCATGTTGTATTGGGATGTGACTGTGCCGCGACAAGTTTCAACTTGTTTTCGATGGTTTGTTTACTTACTGTATTTCTTTCTTATCAGTATTATTTGCGTATAGTTCTTGGCAGATGAAATTAGGTTTGTTCTAACTAAGCCAAATGATGCGTACATGAACGTCACAATCATGCGCATAACAAAATTCCTGTTCCAACAAGTTCCGACAATTCCATTTTCATCAGAGATTTGGATGTAGAACCGTTCGTCCAAACTGTCATGTTTAAAGATTCAATAAAACACTACTTTCTCTTCGTTTCAAGGATATTTTCGTAGAGCTGGATTTATAAACTTGGCGTTCGCGCTGGCGTCCGCCGTCGGCAGTTCGTAGCAGCGACATTGGCCATTTATAAACTCAGTTGACAGTGGCCAGTCAGAAATCCTACTGTTGAACGTAAGTTTTTCCTGGTCATCGCCAAATATCTCTTCGACCACAGCTTCCTAGGGTCGCCCAGGGTGATCCTGCATCATTTGATTCCATCCCATCTCTTAAGGGATTGAGCATTGAGGTAACGTTTGGCTAGCTCCGCAATTGCCGAAGTCGTCAGGCCGTAGGTGTTACTGGGTCTTTTCAGTCCAACCGCTTCCCTGACTAAAGAATCAATAATGCAATTACCTTTAATCCGGTCGTGCCCTTTAACCCACCTCATGCAGGATGATATTGTTATCTGTCGAGGCGCTAGCTAAATCTCGGTAGCACTCTGGTACTTACTAGCTGTCGGTGCAGAAATTGAGATACCTGCCAGTTCTGTTTGAATCACGCAGTTATTTTTTCCCATTCTCTACTTAATCCTTAGGCTTAGTGGTCTGGAGTAAACTCCACACAGACTGTGCAATATTCCGATGGTTATGTTTTTACCACGTTCCAAAAACCAAGTCCCAGAGTTACTGTTTATTAAATATAACATTTCTGCATGAAATTATATGAAGAAAATGAATGTCATTCAATTTGTATGTTAATGACGGATTGTACTAAGCCCAGCTCTGCAGATGACATTATAATTTGTTCCAGAAATAAAATATGGAATTTGTTTATAGTCATTATGCAAAACGACTTAGGGATAATTAGTTGTTTTTTTTAAATTGTAGATAGATTGCCCAACAGCGGCTACAATTTGTTTAAGTACCGATGTCGGAAAAGAGCAGCATATTGATACTATTTCATGTAAGTACTACACATAAAGTCATTATTATGCAATGACTAGAATACCTTTTAACATTATTACCGAGCCGTAAATAGTAATAGCATTCAACGAGACGTAGTCTGCTTGTGAACGCTATATTAGTGTGATTAACTTTCTTAATTTCGCTTTTTTTCGCAATCAAAGTTTATTTATTAAATTGGATTCGTGGTTTTGATTTTCTTGTCCTTGCAATTATCACTTTTTAATCGACAGAGACTCTTAACAAAAGTATCTATTGAAATGCTAGCTACTAGCTATAGTTAAGCCGGCTACTCACTAAGCGGGACTTGACAAGTACTTGGCATATTTCAAGTAGTGTGTACGAAACTAACATGAAAATCGGCGAGCTACTTGTACTTGCCGTACGCAGTCGGTAAATTGAACAAAGTCAAAGGTAACAAGTAGCGAGTCAAGTAGCAGCGCCACACTTATTCGACAAGTTTGTACAAGTAAAAAACTAGTAAATAGTGTTGTTGTGTGTTGTTATAGCTTCTCTCAACTTTGTATCTTTTTTAGAGATATGACATTCAACTTTATTTAGCAAATATTCGAAATTTTGAAAAGACATTCAACAAAAGTACTCGAATAAGCCAGAAGGTTCCTTTAGAATATCCGCAATTTTGTCTGAATTTGGTTTCATAAAAAGATATGCACTGCTTATTACAACAATTGCTGCTACTGCCTCTGTTTCACTATCAATTTCCATGATTGTAATTATCTTTCACAAGTACTTGCAGGATCCGCAAAAATTGGCATTTGCCAAGTAGCCGGCTTAAATGTATGGACCATACTTGAACTTGTACATGTACATGATCAAGTACCAGTACTTGACAAGTATCGCGTAGTGAGTAGCCGGCTTTAGAATCAAATTTGGTTACCAATGTTAATGAAGTAAGTAAAAAAAAATTAAGTTGAACGTTTTTTATTGAAAATATAGATATTAATAATGTGGATAATCTACTTAGTGCTAAAATGTAAAATAATGCAATAGGTCTTAGGACAAATCAACCACTCATATCATTGTAAATGCTATTTTTCCACTACTATAGCTGTGAAGTTGACAATTATTATTTCTTCTAGCCAGCTCAAAAGCGAAATTTCTCTATTAGTGCTTAATAATTTTTTTCTATTACTAGCCTAGGTCAATAATGGACAAATTTAAATATTTTGAGAATTTAGGGATAGTAAGTTCAACAATAACCTGTGCAACATTAATTTGTATACCCAGGAGATTGTCTTTAACGTATTTGCTGTTTAAAATTACGTATCAAGATGAAATTATTTGAATTTAAAAGAAATTATTTGAATTAATGCCATTAGTTTAAAATTCGCGCTCAACAAAAAATGACTGCTGTCAACGTAACGAGCAAAAAAAATACTGAAAAGGGGTTAGTCGCATAAGGAAGTGATTTTTCCAATCAATTTTTGTTCTTTCTTATATGTTTTGAGTCCCTTCAACACCCATGTAGTACCTGAAAAGCTAAGAGTTCTTTTTAGTTTGGGGTATTTTGCATCTTACAGTCGACAAAAAATTAATGTCAGCTGTCAACACATTTTTTCTTGGCTTTGCTTGTGTTTCTGGTACTTGGATACTAATTTTTATTCCACTTTTGTGATTTGTGAGACTCTGATGTGCTTTTATTATTGCAAATGTCATCGAGAAGAAACAAATATGTGTTGATAGCTGTCATTAGTTTTTAAGATGCTAAATACCCTAAACTAAATAGACCTGCAAACTTTTCGGGTACAGCATGGAAGATAAAGGGACTTAAAACATATAAGAAAAACCAAAAAGAGAAAGGACAAATTGCTGCCCCTCTAATATAATATGGAGAACCTAAAGCCTGGCATTCGAAGTCTAGTAATAACAACCTATGGAATAACAGGCTGGAGAGGCCCTAAAGACGTAAAAGTATTGTAACGTTTTTCTTATTTATTTAAAAAGTTTTCACCGTGGGATAAAATTACACGCTCACTTTGGCTAATTACTATTGGTTTATTAAACATCTACACACTATAATAAACTTAATTTATATACACACTACTTAATGTCTACTAATTTATCTACACCCGGTATAATAATTGTCCTAATTTATCTTTAACACTTAAATACTGCACTATTTATATTCACTAATTTACTATCTGTTCACTCACTTTATACTGGAAAAACTGTTCGACTCACCCAAAAACCATATCGTTCTTCGCAACTCTAGAATCTTCTTAAATTTACCACCTTCTACGCTTCCAGAACAAAATTTATAGTAAACGATAGGACCGGCTACTGAATCACGTACCAAAAATAAAAAAATTATTTTTTCAATCTCTTCAAACTTATTCCAACCCTAAAATTGCTGGAACAAACGGCCACTTTATACTTGTTTTGTAAACTATAAGTTAACTATTAAATACAAAATTAACTGTAAACTGTTTTTAATAATTGATTTGTCAACTCAATTACATAGTTTTTCATTTTTTGTAACCTCAAAATCGTTTCAACGAATCCGTAGTCTGCTACAAAGTATGAAATCGAAATAAACCAATTCGTTATTTATCACCACTGCCAGTGTTTGGGCTACCGTGCAATTACAAAAAGAAAACAAATTAAGAAAAGAAGCTACCATGTAATTTATTCCGTACGACCAGAGGCAGATTAATAAAAAAACGAGTACTGATTTATGAGAAGGCTCGCGCTTAAATCATTTGTACCTATATCGCGAGAAAACTTAATAATGTATTAGGTTTTTATAATTCCATATCGATAATTGGATGGTAATAATTGGTTGAAAGAAAGTTGAGGGATGGAAATTGAATTATTGAGAGATTTTAATGATAAAAATTACTCAAGATTCTGAAACGATAAAGTTTGGGCTAATTTCTTAAAACTCAATATTCAAATTGCTTTGCTCTAGCATCTATCCTATCTATCAAAGAATTATTTACTGAACATCCCATTGCAAAAAGATGAATCGCTAGACATACGTGGCAAACTCACTGGAGCTCCACCAGGACTTCCCTAGTATCCATCCAGCCTACTCTCAACACACCTCTGTTTACTGAGCCCACTGAACTCTCTAGACAAGAAAGATCAATAATACGGAGACTTCGAATAGGCCACACCAAACTCACTTAATGGCATCTAGCAACAGACCTTCTTGTCAAAGCTGCCAGTGTCCACTTACAATAAAACACATTCTGGTTGATTGTCGCCAATTTAGCACAAGAAGACGACAACATAAGCTCAAATCCCAGCTGCAAGTCATCCTAGGGGACCCAAACCAAATCGAGACAACACTGATTTTCTTAAAAAATATATCACTGTATCATAAACTTTAATCTATGTTTTGTAAATATCTGTATTAATTACTGTTTTCTATAATCGTCCTGTGCAAGTGGCCATAGTTGCCGAGCACATAAATTGAATAAAAAAAATTGCTTTGTAACAGTATATTGTATAATTAGTGGGAAAAGCATAATAATCCCAAGCGACTGTGATAACTGGTAACTCCAAGAGTTTGGGAATATGCTTTTCCCACGAATTATACATACTATTTTCTCTTCAAACGTTGATTCACATTTGAAAAAATAATTAAAAAATATTCAATTCAAGATGTAATCAAGTAAGTTTAGATTTCTCTATGTTCATATTGAAATATAGAAGTGGTAACGAGATAAACAAGCAATTAGCCATGCTGCTTCAACGTCTATAAATTCTCGTTGCCTTCCAGTACAATTTACAAATTATTGTACAAACTGTACAATAAATAGAAATATTAAAAACGATAATTGTGTTCAAGAATATCGTTATAAATTAGATATTTCCTTGATTTCTTCCAACAACTTTATAAAATAAATATAAAAATTAAGACCATACTTTGTTTTATTTTATTGTAATAATCAATTTGTAACATTAACACACTGTTATTTTTCAATTCCTGAGCAGGCAGCTACCCACTATTTTGGAATGTTTCCATATGGACCATATGTGGAAATGTCGCGATTTGGAGAGTCGAGTGAAGAAATTGAAAAAGCCATCAATGATAATGTGCCTCGCAATACTGTGATTTCAACTTCATTAATTTGGCGATAACTTGCGATGTTTTGTATGGAAAAAAAATATGAACTCATTACAGAAACTTCCACTGAAGAGTTAGCTTCTATTATATGTGACTGGGCATTCAACATGGGAATTAACGGAGAATATTATAAAGAAAGTGCAGTCAAGACGATTTGGAACACTTCAGCAAAAATGTTATAAGAGATTCGAAGTACTTTAAAAACAGTTTAAGAAAGCACGCGACACAAAACGCAAAATTCACAAGCAATTCCAAAAAAAAAGAGAAAGGAGAGTTCCAATGTTCTTAAAAAACTAAAAATTGTTGAAATGGCATTGCTGCGTATGAATTGGCTTGGAGAGGTGAAGAAGCACCAAATTGTAAGATGATGATGTAAGATGACAGACAACCGTGGAACAGTTGAATATAACCCAGTTCTCGTGTAATTATAAGTGATAAATACCCCAAAGTCCCTTTTTCTTTCCCTAATATTTACATATAAAAATCATGAAACAGAAAGTTATTAGATTTGGGCACGTCTTAAAATTAATATTAATTGACATTAAAACATATATTTTCAGCAATATCTCCAGTATTATATTAGATTTGATGTGTTGCCTATTCGCTCTATTCCACAGCGACCTTTTCAAGGTCTATTGTGGTTCTTTGAATCTAGATTATACTCTCCAGCCCGACTCTTTTTAAGTAGAAAATCTCGACTGAATTTTTCTTCTTTGACTAAGCAAGAAACTACACATTAGCCAAGCAATCGCACGAAGGATGTGCACAGCAACTTCCTCAGACATAAACTGCACATAGCCTCGTCTGTGTCTTTGTCCTGGTGAGATTATCCACCATTCAAGAGATTTCTCAATGGCATTCATGAGCGTTTTCTGGCCGTTTCATCTGCCCTGGTATCCAGGCTACCTTGCAATGGTCTCCAAGTATGTTTAAGTCACTTATCCAATCCTATATACTAGCTTAGAATTGACCTCTATGGAGTCAAGTGCTTTTAATAGTACTTGGCTATCGATGAAGTTAGCAGCTGAACTTTCATTTACTTCCTACAACGCAATGGTGAATGCTTGGAAAGTTGTGATATCCTTAGATAGGCTTAGAGGAATAGCTATCATTTGTTTTAGCTCCTACACCTACTTTTGTCTCGGAGCCGTCCGTATACTAGGCTGCCTAAGCCTGTATGAATCCAGTTTACCTTCTATAGTTATTTAGAACTTATTATTTAAGTGTCGAATAACAGTTATTTTTTATTAACAGTTGTTTTTTGATTACAAGTGATTTTTTCAAGAGTTTCTGAAAGAGTGCCAATTTTAAACAACAATACGGCTTATAAATATTCGAAAATAAATACGTTATGTGAAACTGATGAGAAAATCTCACGGCAATTATGACGTCAAGTGGTCGTAAGTAGAAAAGATAACATGGATATTTTCACTTTCATTAGCTTCTTACCGTAACGAACTATTTTTACCTGGCAATATTTATCTTTCAGATGTAAGCGTTGTATGTCCCTGAAGTTGCACATAAATCATCTTTTATATAACTACCAGTTGTTTTTTTAGTTGGGAAGCTAAGCTATTGATAACAAGTAACATTTTGTTTCTAAAAGCATTTATATTAATATTTAAATTTCACCACTAAGGAACTGTTATATTTTTCCTCATCTACTACTTATTGATTCCTAAACAACTCCTAGATGTTGAATAGATGAGGATTTTACTTGATGTAGATCCATACTGGATGATGAAATAAAACAAAAACTTTTGATAGAGCTACTGTGTTAGCGAAACGCGTCACAATTTTAAGTTTATGACAAAATTGTGGCACTTAAATTTATTATTTTCCAGTAGTTCCTATACATATATAGTAAATACAATAGCCTTCTTTGTGTGCGTCATCGTTTGTGACGTACATCCGGTATTTGGGTATGTTGTTCATTTTATTTGCTATTTTGATATATAGCTAACCTTGAATTTGATAAATAAAATAATCAGGATCGTATTCAGCCAAATTCGAAAAGGCTATGAATTTAATAATTCCTTTTTCTAGTTAAAAATACTTAAGAACTTTCAGAATGCTGATGTTTCTCCGTGCATCTAGCCATATTTTTGTAGTATTTAAATGAATATAAAAATTACATTAATGTTCTTTTTTAACAAATAATAATTGACCATAAACAACAAAGTACAGACCTGACGAGAACGGTCAGTGGAGCAGTAGTTAAGACGCAAGATACATTACCAATAGAGGAGTTCAGTCTAAGGTTTTTTTTTGACAAAAATGACAGTTAAGGTCTACCATTCAACACATAAGATTTTTGCATATTTTTTTTCTTTGCGAACATCAACATTGCTTTATTAAAATAATGAATGCACCCCCGAAGCGTATATCTTGAAATTTAAAATGACTTTCTAGCTGAATACTCAACATATCAGTGGCCAAAAGTCTTAGGAACTTCTGGTGAGTCAGCATTTTATTTCGGTTATTCAGTTACTAGTTATGTCAAATGTCAGTTATATTTATTTTTGTTGATATTCGTTTAATTGTGTAGGTCCATTTTCGATTAGATTTTTGTAGCATTTCTAGTCAGTTGTACCTATCTCTATTCTTCTAATTACTTTTTCCACTGACATTTGACAGAGCTAGTGACTGAATAACACAAATGAAATGGTATCATGCCAAGAGCTCCTAGAACTATTGGCCATTGATATTTTGAGTATTCAGCTAAAAAGTGAATTTAAATTTCAAGATATACGCTTCGGGGTTGTATTCATTATTTTAATAAAGCAATATAGATGTTCGCAATGATAAAAAACATGCAAAATATTATGTTTTGATCAGTAGACCTTAACTGTCATTCTTGTCAGAAAAAAACACTTTTTGTTGGCCACACGACCTTAGACTAAACTTCTATATACGAAAGGTACGTCTGCATCCTATTTTAAATGATGTAATATCTCCCGATTGAAAGATCGCGCTTGCACGTATTCTAAACATCAACCAATCAAATTTTTCAAGTCAAAGATTAGGATTAACGTTTGTAATACATTTAAACGGTTCATAATTTTCATCTTTTGGTAAGAATTGATCACAGACATGCCTTTTTTCCATTTCTTCCAACGTAATGTGTTAGAAGGACATTAACAATCGATGACGCCCACCAATAAGGGTATGAACTTTCCCATTACTTGGTAGGTTAGTTAAAATTTGTCTTAGCCTCTGGACTAAAATGTAAAAAAAACAAATCTTTCTGTATACGAATAAATACGTGGACCATATTCAAACAGGTGTCCGGGTAAGACAGGTAGCCGCCGAGACCTGAAACTAATCCTTAATTCGGGGTTCTTCGGATCTCCCCCGTCCTTCTCCTTAACTGCATATAGTTAACCAGCCAAGCAAGGTCTTTTATAACGCCCAAGTATAATTAAAAATAAATTATATTAGGATGTTTTTAATATTTTTCGAGTCTCGAATACATCTCGAATGTATTTTTGAATATATTTCAGACAGCTCGAAATGGACCATTAAGGACTATTTTATGGAATTTTTATGGTGGTAGACAAACAGTTTTCGAAGTAATTAATATCGATATACCAGCACCGCTTGAAATGGAAAAATGAATAAAGTTAACGAATGCTCATTATTGTGGAGGTTAGAAGTATCTCCAGTCTCTATGTGCTCGTCAATCTAATAATGAAATATGTGGCAGTCACTCTTTTGTGTTCTCTTTTTGTTTACAGTGGCTGTTTGAAAATAATGAACTAGATTTTGTGAGATGGACTGAGTGTTTTCTTTCACTGCTACATAAGAGGCATGATGTGTTGTTTTTTTTTTTCTAGATGTTTTGAAATTTAGGATCGTAATGGACGAGTTCTATACAAGGGAATTGCTGCCAACATAACGAGCAAAAAAATACTGAAAAGGTTAGTCGCATAAGGAAGTGTTTTTTTCAATCTATGTTTAGTTTTTCTTATATGTTTTGAGTGACTTTACCACCGATGTTGTACCCAAAAAGTTTGGAGGTATTTTTAGTTTGGGGTATTTTGCATCTTACAGTTGACGAAACACAAAGAACACAAACAAAGCCAAATAAACATGTCATTAGCTGTCATTAGTTGTTCGTCAACTGTAAGATATAAAATTCCCCAAGCTAAATAGACCTACAAACTTCTCGGGTAAAACTCCAAACTTTTCGGGTACAACATGGGTGGTAAAGGGAGTCAAAATATATAAGAAAAACTAAACATAGATTGGAAAAACCACTTCCTTATGCGACTAACCTTTTTCAGTATTTTTTTGTTCGTTATGCTGGCAGCAATTCCCTTGTATAGAACTCGTCCATTGTAAATACGGTTTACAATCATAAATTTAAATCATGACAAAATATACCACAGAAACTAGCTCACTAAATATTAGTTTAATTAACTAGTGCGGAAATTGATATTTTTTCGCACGCTATTGCAGATGGCCGAACAACATGTCAGCGGAGTTCGGCCAACAATCGCGTGCGGAAATAGTAGTTTGTACAGCTATTGCGTAAACCGTCACTTTTCTCACGACGGCAAATCTAGCGAGTGGGAGAAGCTGTATACAATATTTTTTCCACAACCACATTTGTTGATCAAAGAATTCACTGTTAGGTTGAATTGTCAAAAAAACTTGACAGGTCATAGGTAGCTTTGTTTGACATTTCGGTGCGGAAAAATTCCATATAGTGTACTTTTCGAATTACGTTTCTAACAGTTATGAAAAGATTTAAGAGAAGGCCTGCTTTGCGTATGAAAGTTTGTGTAGAAAATAGTGTCCTGCAGAGTGGTTGTAGAGCTCCGTTCTTTTCGAACGAGGGATGATAGCTGCTTTTGCGTACGAACTCTTTTTAATTTCATTCTGCTTTCGAGTTCATTCTTTTTTAGGAAGTGGAATATGTTTGTCGGTCCTAGCATAGAGTTATAAATAAAAGAGAGATTTTGAACGTGTAGCGTTTTGTGGCACGAAGTTACTACTAGTGCCTACCTTGGCTACTGGTATGAAATAGCATTCGAGACGCGCTTTTTGAATTTGGAAGTTTTCAGCATACGCGTAATATTGTATTATTTGGAGTAGGAGAATAAAAAACTCTGCTAGTGAGAAATTACTATTAAAACAATATTTTTCATACAATAAAATATCGAAAATAACAAAAAAACAGTCAATAAAAATAAATTGAGGACAGACAAACAAATAATCCACACTTATACCAATCTACCTGGAGACATTTTGAAGCACACACCAATATCACACGAACAATATTCGAAATAAAACTTTTTCACATAACTACAACTTTTAGCAAATCTTTCTTATTGTCTGCAAAAAAAACGATAAAATGAAAAATATTGTTTCCATTATTTCACTTTTTTAACTTACCTATGTGAGTTATAATAAATCCTATGATGATAATAATAGGTGCCAATGTTAAAGATAATCAATTTAAATAGAGAACGGCCAATAGGAATTAAATAAAAATAGATAGGTATGTTCAGAAGTGACTACAAGTGACTAACCTCAAATTAAAATAATATTGACATATTGACAATTTTTGCATGTGTGGTTAGATGCGGGGTTTGTTAGTTAGGTTTGTTGTTAGGAAAAATATCAATTATTCTACCTAAAGGCCATCTTAGAGGAGGAATATTGTCCTCCTTTAACAATAGAAGTTGATCTAACTTTAATTTTTCCGTAGTTGTTAGCCATTATTTTGGTCGGCTTTGTATTTGATATAAATACTCCACCGACCACCGTTTCCAAAAATGTTGTTGGATTTGATATCGTAGAATGACGTTACTAGTTGCAAATAGGCGAGCGGTGCACCCCTAAAAAGATCACAAAAAAAACGAGTTGACCGACCACTACAAAACGCATGAAAAATCCAATTGGGATCGATTAATTATATTATTAGGAACAAAAAAACAAAAAAAAAACGATTTTTTCGTTTTCCGTAATTTTGCAAGTTTTTGATTAATAACAAATGACTGACCATCGGGACAGAAAAGTGTTATTGAGGTTTTTTGTTCCTAATAATATAATGAATCGATCCCAATTGGTTTTTTCCTTGCGTTTTGTAGTGGTCGGTCAACTCGTTTTTTTGTGCATCTTTTTAGGGGTGCACCGTTCGCCTAAAATACTTAGTTGAGACCCAATATATCTTGAGACATTTCCATTGAAATTCATGAAACTAGCACATTGTATTGATATAGTCCACCCCAAACATTTATTTCACAACGGATCAAGTATTCAACTATGGATTAATATGTCTACTATAATATGCTTATAGAATGTTGTAATTGCTATCAGATCTACCTATCAAATTCCTAATAAGTCCGTTTAAGATATATCACACTGTACAAAAAAAATACACTATTACATAATTGCCTTAACCTCCAAAATTCCCAACATAAAATTCATTTTTTATCAATTAATTACATAGCAATAGTTTCTATCAATTTTAACTATTCCCCCTATAATTTCTTTTCTAGTGACACAATGATTATTTTTTAAAGAGGTAGAAGTAACTCTTGGGAAGGAACCAGCCCACTAAGAGTACACAAGCACTAAATGTTATTTGGTTCAATAGTTCTCTCTTGTATGAGGAAATAAAAACAGTATTTTGAAACGTAGTGTGCCAAATACTATACAGGGTAGACTGGATTTAATTGACGTATACAGAGATCTCGTGAATTGCAATAGAAACAATATTGATTAAATGGAGGAAAAGTTTGGTATATTCATGGAAAATTAAACAAAACAAAATTAATGATCTTCAGTAAGGGTGGATACAATAACAATTATAAACTTAATTTTACATACAATAACGAACCCTTGGAAATAGTGAAAAATTCCACATATTTAGGGGTCACGTTCTCATCATCATCCTTGTTCCTAAATATGGCAAAGAAAACAGTAACTAAGTCACTTCAAAGTACCGGTGCCGTTATGGGCATAATGTGTCGCTCTAAATTACACTCTTGGAACGCAAGACTAGAATTGTACAATTCCATAATTCTGTCCTCTTTATCATATAGTATTGGAATTTGGGGATTACGTTACGCTGATTTTCTCGAGCAAGTACAAGTCAACTTTTTTAAAAAGGTACTATGTCTTCCTTTATGTACTCCCAGTTATATGGTTAGGCTAGAAACAAATTCAGTTGCATTGAGTTATTTAATATTTAAATCTGCGTTGTTGTGGATAAATAAAATTAGGACCAATGTTTTTTACAAATTAAACACATCAATCATCATGATGCCAGATATAATTTCCTGGGTCAAGTAAAGCAATATTTTGACTTCGCCGACAGTGGTCATCTGTGGCCAGAATTTTTGCAAAATAACTCTAAAAGTCATCTCAATAATATATTGGAATTATTCAAAAATAAGTTAGTGAGTGATGACGAGCATAGAACAGCGCTTTCATCTTTTCCTTTATTATATAAACATTTGTTTTTCTCTGAAACCAGAACTTACTTGCATAGATTATGTCCAATATATATATATATATATATATAACTAGAATAATATGTCAAATCAGACTATGTAGTTTAAATCATTTAAAAATTTATTACAGAGGCATAAAATACCACGTAGATATGACTGCGACGTGTAGTCTCTGTAATATGGGTGAAAAGGAAACTTTGATGCATTTATTAGTAGAATGTCCTCTATATAATGGAGAAAATCATATGTTTCTGAGTTTAAAAACACTCGACGAATTGGTTGCTATTCTGGACACAGACGATTTCACCAGGCAGACAAACTTCGTCCAGTACATACTAAATATATTAAAATTAAGAGCCTTTGCGTTAGATGAATAGATTTTATACATATTATGGTACTCACTTCTCATAGAACATCATGTAGATACCTATTGTTATTTAATGTTTTAACCTTATTTTTTGTTTCAAACATGTTTGTACTGAATCCGAACCTCTTTTAATAAGAATTGTAATATTCTTTAAATACAATAAAGTTAATAATAATAATAATATTCATGGAATATTGTAAGATGGTTCAAAAAAATCAAAAATACTTCGACTAACTGCGGAGACATTTGACAAAATCCGAAAATGGTCCTTTTGCATAACTTTTTGTTTCCATTTTTTCTGTTAATGAGCAGAGAAATGATAAAATAGTTTTATTTTTCAATAACCCATTCGCCATTTATTATAATAACTAAAAAATATGAGCTCAAAACTTCATACAATCTTAAACTTGAAAATATTTTCATTCATTGTCTGTTGTTGAATTAAATTAAGAATCATGGTCCAACTGATGTTTTTACCCGTCCAGTAACAATGATGTACTTTAACTATACTTTTCAATATGAGAAAAAAATAATAATAAGTGTTGCAGGAACCATAAAGACTCTTTCTATTTCACACTGACCATTGGTCAACACAAAGGTTAAAAGGTTATTTACGAGAACAAACATCCAGCATCCTTTGCTTCACATAAACTAAAATAGATTTCGATACAATGAGAAGTTTCGTTAGTTAGGTACTTCCGCTGAGAACTAGTTTAATCTGTAGTCGCTACATCTTTTCTATGAATACAAAATCGTTGAAAATGAATTATTAATAGAGGAAATGGTCAAATTCGGATGTAGATTTTTACCAACTGAAATTCATTCGCCGTTATTATACAGTGTCACTGATTTAAAAAAACGATGAAAAATCTCATAGTATAAGTCGACAAATTATAGAGTCTGTGTTTTTATTTAAAAACCACGCAATATTACGGCCAGTCCATGTTACTTTCTTTATATTGGACAATAATGTTACTGACCGAAGATAGTATCAGTCCTGTGGCATTCATTTCTTCTCTAAAATAATTCAAAAAATAGCTAAGATGGGGCCTATTGGGAGTAGAATTCAATGAGACCTCTGGTACAAAAAATTGTAATTGTCGCAACGAGTAAAACAATTAGTTTTGCATTGTTTTTGTATTATATGCAAGTCAACGTAATTACCGTAAATTCGTACTTTATTTGTTTAATTTTGTGTCAGTGACAAGCTTAAAACTGTGTTTTTCTATTTAACTCAACTGTTATCATTTCTGAGGTTATATTCTTATATAATCAGAGATATTATGGAAGAGGTTATGTTATTCTATTTTTTTGGTTTCATTGCACTTTTATGAAAGTGTCACTTATTTCCTCTATAGATACCATGCAAAAATATATGGCCAGCATTTAAAACTGCCTGTCCCTCATTTATGCACCTAGATGAAGGCTCGACATTTCCAAATTCAAATAAACTTTGAATAGTCAGTGTATACCTTATCCATAGTTACAAAAACAAAGAGAAAATAAGTACAAACGTACCTTCCTGTAACTTTTGTAGATATGACTATACCTATATGAAAAATAAAATAAAAACACTAGGTCTACACTTGTTTTATTTTTGACAAATATGTATCAACCATACTTATTACTCCAAAAATAAAAATATTAGGAATCAAAATTTAGTTTAACAACACAAAATACTAAAGCAAAAAATCAAAGCAAAAGCAAAAGTTTCACAAAACACACTGAAAATAATTAAAGCAGCAAAATAAAACCACTTAAATATCAAAGGGCTTATACGGCTGCTGATTTGTTTTACTCGTTGCTAAGATGACATTGACATTTCGGAGCGCCATCTATCGAATTCTACTTTTCCCAATTCTGTAACTCTTCCTCTAAAATTTAGAAGCCGTTAAAAATTCAACAGGCGCTAATATCAAATCGGTATTCGCTAACAACATTTCACTTAAAATTTTAAAGGATTCCATTAATATGGCCTATTAAACTATTATTTTTAAATGGATGTTAAAGTGTGCCATTAAATAATAACGATAACCAAAAAGGGCATATCCTGGACGTTACTGGTGATTCAGGAACTAATTGTAAACCATAAAAAGTAAGATAAATTGTTAGATTGTATTAAGAATTAACAATATTTATACATGTAAGAGTACTCCAGAATTTTCAATTAGGTAAATTTTACTATCAAATTCTATTATTTCAATACAAAGTTCGAAAGGAACGGCAAACAACCGTTCAATACGAAAAACAGGTAGAGTTTATCCAAAGTCAGTTTGAAGACCATAAAATAAAGCAATGTTGTCAGATATATTTTCTGAAACTATACATATACAAAAAAAAAAAAAAAATTCTCTTCTGTATAAAAATCGTAAATTTCGGGAAATACAAAGAAAAATAATTGCATATAGTTAACAAGTTATAAGTGCCATATGAGATACTTAACAATACTTATGTAAGTGAAACTTGTCAAACCTACAAAATATATAATAAACAAAAGATTGAACATAAAATTGTGAAAGGTAGTTATAAAAACGGTAACAAAACCGGTAGTATATCTGGTAAGAATAGAAAAATAAAGTGAACTACGTAGAATTATTAAGCAGGGTTGCCAGATCTTGCCGGAAATAATAACTACGCAGAAAAGAAACAAACTGTACAAAGAGGAACTACTTCTCTGAGGGGTTGACCCGGAGGTAAGTTTCTACCGCTGTACATGTACAATATGGAAGAAATTAAGAGTATGTTTGAACACATCAGAATTGGAATGGAAAACATGGATATGAAATTGTAAGTTTTAACAACGCAAATGGAAGAATTAAGAAACGAAAATATATCCCTGAAACAAAAGAGTATTGAGCAAGAGAGTAGAATAGATGATTTGGAGAGAGAAGTAAGAAGAAAAAATATTATAATTAAAGGAATTAACGATAGAGAGAGTGAGTCCATACAAGAAACTACACAGCAAGTGCAAACCATAATAAACAAAATGGGAATTCCAATGCAACCGGAAATAGATATAGAGGAGATAAGAAGATTGGGAAGTTATAAAAACGGATTAAAAAGACCAATTATTGTAAAACTCAACAAAGAGTCTAAGAAAATGGAGATATTCAAAAAAACTAAGGAACTCAAAGGAACTGATATATGGATAGAACAAGATTATTCGAAAAAAGTTCAAAACGAGCGTAAAACACTGATTCCACAACTTAAAGAAGCAAGACAAAAAAGTAATACGGCATTTCTCAAATACAATAAGTTGATAATTAATAATGAAGAATACTATCCGAAAAGAAATGATAATAAGGATGGTAAAACAGGAGAAGGGTGTAAAAGAACAATCAATGAAAGATCACCAGATGGAGATTCAATGAGAACAGAGCAAACAAGAAAAATTCCAAAAACAAAGATAGTAAAAAACTGAATAAAGAAGATACGGATGGATGCAATGAAGACGACGAAGACATAGAACAAGG